>CM055201.1:13630697-14230697 GCA_029224185.1 Karalla daura
ACAAACGCATCACTCTCACACACACATCACTGTCCACAAGGCCAGGCCGCTTTCTCAGGGCTATGGATTCACACGCACAGTCGCACACACGTGCAGATAAATATCATGCGTGCACTTGCACACACAGGTGTCACTGCAATGCTATGCTATCCCGGGGCCAAGTAGACTGTGGGAAAAAAAGAGAGAGGGAGGGAGAGAGAGAGGACAGAGGAGGGAGGGGGGAGAGAGAGAGAGGGAGAGTGAGAGAGAGAGGGAGGGGAGAAGAGAGAGAGGGAGGAGGGAGAGAGGAGGGAGAGAGAGGGAGAGAGAGAGAGAGAGGGAGGGAGGGAGGGAGGGGGAGAGAGAGAGAGAGGGAGGGAGGGAGAGAGAGAGGGAGAGAGAGGGAGAGAGAGAGAGAGAGAGGGAGGGAGGGAGAGAGAGAGAGGGAGGGGAGGGAGAGAGAGAGAGAGGGAGAGAGAGAGAGAGGGGGGGAGGGGGAGAGAGAGAGACAGAGAGAGAGAAGAGAGAGAGAGAGGGAGAGAGAGAGAGAGGGAGAGAGAGAGGGAGAGACAGAGAGAGAGAGAGAGGGAGAGAGAGGGGGAGAGAGAGGGAGGGAGAGGGGAGAGAGAGAGAGAGGACAGAGAGAGACAGAGAGAGAGAGAGAGGGAGAGCAGAGCAGGCATGATTCCTGAGGCAGATGTCTGGTGAGTGACAGCTCCCCTTGGTCCTTATCTGTCGGCGTGTGCGCGTGTGCCCGTGCATCCGCCTTTTTGTGTCTGCTCGGGCAGCCGTCTGTGGGAGCCGGCTTCCACATGAGTCAGGAACAATGAAAGGCACGTCTCGCAGGTTACGGCCCACGGCTCCGCTGTGGGAACATTCGCACCGCTTCGGCGGGAGGAAAAAAAAAAGCCCTCTGGCTTCTCACAGAACTCGGCTTTCAAAGCCTTCAGGTAGTCCGTGACGTGACGCGATCGCTATCACATGTGAACCCGCGCGCGCCTGCGTGGCCGCGGAGACACGCGGAGAACACGCTAGGTTCACACGAGGTGCACTTCCACTACAGCTGCTATGCTGCAAGTTCAATTCATAGACAGTCATAGAAGACTATACCCGCGAAAAACGACATTCCACGGATGTCCTGAACACTTGTTTCCTTCTTTATGTTGACGAGATTCGGAAGAGGTCCGCCTCGCTCCCTGGCCTGCCACCCCGTTTGAATGGTCAGAAAGTGTGTGATCAACTTCTATACTGACATCTCACGAGAGTGTCTTAGCGATATTTTCAGCATTTGGGCGTTCCTGTTACCAGTTTTTATTGTGATATTGGGGGTGTTGCACGTTTCATACATGTCGCATCGCAGCCTGCTAACTAGGCCACCTCAACATCCCAGGCTAAGTCCGTAGATATCCATCCCTACATATCAGAAAAACTGCTGTCTGTTGTTGGCTAAATCTTTCGGTTCGCGTCTATCACCTCCAGGGAGGAGCGAACGACTCGATGACTCGGTGCGTCATCCCAGAGGAGAAAACCATCTGAGCAGAGAACATCACCCCCCCCCCCCCCCCCCCCCCCCCCCCCCCCCCCCCCCCCCCCCCCCCCCCCCCCCCCCCCCCCCCCCCCCCCCCCCCCGAGCAGTGCAATGAAAGCTCAATATTTGTGGTTACATCTCACTCGCTCATTCATTCATAAACTCTGCTGTGTGACACAATAACCACAATGGCCTTTCCTGGCTGGGACCCCCCCCCCCCACCACCACCACCACCTCACCCCCTCACCCACAGACGGACACAGACGCAGTGTGTCGCCCCTGCGGGAGGGAGGTCCATCATTCACCCGGGGACCGGCTCCAGTGTGGACACTTGTGTGACCTGTGTGAAGCCGGAGCGACACTTTCTCCCAGCGCGCCCCTATTCGCTTTTAGCATCGTATACATGTGTGTTAGAGCGAGGGAGAGAGAGAGAGAGAGAGAGAGAGAGAGGGACGAGAGAGAGAGAGAGAGAGAGAGAGAGGGAGAGAGGGAGAGAGGGAGGGAGAGAGAGAGAGTGTGGTGTGTGTGTGTAACAGGAGACGCGCAGCCCTCGCCGCACTCAGTGGGAGCACTCAGTGGGAAATATTTGGGATGGTTTCCCTCGGAATGTCTTGGCGTGCCTATGGAATGCCCCCCCCCTCCTCCTCTACCCCCCCTCCTCTACCCCCCCCTCCCTCCCTCCCTCCCTCCCTCTCCCTCTCCCTCTCTGGTCTCCGCAGTAAGAAGCAGAGGGAGGGAGAGTGGGAAAACTGGTGGGCTATGACCCCCCGTTCTGTCACGGCGAGGGACGCCACAGGCTGCGATGGCTGGACGTGCGAGACGCGGTCCACGTCTAGTTCTGGGAGCGGCTCACTCAGAGGTGAGAGGACGTACACGTGGACAAAAAGCGTCCTCTCGTGTGGACTCCCGACGCGCTCTTCCACACAGATGTGCACGCGCGCTCACGCACACATGCGGAGGGTAACTTTAAACGTGTCTCAACCTCTCACATTCCTCCTGTTTCTCAGCCCGCGGCTCTCTTTGTAGATCAAAGGACAGACAACAAGTCTTTCTATCGCCTCGCCCGCCCCCCCTCCCTCTCTCCACCCCTCCCTCCCTCCTCTTCTTCCTCCTGTGCCACCTTTCTCAGACACTCTCTCTTCCTCTCGCTCTTCCTCACCCGACAAACACTCGCCGAATATTTCCCACACCATCTCGGCCCGGCGCTGCCTCAACTACCGCTCTGCGGTCTCTTTTTTCTTTTTCTTTTTGGAGGGGGAGGGGGGCGGGGGTCTCTCTCTCTCTCTCTCTCTCTCTCTCTCTCTCCTCTCCCTCTCTCTCCTCTCCCTCTATCTCTACTTCGGACGCTGGGCTTTACCTCCCCTGCCATTACCTCTGTTCTCACTCCTCTCCCTCCCTCCCTCCCTCTCCCCTTTTCCTCTCTCCCACCCCTCCCCTCTCACGGTGTGGCGGTTCCTGTTGCTCTTGTTTTCACTTCCCCAGCAGTCTGGTGCGTGGGAACCAGCGCTTCAGCTGCGACGCCGTCCGCCGCGGACGCCCGGCCTGCGTGCACCTCGGCCCGTCTGTGCGTCCGCACGCCGGCCGGGGTGACTCTGCGCTCCAGCGCGCGCATTTACACGATTTTAGACGACGTTTTTAGACTCTGTGTGTGTGTGTGTGTGTGCTGTCTAAACATATCTATAAAAGGCCATCCAATGGGACATCCAATGGAACCACATGACCCAGCAGAAATATGTCTATATCTCTGCATGTCTGCATGTATGTATATGTGTGTGTGTGTGTGTGTGGATGTGTATGGAAACTGAAGACACGGCGGGCATTTACAGTAAGGATAGGACATGGCTGAATAAGGAAACTTCTATGGCCCAATCAAGATCTCCACCCACTTGCCCAACTCTGTTCATGATGTCAAGTTTAAAAAAAAAAAGAGTTAAAAAGAGAAATGATCTTTCCTGATACGAGGTAGGGGCGTTTGTGGCTGATTTTTCATTCCAAACAGAGTCACTGCGAGCAAACTGTGAATTATCTCCAACACATTCACAACTACCTACGTGCCCATGGGCATGGCATAGTGCCTCTTTATTAGTCATTACAAGGCACTTGTTAAAGCCTGTTTCGACACCTTCCTCCCCGTTAACTCAGCATTTGCCCTCAATAACCTCCAGACGACTGCCTATGGATAGTAAGCAAGGCGCATGTCGGATATGAAGCCCAACCTGGATGGCACCCGACAACACACAGAGCTCTGCAACGATCAATAACGAATCAGTACGGGGTCACTAACATGCTGGCCTGCCTGCAATAAACCGTCTATGCCATCTTAGATATCTATTTATGCGGAAACCTATTTCCTTTAGCGACATGAAGACTACATGCTCCATATAGTACTTTAAGTCTGGGCTGGTTAACATTTCTGTCCTTAAATGGGTTTATCTACAAATCAATGACAGGCTAACATGACTCTTAGTCTTTAATTGTGAATACATAAACAAACTTGATCCTCCTAATCCTACGAAGCCGGGTTTTTTTCAGAGCCGCACGCACAATGAATATGGAAATACCAAGAACAGAGAGTCTGAGCAATAACAAATGTATTGTTTCATTGCCCCCCCCCTCCCCTTCTTCATTAGAAATAAGTGCATGAGGCCCCTTCCTACATCTCCTGTTCCCTCTTGGGGTCTCCATGGTGGACACACATTCCTATGCCTCCAAAATCTCTGTTGGGCCTATTGATACGCAGACAAACATTAACCCTTTCCCTGCACAGCCTCCACGCACACGCCTCGGGTTAATCCTCCTGTTCTCTGTCTTCTGTCTCTCTCTCTCTTTTTTTAACTCCTCTTTCCCTGTGACATTCATCAGGGGTGTATGTGCATGCGGGCGGACCGCCGAGAGACAAAGGGGGAGAAGCGAACCCGTCCATTGACAATCAGGGAGCCTTACAATCAGATAATAAAGGGGTTAAGGCGCCTGGGTGGGCCAGGGAGAAGCCCCCAGGGTGAGACTGCGATTCCCTCACACTCACAGTCATGTCCACCTACACTTAGTAGAATAGCTACCTTTTGGACCTTAACTACCTTTTGGACCTTCCCTACGTATCAGGCTTTCCAATGACAGCTAGGGACGGTTATGTCCTGGCCGAGGCTGTAAAAGACAACCCTCGCGCCGGGACAAAAGTTTTCTCGGGTTCACCGTCTGAGCTGACGGGAAAGATCAGAGGAAGTGTCACACTGAAGTCACTTCAGGCCTTCCTCCGGCCGTAACCGATATCAAAGTGACTGCAGCCCAGAGCCACCAATAAACGGGAAAGCGAGGTGAAAGACCATTTGGCTACTGGTCATTTGGACAGACCGCTCCGGTGTCTGTGTGTGTGTGTGTATGTGTGTGTGTGTCACAGTGTCATCCTGACAGCAGGCAGCATCCAGGTGGTCCGGATTTTTTACATTTTTGGCCTGGGACAAATGCACCCAGTGGTGTATCTAAACACATTTAGGGCCCCCACCCACCCACAGCAGCAGCAGCGGGTCAGAACACCCAAGTTTAGAGAAGATACCCCCCCGCCTCCCTCTCTCTTTCTCACACACGCACACACACACACACAAACGTGCCTACACCACCACCCATGGAGTTACCTACAGGTCAGGTACCGTAAATCTGACAACTGGAGGCAACAAAACCAAACAAACACCTGAGCCAGGCTCCACAAACACAATAGGGCCGGGATCAGGCTGTGGATGCATACGCAGGTCTAGAGCTGAAGCGGGGGGGGGGGGCATGATACCGAGAGGTTTCTGAGGACACTCGCTGACTAGATATCCCCCGGCTTCGTCTCCCCCAGGTTGGACTCGCTGCCATCCAGGTTCCCTCAGCGCTTAGATTACCCTCCAGCTGCTTGAGTTACAGCAGCGCGCTGAAAAATGCTCCCGCTGAAAGATTCATATCTGTCCCTCCGCTTGTCCACCATCTGTACGAGCCGCGGCGGCGGCTCGGATATCTCCCCGCTTAACCACTTCTTCCAACTGCCCCCACCGCTCCCAGAGGTATTCCCGGAGCCATATGGGAAACGCAATCCCTCTAAGTGTCTCTGCTGGGCCGGCCCCGGGCTCCGGAGGAGCCCAGAGCACCTCGACAGGGAAAGGGGAGGTAGGTGGGGGTGGGGGTGGGGTGAGGGGGGGGGGGGGGGGGCATGGCAATGAAACGGGACTGACGTTCTGAGGCTGGAAATGAAGGGGGAAAAACGCTTGGAAGGGAGACTCGGCCTCCTCGGGTTGAGTTCCCACCGCCGGCCTTGGCTGACGTTACGTTTCCTCTGAAGAAGACAAGAACGCCTCACACATTCACGCCTTCCTCTTTCGCGCGGCCTTGCACCAAACACCAGCTTTGTTCTAGAAAAATCAAGAAGTTCCGCCGCGTTTTATGACCACAGCTATATTACCCGCTCGCTCACACTGCTCCTACTTCCTGGTTCTGCAACCGCTCGGCTTCCCCCTCTCTCACGCTGGACATCGGTTTCCCCACACACACACACATACACACACACAAACACATGTGCCGACTGCGCTGACCATACCCACCATTTCTCCTTTCGCACCAAGCGACAACACACGTCCTGAGCATGGCACCATGCAGGGGGAGGGCTGAATACTGCCCGCTACACACCGAGACACAGCGAGGGCGGGCGTTTCAGCGTCCGTACCTGGCAGCGGCTGAACACGTCGGCGGGGGTGGGCCGCACGTTGAAGTGTCGGAGCACCCTTACGGCCTGGTCGCGGGCTTTCTCCGAGCAGTCCACGGGCAGGCAGCGGCCCTCGCCCACCTGGGAGCGCAGCTTCGTAGCCGGACAGAGACAAGACCATGCTTTACAGGCGGGCAGGTGGGGGCTGGGCGGAGCTGCGTGGTGGCTTCGTACTTACGGTCTGGAAGGGCTGACCACAGGTGAGAATGACACGGCCTTCCGCCCGCGCCAGCTGACGCCACACACAACACGCCACAGAACCAAGAGGACGCACAGGTCACACACCGTCTTCAAGACACTCACGCCCATTTCCAAGCTCCTCCGGCACATTACAGTTGCATTGATGCACAGAATCACACAGCCTGACACAGCCTGACACACTCAAAGCACCACTTTTCCCATCCATTGTAATACGGGGATGCTACTGTACTTTTCACTAGAGTTGCAGCATAAGGTTTACATCTATAGCCCGAGTAACACTGACATCGACACTGATTCACTTTCAATCACTCCCGGCGCATGCACGGGGGCCGGTGGCATCGATTAGCCTGTCTCGAGCTGCGGCCTCGCCCTCCCGACTGACCTCTGCTGCCACTCTGTGATCGTCGGCGTTCCCCAACATGACCACGTCCACCCCCAGGCTGCGCAGGTGCCTCCCCAGGCCCTGCAGCATGTTGTCGCACACCACCCGCAACTGCTGCGGGGGCAGCGGGGGGCCCTCGCACAACGGGGGCTCCTCGCCACGCGGGAGGCCTTTCTCTGGCTCCGGGCGAGGGGGGCTGACCCCACCAGCCCCCTGACATTCCTGAAGGGACAGAGACAATAACGTGATACTCAAGCCATCCCCACAGGGGGATTCTCCTTTCAGTTGCGGGGCGGCGCGGGGAGGTCAGAGCGCGGGGCGGGCCGTGCGGCCGCACCCCCTGGAGCTGGGAGGCACTGCTCGAGTGTCCCGGTCAAGCGGGCATTGTCCCCTCACTGCAGGCCGGTTGCTCAGACCCAGGTCCCCCCGGCTCGATACTTTCTTGAGCAGCTCACGGGCCTTTCACACAACGCACGGGTGTTGAACGCGCCACGCACAATGGTTTGAGATCCAAACGGGCCGGCAGCGTGCCAGGTTAAACACGCTCCGGAAATAAAAGGGTCAGAGGGCCCTCGGAAGGTGCCCGGGGGAGGGGATTCAAAAGTGAAATGAAAATAAAAAAACTGCTTCATTTTAGTCATCACAAGCATGCCTCTTTGCATGGAGGCTCATGAGTCTTGCAGGTCTGAGAGGACAAGCCTGGCAGACATATTCACAGACCGTCACAGACGGGTCAAGCAGTGGTGGTGTCCCACTCGATGCCGCATGTGGAACGTGTATGTGTGAAAAGAAGGAGAAGGAGAAACGGCGTGGGTTACCCGTCTGCGCCGGGGGTTCTGCCTGGCCGCTCTCTCCCGCTCTCTCCCCCTCTCCTGCCGCTGCCTCTCCCTGCTCCTCTGGGCCTCGCCCGTGGTGAAGCTCAGCAGGTTGGGGGGCAGCCCGTAGCCGGCCGGGTAGCTGGACAGCAAGCCGAAGACGTCCAGCAGGCAGTAGGCGTCCGCCGCTGAGGACCGGGTTCGCCAGAGGAGGACAAGAGCAGGGGGGGAGAGAGAGGACTCACCGGTGTGCACTCGGGTCAGGGTCTAAGGGACGACACCCCGGGTCGGGGAGAAGGAGAGCGGGCCGGTTCCGCCTGCTCCGCTACCGCTGCAGTCTCTCCGCTCACCTGCGTATTTGATCTGGCTGAGGCGGAGCGGCCGCCTCTCCCAGCTGGACATCTGCTCGGTCTTATCCAGGGGCCTGCCCAGGACCTGCTGCACGAGGAGGCTGAGGCCTTTCTCCGGGGCCTCGTCCCCCACCAGCACCTCCCTGGCTCCGCGCAGGGCCCTGCTGCACCTCATCTGCGAACGTGGACATTACAGAGCGCCTTGAGCCTCGCTCCCACGGCCGCCATCACAAGCCGAATTCCATTTCGTAGGGAGATCGTGAAAAAAAACACACACCGCAGCCTCTGTGCTTAAGCGAGAGCGCATGAATGCAGCAATTTTACAGTTATGTCATTGTAATTGAAATACAATCAAACCGTTTACAAGACATCTCTATCTCTGGCCTCTCGCTCTCCCCCAGAAAGACACTCTTGAGCTCATTAGATTTTCCGATCCCGCCTCGGACGCCACAACTGCTGCACGCGGTGCGACTCTCGGGGATGGCGGGAAACGCTCGGTGAGCCCCGTCCCTGGCTGCAGTTACAGACAACTTCATCCGGGGCGCCTGGTGCCTCCGCGTGAATGTCCCGCCACAGCAGATTCTGTCACGTCACTGTCACGGCGACCGCCCTGCAACACGCGGCCGGCTCCAGCAGGTGGTGAAGCGACCTCGCCGGTGGCGGACCCGTGCCGCCGCGGGGACATTCCTATGTGCCTGGGATGTCAGCTCCGGCCGCCTCGGCCCGGGCTCTCTGCCGCTGCAGCTGCAGCCGGGTTACGACCATGAAACCAGACACAGACGCCAGCGGAGCGGACCAGAGCTGATAGCCCGGATGTAGCAATCCTAGGCCTCATAGTCCTCTCATAGGAGGACTGTCCCAAGACTGTATATAGTTTGGAAGTTCTATGCTGGTTCTAACTGGTCTCCCAGTTTCTCCATGGGCTCAGTCTTTCTCCCACAGTCCACAAACCTGCAAGCTGCGGTCGACCGGAGAATCTAAACCTCTCCTAGATGTGAGCGCTAGACTGAATGGTGTGTGTCTGTGTGACATACGACATAGATTGGGCACCTGTAGACTCCTGGAAAATAAAGTGATGAACTGCAAACAAAATAACTTGAAATGAAATAGGACGCAGTTTTAATTCAGAGGCAACCCGTACGGAGCTAGGCATGGGCCATAGGAACCCTCTGGTACCTTCTGGTGGACGTTGATCAGATCGAGTATCCCCTCCCTCTTGAGCGGCTGCTCCACGAACTCTGGCCAGGTGGCCAGGAGCAACTTGAGATCCCCCGACATGCCGTAACCTGGAGCGGAAGGCGCGAGAGACAGGCTGGTGAGAGGCGCGGGGCGGCCTGGGACGTCCGGGGGCGGATGGCGACCGGGCCCCTGGGACGCTCACCCAGCTTGAGGATGTCCTCGTCGGCGAAGAGGCTCCTGATGAAGGCGGCGGTGTCCGGGTGGCGGCGGAAGTCGCTCCGGCTGATGTCCAGCAGGAACACCTGGTCGGCCACCGCCAGCTGGATGAGGGCCACCTGGGGGGTCAGGCTGAAGCCAAAGGTGGGCTGCCACTCCATGTCCACGCCGACCACTTCGCCTTTCTGGGGGAGGGAGGGAGGGAGCGGCTGTGAGGCAACAGGTCGGCCGCGCGGCGCTTACCTCCGTCGGGGCGTGTGCTCCTCCCCTACCTTCAGCACAGCGGTGCGGCAGCTCTCCAGAGCCTCCACCGTGTCCACAAAGTGGATGTGGTTCTGGGGCAGCGCCACCTGGTAGAACCTCTGACGGCAGGCGTCGGAGGAGAACCACTCCTCGGCCTGGGCCGAGTTGGCCGGGTCGAGGTCCCTGAGCAGAGGACAGAGACGCTTGCATGTGTGAGTGTGCGCATTCATACAGGGAGAGAAAGGGAATTAATAAGGGGAAATAATGCCAGCATAGAGACCGAGGCAGAGGCAGAGACAACTAGTAGAGTACCTGAAGTTACATTAGTATCGTAAACAGGCAGAATCCAGTATAATACTCTACTCCAACACTCAGGACAATGTGATGAAGAGTGTTCTGAGAGACAATGACAAAAAGAGAGTGACAGGTACGGGTCGTGGCCAGGAAAACAAAGGCTGCACTCTTGGGATGCGACTCTTCCTCTTTATATGAGTTCAATAGAAGCCACAAGCTGCCCCGGGGAATCGGAGCTGGCTTGGAAGTGGGCTCGCAGAGTCCCCCGGCCGCGTCTCGGGCTGCGGCCACTCACCGCTGGTCGGGCGGGAGCTTCTCCTGCGTGTCCCAGACCTCCATGGGCAGGCGATTCTTGGGGATGTTGTACTTCAGCGACCAGCGGGCGGTCTCCTGGAGCGTGGTCCTGTGCACCAGGAAGTGCACCAGCGTGACCTGCAGCTCCAAGTCGTCCTCCACGACCCTCTGCAGACGGCACGGCGGACAGGAGAGGAGACGGCCACGTCACGGACGGACGCCTGTGTGGACGGGACGGGGCGCGGCGTCCCGCTCCCCGCACCTACCTGCACGTGGTCGCGCCAGATCTCATCCGTCATGTTTCCCTGAAGGAACACAGAACAGACAGAGAGAGTTCTGACACTGGGCTGGTGGGCTGTTTTCTTAGTTTGCCATAAGTCCAAATTTTTCAAACCCTTCCTCTCCCAAGTTTTCCCAAGGTCACCGGTCGGAATGAAAGGGGAAAGCTGCGGCAGCACTTACCAACACAAACCTCTGCCTGATGAGGTAATGCAGCACATCCTGGCTCCTCCTGAACACCGCGTTGGGACAAAGCTCTGTTTTGAAAAAGAGGAAAATAACAACAACAACAACAACAACAACAACAGACGTGAAATCACAGTCTCGTCTGGGCAGAGTGGAACGTGCGCGGCCCCGTCTACCCACTCGGGTCGATGTTGAACTTCTCCATCAGCCTGAACACCTGCTTGGTGAGCTGCTTGGGCCGCATGTAGTTGAAGAAGAGCTTGGACACAGGGAGGTCAGGGTAGGCCCTGCCGAAACACAAGCACACACACACAACGACGCCTTAGGCTCACACGCACACACACACACACACACACGCGCACACACACACAGGTTCCACTAGCGCCACGGCCGCTCCTGGTACCCGCTCAGGCTGCCCTCGTGAAAGTTGGGGTGGCACCAGGAGTCCAGCACCGTCACCAGCCTCTCCTCCAGGGGGGCGTGGCCCGCCACGTAGCTCTCCGCCGACGGCAGCTTCTCCTGCAGGATCAGCGGCACGCACATCTGCGGGGCAGGCAAGAGACGCTCCTGAAGCTCTCCCACAGAGGGCCTCGCCTCACCTCACGCGTGTGCCTACAGAGCCTCTGTGCCTCACCTCCTCCACGTCCAGTTCCTGCTGCAGCTGCAGCTTAACAGCGACCGCCGCCGCCTGCGGGAGAAGGAGGAACGCGCGGGTGAAAACGCCGTCGGCCCGTCGGGGACGGACGCCCCGGACGCAGCGCTCACCTCTTTGTAGAGGCTGCGGGCGTGCAGGTCCAGCACGTGCTGCCGGAGGAGGTCGCGGTCCAGCGCGTCCAGGCGGTAGACGGCGATGAGGGCGTCCAGGAAGTTGGAGTTGACCTCCACCAGCAGCGCCAGGGCTTGCAGCTGCAGCGCCTCCGCCTGCGGCTTGGCCAGCGCGTCCAGGCTCACCTGGCGGACGCAGGTGAACAGTGTTCCCCCTCGCTCTCCGGTGTTAGCATGGAAGCTAGGAATGTCTATTCTACAAGTCCTTTCAAAACCCTTCAGAACTGATATCTGTAACTTATTATTCCGGAGGTACGGTTTGGTTCACACTCGTATTACTCGTCTGCCTAGCTTCACCATTTCTTGAGCTGCATTTACAGATTCTTAATCTATACCTGAACAGGGCCGTAATGATGATGTTTTTGGACCTGATATTACTCTCTGATAAACGTCGTTATTCAACAAAGCCAGAGTGTTTCGTTGGAAAAACAGAAAGGTTTGCGTGGTGCGATACCTGCGGATGCTGCTCCATCCACGCCTGGAATTTCACGAGGATATAGAGACCAAGGGTGCTGTTCCGGCCCCTCTGTTTGACTGGAAAGCTCTCCAGGATTGTTAGCAGGGCCTTCAGAGGCTTGGACAGCTTTGAAAAGCCCTGGAAGGTGGCCAGGTGCATCTGCGTGTGCGTGTATGCAGAGGGGGGAGAAACAGGATGGCTTACGGTGAAATCACAGAGAAACGGCTAAACGTGTTAAACGTTACAGCTCTCCTCTTTGGACACTGACTGAAGAGAGCCTTTACGAGCCGTGAGTTCAAGTTAGAGGCCCTGTGCTCGACCAGCTGCTTTCTGTGACGCCGGTTTCCAAATGAGCCGGACTGACGCGCAAGAAAAGCTGGATCCTTTCTCAAATTTGGGACACCGCGTTGACTTTTTTTCACTAGTCTTCCTTTGAATTTGTAAACATCACGACGGCGGATCTTTGCGAGCCGCCGGGTGCGGAGCGGAGCGACAGCTGGGTGGGACATTTGCAGAACGCTCCAGAGGCGCCTGTCCGGGACATCCCCCTGAAGCAGAGGCTCGCTTCCCTCCCCGCCGGCCCGGGCCGAGCCCTGGGCCTGTGACACGGTTCCAGGCCCGGGCTGAAGAATGCGCGCTCCGGCGAGCGAGGCTTTGCTACGCGAGAAAAATAATATCTGTGTGAGAAAAACGCGCCGCGTCCTGATTGGCAAAACAGATGTCAACCACTCAATATCCTCCGCGCACGGATCTCAAGTTCATTCAGTGCAACACAAATTCCTTCCTTCCTACTGACAGACACTCTGGTTTCCTCATTAACACACACACACACACACACACACTCACGCACGCATCCACACACACACACACACTGGTGAGGTTCATTCAAACATGCCGGTGTCCCGGCTCTCTCTTCTTCTCCTGGGTTCCTTCCTGTGCAAGTGCTTCTTGCAGACGTACAAAGTCCCCATTGCTGTTTTTGTAAACATGCAGGCCCCATGCACGCACGCACACACACACACACACACTCACAAACACACACTCGCATAGTTTCGATAAAGTGTGTCTGCAAGTGACACGCCGTGAAAGTGACTCTCACCTTCTGGGGATTTTTCATGATCCAAACGTGAAAGAGTTCATCTCTCAGCTGAGCAGGGTGGAGACCTGAGAAGGCAGAGGGGGGGTGGGAATCACACGCACACGCACACGCACACGCACACACACACACACACACACGCACACACACACACACACACAGAGATGAGGTGGGGTTTCACTGTGACCTCTGACCTACATCAACCTGTCAACGAATCAAACCTTTTGTTTGTTTTATCGCGTTGGACACCCGACTCGGCTCCTGCAGGGAAAAGTTGTGATTAAGGGAAAGTGGAACTTGTGTGAGATGCGGACCGTCCAGGTCGGGTTCTCAGGGCTGTAATTCATAGGAAACATGCCGAGGCTGTTCAGGCGGATCATTCCTCCTCCCAACAAATACACCAATTGCATTTTTCGCTCCAACCCCTGATGACAAAGCGTTTCTGGCCGCTCCCGGCTCTTCCCGCACGGAGCGGGACCTCTACCTCGTCGGAGGTTTTCCCGCAGGTCACGAAAACCGATCCGAGAAATGCGCCCCTGAATTTGGGCTTAGACGCCGAAAGGTCAACTTCCCGATGGCGAAACGCTATGTTTAGCGTCCAAGCTAAATCTCCCGGCCTGGAAGTAACGGGATACACTGGAGACGTTGTTTGTTAAAACAGGCATAGCCGAGCAGCCATAACGTCAAATATTATTTCTTTAACAGGCATAGCAGAGCAGCCATAACATCGGATTAACAGCTGAGGCTCGTTGGACAGCGGAGGAACCCGGCATTAGCTCTGCATTCCAGCCGAATCTGCAGCCAAAATACTCCAGAGACGCGTCTCGGAGCACATTTTTCGGGGAGGGCCGCGCTGGGTAAACAGGCCCGGAGGGGAGCGCAGACGTCAGCGCGCATGTGCGCTGCGTGCTCAGTGTCTCTCTGCCCGCGCGTGTGTTCCACCGATTCCCCCAAAAAGCTTTCTGTCGCTCATGCTGTGTGGGCTCCTCCGTACCTGCCCCCCTCCCCAACTCCCCCTCTCCCTCCCTCCCTCTCTGCCCCCCCCCCTCCTTCCCAGGGCCAGTTTTCCTGTTCCCCTCTCCCTCCCTGCTGCAGCCTCTCTCGGTTTTGTCTCGGATTTCCCCAGGAAAGGGCTATGTGGTGGTCATGGTGTAAAAAATACAACCTTCCTGATGCATAGCCTGGGAAAGCGGAGCAAAAGGCCTCTCCCTCTCTCTCTCTCTCTCTCTCTGTGTTGGCCTCTTTCTTTGCTGCATCTCTCTCTTTCATGTCGAAAACATGAGCTTTACCTGGGGGAGCCTGTGGCTCCGTTTGGCATTGTTGCGGCATTGTTTTGTGCATTTTTATGTGCAAATCGGACTGCAAAATGCATTTCCAGTTGTTCTGAAAACGCATTCCCGCTAACTTGGATGTCGCGGAATTCCTAAGGAATCTCGTCATCAAGACGGTGGCGAGAAAACAAGAAAGCGCGCTGGATATGTAGTAAATAGACGAAGGCATGCGAGAACACACTGCTTGTAGTCTGCTGAAAGGTCCTTGAGTCTCAAGCGCTTGAATAGCGAGTTTCCTTTGCCGTTCTCCATGGTCCTCCGCCGTTACACACCCCACTCCGGCCCATTCATCCCACTGGCGAACATGCGTACGTGCACAGAGACACACACAAACACAAACAGCACAACCCACTCCACTCCGGCCTCGCTGTTTGTGAGAGGAGAGGAGAGGAGAGGAGAGGACGGCGAAGGAGAGGAGAGCGGAGGAATGTGGAGCATGTAGCTTCTTTATAGTCTTGGCTTGTGGGTGAATGACAGAGCTGGAGGGTCCCCCATTCACCACAACATAATAACCGCCATCACCACATACAAATACACACGGACACACATACAGTGCATGCACCCGGTCACCTTTGGAAGTGGGGATCGGATGTTGTTTATTTTCCTGCCTGATGCGAGATAATTTGCAGGATGAGGGAGCGCGGCAGCGGATTTCAAAGTAACCAAACACTATTAACCTCCCACTTCTTGCACAACAACAACATTTGCGCTCGGATTTCCAGTAAAATTAGACGGCGGGGGTTAGATCCATAGGCAGGTCTAACTGCCCCGTTGCCAGGCAGCTGGCAAAATAAAGGAGACACAAAGATCAAGTGTCTAAATGGGGCATTTGGTGTCACTACAGCCACCAGAGCAGCTTCAGTGTGACTTGGCAGGGGCTGTGCGAGTGGCTCGGCTCCCCTGGAAGGATGCCACAACATTCTTCTACGAGCACTTCTCCTCTTTTGTATTCTGCTGTAGGTGCTAGAGAAACCTTTCAACAGGTGCCACTCGAGAAAACTCGAAAGTGAGGAGAGTACAAGCCACTTGCAGAATCAGATGCCTTTTTAAAGCGGCGTTTGCATGTTGATCACCTCTCCAAAACTGACCCACGACAACTTGGTTTCCGTCCAAGCGTCAGCTGACAGATTACCTACGGGCCGTGCGCAGTGAGAGGAGAGTGAGAGAGAGAGAGAGAAAAAAAGGAAAAAGAATAGTGATGCTGATAGCGCGATGCGCTCCATGAGCCCTTTGTCTTCTGGCGGCTAATGTTGCCAGGAAACATGTGTAAACAAAGCTACAAATCAGAGGTGAGTCAAAGTTAGTCACTCAGCTTTGGCAACACACTGATCAACATTACAGTAGAGGACACCGCAAAGGAACGGCTGTAACCGAAGAGGTGCTATTAAACCCTGCTCTGGAATTTAAAACCCCAACTATCGAGAGTCCCGAGGTGATTCTCATGCCAAAGTACACGCTACGTTAGGGGGGGGTGAAACAATCCCATCCGAAGGGTGATTTAACAGGCAGTAGTCTCGATATAACATGCTGGAAAAACATCTTTATGTTCTTTTTATTATGTCGAAAAATGTTTTGCTGCATGAGTAAAATACTTGAGATCAAATCCAGTCATCCATTTTCTTACCGGCTTTGTACCTAAAGGAGGTGTGTGTGTATGTGTGTGTGTGTGTGTGTGTGTGTCTCCTATTTCTGAGTTTCCAGTTGACCTAAACATACATGTTTTTGGACTGTGGGAGGAACCCAGAGGTCCTAGAGAAAAAGGCCTTAAGATATAAGATGAGTGAGCATAACATGCATGGGAACCTCTGCGAGGTTAGAGTTAGGTTATTTAACATCATTGTGATCACTGGAGGCAATGTATTTTCTCCTTGTTTATAGATATTGGCATATTTGGTGACTATACATTGATCCTCGTCACACTTAACAACATGTTAATACAGTCACCATATCACAACATTCACAACAAGAAGGACCAGGTTTGACTTTCTATCTGTCTGAAATCAGACAGACAGAGTGTCTGCATGTCTGCATGTGTGTAGTCTACTAGTGCTCCTCCTTCCTCCCACAGTCCAAAAACATGCTTGTTTAGGCCAATGGGAAGCTCTAAATTGTCTGTAGGTGTGAGTGTGTAAGGTCTGTCTGTGTGTGTGTGTGTGTGTGTGTGTGTGTGTGTGTGTGTGTGTGCGGCCTGGTGACCAGTCAAGGGCATGCTCCCGACCCTCAACCTATGTGTTCTGAAGATGAACGCCCAGTGACATTGTATGATAATGGATGGATAGATATGAACTACATGAGGTATGCTGAAAATCTAGATACCCACCCTCTGCTCTTGGAAGAGGTGCGCTCATCTCTGCTCTCAAGTCGGCTGCTGTCACTCTGTTGAGGACAAAGAAAAACACAGTGTCAGACACAGTCACGGTCGTGGTGCTCTGATACAACACGAGTCGAGATGCTCTCAGAAAACATGCAATTAAGCGCAGCATGCGGAAACATGTTAAAACAACAGCTCAGGTCCTTATAGATCTTAAAGACTCATCCCATCCTGTTCAACACTTGCTGCCCTCCAGGAAATACTACAGACCGATCAAAATGGTTTATGAACAGTTTCCCCCCCCAAAGCCGTGACCCTAATGAACCTGTAAGTGCTGGCTTGAAACATGGTAACATGCAATACTAACTTCTTATATGCACACCTTAGGATTTTATATTCATGGATATACTTTCTTCTTCTGCATGAATGTATGGCTAAAAATAAGTCTCACCTAAATGTATTGTATGAAAGGTTTTCTTTGTAAAATATTGACCCACTTTTCACTTTTTCATACATTGACACAGGGAAATCTCGTCTGCACTAAAATTCTGTGATATGTCCTGTAAAATGGCAAAAAAAAAAAAAAACTTGAATAAAACATGCACGGCTATGATCTCAACAACAACTTAGGAAAAGTCTTGACCTCTGTCATTGTGCCAACTGGAAAGGGAAAATCAAAGCAAAGAAAAAAAGGCAAGTGAGGAAAGATATAACATGATTATGAACCTGTTTTGTTGATATTATCACTCTCACTGACTCATGCACGCGCACGCACATACACACACACACACACACACACAGAAACCTGTGGGAACAGCAGCCTGAGAAAGGGCTGGATGCCAGCTGGCTGCGATACTCGATTTCGGGGCTGAGGATGTTTTTTTAGGCCTCAAGTATGGTTGTTTCTCCCTGTCTGGTGTCTGGAGGGCTCTGCAGGCGGGATTTAGCACTCAGGACTGAGAGTTTAAGACCTCGGCAGTCAAGCCTTTTCAAGTCTTCTAACTCCATCTAGTGGAGCTAGCGAGCGCCGCCATGTTTGTGAATTTCACGCCGTCCATTAGTAAACGGCAGCTAAATTTTGCCCTGACTAATTAAGCACACTTTCTGAGCAAATGCCTGTGTCATTTTCATAACTTCTCTCAGGACAGTACACTAGAGCAGTTCGTGGTTTCCCTCGTGTCTCTGTACTGGTTTGGTCCTGTTTCAGTTTGGGCTAGCTTAAAAACTCAGAGCTAGGTCGACAGGTTTTGCTCTAATATGCAGGCGTTTTGAAGTGTGTCAACAAGTGTGATGAAGTGTAACCACTACTTAACAGTAACAAATTGTTACTAACAACGTAGATGGACTCACCGCGTGTTAATGTCTCTCGCTAGCTATATTCGTGTAGGCTGTACAGCTCGCAATGCACATTAATGAGAAAATTTTTCTGAGTATTATTGTGCCCCTCACTTTGACTGACAGGCAGCTCCGGTTAATGAATAATGACAAAAACGGACATTTTTTCCGTATCTATGAATCGTAAATAGGAGAGTGGTGATGTTATGAATCTGACAGAAAATATACCCACCTTAGTTTTCAGATATTTGACCGGTGAATCTAATGGGGAGCAATTTTCGCACAGCGCGGGAACGTTGCCTGTGAGACCAGAAAAAGGGCGAAATAACCAATTATTTTCCCGGGTCTAGAGTTCATTTCCCGTCGAGTGTGTCACATGACTGCCACCTACTAGTGGGATGACGCAATGATCCATAATATTTTACGGAATATGGTATAAAAACACAATCCTGTGTTTATTTACAATTAAATAAGATACAGCTACCTTTGTTTATTTAGCTGATCACAATCATATTGTATATACAAGTATACACAAGTTATTAGCTTGTTCACAGACGAGGATAACACATGGTCATTTTTTTATATGGTACCATTTGTTTCCCCAGTATAAATTAAGCTGTAATTTCAAAAATGGTGGACAAATCCTCATTCCATTTGTTTTATTTTGTGTATTATCAATTGTCAAATTAATCAAATTGAATCATTTCAAAAGGTTTATGTGTAAAATTATAGATTTCTCATCAAATAAGCAAGTCATCTTAGCTACTATGCTAACAAAGCCAGGCTGAGGGCTAACTTTAGCTCAAAATGTCCACTCTGTTAGTATCCACCCTGTTTTCCTTGTTCAAATAACACGGTGGACAACAACTAAACAGAGTGGGCATACCGTATGTATTGCTGACTGAAATACTTATAATAATAGTAATGAATTTTAAATTGTACATGAATATGAATAACAGCCTGTATATGACCTAAATTTAATATTCCTTATGCCCTATGTTTAGGGATGTCACCTGCACTAAGTCCAGCTGAAACACAGCGGCATTGCAGAGAAGATGTAAGCTGGTATGCAGAAGACCACCTTCTATGTACTATCCCAGAGCCACAAGCTCTCAATAAGCCGCTCAGTCCAACTAGAGAGGTCTACATGGAAATACTTCTTGGTATTTGTTATTTGGTATTTGTTGCACCTTTAGAGAGTGAGAAGTTCCACAGTTACATTATTCTTATTCATGAATTTTTGCAGGTGGTTTGGTGCTGGCACTTTGTGGCATACACTGACATAACCAGACTCACCTTGAGGTGAAACCCAGGGTGAAAGAAAACAAGATAGAGCTGCTTCCTTGTTTTCTTTCACCGGGGGTTTCACCTTAAGGCTGTCTGGTTATGTCAGAGTATGCCAGTTCAACCCCTGTTGTCACTCCATTTGTTGAATTTGTTTTGAATTTGTTGAATTTGATACATTGCACTATTTGTTGCATTGAGGTGTGTTCTCTCATTGTACAATTTGCCTGATAAGTGTATTTAATGACATGCAAGTTTTGTTATTGGGTGTATATTGTCCACTGTTATGATACTGTCCACTCTGTTAAACCCTTTGTCCACACTGTTATGTTGATATTTTTCCATCATAGTTTCATAAAATAAAAATATTTTAACAATGTATGTGTAGTGACATAATGGTATGGAGGGGTTTGATGCTAGAAAATTTTTGCAATTTACTTTTATTTTTTTTCTAAATTAAAACGTATTAAAAATATTTTGAGCGTAAAATTAACTATCTGACTAAAGTGACGGACATATGCTTTCTTTCAAAATGTTACTTAATAAGGAGTCATGCAGCTAAAACACATTTAAAATGGTATGTCTATGTCCTTAACAGAGTGGAGATGTCCCATGTGTCACATGTTGTTAAAAATATATAAATATAATATTATGTAGGTGCCTGAGCTCAACCAATATGTTTTTCAGTAAGCTAGACATTTTTTAAGGGAACATTAAAAGGGAACCATTAAAGGAACCATTATTGGGTGAATCCATTTTTCCCCATGAGTTATTGATGTCCAAATGGCACCCTATAAAAAAATAAACTTAGAGATCGTGTGTGCACAAATTACTAGCTTGTCAGCACAATGCAATTAGCGTCGAGTAGATGTCTAAAATGGCCGAGACAATATTAAGTGCATTTCCGTCCACTACATCCCCTTCCTTGAGTTCATCAGGCAAACACGACTGACATCTCCTGATATTATGATGTATTGTTGAATAGGTTATTACCTATATTGTTAACTATATAGCGTGCCTCAAAATGTTTAGTTTGTAACCAGCAATAACCTGATGACGAACTTTACATGGACGTTGCCTTTGGCGGGAAATACACAGCCATTGTGCGAATAAAATTAAATATCTTGTAATCTGCTGGTTGGAGGTAACAGTTAAGAAAATACCACGTTAAAAACCACTAGGCTCTAACAGCTGTTTAACAGTTAAACAAATAGAAATGAGTGGAAGTTTACAGACTCCAGAGAAAAGCACTCACTGCCTCACGGTCCTCCGTGCGTCACTTGGATACGCGATGACGTAACCACGCCGTGCGCTACTTAACGCTCCCCCTGGCTGGCTCCTAGCATCGTGGCTAAACCTTGTTATTTAGAGACGCCAAACTTCCCTGTCGTGGCGCACCCTCCTCCCCCTCTCCCCCTCTCGACTCCACTGACTCCTCAGCCTGGCATCTAGGTCGGGCACAACTCCGGGGGACCGCTGGCCACACACAGAGCCACCCTGGTTGTAGTTGTTCCAGCAGCGCAGCTAGCGTCAGCTAGCGGACCCCGACAGGGATGGAGTGGCTGGGCAACGGAGCTCCACTTCACCCCGAGCAGGAGTGCGGCTGCCCAGCAGCCTCAGCGCCCACTGGCTTCACCTCTGCCTCTCCCCACCAGCAGGTAAACTGCTTCTGGACCTCATCTGGACGTGCTAACCAGCTGGAACCTGTTTACAGGAACCACTGAGGAGAGTTCATGCCAAGTTGTTGTCATGTGTAGCTCCAGTGCCATCATCTCTAGATCGCACCTATCTTAAACTGATTTCAGGATTTATGTCATCCAGGTCGTTATGTATCCCCCCCTACCTATCCTGTGGTTATCAGGTAATCTCACCTGGTGCACTGTCACCAGCCTGCCTCAGGCCACAGGACAGGAGGCTGCTACTGCAGCTGACCGTGCATGTCTCTCACCCCCCAGGATCCCCGTGGCAGCTGTGTGCCATGTCTGTTGTTGACTCGGAAAATCGCATTTGGTCGTTTGGGCAGCCACGGTTAAGACGGAAAGCAGCGTTAGTTTATTTATTTTTAGACCCCCACCCCCTCCTCCCTCCTTCCATGGCCCCACCCTGCTGTACCAAATACAGCATTGCTGCGGTCATGAAAGCTTAAAAGCCAACGGCCTGCATTTAATCTGTGATTCAGAAAGAGCAGGCGCATACTGTAGGTGTCGGCTGTTCAGTCCTGCCAGAGTTATGCCTGTCTAACTGATCCAATGCTTCACTGCAAGCATCTTCAAAGCCAAAGTACAGAACCACATACACACATACGGCATGCATAGATAGGGACATACAGTTATACATAAGCAGTTAATAGTAATAGTAGTAGACATGAGTCTTACAGACGCAAATCTATGCATGTGTCAGTTTAAAATTTGCTTATTCCAGTCATTCCCCCCTAGATGAAATGTTCTAGATGAGTCCCACGTCTTTCTCTGCATACACGATGGATAAGTACTGTGTTTATTGAAATTGAAACTGAAATTGTTCTGTCCAAAGTCACTCAAAAGAACATGAGTCATGATACCCACTTCACAGCAGTCCACACAGAAGAGTAACGGTAGACAATAACTGAAATGGTAATAAATTAAAATTAAAAAAAGAAGACAAAAGAGTACTAGATTGTTCCCTCAGATCTGATTCAGTACAAGGTTTAGGTCTGTCTTTTATACCAGTGTTAGTGTTGCTGGTGCTGCTGTTTTAAATGCCTCCGATTGATACCTTAATTGTGTTCAATAAGTGAGGATTTAAAGGGAATTTATCTGACGTCATGTTCCTTTTTGTTTCTCCTCCCCCCTCCTGCCCTAATCTCGTTTTCCTGCCCTGACCTCAGCCGTCATCCTCGCGCCTCTGTGACTGCGCCATGGTGTCACTGTGCCAGAGCCAGCAGCGCTGCGTGAAGGCCTCCATCGTCTCCAGCTGGAGGCTGGCCGAGGCCCAGGACCAGCTCTGCTCGCTCGGCGTCCACAGCTCCGAGTCCCTGGAGCAGGAGCGGGCTCGGACTCGGGCGTGCCCGTCGGAGCTGTCGCACACCGAGGAGGAGTGGAGACGCAAGGAGAGCATGCTGGGAGGCCCGGAGCCCAGCCGCAGCCCTGTGCTCGGAGCCGTGGGGAGCTGGGACGTCTTCGATAAGGTGAGGGGACGGAGAACTCTGCTCGTTCTGTGGCGTGGACAGGGAAAAGGGGAAAAGATTGTACACACTTATGTCTTCCCTCTCCCCTAGAGTATAATTAATGTGAGAGATCAACCGGCCGAAATGGATCAGGACAAGTGCAAGACGTTTCTCCAGAAGTACGAGAAAGAGCTGAGGCATTTTGGTAAGCGAGAAGTCAAATCGATTAAGTTTCCCAGAATAGTCTGACACCCGACGGCGAGGGATGCGGTCAACTGTGTGCGAGTGTGTGCTTCGTCCTCCCTGAAATCAGATGTCGTCATTTAGTTATTCAGTTTCCGGCCTGAGGACTGATGTCACAGGCGGTTCTCAGACCAGTTTTACGGCCTGTGTCGTGGTCACATTTTCACACGACAGTCTTTAAACTTTAAAAACACACAATAGACTCATTGTGAATCCCGGTTTTGCACAATCTGCCTGTCAAATCATCCGAGGAGTTGTAAGTCATGACAGGCAAAACCGACGTATGACGCCCATCAGCTATTGCTCGCTGACACGTTTTTCATGTGTTGTATCAGGTATGCTGCGGAGATGGGACGACAGTCAGAGATTCCTGGCAGGCATGCCTCAGCTCATCTGTGAGGAAACGGCCAATTACTTAATTCTGTGGTGCATGAGACTACAGCAAGAAGGGGTAATGCACCAAAAACATTAGGCAGACACCATGCAGCATATACAGTATTATGGAGTACTGATTACCAAACATCCAAGTAAGAGGTGATGGGTCAAGACATTTAGAATCTCTTGTTTTTGTGTGTGTGTCGTGAAGAAAGAAGCACTGATGGATCAGGTGGCTCACCAGGCTGTCGTCATGCAGTTCATCCTGGAGATGGCCTCGAACTCCCGGCAGGATCCCAGAGGCTGCTTCAGACAGTTCTTCCACAAAGCCAAAGTAAGCTTGCCCCATCCGGTCAACACCGTACGCCGCGCACCCTGCCGCACTGCCACGGGGTCTGTCTTAACGCCATTGCCTCTGGCTCTGCTGCCGCCCAGGACGGACAGGACGTCTACTTAGAAGTCTTCCACACAGAGCTCGAGGCCTTTAAACGCAGAGTGAGAGAGCACACAGCCAGGTCCAGAGGCGACGCGGCCCACAGCGTGGAGCAGCAGAACTTTGGCACAAGCTGCAGACGAGAGCCCAAACACGCCGCGGACTCTTTACCTCAAGTAAGTGGTGCCGAGACCCAGACTCCTGCAGTTACCCCCGCTGGCTGCTAGGGGGCTCCGTCGAGCCGTATTACGTCAGCCCCTCAGATCTGGAGCACATTAGGGTCATCTTGTAGCCGTATGCCGGAACATGCATTCTCACGGTCTCAGTAATGTCATTGTTGAGGAATAAGCCAGCGATTAACTTCAGACTTGCTCGATCACGATCGGCGTCTTTACCCTGGTTTTCACAGATGGTAACTACCACGGTGCCCTGTGCAGGTTAGCACCTGCAACAACTAGCCAGAGGTTGTTCCTCCTAAACAACAAACCGGGACTTGTTGTGCTGCCGATGCCATCGGTCGCACCAGACTCGAGTATTTCCAGACCGTCTTTTTGTTGTCCTCTGTAAACTGAACCCCCCGCCCTCACCTCAGAGTAGAAACTGGAGCCTCGCTTTAAGGTCGACCGGCCTCAGTCAGATGTGCTCAGATGTGTGTGTGTGTGTGTGTGTGATGCTTCGAGGTAAAACTTGAAAACGAAGCAGGTCAAATTTGTCAGGTGGCACATGCCGCACTTGAGTGCATTTCTGACATTCCTCCTTGCAGACAGAGGAACGCTGAAAATTCCCCAAACTCCACCTGATCCGTAACAAGTTTTTCTCAGTGGCTTTTTAAAACACAGAGTTGGGCCTGAACGAGCTTTTGAAACGTCGTCCATTCAAACCACATTTTCCTTAGTGCGATCATTTGCTTAAAAGAGGAAACTTAATAAAGTAATGGTGCAATTCAGGTTCCGCTGACCAGCTTTTGACTTAAATACCTCTGCCCAAAAACATTAGGTTTTCTACTCAATCTACCTTTTTTGTCCTGAGTGATTCTCATTGCATCTTTTAGAAACCTCCACTTGGACTCGAGGAGGACCTCATAAGAATGTGGTGCCCCAAGAAGAGTCTCTGACCTGTCGGGCCTCATTACTTGAACTTAGTGGGACCTTCCTCTGAAGCACCTCCATGTTTTTTGTGCAATTAATCTGTTCTAATCTGGACGGCTATACATAATAATCGGGAAACACAAAACAGATGCTCCAGCCACACCCATGGGTGCCGTTTCTGAAGAACGTGTTGATCTGAGGAAGTGCCTTTTGAAGCCTCACTTCGATAACTGAGGGGATAAAAGGATAATGCAATGTCTGGGTGAAGCGGAGGGTGAAAATTGCCATATTATATCTCTAGTAACTTCATCTCTGTAGTTTTGAAAGCCTTTTGTAATCCGGGGTGAAAGAGGCCTCCTCCCCCCCCTCCTGTTGGCCCCCACAGCCTGAGTAGCTGCCAACTTCTACTCTGAGAGAAGAAAACACATCCTCCTCCTCCTCCTCTCTCTCCCAGAGAGGAAGGATTGCTCCCCAGGAATGCAAGGGAGCCTGTTGAAACCGAAGCTCGGCTCCGCCGGTCCCGCTTTTGTACCAGCTCGAGGGGCATGTGTAAATGACACGCTTCTCCAGGGAGGGGGGGAGAAAAAAAAGATGATTAAAATGATAGTTTCAGATCGGGTCAGCGCAGTAAACATCTAAAAGAGCCGAGTGCACTTACATAACCATTTATAATCCTCTAACTAGGCAACAGTAGCTTAATCCCCCCGAGTCTCCCGGGCCGAGCTCTTTTTAAACCTACTTTTGATTTTGCTGTGCAGGCAACAATCCTCACCTGTGACTGATTTATTTCATTATTTATTTTTTGAACTCCTCATTGCCCAACCCCCCCCCCCTCCCTCTCCTCCCTGTCTGCGCTAGGTGGCGGAGTACCCTGTGAAGCGCCGCGTGGAGGCCGGACTGTGGACGAGCACAGTGAGGTGGGCGAAGGACGACACCACGGAAACGGACGATCTGAGGATGATGGAGACCTCCTAGGGTGCCGGAGGGGCCGCTCGCCGCTTTCCCCTTCCACCTCCATCATCGCGCCTCCAGGAACTACTCCAGTGTTGTCGAGCCCCCCCCCCCCCCCCCCCCCCACCCTTTCCCCCCCACGCCCTCCTCCCTTCCCGCAGCGGGCCGAAAGGCTCAAAGGCACAAGCAGGAAGGAACAGAAAGCTCGCACTGCCGTTTTCAGTCCGAACCTGCAGGAAACGATGCCCCGCCGAGGACGAGCGCGTCTCGGCTGTGGTGGTCCTCCGACAGACGAGGGGGGGGATGGGGGGGGGGGGGGGGGGGGTCGCTGCGGGGTCTCTCGCCAGACGAGTGCATGTGCCGCGCCGCGTCTTCTTGCTTTACAGCCGCCGTTATCGCGTCCGTTCAGCGCGACCCACTGAGCGGTAGGCGCGAGTGAGAGAGTGAGAGAGTTTTCAGTCCAGACAACACAATGAATACGAAACGCCAAAAGTCTGTGGGCCTGGAGAACTTATGAAAGGAGCATCACTGAGAGATCAAAGCTAAAGGCCACATATTTGCAGTATTGACGCCTGAGGATATATCGCAGGTCAGGTTGTAGAAGCTACCGAAAACCGTAGACGAAGTAAAATTTTAAGACGCAGTACTCACTTAGTAAGTGGCTCCTATCTTCCCGTCATCATCCAGCTCGACTCACTGCGTCCAGATGATTCGTTTTTGGTGCAAGGATCCATTCATTTTATCAACAAAACTGATGGATCGTGATTGGGTTTTTTTTTCTCTCGAGCAGCTATCAATAATCCCTGCGCCAGAGTGGAGAGAGGGTGCAGTCTGTTGAATTGGATTATGAAGGGCCGATTATGAAAATGTGAATGGGATTTGTGGATCCGTGCTCTGGGCCGGAATCTGGAGCCGGGCGCGTGGCTTCACAAATCTGACAGCAAAGTTTGGCCACAATAAAATGTGAAATTACTGTCAAAAGGTTGAATTGAAAGGCACCGGGTCGGAAATCTCCCTGGTCTCGGGGGGGGGGGGGCTCATTATCAAAAGAGGATAAATCATGCAGTAAACGTGGGCGGCCCGTCTGTTAGCTTTTCATCAGAGACTGGTTTTCCAAACGTAGAAGACGAGCATAGGCATAGATGGATAGAGAGAAACGTTATCGATCCCTCCGAGAGGTTCCCTTTGGGAAGACATCCTGCTCTGGACACTTTGATTCTGTCAATATGGTCGACGCTTCTCTTGAAAAGAGGAGCGCGAGAGTCGCACGTTTCCTCGGAGTATTCCTTGTGTTGTCTGGAGAGGCCGAAATGAGCGAGTCACGTGCACAAGTAGTCAGACTACCTCCCACGCATCCGTCACGATGACACGATGACACGATGACAGTCAGGACGACGGTCATCGATTGTAGCTCTAGAGCTACAGCAACTCTATGAAACGATGATGGGCAGCACAGTCAGTCACTTAGCTGTGAAGACAGTTGTCGGACCGTGGCACCTCTGGATTCAGGCCACGCGTGCTGAAGTTGCCTCTTCATTTAGGCGGCTTGACACCGGGCGACGCCTGGCGACGAGCCCGGGACGACGGCGCACGCTTTTCAGTACGCGACAGTATTCATCATGATATTCATCATGTAACCATTCGTTCCGTTTTCAGCGCAAGATGGTTGTCGATCACGGACGAACACTGTTGAACGCAAGATACCGACACGCAGATACCGTCTGAGGGCGGTGAGACGAAGGCACTTGGTCCGTCACCTACTCCCTCAGAATCAGTTTCGTCGGGCATTCACCCACCAGAGCCTCAAATTTCAACTAGCATACAGCCGGGACGGTTCATCCCTCAACGCCTCGTTCGGAGTGTTCCTGTTTCTGCGGCCCGGAGGGGGCGCTGTGGAAAGGGCCGAGGACTGTATGCGTTGGCAGAGAGGTTGTCTCTGCATCTGAATGTCTCCTGCACTTTATATCTTCCAAAAAAATAGGGACTTTTTTTCCAAAACGATAGGAATGATTGCAGCACTTGACCTAATGGTTCCTCCCTGTCCTCAAGACGTTTTGTTTCTCAAGCAGTTCAGCTTGTGTTTGGATGGTGTGTTATTTTTGCTTCGTTTAACCTGTGTTTCCCGTGTTTTTCCTCCCCTCACTCTTCAAGAGTTGTGCTGGACTAATTAAGCTTCCAATCGACTGTCCCCGTAAGGGCAGCGTTTCTTTACTGAACAGTACAGTCGCAATGAGTGTGAGACTCTGCTGTGGCCCGTGAGAGGCCACGCTGGGATTGGAGGAACCATGCGATGCATTAAAGTACAATTCTGCACGTGTCTACGACTCCCAGCGGCACTTGTTGATTCCGCGGCGCCCCTTGGTTCATTATTTCACAGATCCGTCCACGGTTCTGCCGTGGGACGGTCCACACATACACACATGGGGAATTCTGTAAGCGAACCAAGCTGTTGTAAGCGTTGAAGCTTAACAATGCTCTGTAGTTTCTTTATCTCCTGTCCACAGTGACTAATCAACTATGCAAATTAATCGTATGGCTTAAACTGTTGTACTGTACCTGTGGCCGGTGTCCATGGTGTCTTCCTAAATTACCCGAGGTGAGAAGATTTTCCAGGTCGAGTGCAACAGAGAATCATTTCATGTCAACTTTGACCTTTGGGAACATTATGAGCTACACTTGTCGTTCACTGTGGGCTACTGCTACATCTGCCTTCTCTGTTAGAAACTCAAATACAAAAGCCAGTGCAAAATGTGGTGTCTACAGTTCTTTGCTGTTGGTGTACGACCTGAGCCTACGTACAAGGGCACCCTATTGCAATCGATCATCGGTGAAAGTAAAATAACTTTTTATGTCACTTTTAAACCAACTTGGGGTGCCAAAGGGTGGATTTGGTGACAGCAAGAAGGTTCCTGGTTGGACTGAGTTCCTTTCTTGGTGTTCTTCTTAGTCCAAACACATGCTCGCTTAGCTCCCTGAAGACCGGAAATTGCCCCAGGGCGGACGCGTGATTCCTCCCAACTCCTTTATTTATTTACTTACAAACTTAATTTTATGAACTAAAAACTTGTACCAAACCTGAAAAACTGCTTCTAGAGTGGCACAGCTGCACCGCAGACCAGGGGCAGCGGTAATTGAAAAAAAATGCAGGGACAGGCTCCAGCCTAGATTAGCCCGAAGCCTTTTATGGGCCCAGAAGGAGGTAATAAACTCATACAATTGTACACAAGTGACTTTAAGAATTAAAAACCCGAATAATTTCAGCTCACCAGAGGCAAACTAACCAGCACGAGTTGAATTGTGTTTCCATCTCATGAATGTTGATACTCTGATAGTCTGAGGGTGACATGAAAGCACGCTGTGCTACGTGTGGTAATCATGGAGCGTACCACATATAGTTAGATGGATGTTTTTATTGTGTTTCATCATTAATACGACAGTTTCGAGGTGTCTGTGGAGAGGAGGTGTGCTCTTAAATATTCAAGTCATGACGCACAGCACGATCCAGGAAAGACCCACCACATACATGTACAGTACATCACGAGGCCTTCAGTGGCGAAGCGTCCAAAAGACAGCGTGCAAAAGCAGGGCGACAGATCAGCCTCGGATATCTTCAGAACATATTCATCTGCTTGAAATGTTTGGCTCGACGACGCCCTCCGTCGTGGAGCCACATCAATGCCACGCATTGAAAGTCAAACCAGGGATGCCCGGTTTATAACACCATATCTGAAGGCAACACCATTAAGACTGGCGGTGGCTGAAAGGAGCTTTTATAAACACGGACGGTTCAAGTTTAAAGAGTCGGAATTCATGTGGGACGTTTATGCATAATTCTGTGTGTGGTCAATATTCACAAATAGCATTTGAAACCTACATTCAAGGAGCAATGTACTGTTTCTTAAAAAATAATAATAATAAGCAGCAAGAGGCACTTATTTGCAAAGGTGAATTTACGTTAATTTGCAGAAATTGGCACAGTTCCCTTTAGGGCAATTGCCCATTGCATAAGAAACATTCCCGAAGGCATACTAGGACTTTAGCACTGGGACAAAAAGCATTTGTAATTTATCATGTTGCATTTCGGAGTGTTGTTAGCAGCGTGTTGTTTACGTTTTAGTGTGTTTACAATGTTTGAACACGCAAAATTGCAACTATTTTCATTAGAATCTGTCCAGAAGGTTAAATTGTCTGTTTTTCCTTTTTTCCAATGGAAGATGGTGATAAAAATCAAACTCCGGATTTTATGTTTAAAAATCGTGATATGACATTTTTTCCATATCGCCCATCCCTAGGTCGAGATGTCTCATGTGAGCAATTTGATTCAATCAGAAAACTAAATAGTTACACACATATTATATACATCTTGGCATTTCTCATTAACCTAACCTTGACACAGTACTGTAGAAGGTCTTGATATTCGTTTCAGTGATGTGTTAAGGCACATTATTGAATCAAGTGACAATCTTTCCAAGCTTTTAAGACTAATGTTAAAAGACTTTCTCAGGACATCCTGAGAGTTTAATAAACTCATCTCAGCACTATCATGAAACAGCACAACAGCAGTGCCACAAGTCCTTAAAAAGTGGAGTTTTTCCCAACTACATATGTAGTCTTTCTATGGCTTCTAGACAGAAAGTGTAAGACCCTGCTCTGGATATTGTACATTCAGTACACACTATTTCACTGATGGCTCTCTTTGTTTCACAGGACGTTGGCACCTGATGTGTAGATTGAGTGGTTTCTCCTGTAAACTTGAGCATTTCTGCTCAGGCTCTCTATGCGACTTTCTGGTTCTGAGTGGAAAGTTTTCTGTGGAGGAAAGCTTCAACGTGTGGCCAGATCTTGTTGGTTTCAGTCCCAGAAAAGGTCTGAAGAACACCTTTACTCCTGCAAAGGCAAGAAACTGTTTGAGTTGCGAGAAGAACATATGCATGCACTATTCATAGAGGATCATAGACGTGAAGTCTGATTTTTTTATTCATTCTTTGAGGTGAACACTCTATATCATCTTTTTTTGCTTTCATATTTCATATGCTGAACACCCTCTCAAACACAGTGGTGCAAATAAGTGGGACACTAACTAAGCTAAGCATATCCCTGAGGTTTGAGGGAACACAGACAAATATGTTTTCCTGCCTAATTAGTCCAGAAATAGCAGTTATGATGCATGTGTTTTAAAACTGGTTCAACAGCCTAACAAGTCCAATCTCAGTGCTTTTCTGTCCTTTGTCTGTTCTGTTGATTCAGGTGAAAACACATATGGACATTTGTTAATGCCTGTGTCTTCATTTTGCTCCTGCCCTTAACAGAAAAGTGTGTTTTCTCAGCCTTTTCTCCTGAAATGTGGCTCTTATGCAATCTTCAGTCATGCAAGAAACCATGAGGAGTCTAATGAGGGACAAGGTCAAAGTTCATTAGTACTCAGTCCCAGCCTTCTAGGATATTTTAAGGTATTTGTATGCAGTTCTTTTCAGTCTTTTCGTCATTCATTATGGGATCATTATGTTCATTAAGTTTCTGTGCTGAGATGCAGAATAGATTACTTGTTATTAGTTACTAGCACAAACCATACATTAGTTAAGAGAGAGGGTATATTTCATATGATCTGGACTGACCAAGTCGTATATTTTTACCTGTAGTACTCTAAGACTGGCTCTGTCTGGGTTTCATAGGCCTTCAGCCTCCGTGTGACTGTCTCTGGTGTGTCATCGTTCCTCTGGACCAAAGGCTCCCCTGTCACGTCGTCTAAACCCTGCAGAAAATGCACAAGTAACTTTATACTGGGACACTAAACCTGTACAATCCATGTTTTCTTGATCACTGTTTTACACCAAATCACCAGATTTACACCACAGCTAGTGATGAGAAAGAAAAAAATGTTAAGACAGAGCTTCTTCAGACACAGCAACCTGAAGCCGTTGTCCCTCTGCCCAGACATAGTATTTTTCTAGCAGACGCAGGATAGGGACTGGAATGTAAACACTGCCTATCACACACAGGGTGATGTTATTGTTTTCAAAACCGACCGACTGAGACGAGACGAAGGATGAATTATTTTTCAAGGCCCTAGTCCGATTCAACTGAGACAATGAGAAGAACTAGGATGAAACTTGAAGGTCTGAACACATTGTCTAACTACGTCAACATCATATACTGTATATATACTGTACATTCATCATAATACAAAAGCAGAGGCATGAGTCACACAGGGTAGCTGTCATGATGACGATTAGCAGTCACATAACTAGCTCCCACAGCTGCAGGAATATCAAGTGGTCTCTTCAGATTGCTCAGCAATTCTGCAGATTCCCTAAAGAGGACGGAGGGAGAATAGCAAGAGAGTGCTGTCCCAAAATCTGCATGAAATGCATGAATAACACAGTGCAAGTCTCCTGTGCAATACAAACCTCATTTAATTCAAATCAGTACAGTCGTTCTGCTGAAAGAACTGGAAGAAAGAGGCCTTTCTTACTTCTTTCACCTGACTGATTCTGATCAAAGTTCACACCTCCCTCTGTCTCAACGGGAGGCTCAAGAATATGCTGAAGTCAATAATTAACTATTGATGTGTTACCCCTTCAGATTGTGCAGGAGACGTGGCACAAATCTCTGTTGCAGACCGAGCACGTGACCGCAGGCATGTTCGCTCTGAGTCATGCATCAGATGAACAAAAGCAGGGGCATAATACCACGGCTGAACTTGAATTATAGGTGTCCTCGCACATGTAGTATTTAGTACTAGAGAGATTGCAATTATGAGAAAGCCCTCGCTATAGTCATGGAAACAGATGGACAAAACTGAGAAATATAATAACTCTTTCCTCCAATAATATGTATAGTTAGATACCACTGGTGTAACAGAGCTAAGGGCCTTTCTTGGCTTCTTGCTCCACTGCTTTCTGACTTCTGGGTTTTTATTTAGTTCACTTTTCTTCTCTCTTAACATTTGGATGAACTTTGTATGGTAACAGAGGAAGTCAAACCTCTTCCGTTTTTGGCGGGTTTCACAATAAAAGTTCTCCCTCTGGTTGGAAGGAAATAATGAGGCAATGGCTGTTCAGTTGGTTGCACTCATTCACTGCAATCTCATCACTTGATAGCATTATACTTCATAGACACTTTTGTCTGACAGTTTTTTTTCCTGGTTTGTAAACCAGTAAGACAAAATGTACTCACAGGAACTTTCGGTGGGTTGAAGTCTATGTTATAAACTCTTCCGCTGGGAAGGTGAGTCCAGCGAGAAGTCAGCCTCTGTTTTATGGTCTCGAAAGGGACGTTAAGGTTGATGACAGTGTCCACGCTGTAGGTTTCATCCAGACAATCTGCCTGTGATACCGTACGAGGGAAACCTGGTGGGCAAGCGGAGAGACAGAAGAAAGCAAGGAAGGCGTGGAGAGCGTCTTTAGCAAAGAACTGAATAATAACACACATCAAGTCCAAGGAAATTTTCACTTGAGACAAGAAAAGACAACAAAACATCTCATACAATGATGGAAAGGAGACCTGTAATAATTGAATGGAGTATTAATCCTTGATCTTTGGTGTTGTAGAGCATTTGTTCAACCAGAAATGCCTCAGATGCTCAGATGCTATTTTACAAACTTTTCACATGCATCATTTAATTTCATGTCACATTCTGCCTGTTCGTGGGCCCCCCGTGTTTTAGCTGCAATTCAATGTGCAAAAGTTATTTATACTTTAATGAGGCCATGGTGATGTTTTTGGACCTGTGGTGCAGGGAATAGGCTGTCATTATTCAACAAAACCAAAGCAAACATGGTTTTCCATTCTAGGTCCCCTTTAAAGATTAACAGGGATATATTTAAAAGATCAACAACATCTCCCAGTTTCTTTCATCGGCAGTTGTTTTCCATTAAAAATGAGCCGGGATCAACCTTACCATCAAGCAGCCAGCTGTCCAGTGCTCTCAGGTCACGCAGGATGAGACGAGATATGACGTCATCAGGTACGAGCTGACCCTGATCGATACAGGACTTCATCAACAGGCCGAGTTCTGACACACACACAGAAACAGGAAAACACACAGATGTGCTTATCTTTCTTATCTCAAGGAAATAGTCTTTTTCAGTTTTTTACTGTTCAACTTTGTCAAGTTTGCAGATTCTGATCACAACACAAACAACTGGCTGTCGTCCATCTTCACCGGTTTAGATACGTAGAGGACGCATTAAAATCAAGACCCAATAAGTGGAAGCCTTCACAGAACACATAAATTCAGTGGACAGAAGTATTAAGTTCACCAGGGAGGATAACAAGGACAGACGGTCACCTTTCCTGGACTGTGTCAATGTTGAAGTCTACCAGAGACCTACACATACAGAGCTGTCCCTTGTCACTGCCCATCTGAACAACAACTAAGAGTCATCAGAAGATCACAACACCAGGCAGAGAAGTCTCTCTAGAAGGCATGGGTAAACAAAAAGAACAGACACACATTAGGGAAGCGCACCAGACTTGTGGCTAGTAGTGCTGTTTATGCAGTGCAGTCTTCAGACCTCTACATAAGGAAGACTTATCAAGCACTCTAACATATTGCACAAAACAGAAGAGGATAGGACTCAGATGTACACCTGCATCTAAAAGAACAGGGACACTCTTTTGAGGATGCCCATGTTTGTATTTTTAGACAGAAAAGAGCTGAATAATTATGAATCGAAAGACTGATAATCTGAGCTCAGGATGTCAAGAGCATGACAGGCTTTTTTCACTTCCACTTTAACTGGTCAGAGTCCAGCCGAGGGAAGGAATTTCCTGACCCGCCTTGTAGAAATGACCCAACTGTGTTCTGATACTACTGTGATCTCAGTATGGAGCAGACAAAAATCTTTGTAAAAACATCATGCAGGAAATACATGCAAGTTTACCCAGAAGAAAAGGGACATGGGGGCATATAGTCATGAAGACTCTTTTTGTGCATGTATTTCAAATGCCTTTGTCTGACATTTTTCTACAAACATGCCACTTCAATAATTAAGTGTTTAGATGCAAAACTGTTAAGAGTAATAATCTTTGACGTGGCATTAAGACTTTCTTACAAATCTAGTGCAGTACCACTTCCTGCTCCACTGCATGATGATTTGGCATGAGGTTAATATATTCAGAAAGTTTTCATACGCAATGGTCAGATGGGGGAAAAAAAGACGGTTTTCTTATCTTCTGTACACTTTGTGGGAAGGTTAGTGAGCTGGCCCCTAGAAGAGAAACTGGTTTTGATCCAAGGTCTGTTTGGGAAAAGTGGGAGAAAGTCTGTGCCAACTGCCCACTGCTACTCTGCTCCCACACAATGATTTGGTTAAACAGAGCAGCTTGGAAATGTCTCCACATGTAGAGTAAGAGAGCATTCAGGGGTGGAAACAGACACTGACGTGTGTATAATGTTCCGATTGTGCAGCCAGTGCACGTTCATCCAAACCCTACTCTTTGATTTTCCATCACCTCTGGAAAATACTACCTCTATAGGACAAAGGCTTGGCGCAGCCCTCCTTATCTTTACACCTGTCTTTATCTTCACCAAGGTGATACTGTGGAGCAGTTGGGCCCCCATCCAAAGTTCAGGTTAAGCTGAGTTCAAGTGTTTCCAGTACAAACAGGCTCTGCAGTCCTATTACCCCGGTTTGACCTTGGATAAAGAGACACAGGTTCTTCTCTCGTGAACAAGTTCAACCTCTGGAGAGAGCAAGATAACAATTCAGACGGGGTTTGGAGAGTGTGACCCTCTAATCACACTAATCCAGATTGTGGTTTATACCCCACTATAACGTCCCATGCACTGGTGTCAAATAAGCTGCTTATCTTTTAAGCACATTAATCAACTGTATGTGCATTTCTTTTCTGACATATCCTCCACATGTTACCGACTTTGAGGACCTGTCCTGAAGCCTTTCAGTTCTACACTGGACCTACAAACCTGCACCAATCATCACTGTTTTATCTCATTACTGGTCTCATCACTCCTCATGGGTTATGGTTAAAATATCGCACTATGATCTTACCGGTTTTGGCGTTGATGTTGGCTCTCAAAATGTCTCCACTGGAGATGTGGTTGAGTCCAAAAGTTTTAGTAATACGCGCAGAAACTGTTCCTTTCCCCGACCCCGGAGGTCCCATAATGACAGCACGGAAAATCTTGTGCAGAGCCATCTCTGCGCAGTGATGGTGTCAATGCCGACTTTTTTGAGGTCACAATGTCCGGACACTACTTCCCATTAAAAAGCCCAGTATGGATGCACTGGTTGGACTGGATCGGAGCACGTCTCCTCCTCTCCCGAGCACGTAGGCAGGAGTGGCTTCTCACTGGACCTTGAGTCTCATTTCCCTGTAGAAACACAAGGAGGAGGAGGAGGAGGAGGAAGAAGAGGAGGAGGCAGATCCGAGAGGATGCGCTCAGTGCGAAACAGACCTGCTTCTTTTTCACGGCGTGTTGACAAACTTCGTCGGTCCGTGTTTTGCTGGACATGTATTTATTGTATAATGCGGTTATATAATTGGTCTACAGGCGGACAAAAGCTCGTTTGGCAGCGTTGCAGTGATTAATCCCTTCCGAGCCGCGATCCCCTCAGCAAGGCAAACCTGCAGACTGGCAGGAAGACTGCAACCAATCTGCTCTCTCACACTCCCCATCTGACATGTTTCCAGGTTACACAATGTTTGCATGCATTAGTGAACTAGTAAATGAATTTCACTTAAATAAGTCAATAACCTTTTCGGTTAGTTACATTCCATTACCTCTTTCTCTCTCTCGCCTCTTCGAACCAATATATAGATCCTATATGTTTTGCACTTGCATCCCTGCGTTGATTACTTCTACTCACTATTAAAATGCTGCTATCTCTGTACATACATAGTCTGCAAATTTGCTCACTGGGTTTTTTGCACTCTCCTCTCACAACAGCTGCCGCCCCTTTCACATTGACTGGAGCTGTCACACCAATCCTATGTATTTTGTATTTGCATTTCTGCCTTGATCACCTTGATAACTTCGAGACAGTATCCGTTTACTTTCAGTCATCTAAAATGACTTCGAATGTAATTTGAATGAAATTTCTAAAAATGATCAGAATACATGGAAACTGCATGGGAGTAACTATCACGTTGTTATGAAATGTATTAAAAGACTTGTAAGCGCGATTTCTGGTTCTTGACCCTTTGTTTAGGAACTGTCATAAGTTTAGTTTATCTGTACGTGTGTGACATGTTTGTTTACATTTCGGTCACGTTCTGTGACTTTAAGGTGCCGTTATACGATTAAACCACGCCCATATCGTTTTAATGAATGGTATTCAGGCTCCACCTAGTGGCCAGTATCCCCCACAACTCGCAGGAAGGAGGGCGTTTGTGAGCCACCTCGGCTGCCGTACATGCCGCCTCCCACCAACGTTTTCCTGGACAAACACACGTGGATTTCCACTGACGCCAGGCAGGAACAACAATAACATGGCAGGCAAAGGGCTCGACTACGACGGCTGCAATTTCTTCCGACAGCGGCTGGTTTTATCCACGCTGAGCGGGAAGCGGGTGAAGATCAAAAACATTCGCTCCAGGGACGACGAGCCCGGGCTGCGGGGTGAGTGTTGGCGTCGCATGTAGCATGGAGGCATGGAGGCTAGCTGCTAGCGGGCTAGCTGCTACGCAGTTGGGAGTGTGTGCAGACACTGGGCGTAGGAGGTGGGACAGGGCTGCAAATGTGGGATAAAGTGCGATAACTGCATTTAAATTTGCCCGGACATGATTGTATGGCTTTAACAGCATTTAGTCTCTGTTGTTTCACGATATTTTAAAGATTCAATCAAAAATATTGGAGTGAAGATTAGTTCCCTCACACTTGTTTGACTCCATGTGATCTGATTTGACGATGTATAGATATTTATATCATGTATAATAAATGTGAAATACTATATTATGTATGTAAGAATATTATAATGTAGTTTATGTTTTTAAATATTTTATTATGTATAACTTTGTGTATGGCAATGTACAACATACATTCTAAATTCACTGATGTTGTCAGACCCATTTATCAATCATTTGAATTTAAAAATATTAATATTTAACTTATATGTTGTGGTTAACGTGAGACCTGTATTTTATTCTATGTACAAGATAGTCATATGTAAATGTCAAATGTAAAGGTGTTATTAAGCTTAGTTGATCCTTGAAATGTCCTGTCTGTATCGCATCTGTATTATTTTCAACTCTTTGTTTAACTTATTGAAAAGTTGAGTTTTTCTTTCTTGTTTTTATGGCTCATTGACTGTGTCCTGTTCAGATTTCGAGGCCAGTTTCATCAGACTACTTGACAAAGTGACCAATGGCTCCAGAATAGAGATTAATCAAACAGGTGAGTGTTGTATCAGAATATGGCAATGTACAGTAGGGAAAAGACCACCCCTATTTATGATGTGCTTCCAATACATAGAAAGTTACTTGTTTCCACTTGATTTCTGTTAACAACACCATATAGTATAAAACCACACTATTTACAGAGTGATGGCTGGATTATCATTGCAGGGGGTAAACACAGAATACAAAAGATTTATATATAATGGTGAAAAAAATATACGAGCCCATATCATAGCAGTAGCAACAGTTGTGAGAGTAGAGTGCAAAATTGCTGCTGGTGAATGAAAAAAGACAGCGGCACTTGTATCATTAAGCTAAGATAAATAGTGGTCCTGATGAAATCCATAATTATATATAATTATCTTTCCCATAAACTGCGTGGTTTATATGATAAATAAACAAACCATGTGGTCTTTATAATTACTGTTTACTGTCTGGGTGTTGAGATTACAGTGTTGCTCAACGGCTCCATAATAATAGGATTTTAGCTGGAGGTGTTTAACGTTTCTGTCAATATTTATGTTCCGTTGCTTTATTGTTATTTTTAACATCATATTTAACATTTAAACCTTCCAAATGCACTTTGGAAATCCACCTCCAACTGCCTCTTAAATATGTTAACGATGCAATTCAGCACATGGCTTACGCAATTTTCTATTTTTTTTCACTTTTTGCTTTTATCACTTCTCGCGCTGCTTGTATTTGACGTATATTAACATGCATTTCCTGCCCTGCTGCACATGGTGCATTACACATAAAAAGGTTTGATCTCTTTGTATTTTTGGTGCCCGATATGCATTTGCCATTCTGCCAGAGGCAGACTCGTCTTGACTGCGTCCCATTTGTCGTTCTTAGGCACCATGTTGTTCTACCAGCCCGGTTTGTTGAGTGGTGGTCCTGTAGAGCATGACTGCAACACGCAGCGCTCCATCGGCTACTACCTGGAGGCCCTGATCATGCTGGCTCCTTTCATGAAGTACACGCTGAAGGCCACGTTGAGGGGCGTGACAAACGACCCCATTGACCCGTCGGTGAGGACGCGCTATGCTTTTTCCGGTCCTCCACTTTGATCCATTTTGTTGATTTTACTCTGGGGCGGCACCAAACATGTTTCTGCAACTTCTGTTTACTGCAGTCTCAGACGACTAGTCACTCCTCTCAAAATCGGCTTCACACTGCCCTCTAGTGCAGACAGTCATAATCATCATAGGGCTGCAACAAATGATTATCTCTGCAGTTGATATTAGTTGTTTGGTTTATTAAATGATCCTAAGACAGTGAAAACAGAGAGTGCCTCTTTCACAAAGGCCAAGGTATGATCTATAAAGGCCTTTTTTTGGTCTTCACCTCAACGACTTTAAATTTTTTGTTGTAGAGGAGTAAACTAGAAACTGTTTCCATGTAAGAGCTCAGATTAGAGAATTCTCAATTTTTTTGAACCAAATGTTCTTTGAATGCTTAAATTGGTTTACTGAGGTGTTTAATAGTCAATCAATTGATACGTTGCTACAGCTCTAGTGATTATGCATTTAATGTATGAGGTGAGGTGATTTAGATTCATGATGTGATTTAGAGCGTCATGTTAGTCATGTTATAAATTGCCAGCACAGATGGTTTTCTTCTGTTTCACAATCTGCAATGTTTTGCGTGCCTGATGTTTTATTAAGGCCCCAGTATGCTTCCATGCTAGCGTCTGCGCCTGCTGCGTGGCGCAGACCGAACGTCCAGCATGGTTCTGCTCCACCTCTGTGATATTCTGCCCAACCACAAGGGGGCGGAACAAGTCTCTGCCCCGGAGCAGACGAAGAGGAGCATCGTCTTAAAATAGGCTGACAAACATATATAATCAGAGTGGAACCCTCTGGGCCTTCAAGGTATTCAGTGAAGGCCTAAGAAAAACACATTGAAAGAATTTTTGCATTAATATACTTTTTCAATGTTTTTTATTCAGCAAGTTTTTATTTTTATTTTATATTTTGTTATTTTATTCATTTTTTCACCCCAGAAATGATTTCTATATCATTGTAATAAACTTGGACTAATATTTCTTGAGAAACAATGGGTTAATGTAATGGGCCGCAAATGGACCAATCACCATTTTAATTCCAGCAGTATCTGGGTAAATCAGTGACCCATGTAATTCAAGTCAATGGGGGTCTGAATTTGCGTCTGATTGGCTAAGACAACTTGACAGTTGACTAAGCCAATCATATTTCACTGAGTTATGGGCAGAATCATATCGTGGCAAGTTCCGGTCATCCTTAATACCAAAGGGAAAGCGTTTTAGCAGGAAGAAGGAAGACGGCCATGATTGATCGCAATAGCCATGTGGCAGGAGGTCCGGGAGAAGACATCCATGACCGAGCATCTTTATATTTTGGATAATCCATTCTAGAGGTTGACTTTTCAGGTAAAACTTGGATCAGTCCAAAAGGGTAGACCATCACCAGGATTGGTGCAAACTAGCAAGAGCTACCAGCGTATTTTCATACTAGCATGTACGATTATCAGTGGCTAACGATCAGTCCACCCCACAAACTGGACTGTGCTGTTTAATCCAGATAAAGGGCCCTGGTCCAGCACCAGATTTAGCAATTTAACTTTTAAATTTAACAAAAGCAGCATCAATGCACCAGTGTACCAACGGACACCTGTGTGCTGCTGTGAATGTGAAAACTTTTGGAGACGCGCATCTAGCTGCAGTTGTGTGTGAGCAAAGGTGAAGGGAGACGATTGCACACGACGAAAAGGTGAGTGGGGCAGAAATATTTTGCGGAACCAAATACTAATCATTCATATTTGTATCTGAATTACTAAAAATTGAATCACCGCGTTGAAGTTACCGGAATGGTGGGTCTGACTAACCGAGAGGGCGGGGCTGGGCGCTGTGCGTCGGAGCTAGGGGACAGGAGGGACGGAGCGATGGGGTAGGGTGGTGCTGGTGGGTCCTTTTGACCGATGCGGGAGTGCATTTGGATCAGAGTTCAGTTAGTTAAAGCGGTAGGAGCGAAACTTAACGTAGTCTGGAGCGGTGGCTCACAGCTGGTCCCGCGTTTGGAACAGTTTGGACCTCGCGGTGATTATGGTGGGGGAGGGGGGGGCGATAGCCTAACGACGCCGTTGGTTTGACCGAGGGAGAGAGTGACAGGCTGGCAGTCTATGGCTTTATAACTGGGCCAGGTGTTGGTGCATGTGCGGATTCACGTGTGTGACCCCGATATTCCACAGACTGCGTGAGCGGCACCTGCCGCAGCGCGATTCTGTGAAAAGTTCAAAGTTCCACCGACCATGTGGGCGGCAGCTGAATTCTCGCGAGATCGCGCGATACTTGTACGATAGCATGAGAAACCGCAAGATGCGGTCATATAGGCGATGTGTGAAGTGAACTACAGCAAACAATAGTTCACTTTGCTTGTTCAACAGAGCTTCACCGCATAGTTTTGTTTGGGGGGCTGCTACTTCTACTTTAGACCCGATCCCTGCCGGGGACGTGTCCGTTAAAACCACTGAGACCTCTTCCACATGGTGCGCTCAACTACGTCCCAGGAGCGCCCAGCTGCGGCTTGCCGTTAGAGCGGTTACCGCTCAAATTCAAACCGATCGGTTTGAATTTGAACACCAAACCGGAAATTACCGATACGGTATCAGAATAAACTTCTGTCAAATTTCAAAGTAAAACAGAAAGCTCGCATAGATTAACTTGATCAGACTTCCCGGTTAAAACTCTCCCCGATTTCAACGGGAGAGGGAAAAGGTTGCGCGCAGATAGAGAGCGATAGAAAGAGAGAGACGCAGACACGCCTAGACGCGCCGCCCTCTCTCCCCTCCTCCTGGGCAGGTGATAACCATTTGAAGTGAATGTGTAATTGGCTTTTCTCATATTGTTATTGTCATATTTGAATATGTCATAATAGCCGTCTTTTAATGACCGTTGAATCACCGTGATTCAACAGTGTGATGTGAAACCACTGTCTTTAACATCCATGTGACAGGACTCTGGACTTGTTATTGCTATGTTTATTTTTTTTATTGTTACAACTGGTCCTACTGAAGGCCCGGGTCCACGGTTCGTCACTGAATATGATAAATGCTATATGTGTTTATGGTGACTATATTTTGAATTGATTAAGTGGGGTAGGGTGCGACTGGGTCAAAAGCAATGTCTACTACGCCCCCGCCCCCATGTGCGAGTGGCAGGACCACACACAGGACAGCCTCTGCAAAGCGCGAGTCAGTTGAAAAACAGACATTTTAATGAATTTTAAGCATCATTAAAAGAGGACATGTCCGGGCAAAACTGGATGTTTTGTCCCCGCATTTGAACTCCTACCCATAGCATTTGGCTGCTTCAAAACAAACTGAGCTCTCCCACGTTGTCAGCAGGGCTTTTGAGCCCCCGACTCCTCCTAGTGGTGTGGCTTGTTCAGCATGCGTGACCAACGCGCGAGGTCTCAAATTTTTCCCTGCACAAATCCGTCTGCGTCACTCCCCAAAATGGTGCAGACCTCTGTCTGCACCATTTTTGCATAATCATACCGGCCTTTAGCCGTGTGTAGCAAGCCAAAGTCAGACGCTGCATTATTGATGCTCTCTGACTCTGTTTGGTGTATAATGTCAACAAATCTCAGGCGGGAGATCAACAAGAGGAAGCTGGAGCAAAAGAAGAGAGGCGTTGCTGTGGAAACGGCGTCTCTGTTCGTTGCAGTGATAGAAAATGAAAACCGATGCTCTAAAGGTCGTTGTCCTGGCATTTGCTTTCTCGAGACGGCCTCCAGACTTCTTCAAAGCGTATTTTCAAAAGCTTCTATCGTTCTCGCAGGTCGATCTGTTGAAATGCACGGCGCTTCCGTTGATGAAGAAGTTCGGCATTGACGGAGAGGGCTTCGATCTCAAGGTGAGGTCTCCCAAGACGATGCATCTGACAACCCACCACACAGTCCCACCGCTTGACAGCAACTCAGCACCTGTGTTTCCTCCTCCACCCTCAGGTGCTGAAGAGGGGGATGGCGCCCGGTGGGGGAGGAGAGGTCGTCTTTACGTGTCCGGTCCGCAGGACCATAAGGCCGGTACAGCTGACTGACCCGGGGAAGATCAAGAGGATCAGAGGAGTGGCGTATCCTTTCCAGCCACACGGTCATGGAAACTGACGTGACACAAGCTGTTGTGAAAGATAATCTGATCTCAGCGGTTGTTTACTCAATCTCACAATGTGCAGAAAATGATGGAAATATTCTATTTCTAATATCCAGTATTTCCCTAATTCAACATAACAGTCTGACAATGTTGATGAGATAACAGCCAAAAAAATTCCAAGACTCAGATCTTCAGATCTTTGGGTCATAAATCTCCATAGTGAAACAGAGGTCCTTGACGAGCTCTGACCAGGTACTCGGTGCGAGTCTCCCCCCAGATGGGCAACAGATTAGTGGAGTCGGCCAGGAGTGTCCTCAACCAGTTCCTTCCAGACATCTACATCCACACCGACCACATGAAAGGAGCCAACTCTGGCAAGTGAGTATCCCAGCAGTAATGCAATTACAAGGACCCTCAAAAAGATCCTTTCCCACCCCATTTCCTGCTCTCAATGAGGGAAAATTCCTGAGGCAAACAACACAGGCACGATTCACTACCGTGCGTCTAAACATGCACGAGCACTTGGCGTCCGGGCCAAGTCGAGCAGCTCTTCTGTTTTCGAAACAAAAATGTCAAAATGAAACGACATAAATTATGCAACTTTAATCGTTCCACAAACAGGGCCGGGGAGGCAGGCCGATATCGTCTGGAAATCTCAATATGGAAACAAGGATAATGAAATTAGGACGATCAAAGCGTCCGGCTCATAAAAATGTCCCAGCTCACTACAGTTCAGACGAGCGATACAAAAACGAAGTCTGGATGCTCCCGGTTTGCCCGGCGGCACAAAGTAAATCAGTGTCGGGTCCCTGCAGGTCCCCAGGCTTCGGTCTGACGCTGGTGGCCGAGACGCTGAATGGGACGTTCCTCAGCGCCGAGATGTCGTCCACACCTCAGGGGCAGGGGGACACCGTCCTGCCCGAGGACCTCGGCCGGGACTGTGCCAAGCTGCTGCTGGAGGAGATCCATCGGGTAAGTGCGGCTCCTCGTTTTCAAAACGGAAGACTCTGCGTCGTTGTCCGTCTTGCAGCCGCGCTGGCTCTGTAGCTCCAGGCTGCTGTTGCATTCGGGGCCAGGGCCGATGCCCTCAGGCAGGTGACGCGCACGCGAAGCTTAAGAAAGCGTTCAGTCGACAAAAGCAAACGCTCGGTAATTGATTCGCACCAGCCTGCTGCGCAAGAAATCGTGTGGGAGTGGACGAGGGGCGAGCAGATCGAATCCAACCAGCGAGGAGATGTAAACACACGGCTGTGCTACACGGCCGTGCCTGGTGCCTCGTCATCAGGTCTACTCGGAGTCTGCCTAGAAAGTACCAGGCTCTTCCCGAGGCATTTTGCGGAATACACAGTACTCCTCCACAAGAAGGAGAGCACTTTATTATTGGACACTGACGACGGTTGGGAGTCATCTTTAGGGGAGACGCTCTCCTGGCTTGGAAGAATGCAGTGTTTCTGCCTCGGTTCCAAATTCCTGGGAAACGTTCTGGAAACATCCCCCAGGAGCTGGAATTTGATACCGGGCCTCAACCGCCCGGCGCAGAGCAGCTGGAGAGTCCGTTTTCGAGCGCGTCCCCGGACGAATCGGAAGTCTCGGGGAATACCTGACCTATGCAGTAAGGGCACACGAGAATCCCGGCAACAATGACATTTGCTGCCCTTGTTTACCCACATTCCCTGGTAATTGCCGCAGGCTGGAATTCAACAAGAAGCCGTTGACTGGACTTTGCGGGCAGAACCGCCGTCTAGGAGGCAGATGGAAAATATTTCCAGTCAAACCAAAATGTTTTGATCGAATGTTATTTCAGATCTCTTTCGATCGGTCCCCATAGTTTCTGCAGTACCTAAAGATGGATATAGTTACGGCTAAGTATTGTCTTTGGCGCCACGTTTTGGCAAAACGGATTGCATTGTTTTATGCGGACTGGGAAATTCTAAGAAAATACAAAGTAGAGTACAGCTTCTGCAAAGTTCTCAGCCTCGTGTGATATGATGGTCCAAGTAAATCATATAAGTGCTATTCTAGGGATGTAGGAAGCGGCAACAATAGGAGCTAAGAATGTGGTAGAACGGAAAAGGTCAAGTAAATTGCAGAATTTTTGACACTCTCATCAAGCTGTTTTTCTCAGCAGGGCCTGACTCTTTAGCTGACATCTGGTTAGAGAATGAATTGTGGAGGGCCAACACTCCTCAAACCAAATAATGTGAAAACAAACTCTCATCTCGACTTTTTTTTTCCCTCGCGAACACGTGCCTGCCTATTGACTCACTTTGGGGAGGGAAAAAAGAAAAATCAACGCTCTGGTTGCACTTTTTCAGGAATTTCAGGATTATTTTCAATTTTTTCACAGTTGCTCTCTCTCTTTTTTCTCTCTTTTCTTTCTTTTTGTTGCGCAGCAGAAATCCTATCCCAGTCACAGATGCGTCTGTGCTGAGGGCCAGAGGCCCTCGCTCACTCTCCAGTGTGACACTGGATTAGCGGATGTGTCGCTCGGACAGGCTTGAGAAATGAGGAATTCTAGGGTGGGAGATTCTTGGTTGAGCCACAACAGGGGGGGAAACTAAACTTTTTTCTCTTTCTTCTTTCGCTCATTTCGCGTCTCGGGAGTCGAGCCGCCGCGACGGAACAAAATGGTGTTGGTGGAAGGAGCTCCACGCACGAGCACTTTTGCGTAGTCACGGGAGAGAGAGAGGGAGAGAGAGGGAGAGAGAGACAGACAGAAAAAAAAGAGTCCACTTCATCAGAATCTGTCCAATTAGATCCAGTGATTCTCCCAGTGTGTCTCCACATGGCTCTGCCCCTCATAGGAGCCATGTGAGTCCAGTTAGCTGGTCAGGGTAGTGCTGATTAACTCTGAAACAGGAACTTTGTTGGGACGCGTCCTCTTAACTCGGCGCAGCACACCGAGGACCTATCACTTCTCCTCAGCCACTGCGCAGAGTGCCGGACTTCAACAAAAAAAAAAAGCAATCCTTCTTTTGTAAACTTTTTCTCCACATGCTGGCAAAGCGGGTAGACGCGCCAGTACTGAACAAGCACTGGAGCAGCACTTGACTAACTGCTGATTTCGATACCCGGCTGTGGCAGGAGGGGAGAGCATTAACCACGCCACGGTAAAATGGATGTGCGACTGTTTCGTGTCTTCTCCTGAAAAATGGAGGAAAGGCGGCCGCTGGATTGACATTAAAGGGCAGGAGCGCTGTGCGAGTGCGTCTGTTTGTTTAATGGTTAATCAGTACGGTGTTCTTGTAGTAAACCCACAGCTACTCCATGGACATTTTGTTTTCGGAAGCAACATCAACACTGGACGTGGCCTGATGTAAGTGGAGCGCTCTTGAAATGCTGTTGCTCAGGATCTTTATTTTCTGACAGGAGGAGAGGTTGTTTTTCTTCCCCCCTGGTCCAGAACGAAGCCACAGCATTGTGTCTGGTGTTTTGTTGTGTGCGTGTGTGTGTGATTATATTCATCTTGGTATCAAGTTGTCGGAAAGGAAAAGACGGTAGGGAAGTGTTTCTACCGCTATGGATTGTAGTTCAACTTTGTATATTTAGTGTAGGTCTGTCACAATAAAAGAGAATATATCAGCTTTGATGAACAAAAAGAAAGGTGTTGAATCGGATTAAAAACCAGTCTCCTGGACCTGCTTTCTGCACCGTAAAACCAATGTCTAGGTATTTTTTCCATTCCAAGCTCAGCAAATGCACGCCTCATGTTGTTGTTCAGATGCGCAGGTTTGGGCCGGGCAGGCCGAAGAGTTGACCCTTGATCCGGCCGATGTTTGTGGCGTCATCCAGGTTGGTGGGGCGCACCCGCCGTTTTGCGAACGGGGCTTTTCCAGTCGGCTCGCAGGCTTCCAGGGGCTTTCTGTTGAGGCGTCGCGCTCGGCCGGCGTCTGCCGGCCCGGCCTCCAGGGACGGATCTCGTGTTTGCTGTGGACGGCAGAGCCGGGAACCGTCAGAACTGGTGGTTAATGTGTCATGTGTGAGACGCTGAAACACAACTAAGAGAGAGGAGAGAGAGAGAGAGAGAGAGAGAGAGAGAGAGAGAGAGAGAGAGAGAGGGGGAGACCAGGGACAGAGAGACTTTAGGAGATCCTGTAGCCTCCGAACCGCAGCACAAAAAGGTAAGGCGCCCGGGCTCAGTCATTTCTCAGGACTCTGGGTTTATTCTGCCCTCGGCTTTGTGGAAACGTGCTCCGGGCCGGATTAATCGAATTTTCTGAGTGAGTTTTCGCTAACAAATTGTGACGCGTGTGCTGGAATGAGCCGTGAGGAGACATCGGAGATGAGTTTACCCTGTGCTTTACAACCTGTGTAATCAATCCAGCTGACGTCTCCTCTCCACTCTGCTAAAAAGGTGGAAATAAGTTATGACATAGCCCCTCTTAAAGTTGTCGTTTTATCTTCTTTTCTTCTTCTTTTTAACCCCCTCCCACCCCCAAATTTATTTTTACAGTATATCGAGTTTGCTAAATATCACCCACTGGCAGACGGGAGCCTCGGCCGCCCAAACCTGCGCTCCATCAACAATTAAAACAATGTCGCCATAGTTTCCCCAAGATCCCCTTGATATGATTACGTAATTGAATCATATTCCTGCTGACGAGCTGTCACGGTGCCACGATGCTGTGTGACCGGGCCGCGTGCGTGCTTGGTTAGGGGGGGGGGGGGTCGCTCGGCGCAGAGCCGCGGGCCGGGCTACCTCGGGTTAGCGCTCCTCCTTCAGATCTGAAGTTGTTTCGATTGAAAGTGACAAACCCGCGGAGAGGGGCGGCCATCTTGGAGCGCGCCTGGCTCCGTCTTAAGTGCCCCAGGGCGTGTCCGCGAGGCCCGCCGGTGCAGCCTCGCGGAGCGGAGCGGAGCGCATAGCTGCAGGCGAGCGACCGCAGCGACATGTGATCCCTTTGCCGCACAGAGAGGCTCCTCTGTCCCCAGGCTGCAGCCTCACAGCCGAGCCGCTAACGGCTTTGCTTTGGATTCGGACCGGAAGTGACCGCTCGGAGGTTTGACTGTCAGACGTTATCAAGTTCTGTCCGTAGATGGTTATCAGCGTTGGACCCGAGATAAACGGTCCCGTCCCAGGGTGACAGAGTTCTCCCAGACCTCTCCGCTGCCGTGACGTGTCACTGTGTTGTTTGTGTCACCGAGTCGTCCCCTCCTCCTCTCCATCTGCCGTAGGGTGGCTGCGTGGATTCGACCAATCAAAGCCTGGCGCTGCTCTACATGACCCTCGGCCAGCAGGACGTGTCAAAGGTTCTGCTCGGACCCCTCTCCCCCTACACGTAAGTCATGCAGTGGCGGAGCGGCCCAGAGCTCCCGGCGGCTGCCAACTGGGCAAACAGGCCTTGGGCTTATTCATAACTCGTTAGTAGACACATGCACTTTGTCCAAATGCAGAATTTACCCGAGCCGCCGCTTTGTTATTCTTTCACTCGGCGGCGTTGGCAGGCGAGCGCGTTCCAAAGTTCTCATCCCCCCGCGAGGCAGGAATGCAGGACAAATAAACAAGAGAGGCTAATCAGTTTGTCACAGACGGGCCTCGTCGCTCTCTGACCCACTGCTACCGTGTGACACTTCCTATACACAAATGTCAACTCTGACCGGTCGCTGGCGATTCCATGCAGACCGTCAAATGTTAATGGGTGAACGTGAAGAAATGTCTTGGTCGTCACCACCAGCGAGGAGGGATTCATGAACTGTCCATTTTCAGTTATCATGGTACCGGTGCTGTGTAGCTCTCAAGTACAGTACTATGATAACTGAAGATTGGCAGTGCCATCACAATGCACTCCTCCCCTTACCCAGGTAACCGTGATGACAGGCAGCACAGCCTGCGACATGTTTTATTCCCATGTATGTGAAGCGCACTGAGTCTGAATGGTTGACACCTTAACGTTGAGATTAAAATGCATTAGAGGTGAGATAAGATGGAGTGGGCCCAGGACACATTGTTCTGATACTCCCAGTCTATTTTTCTGTACGTATTACTTCATCCTATTAATATCTCTCCCCCCCTTTTGTCCCCTCTCCACCCATTTCTCTCTCACTGTCCTTCAGGATCGAGTTTCTTAGACACATTAGAGATTTCTTCCAGATCATGTTCAAGATTGAAGTTCAGAAACCGCTAGAAGACGAAAGGAAAGGAGGAGACAAGGTGCTAATGACCGGTGTAGGAGTCGGATACAGCAACATTAACAAAACCCTCAAATAAAACAAGTATTTTTCTATTAATGACCTGTTGTATCACCTTGATTTGTGTTTTTTTGCACCTATTTAAGTGTTGGAATACAGAAAGCTGGAATCACTGTGCAGCAATCGCTCGCTTTGAATACAATTTATTACATTCATAAAGACATTCAACAGCATCTTCATAGTAAGCCTCTCCTTTCTAAGTGTCTGTGTGTTAACTTTTCAGCTGGTCCGCACTGTTAGAAACATCAATCGGTCTGCTGTGCATTACTTAAATTCCACATTGAGAGGCATCCCTCCATGGTTAAGTTCCAGATGTTGGATCGGGCCGATGTTTCCGTGTGATGCTTTCTGAGGCATCGGCGTCTGCTCAGCCTCATCTTTAGATAACGGTTCTTCCTGGCTTTACATCTCACGCCCCACATTTTTGGGAAGAGTTTAGTCGTCTTTCCCGCAGAGATGCTTGAGGGTGTCGCCGAAATTGCCCGACACTTCAGACTACACACACGGAAAAGGGAAAACGATCAGGAAACCATGTTTGCAATTACAAAGGGTATTTTTAAAAGGAGGGAAGGGTCAATTCTCTAATGTTCAAAACCACATAAACAAGCATACAAGTTTCAATCTGTGTGTGTGTGTGTGTACCGACCTCTAACTGTGAGTGGAGGGTGGTTCCAAACAGCTTCTTATACTCGGCTCTGATGTCCAGTAGGTCAATCTCTGACCTGCTGACCAGTATCCTGGTCAGAGTGGACTCTGTGGTCCCAGCACCCTGAACAAGGCACAAATTGGAACTGGGTGAATCCAATTTATTAAAAAAAAAAAAAAAAAGACAGACAGACATTCCCTCCCTCACGTCACATGTCCACATACATCAATACTGCATGCTTCTATGTCTGCAGCCCTCTTTTTTTTTTTTTTTTTAGGTTAGTGGCCTTAGAGCCCTGTTGGCACATTTGGTCAAAAGAGCAGCAGCAATAAAACAAGAGGCTTAACATTCCTTTCCACGCCACCGGGGTCCTATACAATTGTACTGCAATCCAATAATACGTGGGAGTTGTTTTGGTGAGCTGCTGGTACAGCTGTGAGCTACAGATGCACAAACGTCCGGCTTACCTTCATGGCCTTGAAAAGCCTCTCGGCGAGATACGCAGGCACATTCTTCACACATTTCACTGCACGGACGAGTCAAGAAGTTCAGTGTTAAGTCAGTCAAAAACGTGCGGCTGTTATATGCTGAAATGAATGAAAGGGCGCATTGTTCCTCACCGACAGCCACCAGTAGCTTCTCGAGGTCTCCAGACATCTCGCTCTCGATGCTCTCCTGCAGAGTCTTCTTACTGATGTTCTTGTACTCAACCAGAGCTGCCAAAACGCAAGATTTTTCAGCCGTTTTTGCACAGTTTGCCACTTTAGTTCGACTGTCATGACATGTAAACTGTTCCTGCAGGTGCACCCACTCTGGCGGAGCTGGGGGATACTCCTGTGGCACAGGATGTCGATAAACTTCCCCTCGTCAGTCCCCCACTTCTTCTCCCCTGCTTCATACAGCGCCTGGGAGACACGAAAGGGTTGGATTTATACAGGCAATGCACTGATTTTTTTGTGAGCTTATACCTGTAACTCTAACTGGCATGTTTTTGCATGTTCAGCCTTGGGAAACTTACATAATATGGCGAATGGTGCCTTCAAGGTGCATAAAGATAGTACAAGATTAAGATGCAACAAGAAGTGCAATATGGTTCCTGTAACCACATTTGTCACATCGAGATGAATATGAGGTGGGAAAAAAGTGTTTTAAATTAGCCTTAGGTTCAAAGTTTGGAATCACAATCGTATTTATTAAATTTACCAGCAGGAACCTCCCAGAGTGTATTTAGCTAGCTAACTAACTAGCTATAGCTACTGTATACTGCCAAGTAATTGTACAACTTAGTTGGGATTTCCTTTGCTGATTTGTTCCAAAACAAGCAGCATGGATGACAAATCACCAGCAGAGGACAAAAGTACAAACAAGGTTGTTAAGTTAGTTCGAATACACGCTCGGTTTTAACGTAGTTCAGTTTACCTTGGCATCTGCTTTAGCTTTCGCAGCATCCACACTGGTGCTTTCGTCTCTCTTCCCCTGCGAGCAGAGGGACAGAGGGACAGATTTTGAGGTCCACACACAAGTCCAACAATTGTAATTATACAAAGTATATTGGTATGCTGTGTTTGTGCTTGGATGGCATGGATGTATTATTTTTGCTGTATTTGTAAAGCAGTGCAAAGTGAACATAGCATGTCTTTCATAAGACGTACGTGGACGATCACATTTTTTAGACGAGATAGGAATGTTCAGAGCTACGCAGCTGCATCCAATTTAATGGTGTAGGTCTGATCCCTATTTGTTGGGAATGCATTCCTGTAGCATCTCACTCTTGATTTAGTGTAACAGTACCTCGGCCAAGATGAGCAGAGCTTTGCCATAATCTCCGGACACCTCGGACTGCAGGTCGTGAATCATCGATCTTCCAGTTTCTAGAATTTAACAGCACAATACAGATTATTTCGCAATAATCTCCACACATCACATGAGGTAGGTTTGCAAACTGTTTTGCAACAGTGTGATTCTGATTCACCATTTACAGAGGGCCACGAAACCTTCAGCTAGAGATACTAACCTTCCAAGTATGTTTCTGCCATGGCCCGGATCTGTCTGTTGGATCTCGAAGCAAAGATTTCTGTCAGCGTGCTCTCTGTGGTTCCCGGTCCCTGAATGTTGTCAGCGATTGCACATTGCAATACAACTGTATTTCAGTCTCAATATTGTGCAACTTTACAAACCAAAAATAACAACAGTGAAGCACTGCGATGGAACATAAGGTGCGTATAATAAGTGCAAGAATCCAAAGCATCGGAGAGAGAAAATAGCATTTACATCTAGTCATTTAGCTTTCATCCAGCATGATAAAATTATGATCAAAATGACATCAAACTTGGCATGACTTTTCATGACTATGTATGCATGAAATACAGGAATTGAATGAAGAAAGAAAAATATCACACTGAAAGTAAAGGCCAATTGTGGCCTTTATGATTTCATACAAAAATATTTGTTTAAACTAACACTGATCAACTAGCAATATGTTGGTAATGTGTAACGTTCAGTCAAATTTCATCAAGCGACATCACATATCCTTCCTTTGACGCTTAACTGCGTAAAGTGAGTCACTTATCTTCTTACTTCAAGCACAGTTTGTTGTAATTTGTAATATGGAAACGTAGCCTGGAAAAGCTCATTTGTGTCTTCAAAAGAGTTGTAAGAATACTAATGTTTCTGCCTCCAGAACTCAAGTCTCACCTTGATGGCTCCGAGGATCTCATGACAGTCGTAGACAGCCGGAGGAGTCACCAAGGCCACCAACAAGTCCTCAAAGTCTCCATGAGTGTCACCCTCCAGGTCTGCGACCAGTGTCTGAGGGAGGAAGAGCAAAAGTTAACGTTAACTCTCTCCATTAAGACACTCACTTTGGTCCAAGATGTCAAATGAAACATGAGTCCGTCTGTTTACCCTTCCTGTCGCTTTCTCATAAGCCTTAGCGATGAGCTGGCGCTGGGCGTTGCTTCTTTGGGTCAGCACCTCAATTAGAGTCTTCTCTGTTGTACCTGGAAGCAGGGTGCAACACGTCATAGAGGTTACAGCCGTAGATAAACAGGTACAACGCTGACTTAAGCACAGTATTAAGATGTCCACTCATACCGATGCCCTCTATGGCGCCTCTCAGAGCAGTCACATCCTCCTCCACTTTGAAGTTTGCTTTGTCCTTGACAGTTCCTCTTGTATTGGACTGACGAGCAAACAAACACACTCACAGGCTCATGCAAAATAAACTATTACACAAAGCAGCACCACACCTTTGAGTACAGAAATATACAGTGTATTGTTTTACATATCTCACAGTCAAATCGCCCGATCTAAGTCCAACTTACTGTCACGGTCAGTGAGGAGGGGGAGTCTAGGAGCAAGTCCAAATCATCCTAGAAGATTGAGGTAACAATTTAATCCTGACATGTTGTTTTATATCAAATCATTACTCAGAAGTAGCCTGTAAATACTCACCCAGACAGACATGGTTATGGTTCTAGAGGGGAATCTCAAACTAGGAAAAGAGGAGAAATCATCCAGAATCAGCATTTTCATATCAACGTGCATATCTATATAACATATCAATCAATTTTATTTCTCTGTACTTGTTGCGTCTGATCCTCTATACTCCCTCTGCTTATTTGCCCTCATCAATGTAAACAAACCCACGGACCAATTTTCGAAATAGGTAAATCCACAAGAGTGTCTACCGTCCAAAAGCAAAACGTCGAGTGAAGCAACACCGTTACAGGGGGACACGTGGAAGTGAAACTACAAAACACTGATGAACAAAAATCAAAACTGGGAAAAAACGACGCGTTTCCGATCGGCAAAGCATTAAATACACGCGAATACAGACAAAAGACGATCATTAAAGTGCATTTCTCAGTCTTACCCAGGCGACAGGGCAGGATTGATGACAGGAGAGGAATTTCACAACGGGTCGATGTAGCCGCACCTTTTCAGGGGAGTTGAGGAGACAACGCCCATTCGGGAGCTGGAGGAAGTTGAATCATGGAGAGCTTTTCCATGAGCTCCTCCTTTATTTGTCCAGTCCACAGGGACACAGCCCTGCTTTTCACTGGATTTGGGATCTGCTCTCTGCGCAACTTCACTGAAGGCAGTTGTTGGGTTTATCCTATGCACAGAGGCTGGTACCTCAATACTTAAGAGTGCACTGTAGATCCTGAGGCAATGCACCATAGTACGGATCTATAAATGACTGTTATTTTCTGTGGAACCAACAGCCATGCACTTTTATATACCGTCTGTGCTTGCCCTGCACAATTATGGCACAAGTATCATGATAGTCCCTTTTAAAGGGGATATAGAATAGTATATCTTTGTTCTCTGGTGTTAAGATGGTGGTTTCATCAGAAATGCCTCAGATGCGCGGATGCAGATGTGTGTGTGGGGATTTTACGGTCAGTTTCTGCACAGATCTGGTGCCCTTTCATGCTTATCTGGCAAACATACATAGGCTTTCATAGCCAAGATTGGCTGTCTCACCTGTAAACAGGCATATGACTTTGTGCTTGCTTGCTAAATAGTGATAGTTTTCCCAAAAACAAGTAGTAAGTGGACGAATATAGCCATGTGTGCGTACATCCAGCTTAATGTATTTGATCCACAATCAGATGAGGAATTAAATGTTGAGGAACAGTCGGGGCATGTATTGTAGTTTCACTTGAAACATGCTGTGTGTGCATCACATTAACATTTTCTGTCACATTCTTTTTTTGTTCCCTTTAAACTTCTTAAACCTTTAAAAGTCATCATGAGGTGTCATTGGGAGCTATTGTATTGCACTAAGTAGACAGGCTCTGTAATAAGCCACATGAAGTCCAAAAGTCCAAAGTCATGTTTGCTCTCAGGGCAGGGGGTTGGGATATGAATCAAAAAAGACAGGAAGGAAGTATTTGTCTTCAGTCCATCCCCTCGATTTTTCATCAAAGAATTTTTTAATTTCCTTTCCTGTCCATGTCCTGTCCTAGTTGGTCCATTTCCTCTCGCAGAGTTCGTCTGGCTCCTAAAAGTCCTAAATGAATCCTGGGCGAACAATTCTAAGAAGTTTGACTTAGATGTTACCAATGTATGCGTTGCCATGGCAACACCAGGTCCCAACAAGACACCTGCATCCTCTGAATAAACAGGTAGCCGTCACAGTGACAGCATCACCACTGGTGGCTCTCTGTATATGTACCTTTGGATGCTTGTGTACTGACCGTGCATGTCCTGTTGACCTGGTAACTTATGCTATTCCTAAACTATTTGGCGTTCAATCGGATTCTGATGATTTTATTTCTCTTTGAAGCAGAATGGAGAGCTATAAAAGATGATTTGTATCTACAGACATCATTTTTTTAAAAATTCTACTGCAAATGGTAGATGGGATGCCACACAAATGAAAAATGAATTTCCCTCTGGGGATTTTATATAGGCCACTAATTCCTGTTATTACTACTATATATTATGTCCTTGTCAGGTGTGGCAATGAGAAGAGGGACAGTTGCGACACCCTGTGGCAGACGGTAAACACTACTAATGTTTTCTTTTTCTTTTTCTTTTTCTTTTTAATGTAAGAATCTAGAGAAAGTTTGCAGGCGTGAGGATTTGTGAACGATGAAATGGCCATTATAACTTGTTTGGTAAGCATGTTTCCACTCCTGTTGAAAATATAAAACAAAAAGTCATTTTCTAAATATAACACCCTTGTTGTTTTATGTAATCATTAATAATATAAGATGAAAAATAAGTGTAGTTTTATCTGGTATGCATGGACTGTTGGACTCTTGACCAATACAGCACAAATACACCATTTTGACCCCGCCCACATGGGGACGTTCAACTCTTGGGGCTTATTATGCCCTCCTTTTGTTTTGCCAGGGAAACTTCTCCCTTCATACACACATTCTGACGGGTAATTACAGAGTAGTATTACATATGGCAGATCAATATATAATACGTTACACTTTCGTAGTAGTTTTTAAACAAAGATTAGGTAAAATTACCGAAATGGACTCTTTAAATTAGCATTCTTGGGAGAAAGGCTGTCTGACAGTCTATACTCAGGGCCTACGGTCGGTAAATCAACGACTCCTGCCTGTTCTTTGACAGCTCAGCTACCGTAGTAGTCCAAGGCTACGTGTCATCGACGTTTTAGCGATGTGAAAATCCTTTTACTCTGCGAGTGAACCCTTGATCTGAGGACCAGGACGGTTTCCGGACCCGGCTTTGTTTCTTTCCTCAGTTACGAGCGTGTGTTGCGTTTTTAACCGCGTCTCTAAACGTCGTAAGAGCAACTTGTTAGCGAGCTAACGACCGGGAACCTCCCGCTAGCTGCTCGCCACCGTCGGTTGTGGTGAATACCTACATATTTGCGACTCGGATCTTCAGATTCACTGGCTCAACCGGTCGGTGTTTATTAGTCTCGTTTGAGCACTCTCGTCTCGGTCGGTGCTGTTTTCCGCCCTTCGCGGGGACTCGGTTGTGGCCGGCTGCATCCATTGTTTACATGGATACGAACAGCTGAGGTGCTGCGAGGTGGGCATGCGGTGGTGGAGGAGGTCGTCCTAACAGCACTGGGCAAACTGGTGAACATCCACCGTGGGGACATGGACATGGAGCTAGGAGGTAGCTAACAGCCGATCCAGCGTGCAGCGGAGTGGAGATGAAGGAGGCCATCTGTGCCCTCTGGACTGTTTGACTTTGTGTGGGCGTTGAGCGAAGGGGACAGGAGTTGTTGTTGTTGTTGTTGTTATTGTTGTGGGTCCAAATTGAAGCTTAAATCCAGGGGCAGACGACATGAGGAGAGCAGGGAGTACACTGTGCCGGGGGCTGGTACACACTCCTGGTTCTGGGGTGATTCTGCTGAAAACTTTACTGATCTCCGGTCTGCTCAGCTGGGCCAAATGTCAAGAGAGCCAGAGCATGACCCTGGAGGAGAAGACCGTCATAAGGTAAGAGACACCTAGTCATCAATGATTGGCTCTCCAGACATGTATGAAATGTCGTTTTATATATATACAGCCTGGAGATATTGCACAGATCTTTATGTATACATGCAGCAGGCTCATACGTGCTTATTTGTGGCGCATAGATAGACAACTTCAAAGTCGTAAAACAATCTGTGTACAAATCCAGTTGCAGGAGTTGTGTTGGTTGAGTTTTTCAAGCGGGTGGTGAATAAATAAATTAATACATAAATAAAAGATTGTTGAAAGATTGTTCTGAGTGAATAGACATCTAACTTTGTCTGTCTTCCAACTTTTTTCCCACAGGGACCAGGTTCTGGAAATGTTCGATCACGCTTACGGCAGTTATATGGTAATTCCTTCACTTTTGATGTACTGATGTACCGTTTATTATCAAACCCTTCGTATTTGCATGCTGGAAGATGAGAAGACCGACAGTTGCCAATAAAGATAACGAAATGTGAATGTTGTTGAGAGGCCAACACATTTGACTTGTGGCCCTCGCGTGCGTCATCCAGTTGTGAGAAGCTTGAATCATAGAGGACAAGAGCCCTGAGAGCGTTTGAACCTAACCGAGTGGCTTTGCACAAAAAGCGGAGGTAGGATTAGCTTTCCACCTGCAGTGTTGCTGCGGCAGAACATGCTGTGATTCATGCCCGGCACTGCACGAGTGCCTACTACTCTGTCAGGCATGATGGATGTGTGTAGGAGTCAAGGGTTCTCCTCAGAAGCTCCAGTGCTTGTTGGAGGGGCAGGATGGAAAACAGCTGTGCTGTGGAGAATGAGAGTTACATTTTTAAGACTATAAACACGGCGGTAAAAGATCACTGACAAGCAGAAACAAGCTGTTCCACTATCGATCCAGTGGTCTTGTATGCAAGGCATCATTCGTTTCTCTGTCCTCCGAGATGGCGTTTAAGGCTGACGGGCTTTCCGCAGACCAGTAAATGAAGCATGACCATTGCTGTTTTGTTTGCGCTGCAGAAACATGCCTATCCAGCTGATGAGCTGATGCCCCTGAGCTGCAAGGGGCGAGTCCGCGGCCAGGAGCCCAATCGAGGGGACGTGGACGACTCCCTGGGGAAGTGAGTTCATCACCGTCGTCGTCATCATCATCAGCACCGAAAGAAGGACGCTTTTTAGTCACTTTTGAGTCTCATTGGCACAACAAGTGGCTGCTCACAACAAGACTGCCTCGTCTCTGTGGCTGTTGCCGTTTCACTGTTTTATGGCATGCTGTCAAAGTGCGTATGGGCAGAGCTCGTTTTTATGGGAAGTGTGGGTTTAATCTCCGAGGTGATAATCTCGTATTGCTGTTTGCGCTGGAGGAGAATCAAAACAAGAGCGTTTAATGATACCGAGCGGATTTACTGCCGCGCAGGGAAGATGCCCCAGTTTTACCGGAATAAACCAATTGTGCGCTAATCGAACTCGATTGCGCTCTCGAGATGGCGGAAAATCGTGGATTTCCGGCACACGTCGTCTATTCATATCCCACTAGTGTTGTGTGATGCAATCCCGCCGCAAACGCAACAGTTTGGGATAAGATCGTGTACGATGTAAGCGTCTCATCTCCTCCTCTGCCCCGTCTCCAGGTTCTCTCTCACGCTCATCGACACCCTCGACACCCTGGTGGTAAGTATAAGCAGTCGCGTTTGTTTTCAGGCCCCCACTCCACTTCCTCTGTACTGACGTGGCTCTGTGTGTCCCCCCCTCCGCGCGTGGACAGGTGCTCAACAAGCTGGACGAGTTCGAGGACGCGGTGAGGAAGGCGGTGCGGGACGTGCGCCTGGACAACGACGTGGTGGTGTCCGTGTTCGAGACCAACATCAGGGTGTTAGGGTGGGAGCCGCCTCGCCTCGGCACTCGGTTGGTAGCTCTGGGCTTGGCGGCGGGCGGCTAACGTCCGGGTTGCTTGGATCCCTCTCCAGGGGCCTCCTGGGAGCCCACGTGATGGCCGACCTGCTGCAGCAGCGCGGGGAGAGGATGCAGTGGTATCGCGACGAGCTCCTGCACATGGCCAAAGACCTGGGCCGCCGCCTGCTGCCCGCCTTTAACACCACAAGTGGCCTTCCCTACCCCAAGGTGTCACGTCATTAAGTATTACAGCTCTGTAACCCTAACCCTAACCCTAACCCTAACCCTAACCCTAACTCAGTTAGTTTTTATCAGTTCTTAGAGTAGGTTTGCTAGCTGCTGTTTCTTTTTCCAAATGCTTAGTTTTAGTTTGTTTTTTGCTAGCTTTGGTACTAGTACTTTGTCAGGCGCATGATTCAAAAGATCAGAGTAAGTATTGTGAAATGAGTCTCAAAAGACGCCAAATAAACCGGTTTCACATCGATCCGACACTGACCCAAGACCAAAACGTTCCCCTCTTGCTTTTCCAGGTGAACCTGCGCTACGGAATCCTGAACCCACTGTCCCGCACAGGCACCGAGTCGGACACCTGCACGGCGTGTGCTGGAACAATGATCCTGGAGTTTGCTGCCCTCAGCAGACTGTCAGGAGAGGCCGTGTTCGAGGTACGACCTGCCCCTGCTCCCCCCGGCACCCGAGCTGCGGCCGTGTCTTCAGGGTGTCTTTTTATCCTTCTGTAGAACATCGCGAGGAAGGCTCTGGACGTTCTCTGGGAGAGGAGGCAGAAAGGAAGTAACCTGGTCGGGACCGTCATCAACATCCACAACGAAGAATGGGTCCGAAGGGGTGAGGAAACCGAGAGACGCGGCGCGAAACGAAAGCAAAGGATGACATGATCGACGCCTGTTCTCGCTATTGCGTCCGCAGACAGCGGGGTCGGCGCTGGTATCGACTCTTACTACGAGTACCTGATGAAGGCCTACATCCTGCTGGGGGACAACGTTTTTCTGGAGAGGTTCAACGTTGTAAGTCTCCCGGTCCCGCCCCCGGGCCTTTTCCGTTGTGACGGGCTGCAAGACGCCCCCCGCCCCTAACACGTCTCTCCCTGTGTCGGCCGGCGGCAGCACTACAGTGCCATTATGAAGTACATCAGTCAGCCGCCCCTGCTGCTCAACGTGCACATGCACAACCCCACTGTGAGCGTGCGCAGCTGGATGGACTCCCTGCTGGCGTTCTTCCCCGGCTTACAGGTCGGCGAGTGCGCTCGGTCGCCGGCATTTACCGCCACTGGTGGTTGCTCACGTGTGCCGCCCCTGACTTGGTTTTATGTTTTCTTTCTTGTACAGGTGTTGAGAGGAGACCTGAAACCAGCTATCGAGACCCATGAAATGCTTTACCAAGTCACTAAACAGCACAAGTTTCTGCCAGAGGTAAAAGAAGCTCATGTTTTTGATTTTTTTGGGGAGAGATATAGTGGAGCATTGTATTCCATACAGTCATACTTTACTGCGTGAAACTCTATCCAGTGGAAACGGGCGCAACTAATCCTTTTAAGCATGCCAGTCGTAAAACCAGTATTCTAGGTATTACCTGTCAGCAATGACCTGTTTACCCGGGGAATGATCCCAACGGGTGTTGGAGAGCGTTCTTCTGTTTTGCTGCCAATCTTTGTTCCATTTTAAATCAGATCGGATCGTGAAAGTAAACCTAGATCTTTGAAGCAGAGGTCCGTACCGCTCACATCTCCCGCTGGCTTTGCTCCAGGCTTTCACCACGGAGTTCAGAGTCCACTGGGGCCAACACCTGCTCAGACCAGAGTTTGCAGAGAGCACCTACTACCTCTATAAGGTGATACACCTAGGACGCGCACTGTAACCAACCGGCATTCCGTAAGACAAAAGTTTCAGAAGTGAAACTGTTGTCCTCTCCGCAGGCCACCGGCGACCCCTACTACCTCAGAGTGGGACAGTCCATCGTGGAGAAGCTCAACGCGTACGCCAGGGTGCCTTGTGGATTCGCCGCTGTGCACGACGTACGCACCGGGACGCACGAAGACAGGTGACACCGAGTGCTCCCCCACACGGACCTGTGAGAGCGGGAGCTCGGACTTGGTCTGAATGAACCTCTGGATGTGCGTGCGTGTGTGTGTGCGCTTGCAGGATGGATTCTTTCTTCCTGGCCGAGATGTTCAAGTACCTGTACCTGATGTTTTCGGAGAAGAGCGAGCTCCCCATCGACATCGACGACTACATCTTCACCACGGAGGCTCACCTCCTGCCCATGTCCCTGTCCACCACCAAGCCACGCTGTCCAGACAACAAGACAGTAAGGCCCGCCACCTTCATGGTGACCGTCATTTCATCTCGTATTGCTGAGATCTGCACTTACTACCGGGGGAATGACTCTTTCCAGCAGCCAAGGACAAAGACATTTCTTATCTATTGTTAGTGTATCGATGTGCATTGTGAATATGACGTTGTTTGGTGGGATCTTTTCCTGCTGGGCTGAACGATTTCCATCTGGGGATAAAGCACTCGTCTTATTTTATCTTAACAAAATGTGAGTAAGCAAGTGAGTAATAAAAGAAATGAACCGGTAAGAAAAACAACAACAGATGAGGTAGAGTGAGTGTTGGCAACAGAAAAGCTGCAGAGAGACATAGAGGAGAAGAGTCTGAGGATTGGTCCTCGGCCAGTCTGATGAGATGAGATATCTCAGTAATGGTAACCAGAGCTGAGAGGTGTTGGCTGTTGTTTCAGGAGAGCGTGCCTGTGCCTCAGGAGGCCGACCTGTTCTCACACTCCTGCCCCAGCATGGACACGTTGTTCCCCAACAACCCCTCCTTTGCCAAGACCATCCGGGACGGCTACAAGTACCTCACCGGGGTGGGACGCGCCTTCATCCCCTCTCCTATCAGGTGTGTGTGGTCGCGTTAGTGGCGGGGAAGTCCCCGGCGGCGGGGGGAGGGCAATAACTGAACTGTCGTTTCTCCGCAGGGAAGTTGAGCTGCACGACGGCGGCATGGCGCCCGTGGAGTGCCTGAGGAGGATGGGCATCTCTCTCCTCCCCCTCAATGAGATCCTGACAGAGGGCACCATCATACACAAGGTTGTGTGGCGACATTTTTCTCGGCAGGAGAGAGGCGTCGGTCGATTGCTCAGCCCTCCGAGCCACGGCAAAGCCGAGATACCAAAGCACCCTTTACGTTGTCGAGCCGGTTTCTAGCGGCACCATTTTGAGCCGAGCAGAGATCGTCCCATCAGCGACGCAACGCTCGGCTCTCCGTCTAGCGGTGCAGCGAGATGCGGTTCCTCTGGTTTCATGACACAGAGGGTGGGGGGGGGGCCGGGTCGGACACGTCAGCTCGGTCGAATTGTCAGATTAACGAGATTGGGAGCGTGGCGCTGCGGTCCTGACGAGATGTATGACTGGTAACCATGTCGCCCTCTCTCTTCAATGAAACGCGGCTCCTCGCCAGAACCACAAAGAGATGATCCGCATCAAGCTCGTGACGGAGGTGAGCGACCTGCCGGAGGAGGAGGAGGTGGTGCCGCACGTCGTCCAGCTCATATCGCCGCCCTTCCTGGGCAGGACGGTGCTCACGGCGGGGCCGGCCAAGTTCGGCATGGACCTCACCAAGCAGGAGCACGGGGTGAGCCGAGAATGTAGGATGCGTGAGTGTCTGGTTCGTTTGGAGCGGCTGTTCAGACACAGGGAGCCTTTGATCCCCAGAATCCATTGTCTCGGTAACTTGACATGATCACATTGTGCCGGGTCTAATCGATCCTTTCTCAGGACCGTGCACGGGTTCATATGTAATCTTAGGGGGCGTGAGAAGAAGCTGTCAGGTGTAGCTACTGAAGCACTATGAGTGACATTAATGTGGATATTTTGTTTGTTTAGTGTGCACCGATACATTAACCAGAGAAATGCAATGCCTCATGCCCCATGTCCGTGAACTCCTCCTCCTCCTCACTGTGTTAGATTTCTGACCAATGAGAGGACGGGCGGTACGCACGCAGCATTTGTTTGCACATGTCACAAGGCTGTATCGACCCGTCCCCCTGAGTCTGAGCGAAGGGGACCAGGCCTCAGTGATGCCCTCTGTGCAGGTGAAGGGCAGCATCGTGAAAGCCGTCCCCTACAGCGCGTGCGAGCCGGCCCAGAACGCGGCGGCGCTGCGCGGCCGCATCGCCGTGGCTCTGCGGGGCGACTGCATGTTCGCCGTCAAGGCTCGCCACCTGCAGGACGCCGGCGCCATCGGAGTCATCTTCATAGGTGAGGCCCGGCGTCCCCGGATCAGAGCAGACGAGGCCGGCTGGAGCCAGGCCCCGGGGTTAAGCTCTCTCTCCCCTCCCCTCCCCCAACCCCACCCCCCTCTCTTTCCCAGACCACCGCGAGGGGAGCAACAGCCAGGAGACGCCCCTCTTCCAGATGGTGGGAGACGGTGACTCCACCGAGGACATCGCGCTGCCCCTGGTGTTCCTGTTCAGCCGCGAGGGCGCCGTGCTCAACGCCGCCCTGCAGCACCACCGCAACGTGGACGTGCTGCTGCTGCCCAAGGAGAGGCAGCTGGGACACGGTGAGGACACTTAGCGGGAAGGAGGTATTTGCTCCCTCTGAAGACACGGCCCCTGTATCTGTCTCCCTCGTTTGGGTCCAGTTCACCGTTGGTTTGATAGACAGGGGCTCGTTTGGTAGAGTGAGCGCTCAGTCATACCTCAGGGTTCAGATCCAACTGGGGTTGTTTGCTCTGACTCTACCCCTCGTCTCTGGCACTCCTCTTGGTCTTCCTGTGGGTATGTTTTCAAGTCAAGGCCAAAAATATACAAATAAAGGGTAGATAGTATACTAAAAGTGGTTTATATATTTATATGTATATGTATACATATATACACATACATATATATGTATATATGTGTGTGTATATATACACACATTTATGTATTTATTTTGTATACACATTTATATACTTTAAATGCTAAATGTACTAAATACATTTTCAAATTGGAATGTGTGTTTGTTTCAGTTGTAGTATGCTTTAAATACATGACCCTGAAGCCATTAGATGATTATTGTACAGTTTTTCGCCCCCTAAAAACGCAGTATTTAACCTAACTGGATAACTAACCTGTTCTCATAAAGTCTGTTCCCGTGACATCTTGTAATTTCCGTAAAATCTCATTCTGCAAGCCTCCACTTAAAGGAAGGGGGACCTCCAAAGCGTCGTTTTATCATATATTCAGATTTAGAAAAGGCTAGTTTCTCTCCATTTAGTAGACTCATCACCTGGTCAAGTCTGACTCAGGTCATACGTGCAGATCCTAGTACTCGGAAAGATGACTGTACCCAGATACCGCATTCGGGTGCGCCGAATGTGTCATTCTTACCGACTCTCTGTGATAAAATCTGCCCTTTACCCCGCTCTAATTTTCCCACATCATTTCCTTTCCTCCACATCGCACAGATAAGATCGAAATATCTGGCGGCGTGAACATCAAGCTGTGCCTGACGGGGGAGGACGAGGCGGCCGAGGGGGCCCGGCCCACCTTGGAGTTCGTGTTTGAGAAAGAGGAGGCGCGTCAAGAGGAGGAGGACCAGAGAGGACAGTAGCGGCGCCTCTGCATAAGCGCGGGAGAGAATGGCAGAGCTGAGCCGTGCTCCTAGGCCGATGCCAGGGACCGAACTCTGTAGGTCGAGGTGGCCGGTGCTGGGGGCCGCCTGCACCCAGCCCTCCAGTGTTGCCGTCGTGGGCACATCCGAGGTGTCTGCGGTCACAGTGACCTCACCGTGACCGAGACGAGGCAAAAGAGAAGAGAATCTGTTTGTTTTCTTTTGTTTTGTTTTGTTTTCATTATGCAGTGCGGTACGTTCCTAAACTTAGATTGCACCTTTTCACCTCGACGATCGCTGCCACTTCCTCAGTAGCGGTGGGTCACCTGGCCGGTAGGTGGCAGTAGCTCAGCAGATGAAGGAGGAGAACAAGGGGAGGGGGGAAGGGGGGCAATTTGGAGACTTTGTTTTGTTTTATACCAGTAGGCAATTTCAGGGATATTTCACGAGTGAATGCAGTTTGCCAGTTTGGCCCATTTGAAGAGTGTCTGTCCATTCAACGAATGCGATGTGAGCGCGTGCACACGTGCGTATGCGAGACGCGCCGCCGTGAGCGGGATGAGTCTGCAGTTGTAAATAGCCACGTAATCATCGTTCGTTCTCACCTGAATCGTGTCGGCCCGAGACGCACTGCGACACGGGGACCAAAGCTGGTTCTCCAGGGGCCCAAGTCGAGCTTCGGCCCGCGGTTTAGAGGCCGACGCGGACCAGACGTCCAGCTCCTCCATGAATCTGTGAGCGCGCGGTACGGCGCGTAGTTCTAGCGGCAGCCGTTTGTCTTCCCACTTGCGCTGGACTGGAAGAGGCCAAAGTGAATCTGCTGATCATTGTGATTCTTGAAACGCCTTCCGGCCGCCGTCTCGTTGTCGTCCCGTCGGTCTAAGCTCGGACGGACTCGCCGTCTGCGTGTCACACACTACGTCGCACTTTGGGCATTATTGCGGTGAGGAGCCTTCAGAGGGATGCATCGCTTAACTTCAGTCACGATAATTTGTCGCATGGTTCTTGTCTTTTGTGGTACAAACAAAAATGTGAGGCTACGTTTGATTCTTTTTCTCTTTCTGCCAGAGGATGATTTATTTTACGTTCGGGGGGGGGACTTTTTCCTGATGCTGCTGAATTCGTTTCTCGGTCTTAACCCCACATGGCTTTTTTCGTTAGCCTGAAGGAGGCTTTGCCAACTGGTGTACCTCAGGACTGTGGCTTGTGCTCTCTGTTTTGCACAGAGAGGAGGACCATGAACATGGTGAATGGGATTCTTTTCATAACTCTTTATGCTCTATTTTTTTTAATTTTGAGCTGCTTTGTAAGGTTTCACTTGTTCAGTTCCAGAAAGTCAAAAAAAAAAGTGCCAAAAGACATCTGGTACATATAGCTCCTGTTTGAGTTTCCCATTTTCTCTGTATGTAATTCCTTCCTGACAATGAGCTGAGGCGGTCCCACCAATAAATCTAGAATGACAGTTTTGAACCTTTTCTTCCTCTTTTCATCCCTGCTTTACGATTTACACTGTTTCATCGTCGCTCACAGTGACAGTTTTAAGATAACGTGCAATAAAAGACAATCGCCCGCTGAGTTATTGCACATTTGTAATGATTTTGGTGATAATATTTGTGTGGTAATCCATCCATCTATTATCTCTCCAGCTTGGTAAACATCACTCACTCTCACAGTCACACCTAGGGGCAATTTAGAGTCTCTAATCGATCAAAATGTGTTGTTTCTGGACTGTGTGAGGTAAGCAGAGAAAACCCATGCAGACAGGGATATTACTGAGACACAGTACTTACTTTTTATATCATTTCATACCCACTGCAGTCATTTTTTCTATTTAAGTGTTAATCAAAACTAGATATTGTTTTTCCTGTTCTCAAAAAGGAGACCCTTAAATCAATTGTGTTCAAAATAATCATCTCCCTCATTTTAGCGCACAACAGCACAATCGCTGGAGAGATGACGTGCTCCGTGACATTATTGATAATGGCACGGCTGATGTTGTCTCCGGCGAAGCATACGTGTGCAAATGATTCACTGTACATTTTGAATTCAGCTCCAAGTCAATCACATTTATTTACCTCGAATGCCTTCAAATGCAATGACTGAAATTCCCTAGACATGCCAGTGTCATGTTTAATCACTGCTTAAAAGATTTTTTGCCCCCCTGGTAGACAGAAAGAAGTTTCTATCTATGTCCTTGACACTGAAATGAAACCCTTGTTTGTAGCTGTTTCTCAGTTCTTACCAAACACGCAGACTAGGTCTCTGTCTCTATCTCTCACCATTTGTCAAGCCTTTAGGCTAGAATATCCTTAATGGACAGAATGGGGACAACAGACAATTAACGAAAAGGAATTAAACATGATATGTTTGTTTAGTTAATGCGTATTCATACATCTTGGAACATGCTGTAATGTATTATGTAAGTGCACCTGTTGTTCCTGATTTGCATATGAGCCTTTTTCTCCAACTGTTTTTCATTAATGCCTGTTTGCCAAGCTGTGAATGGATGGCTGAATAATAAGAAAGGAGCGTTGCATTAAATGGAGGCTCGTATTTTCCTTTAACTACCCCAGCAGCCCGGGTAAAGCCAGGTAACAGAGCGCATCATATTGCCTAATGTTATTTAAACCGGTTTTTCGACGTCACCAGGACTAATCACTCAGCAAACTGCTGCCTTCAGGTGCTGTGGGAAAGTGGAGTTTCGGGGAGGAGGACTGGCAATAGGAGGCTAAAATTAAAGATTAAACATTTCACCAATTTTCTTTTAAACTGATTTGCGATTGGAGGTGACTAATATATCAAGAACCACAAATTCAATGAATATTCGACCGTGAACACGATTCAACATGTTGTCCTTGAGGCCCACCATTTTGTTTGAAGTGACCATTGACCACCAGGCTGTGACATGATGTAACACAACCAACAATCAGAGCGACATTTATTGTCAGGTAGATCTACAACTTAATTACACAGCTGCAATGACTTTGCCCTGTTAACTGGTACAAAAAACAAGCAAGGTGGATGACACAAAGTTAGCAACATATGATTACTTACATACACCCTGTTGGACTCTAATTATAGCATTAAAATAGTATTGTATATAGCTTTATTTAAATGACAATGTCAATGTCACAATATATATGATACAATATGCCAGTCACATAGTTTGGAGCTAGTGCAGAATGCAGTGGCTCATCTCCTCAATGGTAAACATAAACACAACTCTCACTCTAATAGGCTTACTGGCCTTGCGCCACTGTCTACGAGAATGGTTTGGAAGTGATTTTAAAACAGTGTGTTGTGAAGCTGTGCTGCTTTAGAGCTTTTTCAACTTGTAACCTAATAGAGAACCATGTTGCTTTTCCATACATCAAGAGCCACATCATTACATCACTGTCTACATCAGTTACATAGGCATCAGTTTGTCCCCGAGGACATCAAGATGGGGATTTGTTTATGGCACCCATTGCCATTTCAACTGCTGTGCCAATTTGGTCCCTATCGTTTAGGGACCACACTCGGGACCACTATTTTTGCACTCCTTAAACTGTTTTGAATTGCAGCTTAACACCCTCTTGTTAAAGTAGGCTTGAAGTTCAAAGTGTGTTTTTGTGTGTGTGTGTGTGTGTGTGTGTGAGTGATGTGAGTTTCTCTGTTTTATATTATTCACTTTTTTTTTGCTCTGTTTCATTCAAACTACCCCCGGGTAGTCCGACACGTTTGAGTTTTTATAATCGAGTGTTATATTTCCGAGGAGACCCTGAAGGCATCACTTTAAACGCCCGCACACACACACACACACACACACACACACACACACACACACACAGTCCCTCCCTCCTCCCCTGCCCGGAGCTCCTCTATCTTTAGCCTGCGTTGAGGATTACACTGCGCAGTGTGTGTGGACAGCCTGCTACTGGGTCCACTGCCACCGTGTCCTCCTCTGGCCGTAGAAAACAACAGGATCGAAAACATCTCAGAAGAAGAAGAAGGAGGGTGAAGAAGAAGAAGTCATGGGGGAATGACAACAACCCCCTCCTCCCCACCACCTCCTCCTCCTCCTCCACCTGCACCTGCTCTTCTTCGTCCTAGAGAAGATGCTGCCGCTGCTGCTCGGCGTGCTGCTGCTCTGCGTCGGCCCCTCTGCTGCAAGCCTCCCAGGTAAGTCCACACACACACACACGCGCACACACACACACGTCTGAAAGATACATCTGAAGCTAGTTTTGAACCACTTTTGAGTGTCACTTGTGCGTGGTGGGTGTTGATGGTGGAGGCAGCTCGTATGGGACATCCCATTAGTTCAGATGGCTTCTGTTGTAGACAGGTTAGACAAGTAGGCTACTTGGCACTGAGGCACATAAGGAAAGGACAAAGACACGCACAAAAAAATGACAAATTCCCTTCCTTGTAGGATTACTCAGAGCATTTCCTTGTTAGAACAGATTTTTTTCTCTCTTTGTTTTACTTAAACAGTACACATCAGTCTTATCTGAAAAGCAGCAGGTCAGCTTTAGTAGGACTTGGCATTTTGTTTATTTATGTACCGATATAATTGCCCTTTGCTTCGGTTGCTGGGTTAACAAGTGTATAATATCTCAGAAACAATGATAAATGCCTGTCATAGTGAAATCCACAGTGTACTTTAGGGGGACCACTCCATCATCAACATCTATCTATCTATCTATCTATCTATCTATCTATCTATCTATCTATCTATCTATCTATCTATCTATCTATCTATCTATCTATCTATCTATCTATCTATCTATCTATCTATCTTATACACCGTGGGAAAAGCTATGTTATCATCCACGCATTACAAACACTGGCACCTTGGAAATACGAGTTTTATAATGAACCAATTGAATAACTGGTTCACCAGGAAACTGGGACACTCTTTTAATATTGGAAAGGCTCATGTTTGAGTGAAGTGTTATGTCTCTGTGTGTGTGTGTGTGTGTGTGTGTGTGTGTAATGGCCCTCCCTGCAGAGTGATGATGGCTGGTGGTGTGTGTAGGGGAGGTAATCTGCCTCTCAGCTTTTAACACACAAAGCCTGTGGGAGAACCAACAGCTGGACTCTCACATGTAATCTTAAGCCTTCATCTCATGGACACACATATACACTCACACATGAGCGACACACCCACCCACTCACACACACACACACACACACACACAAATTGTATTTGTCTTTAACATTTACGACCTCTGCCTCTGACTCGACTGAATTTATAGGCTTTAATATATTTTTCCCACGCAGTCGCACCACTGGTTCGCTCCAGCCTGAATAAAACCAAATGAACATCGACCTTTGTTTTGCTCATACATAATAGATAGGAAAAAAAAGAGAAACAGGTGCAGAGGATGTGATGTGTTTCCATTTTACCCCTGTGGGGTAAAATCCAGTGATTTTCCACTTTTCGCCTCATCACAAATCAAAACTCCGCCGGTGACTTTGCCATTTATCTCTTGACGTAGGAGCTGAGAGACAAAACGGCAGCAAAAAGAAATAAAATGTCATTTGTTGATGTGGACAATTTCTCCAGCGTTGGAATAACCCGATTTCTGTGGAGATGGAGAGACAGAGATAAAGCTGTCAGAGCGCCTGCCTCTCTCGAGTCTCCTGGTTTGGAAAAACTGAAATACGTCTGGTGTCATCAAAATGAGAGATGCCTCGTAGATTGGGAGGCAGATTGTGCTTCACAATGTGCGACGGCGTGTCAGGATGTGGGCTGCTGTCGAGTTAAAAATACCAAGAAGAAGAAGACGAAGACACGCTCCTTCACCCCGGCGTGAATGAAGTTATCGCATGGCTCATCTTGTGTCTGAGCCGCGTCCTCCACGGACTCTCTTAGAAGAGGTTTCACTTGTGTGTGTGTGTGTGTGTGGGGGGGGGGGGGTAAGAAAAGTAATGTTTCTGGATGCTGGCGCGGCCCAGCAGCATGAAGTGCATAGCAATGAGGAGGTTGATTCAGCAAACGTCGCCACATCATCATGTGTAAATGTTCCCAGAGAGCTTTCGCAGTACACCGGGTTCTGGAGATGGAAGCCATCCAAAATCTCCATAAACCCAATTGATAACATCAAAAATGTTTTGCTTTTTTTTTTAAAAAGCTGAGGTTGCTGGCCAAGGCTGGAGATTAATTACCCCAACATGCAGGATCTGTTGTGTAACTCGGCGGGGCTTGTTAAATTGGCAGCGCCGGGGGGGGGAAATAAAGACGCTACTCTCCTCTTCATTTGCAACTTCTCATTTTGCATTTCGCTGGAGAGTGTCCGTCCTCTCGCTTTGCAATACTCTAATTCGGCCTAATCACTGTTGTGCTCTCCCGTTGGATTGCATTCATTCGGCAGCAGCTTGCGAGGAGCCGGTGTGATTATTATTCAGAGAGCCGCTGCCCGCCGGCCTTTTTCTCCTGCCAGGATTAAGCTTTAATGATCCATATCTTGAGTGTCACACATCACACTGGCCCCTGTGTTTTTCAATCACCTTTTTTTTCCCCTTGCCCTGCAGCAGATATCATCTGCGCTGAAGTGGAGAAAGAAAGAGAGAGAGAGAGAGAAAAGAGAGAGAGAGAGAGAGCAATAAAAAGTCTGAGCAAAGGACACGTTTGCTCTGCCAGGGGACAGAGAGACCTCTGAGTCAGTGGCCGGGTTCATACGTAACAGTCCGTATCCTTGTTTGATGGGGGATTATGTGCGGCTTGCGTATGCTTGTCAGTAGTTTCCATTTGGAAGCGAGAGTAAATCTGAGACTTATGTTTGCCGTGGGTTTTGATTAGTCATCTGTCATCTTGCCCGCTTCGTATTGCGGGGATCTGCTGCAGCCTATGCCAGTACGTACTGGGCGAAGACACCTCGGACTGGTCTCCAGTCCATCACAGAACACACACACACACAATTCACTCTCATGCTGTCGTATAGGACTGATTTCCAAAGTCTCCAATTGACCTAAACATGCGTTCTTGTTGCTTGTCTGCTCGTTTGGTGCTTTAATTTGAGGCATCTGGATGCGCGTCTGTGTTCTGGCCTTCCAGGAAGTCATTGGGTGAACAGAGCTCGCTCTGGTTTCAAATGGATGTGTTGTGTGGTCTTTGAGGGGACCCCACATTACATCAATCCACCGGCGAGAGGAGGAAGGGGAGGGCGGCTACGTAACTGCACAAGAGCGAGAAGAAATCTCGCTGAGGTTACGAAACAGCCAGGGAGAAAACCATCAGTGGTCCTCTTGGTCTCATCTCGAGTGGGCTGTTGACACTCTGCTGCGGTAGCCGCTTTGAAAACCGCTGCCTTTTGGCCTCTTGGTGTGAGAGCGTCCAGACCTCTCCAGGAAATGAGAGTCCCAGCGATTAATCAGCCCGCAGCGAGTCAGCGCGGTGCGGCTGAAATGAATCTGGCTTCGTCTGGCTTCGGCTCGCGCTCCGGAGCCAGTTCAGACGCAGCCCGTTTCCTCCCTGTGTCAGCAGTTTCTCGTGCGCCCGTTTGGTTACGAGCAAAGCCACATCCTTGCCGAGAATCTGGGTGCCTGTGTCACCGGATAGAAATAGACACGCCAGCGTAGCACTCTGCGTCTGACTGTTTCAGACGTTGTCTTCTTGGGGGTGGAGGGGGGGGGGGGACCAATTAGCTAATGGAACATAATTTTAAGGTGGATGCGATCAAACGCAACTCGGTCAAGCCAGTTAAAGAAATTTCCGCGGTATTGAATCAGCTCTAAAAGTAATTAAACCATTGCGTCAAAGGCCGACTAATATGAGAACCTGCCGGAGGCCGACTGAAAAGGAAATAAAAAAGAAAAACAAGCGGAAATTAAACTAGGCTAGATCTCTTTCTTTTTCTTTTTCTCGCCACCTACTCGCAGCCATTGTATAAATCCCTGTAACCTTTGTTCTGTTTGCTGCGGGCTGTGCTCCTCTGCCTCACTCTAATGATAATGACACGGTAATCATCCTCCGTGTCAGGCGTTTCAGCCCCTCATTGTCTGACACGACAGAGGCTGCTGCCTCTGACAAATGACAGACACAAGCCGAGATAAGGGTGAAATTCTCGGCCATTTTTTTTTTTTTTAAGTTACTTCCTGTTCGCCTTTATCTCACTCGTCTAGTAGCCAGAAGAATGCGCTTCCTGGGTCGAGATTACGAGGCGGCTCTGCTGGCCCGCGTCGCTCGAACAGGTGCGACGTCACGCCCCATTTTCCGCCACCCGAGGCAGAAAATGTGACGCGTCCGAGTCACAGGATCTGATTATCCTGGGAAAATGGCACCTACACGATGCTGGTGCAGTGAAACCGATAAGGTAGACGGTTTCCATGCCGCTGCAACGTTGCATTTCCACCGCAGGTTGCCACATGTTGAGCGGGGGAAAGAGAAGCAGATGAGCTGCGGAAATCATGCATTAGTCATGTAATTTTGACTGCTGAGTGTGCACGTTTTCTCCACTGTTCGCTCCTCCCATAGTTAAAAAACCTACGTGTTTAAACTCTAAATTACTCTTAGGTGTGAATAAGAGGGTGAACTGTGTGTGTGTGTGGCCACTAAAGCACTGTTGGGCCCACTGTGGTTAATGATGATGATGATACTGATCTAGAATGTCTAGATCGAGACATTCTTTCTGAGAGAGACAAGAGAGATGTACTTTCTGACAACTGAGACTCTCTTGGTTAATTTAGAAGCTTTCCCACCACATGATGAAAGATTCTGCCACCCTTTCCTCCAACTGAATTCTGAAACCTACGCTGTGCTTTGCTTTGGCATTTGTCAGCAGTTAGTCCGGCTCAAAATCTGGTCTGGAGTGGTTTTTAACGCCAGCACAAAGCCAAGAAACAAAGGAACCGGAGCCAAAGTGAACAAAATGTGAAAACTTTATTATTTTTTTTATCGAGACAGTTCTGCACTCAAGTGTCACTAAGCAAACTGACAAAGTTTCTTTGTTAACCTTGGGTCTTAACTGTGGCCCAGTCATACGTACATGCTTAAAGTAGATGAGTTGATTAATTCACTCATCAGAATCAATCAGATACTTTATTGAATGGGAAATTAGACGGAAAAAAAAGAGAAAAATCTGATTATTTTAAAACGTAAAGACTTAGGACAAGACAAAGAATTGAATAGCAATGAATACAATAGAATTCACACGTATGTTTAAAAAAGTCAATCATGCCAAGACTTCTCATCACACTGATCCAGAGCTGTGTGTAGAGCCCCAGGTCCGCTCGATTGCTTTCGTCCAGTCCGTGCCATAAATCCTATTTTTGTCATTGGAGAGCGAGGCACGGTGGGCAAACAGCAGCACGGCAGCACAGTTACACAAGAAGTCCACACACTTGAGCGCACACACACACACTCACACTCACACACACACACGCACACACTTTGTGTGGTTACTTATCAAGTGGAGTTAATGTTTCCACTTGATTTGGAGTGTGTGGCTTACTTCCCATCCTGCGCCAGGAGGGTCAGGAAACACACACAATGGGAGAATGTGACCCTTCCAGACCTGCCTATTTCCTCCTCTCTCTCTCTCTCTCTCTCTCTCTCTCTCTCTCTCTCTCTCTCTCTCTCTCTCTCTCTCTCTGTCTCTCTCTCTCCAAATCTCCCTTTCACATACACACATACGGCACACGCAGGCACCATTTCAGACCCGGGTCGACACTTGTTGTATTGTAACTGTGGAACAGCTTGAAGAAGCACAAGTTGGTGTTGACTTGGTCTTACGTGTGTGTGTGTGTGTGTGTGTGTGGAGTGTGTATCTGTGTCTTTCTGTCTGAGTGTAGGTGTTTCGCTGCCGAGCACACAGATGGTTGGGAAAGTCATTTTCACCCCGTTCCAAGGACTACTTTCTGAGTCCCTGAGTTACATAATGTTTTTTTTGCACACCTCCACCGTCTTCGCCGACACCGAACGGCCTGATGTGCGGCGAAACTGTGTGAGGGTGCGTGAGGGTTTTTCTTTTTTCTCTTCTTTTTCCTCCCGCCCTTAATCCTGTTGTGCGTTTCCCTTCCTCCGTCGTCCTGATTGAGCGCTCTAATTAGCGACGGCGCCGTGTGGGAAGCAGCGTTGCTGCCTGGCCACCTCCTATGGTGACTTGTTATTCACTTCTGCCGCTCCTTTGTTTGTGCTCGTAAACAGAAGCGAGGCTCCTCGGTCTCAGGATTTCTGCATATTTGTTGGTGCTCCGGGAAAAGTTCCCCACGCGGTCATGTACAATTATAACCATTGGGAACGTCAAATAATAATGGCTGATTTGTGTAGCACCTTTCACGGAAATAAGATTCATCAAGTCAAAGGGAACAAAGGCAATACAAAGAATAACAATCGGGATAATTATGATAACAATACTCAAAATAAAAAGGTGAGAAAATACAAAGACCCTCGAAAGAAAGAGGGACTGGCCATCTCAAGTTGCTGGTTTGAATATACCAGTCTTAGTTGCTTTATAAAAACCTTTTACTTGTAAGTTGAGTGGAAGAGAGCTCCAAAGAGTGGGATCCACTACTTCAAAGCTACACTCAGCTTTTTGTTTTTAGGTCTAGGTCTTAAGCTCTCTTTTTAGGATCTGAGAGACCTACTGATGTTCTAGAGGGGCTCCATATGTGTCCCTTAAAACGAATCCTCAACTGGATTGTGAGCTGGATTGTAATGAGTGCAGAACAAGTCTAAAATCTGCTTGAAATGAGCACAAAAGACACCTGCCTGATTTTCACAGTTTTCTCAGCTTTTCTCACCCTCTCTTTCTCTCACCTTTGGCCGGCCTCACACATTCATAGTGAAGCACACACACATAGAGCAGGTTACTGCCTGGGTGTGTGCGCGTGTAAGTATATGGGTGCTTGTCTGTGAGCAGAATAATTATCTGCCTCCGTGTGCCTGCAGTACACTCCGCCATATTAACTTCCCCTGCGATGAATAACGATCGAGCGCCTACGGGAGGCGCCGAGACTCTCGCTCCGTCATAATCCACTCCGACTTTTAAAACACACAACTTGTGGCTTCATCACGTTCACGGTGGGCATTAAATGCCTCTTAACTTTTGTCTTAGACCCCCGTGATTCACCGATGAGCCGCAGGAGCTGCAGATCGTCTCTTTTTCTCACGATGACACATGGAGATGATTCAGCCGTCCACCTGGATGTAGTCTCATTACTGCACATCACATTAATGCACTGCTCATGTCAGAGAGCGTGTGGTACCCCTGGCAGCTTCACTCTGGAGCTCCGCTCATTACGGGCTCTCTCATTTAAAGGAATGAGCGTGTAGTTCAGGGCGAAAAAAGACTTTTCATATTGCAGTGAATTAATGTAGTAATATGTAGTGTATAAAATGTAGTGTGTAAAATATCGAAAAATAGACTTTAAAATCAAATCACAAATAAAAACATGCTCTTAAATAATATGGATTTAGCTCTTATGTCTTCATGCTCAAAGCTGCAAAGATTCATCAGAAAATCAGTTTGAATTCATTTACAATGATGTAAAAATTAGACACGTTATCAGTGTGTATCCGGCTCAAACCCACTGATAATAAACAACTTGAAAGATGCTCATAATATTTGATATTTTACAAAGGAAATACACAATGTCCTGGGGAACAAACCACTTAAGTTATAGCTTAAGTAACTGCAAACTGTCGCTGAAGAGTCTAACGAAGTTAGGATACAGGACTTCACCTCATTGTGATGACAATGAGGAGAGGTCAAGGAGTCTGAGACCGGAATAGGTTGTTTGATCTGCGACAAGTGCACTTGATGGTCGGACGATCGGGATCAAAGAGAGAGAGAGAGAAAAAAAAACGTGGGAGGTGGAATAATTTGACGGCGGGACGCGCGGGTGACGGCGAGAGGGGTTGGACGGGGAGGAGGCTGAGCGAAGTAGAGGAGGAGGTTTAAAGGTTTTAAGAAAGGTCAGGAGACATAATCCCTCGGCTGAGTGGTTAAGAAGACGTGAGCAGGGTCCTCTGTTTTGCTCATTATGTGGAGAGCAGAGAGCTAAGATGTTTTTTTTCTCAAGACATCGCTTTGCCCCAGCTGTTTGGTCAGCATTAAACTAATCACAGAGGCATCTTTATGTTTAACACAGTCTGTTGACTTAGCGCCCTGTCTCCCACAATGAGGGAGGACAGCAGGCAATAATACAGCTTTACTATTATTCCTGCCCCGAACCATTAAACTGTAAATCAAGTGGAGCTGGAACAAACAGCCGCTTAAGCAGTTTGTCAAATGACAGAGAAATCGCAATGATTTTAAAGAATTTAAAGGAGACCTGGAATGAATTATGCATCATCACATCCTCATTTGTGAATAGGGTTTGTATATTGAAAGGCCGGGAAATAATGGGAAACTCTGAAAAGAGATAGAAGGCAAGTGAGAATGTGATGTCTACTAAAACAGTTTGCATGAGCCGCGGGTACCACTTAGTCCAGAAAAAAGTTGCTAAACTCTGTTGATTAGCAAGGAGCGTAAAATCATGTGATCATTCATATGACTGGCAGGTCAAACTGCCAGTCAAATGAATGGTTGATATGGCCAGATAAACATGAAACAGATGTGTGCAGAAATTGAGGTTTTTATTCCACCACCTAAATACGCGATCGGAAAAAAAAACGCCTGAGGCATTCCTGATGGAACCAATGTCCCATAGGTTCTATGTTAACACCAGAGAACAAGGATAAATACTCCATTAACCCATCCCAGGTTCAGAAGGGCACAAAACTGTACTGGAAGCAGCTTTTCGATTGTGAGTATTACCTTTCAGAGCGTGTATATGATGCTATATACGAGTATATGATTAAAAATGAACATCTTGTGTTGATTGACCAGAAGAGTCGTTAGCGGATTGAGAAGTAATCAGCAGCAAGTGAATCAGGAAATTAATCATTGGCTGAAATCGATTCTTCGGGTCACCTTTTGTTCGAGCGAGTGGGAACGTCTCGAAGCGCGGCTTCCAACGAGAGATGCTAGTCGTCACCACATGTGTACGGACATGTGCCTGACGGGCGGCGAGCTCCTCTCTCCCCTCAGCGAGGAGACCGAAACCGCACACGCTCTTTAAAAACATCCATTAGCACGGGCGATGATCTCCTCCGAGGTCACGGGGTCGCAGCGAATCAATAGGAACACGTGGAGGTTTTTAATACGTATAGTGCAGAAATGAGAAGGAAGGCACGTGGTATGTAAAAATAGAAGTCACGGTAATTGAGGGAGGAAGAGGAGGGAAGATAATGAAGAGAGCGTGCGTGGATCTAATCAGGGATGGAGGGGGGTGGAAGAGTGAGGGGGGGGGGGGTGTTGCTCCAGCACGAGCACACACACACACACACACAGTGTGACAGTGATGTGCAATAACTTGGCAACGGGGCCGGAGCAGACGAGGCAGCAGCTAAACGTCGTGGTGACAGGGTTGAGGAGAGAGAGCGGGAGGGAGGGAGAGAGAAAAAAAAAGACGGAGTGTGACTTAGAACAAGGGCTAATGATCAAGCGACAGTGACTCGAGGCGTCTGCCAGCGGGGCGGCTTTGTGTCAGCGTGAGTCACCACACCCCAGCCATGCCGGTCGCAACACTGAATGAACGTGTTTGTTCCAAATCGGAGAGAAAAATAAAAAAATCAGAAACGCTCGTGGTCTCTGTCACCAGCCACCTGCTCTCTCTCTCTCTCTCTCTCTCTCTCTCTCTCTCTCTCTCTCTCTCTCTCTCTCTCTCTCTCTCCAAACAGAAAGCACGTCTCAGATTACACCTGCGTCACAACCCCCCCCCCCCCCCCCCCCCCCATGAGAGAGGACGTGGACACACTCGTCCACTACCCTGATGATGTGTCGGCTTGTCAAAATGTGTACTTACACTGATGTGTGTGTGTGTGTGTGTGTGTGTGTGTGTGTGTAATGTATGCATCTTCATATTTGTCTATTTGTCTATTTGTCTATTTGTCTATTTGTCTATATGTGTATAGGTTACACACAGGGTGATGCTGTTGAGAGTATTACTTTCCACTAGTGTTAAGTAGTCCGTGCATCCATTACTTTGACTTCAGAGTCTGAAATTGACCTAAATATGTATATTTAGGTCAATTTCGTGAAGGGGACATACAAGCTCCATACCGAATCAATACAACCAAAGACATGGTTACTCCAACCTGTGTATGTGTATGTAATTATCTAAAAATAAACTATCAAATAGTAATCGTTTAGACTGGGGATTCATTCCCTTCCCTTTTCAGTGTATCAGTGCTTAACAAATCGACAGCAATCTTTGACAGTTTACGTTGAATTAATAACAAATGAGTTAAAAAAAACACTGGAAAACTCACCCGAGAAATAAAGTTATCAAGTCAGAATTAATAGTAGAGAATGAGAGGCATGGTGTTTGAGTGGTCGGCACTGTCCCTGATCAGACTGAGAGCCTGTGCGTCTGCCTGGGTTTCCTCCAGGTGTTCATGGTGAGATAGACATCGGCACAGCCCTACAGTGATGATGGACGGATGAATAGTAGAGAATGAGGAAGCTCAACTAGCCACAGTCACAAATCTGTTATCAGAACGCGGTAAAACCTGCAGCTGGTGTTAGTCTCAAACCATGAGGTGAAAACACTTCCCCGGGAACCAAACTCTCCATCTCAGACCCGGTCTGCACGTATATACGCTCCTATATAGTAACTCCTCTTCCTCAGTGTCACAAGCCTTGTTGCCATGGAGGGCACTGACCCCCCCCCCCCCCCCCCCCAGTGATTTCCTGTCACCTGTAATTCTCCTCCTCTTGTGCTGAGGAAAACAACAGGTTCAGAAGATGACGCAACTGTGTCACGACGGAGAAGCAAAGCAAGACAGGCTCCACAAATAAAGAAATGAATTGACGGTTAATCGACTAATAAAGTAATGGACACCTATCCTGATAATCGATTTAAGCATTTAAAATACATTTTGAGAAGGATTTCAAGAAATTAAGTCAGTATTCTCCGATCTCAGCTTCTTAAAACTTGAGTATTTTCTGGTTCCTTTAGTCATTGGTGACAGGAAATTGTGAAAGCTGTCCATGGACTCCTTCTCTCTGGACATCTGCAGATCTGATCTAAAAACCCATGTGTTTAATGTAGCTTTCAAGCTGTAGGCTCACTTAATACTGTTTTTGTTTGTGTATGTTGTGTGTGTGCGTGTGTGTTTACAGTTTTCACAGTTTTGTGTCATTTTGAAAGCCTAAACAACTAATCGATTAATGGAGAAAACAATCTACAGATTACGTAATGGTTCCTTGCCGTCATAGGAATCTCTGAATCATTTCTCCGCAGATAATGCTAACCCCCCCCCCCCCCGTCCCCAGTTTGAGGTCTTGTTTGCTTCACCTCATTCTGTTTTCACCACCCTGACCTTGCAGAGCCATTATCCCCACCCCTACCAAAACACTGGATCAGGCAGCTGCACCCACTGTGCCCCTCACCTCTAGCCGGTCCTCTGTGAGGCCCAGCTGGCCTCATTACCCGCTCTGATGGCGTCCCAGTGCGCCTCCTCCTCCTGCCCCCTGCGAGCCGAAGCTCACCTGCTGCGTCTCTCTGACCCACTTCTGCTCTTACGTCTGTCTGAGGCGCGCCGTTTGTCAGCGCTCGGCTCTAAATGCGGCGTTTTTGTGTCAAAGCGACGGTAATCAGGTCAAGTGATTATCTAACCTGACCGAGCTGCGAGTCGCTCTTTCCTTCGCTACTCACCCTGACAAACAGGTGGGGCCCGGGCCAGGTGTAGATAAAATACGATGGAGATAAAAATAATAGACAGACATACTTTTTCTGACTGTTACTTTACAAACATAGTCTGACCTACCTGGCAAACCTCACCTGTATGGAAACCGTGACGTGGTTTGGACGTAACACAGAGAAGCTGGTTTCAAAAATAACCCAGCGAGACATATCCGCCAGTGAAGGGCGTTATTAATCTGAAGCATCCTCTATTCAGAGTATTTTTGATCATGCTGCAGTCCACACAAAGAGATGTTTTCCACAGCCTCTGTAAAAGCATCCCTCCTGCACAACAACACGGTGGCTGACGCTGAGCTGAACTGTCTCTCTCTCTCACCGTCTCCCAGATTCAGCCACTATAGGCATGACTGCATACAATACAGTCTTGACAAAGCATATTAAGTACATACTACCCTATTTTAATCAACAACCCTTTCTATGTGTCTTTTTTTGGAGGGGGGGTGACCATTTAGTGCAAAATGTGAGGTTTGGGTTGAGTCTGCTGGTTTTCATTGATGTACATGATGCTCATGGATTGTACTCCATTAAAGTAAATCATAGAGAATTGAATGAAAGAATAAACAATAAATGGTTGGGAAAACAAAAGCAGAATCACACATTGAGCTATCTGTCCCTTTGTGACATGCAGTTACCTATTCAGCTGTACTGCCTTATGCTGGAAGGGCTCAAAATCGTCTGGAGCAAAACTTTGGGATGCTCTGGTTGAACCTTGGGAAGAAATCTACTCCAATACCTTCATATAAAAACTAATTCCTGCCTCAGCTTTTTTTTGCAAAAGATGCAAATTCTCTCTCTTTTGAGCCATGCTCTTTTCTGTCGACCTATTGCACAAGCTAATTCACCAAATCTGTATTTCATTTGGTTTCGACTTTTATATTATATTTTTATATTTTATGTTCTGTCGGATTAGATATTGGGCAAATGGAAATTCTTTGTCCTATAAATCATAGCGTTACAGTTTACATTGTAATTCAATGTGAGTTTTCCACTGCTTGAAATCTTTTAGTTCAACCTCTCTCCCTCTCTCTCTCTCTCTCTCTCTCTCTCTCTCTCTCTCCCCCTCTCCCTCTCTCTCTCCCTCTCTCTCTCTCTCTCTCTCTCAGCTGGCAGTAAGTGCCCTTTGGATATAGACTGTGCCAAGGAGAGACGCCACCTCTGCCAGCGTGGCTCCTCCCAGTGCGGCCCCTGCCTCGCCGTGTTTGTGGAGAACGAGGAAGGACGCTGCGTGCGCAAGTTCCAGAAGCATGGTATGGAAATCTCCCCCCCCCACCCCCACACCCACCCACACCCACCCACACCCCCACCCTCCACTCCCCAGACCATGTGTCTGACTGAAAGCCTTAAGTGGTTTATTGTATTCGATCCACACAACGCAGAGTGATTTGTACATGTGAGGATGTTTGGTCCGGACTGAGCATTTGCATTGTTGTGTAAATCGTCTCAGATGCTCTCAGACCTAAAATGATTTCCTGGTCGCTTTATTGGCTGCTATTTTGAGGTTTCCTGCGGTTTCATGTCTCACATCACACCACTGCCAGCCTCGTCAAACCTCTGTGGACCTCTGACTGCCGCGCACTGGACGACTCTCAATTTCTCTATTATTTGTCTCTGATATATTTTTTTTAATTGAATGAATTTCATTGATGAATAATCAGGTGATAGTTGTGCTAATTACAACTCTGGATTCCAGTTGCGTAACCTAATTAATGCATTAATGAAGGTCCATTATGCTGGACTCATCAGCGTGGAAATGTACCGGCTGACTCATCGCTCATCGTTCCTTCTCTTCTCTTTTCTTCTTCTTTTTTTTCCTGCTCTTGGTTGCTTTTTTTCTTCCCCTCTCCAGCTCGTCCCTGTCTCTCTTCCCACTCCACCTCCTTCTCTCGCGTGGCGGCTCTGAGCTCTCCCTCTCCTCCCCCTGTCAGTCTCGGTTTGACGTCTTTATACGTCTCTCGCTGTGTTTCTCGGGCGCGTCCTCCGGTTTCCTCCCTCTTCTTCCAGCCTCTTCCATCCACTTCTCTGAGCTCTGTGGACCCGCTGCGGTCCTTATTTTACCCCGCTCCATGTCTCTGACGTCTGCGCTGTGGTCTGATCCACTGTGTTTTTTAATCCAACCCTGCCCCTGCTGTGTCTGCAACACACAGACGCACACAGACACACACACACACACGCACATGCACGCACACACGCGGCGTGCTGGCAGCTTTAATCACTTAGATGACATGCATCTCTCCCCTCTCCATCTCTCTCCCTCTCCATCTCTCTCCCCCTCTCTGAATGTAATGTAATTCGGTGAAAGAGCCAGGCTGTGAAAATAAATCTTATTTTTCTCATTTCCACGGCGTGGCATCAGACCACTGGCACGAACGCCATTGAAAGAGGACGCTTCAGAAATTAGAGAGAGAGAGAGAGAGGTTGTGTGTATTTCAGTGCACTGGCTTACCTCCACATTAATGTGTGTGTGCGAGAGAGAGAGAGAGAGAGTTGAGAGCGAGTGACTGCATGTATTTATATCTGTCGGTGGGCACGTGTGTGCTCCCTGCAGGATTAATAATTTAGATGGGTCTGCGGCAGGAGGAGAGGGCACCGTAGAAACTTGGCTCGAATGATCGGCGGCGGCATCAGAGGGAGCGGTAAACACGAGATGGAGATGAGTGTGTGAGGTCGGTGGTGGTGGTGTTGTTGTTTTGCAGAGGCAGGAGAGAGGAGAGAGGGTTCGATTCCAAGCTGCTGGCTCACAAAACTGACAGGCCTTACCCAGTTATCAGTATCTCCACTGTGCGTCTGTGCCTGCATTTTCAACTTAAAGTTTAGAAAAATTGATCCTGATGAGTGCGTGTGTGTCTGTGTGTGTGTGTGTGTGTGTGTGTGTGTGTGTGTTCAGTGTTGTGAGCCCAGCTCTCGGTTAAGCTCCCTAAAGTGCTTACATAAACCCCAGAGAAGCCACAGAACACAGTGATCCACACGGGAGACGCACTCTGTGTCTCGTCACATTTGCACGCGAGCATGTACGCACACAAACATGCACGAAATGTTAGAATTTCACTCGATTAAATATTCCAGATTTGGACTGTGCGGTTTGCCGGCAGAGAGATGTGGGGGGGGGGGGGGGTGTTAAGCTTTGGTCGTTTGGCAGCATCGCTGACTGTTAATGACACCTCCCAGTTCACTCTCACTGTCACCTCAGAGGAAATATGCCGGCTGTGTGTGTTTTCAGGACAAATCGGCGCTGATTAAAGTTTTAGCACGTTCAACCAAAGTATGAAAAATGCGCGGTTTAAAAACTGAAATTGTCAATATGGCTCACGGCTCGCAGTTCACGGCACTCGATTGTGTTGCATTATGCATCAGAAAATGACTTCTATCGCTTCACTATCCATCCCCTCCATTATCTCACCTGCTTTGTGAAGTTCACCGTTATATTACTGTTTATTATTACCGTTTCAGCTTTTATCTTCAAAAATCACATCATCGTTGCTCATCTTTTCTTCCCTTCCATTAAAATGGCCCCAGCAGCAAGTGAGACAATTTGAGAGAACCTCGTGACACAGATCTATGTGTAGGCAGGGTTCCCACACGTCCTGGAAAACTAGTGATCGTAGTGTCTTTCTAGTTTATGCTAGTAGTATACTAAAAACTAGAGATAAAACTAGAGTAAAAACTTGAGTTGTAGGCCAATTTAAAGTCCAGAGCTATGAAAAAAGAACCACGATGCCACAATGTGAATTCTGGTCTTTTTACTAGAGACACTGGTTCACTTTGTGAAATGTGGACAAGAACTCCTAGATCAGGTTTCAGCTTTCAGCTTTGCCAGCCCTCATTATTATGTATCAGGGCCAGCGTTACACACGAAACTTCATTTAGTTTGTTGCTACGAGTCAGATCAAGATGAACAATTTTGACTTTTTCAACTTAACAGTGTGGAGAATAACATAAAAAGGCAAATGCCCTGGAAAAATTTGAGTTGAAATGATTCGTCCTCTCTGTGTTTCTCTGCCACACTGGAAATAAAGAGTGCGGGAGGTTTGTGAACGCGTAGTCTGTAAATGTCTCATCATCTCTAAGGCATGTGAGAGAACATTTCACAGATGAGATGCCGTAGACTGCACATCCTTGAAATCAGACCTCTGGAAGTGGAGGAGGTAGGGAACATGAAGGAGGTAGCAGAAGAGTGGGAACGCTGGAAACGTGTCCTCAGAGTGAAGGGGAGTACAGAGCGGTTCTGCGTCTGTAGTCGTCCTCATGGGAGCACAAATAGCACCGATTTTTGTTTTTTTTTAGCTCAAAGAAACGATGAATTGCTGGATTAAAACTGCACGACCGCAGTCTTAATCGGCGTATAATTACCGACAGCACTGTCACGGTTCACATCCACGCACACACTCTGGGTGGGATCACCTCATCTTCCCAGGCACCGCTCTTACACCACGTCTTTCACCTCTACTTAAACCCCACGTTCTGCTTTTTCACTTCCCCTGCGCCGACTCTCACATCCCTCTTTTCATGTGCTGCTTAAGAATTATGGTCTCGGCTTCCCACCGTCACACATAATCTCCTCCCGGCTCTGCTCAGCCTGTTGCTGTTTCACATGTCTCAGAGGATGACAGTCCTCTCGGCCCCTGAACAGAAGCAGGCAGGCTGCGCTCTTTATTGGAACAGGGAACCTGCTCGTGTTTGACTTGGAGGTGTGCTCTGCCGTCGGTAAACATACAGTACGGCCTTGAAGTGTTCAGAATGCACGCACACAGCCATATCTGTGTAAATGTCTCCACCAGCCTGACCGCCTGCCGCCATATGTCTCTCCCACCCGCTCGGACACTCTTTTGTCCCACCTGATGAATTCCTCATTTCGCAAAATACTAAAGACAACGAACTCCGGACTCCGAGCTGTCGGATCGGGCTCAGCCCGTCCCGGCAAACCTGAACAAATAGCCCGCGGCCGTTTTGTCTGATGACACACAGTCAGATGGCAGCACCGATGGGAACCAACAACAGTAGCTGGAAGTAAACACACCAATGGAGGAAGACTAATGAAAGCAGTTGGAAATGAACCTGACTGAACAATAAAAAAAAGTGCCCTCGCAACAAGGCGTCTCATATTTGCAACATAGCCATTAACGTTGACCACGTTGTACAAACTGATAAGAGTCAATGTACCGTGTTTGAGCAGAGACTAGCACAGACTTACACAAGTTACATAAAAGGGGGTTGCTAAGTGTTCTCGTTTCTTAAAGAGCTGGCTGAGAGACAGGTGGGACTGTTTATTAAAGGTTCGAACATGGCCGGTCAGATTTTCTCTATTGACTAAAAGCTTATCTGTGAGTGACTTCTCAGAGCAAGAGGGACGAATAGCGCATTCCTAACTTTATGACTACAGCAAAACACGCTTTGGCACCAAACTAATAAAGTTGGGTTTCTGTGGAATGAGCAAATGAATAAGAGAGATCTGAAGTTAGCAGATCAGCCACACCTCACTGGCTTTTACAAGTCTCCAGTTCTCCAGCTGGGTCTCCAGTGGACGTTAATGTATGTTTTTAGACTGTGGGAGGAAACCAGGTCAGGGAAAGAAAACCAAAACAAACTCTACAGAAAAGCCCACAGTCCAACTGTTATTCAAATGCTGGACCTTTTTGCCTTTTTGGCCCTCAGCCACACCAGTATCGAGGGACTTGAGAATGACCTGTTGCCCGTCTCCTCCTCTGCAGTCTGAATGTATTGTGTTGTCCACTAGAGGGCAGCAGGACACACATAGTAAAGACAATAATCTATGGATTGGATTAACTAGGGGTCTACAGGTGATTTAGACATGTCTTAAATTAATTTATTTTTCTATTCATGGATTGTTTTTGTCTGTTTTTGTTGCTGACTATTGGTAAAGGAGGGATTATTTCTCTGGATGATGCTAAAGTTTAAACTGTTGACTTAAGGTTAAACATTTCTGATTACATGACTGAAACCCAGAGGGACATTGTTTTCTACAGTAGTTTTTTCAAAGATAAAAATGTAACAAGGTAGAAAAAAGAGCATGAAGGATAAGATTATTTATTAACATACACACATATAGCCTAAATAATAACCAGATAAACACAGACCTAGTAAACATGCATGTACATTGATATTTCATAGATTTCATTAATTCTCCATTAACATGATAATTATTGTTAATCTCACAATAAACTAAATGAAAGTGAAATTGAAACTCCAGAAATCTGAAATGAAATGGAAGATCAGTGAAACGGCTCTGGCTCTTAGTCCTCAAACAAGAAGAAGGAGGCAGGCAGGAAGGAAGGAAACATGTTGTGTGTGTTTGTATGTGTGTGTGTGTGTGTGCACGCATGTGGTTCCAGGGGGGTAGAGAGGTGGTGGCAAACAAGTGAATGGTTTTTAAGTGGGAGAAAGCAGAACAGCACAGATGTGTGTGACCCCCCCCCTCCTCCTCCCCTCCCATCCCTGTTGAGCTGTTTAGGGTTTGTTTGTAGTACCCGACCGCCCCCTGGGTGCTTCCAGAGAGGTTATGGGTCATTATCAGGCCGGTGACAAAGCTCCCTTACACGGGCAGAGGTGTGCGTGCTTAGTCTGTGTGTGACAAACCACACACGTACACACAATCGCAGAGTTCTTCGGTTAGTTGTCACCTCTGGTCTCAGTGGGGCCCCCTCCGAGTGTTTCCCCCAGAACCAAGTGTTGCTCCATCAGACCATTTTCCTTCTAACCGAAACCACATCTTTGTTTTAACTCTCCTGTAAAATCTAAACCAACCTCATACTGCATGTGTCTGGCACACACACACACACACGCACAGGCACGGTTGGAGCTCCCAGCCACCTGCAAAGTACAGATGGTACATCCCGCCTCCACAGACACCTGCTATGGAGTGCACTAAATGGCCATTAGTGGAGGGGGGGGGGGGTTGCATGAAAAAAAAAAAAACAAAGCAGGTGGTGAAAGTGCTGGCATGTCATATCATACAGAGTAGCGGAGCCAGATGGCCGGCCCTCTGCAGAGAGGCTGACACTGTAATCATTAATGCAGCGTGGGCGGCTGTGGGCATGTGTCACCACACTGTCGTGCAGATGGACTCACCTGCTCTCCTTCATTTATTTATTTTGTCTTTTTTCATAACATGGAATCAGATGTCGATCTGCGTACAGAGCGTAAGAGCTAAATTGGCTTTTAATGCAAGCGCCTCTCACTCTTCTCTCACATCTCTCACTTTTTCTCCCAGCTTTTTGTCCACGTGGGACTTGCTGCCTCTGCGGCTTTGACCGCGGCTCCTCGCGTTGTGATATTTGATATATTGCGGGGGTAACTTTATTAGAGGGAAATAGCACTTTGATCACCTCCATTAGCGGCGAGCTATGGGATCCATTGTGAATGTAGCAACTGCGGCTAAGGTGTAGCTGATTGCTCCTGCCCCCCTGCAGTGCTTCCTCCCCCGGCCACACACACACATACACACACACACACACACACTCTCTCCATCTACACGCCCCAGTCGCCCTGGAGACCTCGGCAGCACTGCAGGAATGCGGCTCGCTGTCTGGCTGTGAGGGCTGTTAACAAGACTTTAGTATTGTCTCCTCTTTTTTTTTTGTATCAGGCCACAAACAAACAACAGACACAGACACACTCCCTGTCCATCACTTCAGAGGAGAAACCCTGAAAAACATATGTAGTGGTTGGGGACAAGTGCTCAGGCTGACACAAGCTTTGAAGGCCAAACAGACAAAAAGCAAAGCTTTTACACTTATTATTTTTTGGAAATTTGTCGGTTCTTGTTTAATATAACTGTAAAGTGAAAGATATTGAATAAGATTGATGAATAAGATGATGCAAATGGTCTTAAAATGCAAACTGCAAACATACTGCTGCCGGCCCCTGCTTGTGATGCATATGTAGATACTGTCAGCAGCTGCTCACCGATTTGTTCCATGTGTATGAATGAGAGTGATTTGTTAAGGCGGATTAGGAGGCCTTTGGTGTTGCTGTGACTGATGCTTTACCTGCATCCTGTTTTTGTTTTTTTTTTTCCTCCAGGCAAAGTGACATCATTTCCAAACCTGGATGAAGAGATTGATTTCTATCGCTCTGTCCTCGAAAAACAGCAACTGACTGAGATGAACTCACGACAAAGGCACAACAAACATGGTAGGTCACGGGATATAATTTACAGGCACAAGCGTGAGGCCATTTCCTTTTTCTGTGATAGAATTTATCCCGGCATGCACTCTAGCTTACAAAAAAATCCCTCTCTGCCATATTAATCCTGACCCTGTTGTCCTGCAGCTGCCATCACCTCCCAAGCAGATGTTAAAAAAAGCGAGACAGATGCGCCCAGATCCAGAGCGAGGAGCCAGATGCACCTCTCAGCCGAGGCGCTGCATGTTGCCACGACAGCCCAGCGCCCCATGGTTTCTGCTCTCCTCCCCAACGCGTCCACCTCCCAGCCGAGAGCCACGGGGGCCGGGGGCAGAGCTGGGCCCATAGCCGTGCCCACACCCAAGAACGACAACGCTGTAGTCAGTGAGTACGACGCTCTGCATCCTTGGAACAGTCGCAGACGCCTGCGGCCTTTGTAGATGGGCACTGTAATGTAAATATGGCGACATCAGGCCATCCAGACCATTTCCATAGTACTTTGTTTCATTGTCATGATAGCATATTTGCCACAACGGTCTCTAAAATAAGAAAAATAGCAAACTAGAAATGGATCAAGGTAGCAGCCGTTAGAGATGTCATCTGATCCCCAGTCAGTCAGTCACACTGCTCCGTTTTCCCCTGTCCTCTCCCACCGTCCTGCAGTCATCATCTCGGTGTGTGTCGTGATTGGCTCGATCGCAGTCATCCTGGCAACTGTCTTCTACATCAAGTAAGTCAGCACGCACATTTACAAAGCAAAGTGTGGTCCGGTTAAGCAAGACTCGGAGCCAAGAGAGTTCTCTCACCATTGGTGTGCAGATAGTTTGTGCACATAGGAATAGCAAATTATAATCAAGGATTATATTTCAAGACATATATGATAACTATCAACACTGTGGCATTAACACACAATGCCAGCTAACAGACAAGGCCAGCTATATGGGAAAATGGAAAGGGAAAGGGACCTTCCCAAGTAATCAATAACGTTTTTATCTATTTATCATTTTGATGAATTCCCTTTATTAAATGCGTTTGAGTTTTAACGGCAGTTAACGGTCCTCTTCCATGTGATCTCTGTGTGCTATCAACTGTAATCTTAATCCTCGGTTAGAGGATGTTTTAATGCCAGAGGCAGGAAACTGCCCCTGCAGGACACTCATGTTGTGTGCTGCCCCCCACAGGTTTCAGAGGGAATCGCGTCTGGCCCAGAAGGTCGACTACCCGGCTTTCGGTGGGGCAGGGATGCCCCCTGCCACAGCCAACGGAACCTCTGTGAGTTCACAGCTCTCGCTTCTCTTAACTGCTGCTCTGTGCTTGCCTGGTTACCGTTTCTCAGTTCTTCAACTGCAATAACCACAAGCTGCACGGCCGCGTGCGCCAGGCTCTTGAGGTGTTATCCACTTCCTTCTTCTGTTTCATCTTCAGATGGGAGACAAGACGCTCGCCCAGAGTGCCCAGATGTATCACTACCAGCATCAGAAACAGCAGATGCTCTCACTGGGAAAGTAGGTCCACGCCCTCTCTACGAATCCCCCTCTGTGTAAAGTGTGTAAAACTACGATTTTCAACCACATCCTCTGACCTCTGTGCCTTCACATCTCTTCCTCCCCCTGCAGTAACCAACCTGAGCAGAAAGCCCATGAAACAGAGGTGACGTCAGATGAGGAAGAAGTAGGAGGAGACTTTACAGTATACGAGTGCCCAGGACTTGCACCAGTGGGTGCACACACACACACATGCAAACTCAAAACTACTCTTGCCTGCTTATCTTTTGTGACTGAGAGTCTGATTTTTCTTTCTCTCTTTTACAGACTGGAGAGATGGAAGTGAAAAACCCGCTGTTTGATGATTCGACTTTACAATATCAGGGGAATCACAAGTGAATGCTGAACACTTTACACACATATACGGGCTTACAAGCCTTTCCTCTGGCAGACGCCACTTGATCTCACTCTGCATGTATAGAGGTGTTGAAAATGATTGTTTTCTGCTCGGCCCCTTTACAGTATCTGCCCCCCACCAGTGCTGCTTTTAATACCACAAATATATGTCGGGTTCCTTGTTAATTTATTTCTCCCTTCTTTTCTCTTTGTATCCCTTTATTTGTTCTGTTTCAATGTTAACCTCTACTTTTGTTATTTTCCTTGATTTCTGCAGCTACTTCCAAAGAATGTGAGACAATAGCAAACATGCGTACAACACACACACACACACACACACACACACACACACACACATGCAAAAGCTGAGAGACAGGTGCCCTCCCTTGTTTTGTCATGCATAGCTTGTGGCCAAACCACATTCCTAACAGATAGCTGGGAAATCCTCAAAATGAAATGTCTGCGATGAAAACAAACTCAAGGTCCGGCAGTGAAAACAACCGTTGGTGTTGCTCGTTTTACTTCCTTGTCGTATAAAGCTCCACATGAAGATGTAAAGAAGATAGAATATAAATCTATATGAAAGTGAAGTCCAGATGACGTCCGTCTGCATGGTTTGACCGTACCGTGTTTGAATCATGGCGATGCTTTCAGCGCCTCTGCCTCCTGTGTGTTTGCATCCTGTCGCCAGAGGAGGGAATGTACAGTAAAGGTGACCTCCGCACACCTGAGCGAGGCAGACTACGCTGATGTGAGTGTAGGTCGCATAAATAGCACTATCTCGTCTTGTCCCTTTTCCCCTACGTCCCCTCTTCTGTCCCAAGTTAATTATGTGCTGCAAAATGTACATACAAAGAGTGAAAGTGTTCACTTTTTATAGATATTTGTACATGCAGACCAAGGATTGGAATTAAAACTTTTTACCACATGTGAAAATGTTGTGTACTTCTTTCTTTGAGTTGTCTAAATGCTATGATTAAATCATAAACAATCATGTTCTTGGATTAAAGTTGTTGAGCTCGACACAAAGAACTTAAAGATTTATTGATAAAAACTTGATGCGTGAAGTCCTTCACTCTGATATTCAGATGAACCTGCACTGGGTGTAGAAGACATTTGCAACCCATTTGTATTAAACTGTTTTTTTTAGCTACATCACTTGGTTATTTTCCAGTAATGATTCAGGAAGTCAGTCAGTAGGGTGGTAAGTGATGGCGATAAACTGCGGTGTCACACTTTTGCCTCGAGTGTGACGCTGACTTTCGGTTGGTGATCTTGTCTGACCTTGTTTTCCCTTGAGGACACAACGATTACACCCAGAAAGTGTGTGTGTTGGGGGTGGGGGCAGAGAGAAAGCTTGCATGTACCTCCATGTCTGGGGAGGTGGAGGAGGGAGAGAGAAGGAGGGGGTGCAGTCCCCTCTCACCATTGAGTCTTATGCCAAGGGCCATTAAAAGGCCTTTGTGCCTGCGGACAGTGGAAGGAAGGCAGCCGTTGGCCCGGTGGATAAAAACCTGGGTGGGTGGAGGTCTGTGGAGGTGGGTATCAAAGGCAGGGCTGCTGGGACGAAAATCAAAAAGCCATCAGACTCGTTTGTGGGAGACGATTGTGTTGCTCAACAGGAGGGTTGGTATCTGGGTTCAGGCCGCACCACTTTATCAAGTCAAGTACATTTTGGCACCGAGATGTAAGGATATCATGTGTGAGGATGATTCTATTCTGTAAAAACATTAGAAATGTGGGCGACCTGTGAGCTCTGTGTTTGCAATTCCTTGTTGCTTTAAATTTTAATTTCTAAAAATAATGTGAGAAATACTCAGAGAGTACAAGGAGATGGTGTGTGTTTTTTTTCTCAGTAACCGCATGAACTATTGGCAGAAACTGATGCTATCTTTTCTCTGAATAACAGGAACACACACATACACGTATTGAATGTGTCACTTTCATAGTTCACCAACGCTAAGACAAGTGAAATAAAACATACATATACATACATTGACTTCAAATGAGACATATTATCAGTACCCTGCAGCTGGACCATCATCATCAGTCACTAGACTCAAATAGCAGCAACAAGCTCTGAGCCTGGTATCACACTGAGTGTGACTTTCCTGCTAATGCACAATGATGACCAAAAAAGGAGAGGATGGCTGGCATCCGTGGTAATATTTCTGAAAGCAGGGTTGAGGGGTTGATTAATTTTTTTCTCTGTTGTGTTGTTGTGACAACCGGGGAGCTCTGTTGCCTCAACACTGCGACACTGAAACTGAAACTTTCTCTTCTCTGTGTGACTGGACGTGAACTGCAAGCAGCACTCTGGGGTTTCTTTAAGAGGCCACTTAAAAGAACTAAAGGCAACATCTGAGAAATCTAGACGGGGGTGTTGGAAGAGGAGGAGGAGGAGGAGGGGAGGGGGGGTTTCAACTAAATCCCCAGATACTCCCCTCTCACACATCTCCTCCTCACTGTACCGGCCTATTCAGCACTGCCCCCACTCCCCTCCCTTCTTTCGGACACCCTGAGAGCTCTGCACTCTCCCTCTGAAGCCCTGCCTGAGGTCTACTGTGGCTCTTGCTGTCTGTCTTTTGCATGACAATTATTCTCCCAAGTCCATGGCCCAAGACAATGCTTGTAGAGTTGGGGTTTGATGTCTTTTAAGCTATTGACCAGCCTCTGCTTAAAGATCCCTGGAACTACAAGGCTTTGGGTGTGGGAGAGCAGAGAGAGAGAGTGGACCTCCTGCTTACAGTGTTGAAAAAGATGATTTTACAGGTTCAGAGATCATTTTGACTCTTGTCATGCTATCTCCTCTCATCTAGTGCTTCACCTATGCACTTGTACAAGTACTTACACCACTGCACTCACATCCCTTAGTGGCCTGAAGAAGGTGGAATAGTACTCATTGTTACACTTTATTGCATTTTGTGATAAAGCTTGGACATTCTTTCCAACTGTATAATTCACTTTGCATGATTGTGTGCTATTTGACTTAATATAAAATGTTTTTTAATCTTTTCAGTAGCTGATGTTTGCAAACAACATTCCCTCAAAGCAGGCAAGAATAAAAAAAGAGGTATATTTGATGTCATGTCGTGTCAACAATGATAGTAATTGAAGTCAGGCAGAATTTAGTTTTGAGGAACCACAGCTTCTGTAAAAAAAATAGATCAGCCTGCCCAGATCAGATGCTTTAATGCAAAGTAACACACACTGGAGAAATAACATTCACACTTCATCACAAAAGAGACCATAGTGTGGTAATAAATAAAGCACCAGAGTCTTCAGACTGACTAACGAGAGTGCAGTAATATAAGCATTGAATTGAAAGAATTGAAAGAACTGAGGCACCAGTTAAGAGGATAAAGCAGGATTGTGGCTTGAAGAGCTTCTTGAAGATGGACAGGAATCACTCTCTATAAATATCAATGGAATAGCACAGTATAAATATTATACAGTATAGTACAGTATATAATTATTGTTTTGACAGGCCACATGGACATTTCAAATGTTCTGGAGTGTTTATAAAGTTTTGAACAAAGGATGGATCAAATGACTCCAGATACTAAATGAATGAGAGATGTTTCAGTGGCACCTGCAGACAACGACTATATTGCCCCCTCAGACCAGTTCTGAGACCTGGAGGTCATATCAGACTGGATGCCAAGGTTCTGGCCTCGGGGCCTGTAGACCAGGGTGAAACTGTGAAACTGTTTCAGGGGGGAGTGGGTGAGGTGTGTGTGTGTGTGTTGGCTGGGTTGGTGGGGGGGTGGGGAGGTGGGTGTGGGGCGGAATCAAAGGGTTGAGACTTATTGTTCCAATCTGAAAAGGAACTAATGGCCGACCATCGCAACTCGGGATCTGAAATCCACAGGGTGCCCGGGGGAGGCAGCTCGTACAATGAGCCCCCCCTTCTCCCTTCCCGCAGTGAGTCTTCCTGCCGCAATCTGCGCCAAGCACCGCGCAGGGGGAGCGCATCTGTGCGCCATCGCAGCCATCTAGGCCGTGAATGGCTCCGCGATCACGGATGAATGGGAGAAGTTCACCTGAATGCTGTGGGGGCATTTAAAGTTTGGAGGTATTTTTCCACTCCTTGTCTCACCACAACAAGTGAGAAGTGGTGAAAACTCTCAGCCGGGTAGTGAGAGATAGGAGTTGCATGTAACGACATTATAAGTTGGTTAAAACCTCCCCTTTTTAACTTTTCCACGAAGACATCCAGGCTCATATAAGTATTAAACTAAATTAAATTGTAGTGTCAGGTTATTCAGCATCACAATGTCAGTTTGTTTTATCCAGTGTCCGTGATGAATAAAATTAATCCAGGTGTGACTGAAACAGGGATTTTAATATCAAAGCCACGTCCTTACAGGGGGATAATTGTGAGAAACCATGGGCTTCACTCGAACTGATGTAGGTCTGACTCTGGGGAGCCTCTGCGGTGGGTCCCTCTATAAAGATTTTGGTCGTAACATGTCGTGGCAAACACTTCTGTGATCCATGATAGCAAAGACTGTCCAAAACAGATTTAGTTTTATTCATTCGTTCATTCATCATTATAATGTGAGTTTGTTTTATCCGGTGTTTGTGATGAATAAAATGAATCCAGGTGTGACTGAGGCCCAAATGACAGGGATTTTAATATCAAAGCCATCTCCTTACAGGGGGAATAATTTTAACAAACATTAGAAGCATTATAATTCATGCATGAGGTGAGCAAATTATAGTGCTACAACGTGCCGCTATTTGCGCGACCCGTGCCTGTTTAGCAATGTAAATATGCGCGAGTGAATTATTGTAATTTTCCTGGGCATAGATTTTGCTCTGATCACTCTTAGATTGAAGGGGAAAGAGAGTGCCGTGCCACTGTTGCTGCTGCAGCCGGTGCAGGCGAAGACACGCCCACCACTTGGGCAAGAATCAAGGTCATTCACAACTTCACCATCAGCTGTGCGCAATTGTCTGCGGCAGCCAATGGGCGCAGGGATGGAGGTGCGGTGATTAGGAGAAGCTGCGCAGGGGGCCCACAGCTGCATCAGAGCCCGGAGCGGTGAGTAGCGAGCAGGGAGTGAGTGGACTGCTGAGAAACTCCATGGACTAGGAGTGGTTATGTTGTACCCACAGAGGCACTGCCGAGGCTTATTATTTTGCCCTCCATCCGGTGCAGTCCAGGAGGCTTGTGCTTAAAGAGAAACAAAACAAAAACGATTTACGGACTTTACCTGTTGCCTCGCTAACTTATTGGAACATGTCTGAGAGATCGCAGAGGCCGGAGTGCCAAAGCAGGCCTTATGACTTCAGCCGGAGCGCCTCGTCCTCCCAGGCTCTGGTCCAGGACGGCCTCGGTGGCTCCGCGTCTTTCCACGGCGTCCTGCCGGACCCGGGCCTCTTCTACAACAAGACCGCCTACGGTGGCATCACCCCGGCCTCCTCTGCTCAGACCTTCTTCCCCTTTCCCCCGGTCTCCACCAGCGACTACCGGGGCGCCGACTTGCAGGTAGGGGACTTCGGACAACCCAAGCACTGGTACCCGTTCGCTGCGCCCGAGTACACCGGCCAGGTACCCGGCGCGACCGCGGCCACGCAGCCCATCAACCTGAGCCCCCCGATCGCCGAGACCCGGGAGCAGATCAAGCTGCCCGAGGTCAAGACGGAGAAGGAAGGTGATGACTACCACCATACCTCCGAGATCAAAGTCCAGCAGTATCCCACACCCCCAGCGTCCGCGGCCATGCCCCACGGAGTGCTGTACTCCACGGCCTGGAACACCTCCTTCTGGCCCGGGATCACCCACATCACCCCCCCGGGAAGCCTCAATCAGAACCCATCGACGTCTTCTGCATCTTCGCCCTCCATGTCCCCGTCTCCCCCGAGCAACGGGATACCGGGGAACGCGTTTTTCAGTGGGAACCCCACGCAGGCCCCGTCCGGGGCCCAAGCGCAGAACCCGGGCTCCTCAACCAGGAGCAGCGGGTCCTCCAGCGGTGGCTGCAGCGACTCCGAGGAGGTGAGGCCGGGCACTGATACAGGCGCCTCAGGGGTTAACTAGATAAGAAACGGTCGCTTTTTGTGGGGTGCAAGTCCTTAATGTTGGGGGATATTACTGAATCATGCTAATGTCAATGTCAACCCCAAATGTGTTGTGCAGGAGAACCTGTCCACTGAGGAGCTGGAGCAGTTTGCCAAGGAGCTGAAGCACAAGCGCATCACCCTGGGGTTCACGCAAGCTGATGTAGGCCTCGCCCTAGGGAAGCTTTATGGTGAGTTTTTATTAGCTTGTCTTTATTGGATATTGGACATTTCATGTTTCTGTGACCCAAGATGCACACTAGTCAAATAGATTTCTGAATCTACATTAGAAGTGTTTTGTGACAATCTTTAATGGATTTATTGTTTTTGAATGTGGACGTGTCTGGATCCACATGTGGTTTAAAGTGTTGGTTGTAGCTGCGAATGGGCGAGTTATGGATGAACTTTCTAACATTTTGTCTTTTGTGGTTTGTTTCATTGTTTGTGCGTGCAGGCAAGATGTTCAGCCAGACAACCATTTGCCGCTTTGAGGCCCTGCAGCTGAGCTTCAAGAACATGTGCAAGCTGAAGCCCCTTCTTCAGAGATGGCTGAATGAAGCAGAAACTTCAGAAAACCCCCAAGATGTAAGTCTGCATCTCTGACATCTGCCGGCTAGTTTACAAGACAACAGATGATCTCCCGGTGTCATGGGATCTGATGGCCTTTTGAGAATGACCTAACATCCTGCTGAGCAAAACTAGTTTCAAGGCCCACATCTCATGTGGGATGATATGCCACCTAGTGGCCACAATCCAAGTGTTTAGCGATTGTTGAACCTCGATGTTCTCCAGTTTCAGACACACCAGCTCAGTGTGTAGCACACAGGGCCTGGAGCCAGGTGTTGATAGTACTGCGGTTCTGGTTTCAGATGTACAAGATAGAGCGAGTGTTTGTCGACACCAGAAAGAGGAAGAGAAGGACCAGTCTGGAAGGAGCTGTGCGCACTGCTCTCGAGTCGTACTTCTTAAAGTGTCCCAAGCCCAACACATTGGAGATCACACACATCTCTGACGACCTCGGTCTGGAGAGAGACGTGAGTACAAATGTTTGAAACGTACTTGACCTCTGGAAAAACTGTTCAGTTTTTACAAAATGGTTGCCATTTTTGGCAGGTGGTACGCGTTTGGTTCTGCAACCGAAGACAGAAGGGGAAGCGCCTGGCCCTGCCTCTGGACGAGGAGTGCGACGGTCAGTACTACGAGCAGAGCCCGTCCCCTCTGAACATGGCCCCCTCCCCCATTCCCAGCCAGGGCTACCCAACTCCCAGCTACCCTGCCGCCCCACCTCCCACACTCTACATGCCCCAGCTCCACCGGGCCGAGGTTCTGAAACAGGCCCTGAACCCCGGACTGGTTAGTCACCTGACTGGATAGACGACGCCCAGGTCGTCTCAGAACCACAGATGGCCTTCCCAAAGCCTCTTCATCCAAGCCCAACTCAAGGTGAAAAGACAAGCCTCTGAATCAATCAGTCAGACTGACCAATCCTATCAGCGGATCGTGGAGTGGGAACATTCAAAGTGGCTCTTCTCCCCGAGACGGATCAAAGTGGTGTCTTGCTCCTGTTAAGAAGGTGAAACCTGATGAACATTGGAGGGCCATGCAACTTCAAGCTACACAGAGGAAAATTTAAACTGAATGTGCCTTTCTGTATTGTTTTTTTGTTTTTGGATCATGCATATTAAGTTATTCAGTAGGCTTTAAAGGTTGTAGGACGAGAAAAAAATATGCCAAAGAGATTTTACAGCGCACATTGCAGAGGATGATGTAAATATGAGCAGGGTCAGAGAGCCAGGATGTTCTGTCCACATGTACTAACTCCTGGGTAGGTTGTCCGTGGTGCAGATGAGCAAAGATCACGCTTAGTGAAGAACCCCAACGTGGACACCTTTTTTAATGCAATTCATTTCCGTGTCTGGTCAGTGTTTGTGCAATATGTGTCCACCTGAAGTGAGCAGCTACAGTATTTAATCTACAGGTCAATGCCAATGATTTTTGCACAAAGTTTGCCTTTGTAATGTTGAATATAACCTTTTAATCTTTTTAAATGTTGCATTTGTAAACCCAACTAAGATTTCTTGTTTGTCACTGACATCTATAGCAAATGTTTTTAGCATACATGGGGAAATGAGATTCCACCTAAGTTTGGACAAAGTGAGATGTAATTTTTACTTTTTTTTTTACTCACAAATGTTTTGACTGGTAATTCTTTCATTTGCACGCTCTCAGTATTTTCTCAGGGAAACGGTCGATGTTGAGTCTGACATGACTTGGATCGATTGTGTGATATCTGAGGCTATCGCAGCCAAACTGTATTTCAATACCTCATTTAAGTTTTTGTTGTAAAGGGTTTCTATGATTATGAAATGTTGAATAACACTTGATGCTAAAAGTCCTTGGAGTATTTTTTTTGGGTCAAGTTTATTTTTTATACAGATGACAAAGTTTAGAAAGGCAGGCATTAAATGTCATGTGGTCACTCATAACCTTGAATTGACCATTATCAGTTAAACATCGAAGCTTCCTTATGGCTGGAGTTGGATAATTAATGGTAAGAGCGCAACCAATGGATAATTACTCAGGGACGCCACTGGTATGAAGATGCATTGATAGCTATTGGGCTCCAACCAGTAGCTTCTCAACTTCAGTTCTAATTTATTGAAACGCAAGCTGTTCAGCTCTGATCTGAACACCCTGAAGCTACCTCTTCATCACAGTCAGGCAAAGCTCAGTTTTTCTGTCTTAAATGATTTGGTTTCTTTTTTTTTGATGTGCAGACTGCTGAATGTTTTTTTTCCCTGTGAAACTTCGTCCCACTCAAACAGTAAAATCTCTTGTTTCCGTAAATGAATCACTTCTGTGGCCAAGACGTCTTGATTTTAAAACCAAAAGTTCGTGAACCGAGTCTGAACTAAAATGGTTACTTTGGTCTTAAGGGACTTCAGCAAATGGGCGAACATCTGCTGTCAAAGAAATTACCTATTTTACATCGTATTTGCGGAAGTTCGGCTTCCTTTCTAACGAAACGCTGCAGTAACACAATAACACTCGGTTTGTTTTTATTAGCAAGGACAGAAAATAATTCTTGACTACACAGCATATTGCATGAAAAATGCAAATTCCGTTTTGTATCCTGAATCATGCATCACATCCTTACTGTTTATACTAAATGGTGCAACATTAAGAAATCAAATGCTCAATTTAAAGGATATTGTGTTAATGCTCATGACATTGCAGATGCAGTTCTGAGTGGAAGCCCTGGATTTTCCTCTTAGATCAAAATACTTTCAGATTTTCAAGATCCTCCAGCATCAAAAACATCACAAACACATTTAGCGCAAAACTAGAGCCAGCAGTTGCCTTCAGCTCCTCGGTAACACAACAGTCTTTTAACTGTTCACTTAATAAAGGATAAAGACATTAAACATGGCAAAAGTATTCTTTCGAACACAGCAAAGTAGTGTAACATGTTTGTGCGAGTAGTCATTGTAATTTGTTTATTGACTATATCAGGGGTCACTAATAGGCAGATGACCACAGCCCTGGCCCCAGACATCATTCTATCCAGACCCAGAGCTAAATATTATTTACTCTGACATATTGACACTCGATTTTTATTCTGCTTGGCAGCATTTACATTTTATCTGATCACTCTCTTCCTTCTTTCCTTTGTTCTGCGTGCACATCTACTCTACCAAGTGAGAGAGGTGAGAGAATTATAGACGAAAAGCTGAAGTAAAAGTGGTGCAATAGTGAGACTGGCTTTACCCTGTTCAAAGGTGCCGTGTCTCATATGTTCCGAGACTGGGACACGAGTGACAGGTGTAAATGTGAAAATCTTAATCACTAAAATCCAAACTGAGGTTGCAAATCTGAAAGCCTAATTTTATTGATCCACAAGAATTTTTACATGTTCATGCACTGTTAAAAGCCTGAAACTTACAGATGAACATGGCCAAAGTTCATCTGTAAGTTGAACTTTTGCAATTGGTTTTGTTTGTATTTTATTTTTGCATTGCCACGTCTTTACAACGCTATGGAAATGACTTGAAACTTCCCTCTCTACGCGGACCTATATGAGTGGCAGTTGAACACCGCTGGTATTTCTCTGTAAATACTGTAAATACACTGTAAATAACAGAAGCACAAGGATATTAGATGGAGTATGACTGATATCACTACGTCTGTTAATTTGCCTGAACTGAAATGAGAAATACACCAAAAGTACGCCGCATCAAGTTTGAACAGCGTTGACCCAGGCTTGCAGGTCTGAGTAAACTCTATGCTGAGGTAAACTATTATACTTCAAGCAGATCTTGCACAGCCTCTCTTTCCAGTCTGTGTACAGTTTCACTTTCCACTGTCGTTTCCACGAAAAATATTCGCCGTAGCGTTTCTTGTCCTTTGCGAGCTGCTGAAGATACTTTCCTAAGTCTTCTGCTGATTCAAACTCATCGACGTGGATGAAAGAGTTGGGGGGTGCCACGGCTTTGTAATCTTCTACCGATGGCCCCAATACAACAGGCACCGCACCACCCAAGAATGAGTTCCTCCACAGCTTCTCTGTGATGTAATCTTTGCTGATGGAGTTTTCAAAAGCTAAATAGAAGTAGCAGTGAGATATGGTGGGTAAGAGAGCCGAAGAGGGGAGGGGTGCCTTTGACCATCTCCCATACACTTGCACAGGAACTATGTCTTTGAGCTTGTTGTACACTTGACTTCTCCTGTGCTTCCTCCCGTAGTTGCTGACCACCCAACACACTAGAGAGCTCTTGTTCACAGGCACGTCCGCCTCCAGGTGACCCTCGTCTTCCCCTGGCAGCAGCTCACCGTACGGTATCGTGACGTCCGCGTCCCTCCTGTAGCTCACAGTCATGTTGAAGACGTTCGCGAACCGTAGCAGGTTCCCATTGGAACCCGGAGCCTCCAGGGACATCCAAGCCCACCTCTGACCCCATGGCCGGGAGAGGTTGAGGGGCAGCTTGTCTCGTCTCAACCGCAGTTCGTTGTTGTGGAACACCACCACGTCGGCTGAGGGGAAGAGGGAGCGCCGCTCCACCAGTTGACAGTGAGGGATACGGTACTGGTCCCAGCACACGTCACCCCTCAGACGTAAGGCCCTGCTGAAGGGTTTGGTCCACAGCAGGATGGTCAAGTTTCTGCTGGAGTTCGTAAAGCTGGAAGGATTCAGCCATCCAGTTAGAAAAAGGGGCAGATAAGACGATAAAAACCAGAGGAAGAGGAAGAGGAGGCATCCCTTCCTGAGCAAAGACCTTTTAGTGTTGATGCAGCCCTGTAAAAAAAAATAAGAAGGTAGGATTATGTAGTGATAAGGCATTTGTGGTGTCACCTTGCGTGGTAAGCAGATGAGTGAGATGAGTGACTGCCAGTCGCATATTTTAGCACATTTCAGTCCGACAACTCACTTCTTTATTAGAGGCAGAACATATTTTAAGATTGGCGTCCAGGCTCCGACCTCATCACTCCCTGCAAGTGTGAATACATAAGATATTGGGGAGTGATGAATATACATGAACCCCCCAGTCGGAGCCTGAGGGTGGATGCTGGGGCGGCGGTGGGGCTGAATGAACTGGCAGCGATATGGGAGCAACGTGGGCACTGGCAAGCAGAGGGGGAGATGGGAAATTCTGCAGTTTGAATAGCCCACCCATTGAGTGGGTGTGTTTTAGTAGATGATTAGAGTACGAGTTATAACACATGTACAGCGTGCAGCTCGAGATGACTGCCTGAACTAGCTCGCAGGCTTTGCTCCATTTGTAAAAACTGCCACATACCAAACATCACCATTGGGCTCCAATGGAAGGCAGTTTGGTATGTTTTCATTAATGCATTTATTACATTTGCCTATTAGCGCCCATTTATTTCCAAGAACTCAAGCAATTTAGATTTTTAAAAACACCTCCAAAGAGGATCTTTGCTGCATGCCATTCCCGAATTCTCTCTTGTCTACACCTCCCCAACACATCTTGTTATTCAGGTTTGCATCAAAATGACTAGGGCTTGCAACAGGATGCCTGAAAACAGCAACAAAACAGCCGCTGGTGAATTTGTGCATCAGTGCCTCAACAGGAAAAATAAGACAACATCTAAAAGGGGGCATTCACAGGGTGTGGCAGCTGTGAGTGAGATGCAGATCATCTAGCACATGTCAGACAGGCAGCAGCACTTTTTTAGCAGTCTTTATGCACAGAAGAACACCAGGTACTAGTGGAATTCAGAGACATAATGTGAGACTACATGTTAATTTGGGAAAACACTTTGAGGAGCATTCTTGAAATAAATCGTTGCACCCTGTATTACAAAGGACTCACCATCAGGCAGGTTTGCTTGTGAAATGTTTCTGAACAAACACGACGCAAGAAAATCTTCTTGCAAGTTTCCTCCCTTCTGAACGGACAAAATAAAAAAAAGTCATGCGAGTCCAAGTTAAAACACTTATATATTTCACAAACATTTGGGGAAATGCGGTCATCTGGCACACACTGCGCTGCAAGCATCTCATCTTGTAACTTTGAGATTCTTTTCTGGAAATTACATACATTACGCACAAAGTAAGTGCATTTCAACTGCACAGTGTGCAGGAGCTCTTGGGAAAGAGTTGGAAACAGACTTGAAGTTATGAGGGAAAGACAATAAATGTGCAAATCTAAAACTGTTCAAGAATAAAAGGACATGGAGCTGTAAGTAGTACAACAAAACCCATGTTCAGGTAATCCATGAAAACATGAAAGAGGAAAAACTGAAATAAGAACAGTCTACAAATACACGTATCTACTATAATAAAATGCTCAAATTTGTAGAAAAGGTCAAGCAAATGGTGCAGAAAATAATAGAATGAGAATCAGTTAGTTCAGCCTGAGTAAATAAAAGGAAATAAACCAACAGGGAGGCTAACCTGTAGTGAGAACTCCCGGCTTTGCAGAAATGGCTTTGGGAAATAGAAGCCTTTCAGGCCAAATTTGCAGAAGCAATACAATCCATTTCGGTTGCACTTTTTCCCTTTTTTTGATATTGACAACATCATGGCTGTCACTGCAAGCTGCATGCTTCTGTGGCTTTCGCCCACTTATTCACATTTGCATCACACCTTCTCAAAAGAGCAGGAAACTAACTTCAACTCTGTTGGTACCCCTGGTTTGCATAGTCTCTGGCAGTTTAGACCACCTGCCTTTATCATGCCCCTTCATGACAAAACACAAGATAGTAGGGAAAGTAGGAAGCTAGAACTGAAAAAGCAGTTTGTGGTATGTACTGACTTGCACTGGGCTGTTGCAAAGGGTAAAAGTGAAGCACCACAGTTCAAAACCACATCAAAAACTAACAAGAACTCAGGTGTGATCTGCAAATAACAAAGTTAGGCTCATTTTCTTTCTTTTTAGATATAATTGTTTTGCTTTGAAGAAAACAAAAGGTAGTTATACACATGATCTTTGCTTACAAAGACGGACATGTGTGCATGTTGCCCCTGGGGGACCCCACACAGCAGCAGGGTCAGAAACACGTGGAGGTCCAGATTTGATAGAAAACTAAATGATTTTATACCAGGGAGCTTCTCTGGCGGAGCCTGAGAAATGAGCTCTGAACAGGATGTGGTGAAAGATTGATGTTGGCAGTGTTCTGCTCAGCTGCTGTTGTGGAGCGTCACAAGATGGAAAAGGTCACCAACTGATTCTCGTCCCCTGAATTTTCTCACTCGCTCAAAAATGGTTGCTTTTTGTTGTTGTGGGAGTCATAGAGACGAGGCAGAGGAACAATGCGAAAGCAGCACGGTTACACGTGCACAGAACAGCCACATGAAAGAAAGCTTTCATCACTAACCTGAGAGGAGGATGAGCACCATGTCCTCTGCTCTTGATCATCACTAATACCGTTTTTGGCATCTGCTGCTGGTGATGAGCCAAAAGCTTTGAGAGAGAGAGAGAGACAGAGAGAAAAAAAAAACACCATTCCTTTTAAGGAAGCTGAGGTGTGGCTTTCTGAGAGATCCTCGAATGTGATTGAAGTTCAGCATCATGTCAGGTGTCACTCACCCTCACTCGTCCCTCCACATGGTCCCCGATTCCTGCTCTCTAGTAAAAACGGGCGGTTTTCTGCCCCTGTGTCATTTTAAAAACGTGAGCTACTGGTTACAGCTTGGAGGCTTCTTGCTGCATGTGTGCAATGATGGAAAGAGAGAAAAGAGGAAGCAATGAAGCAGATGTAGTTTAAAGAGCGGGGGTTACACAATGGTGATCACAGGAACACACACACACACACACACACACGCACACACACACACACACACGCACACACGCACACGCACACACACACACACACACACACACACACACACACACACACACACACACACATCAGGTGTTGTTTTGTACCCAGCAGAAAAGTAGATTTACTACTAAAATGTGACATATGCATGACAATGCCAAGTGAGTTTTGTATCAAGTAATGATCCAATGGAAGAAGTGTCCGAGTTTTAAATAAATAAATAACAATAATCTAGACAAAGTAGTGGAATGTGACTACGAAAGCTACATCCTTTTTTTCCCCTGTCTGTCTGACAGTAATTAAACGTTTGGACGAAAGGCACATTTTCTCTCCGTTTCAAAAAGTTTGATTTATGCACATCTGTCTCCTTGGCAGATAAGAATCTGTGCAGCCGCAACAACAGCTTTGTTAAAGGGAATGGCACCTCCAGGAAGTGGCAAACCAGAATATTTCTAAAAAAGGAATGTGTTCATGAGTCATCACTGACTCCTCACAAGGTCTTCACAGCGGTCTCACATCAAGTGTGATATTCAATGTTTTCCTTTTAAATTCTGTGACAATTGTCAGTTTTGTCGATGATTTAAAAAAAAAAACTACGTGTCTTTCACTGTGCACTGTATGTTTTTAATCTACAAACGCAGGCGGTCTCTCGTTCACAGAGTTTGCTACTGAATTACGGCCTGGGCGTCTTCTGAAAATGTGAACAGAAAAAAACGATGACACTTTGCATAAGACTGTCACCAGCTGCGTAGAGGGTAATTTTAAATTGCACTCAGAATCAGCTCTCATTAAAATCCTGAACAGACGGTTGGAAGTCAAAGTTTGCAGTTACGCAGTTATGTTTGTGTGAGCACACAAACACACCACAAGGGGGAAGTGGAAGACGCTACATTCACTCTCTCTCTCTCTCTCTCTCTCTCGCTCTCTCTCTCACGCACACACTGTTATTATCACAGTTGCTATCATCATTACTATTTATTTTGAAACACTGGTCGCATGTTCTATATTTCAGTTCATTGCAGTTTACTTACATAATGAAAATGTGTTTTACAGTGTATACTGAGCAGCCTGGGTTCAACATATTCCTTTGTTATTGTCACTGCCTTCACTTGAAATGATACTCACTTACTCCGTTACTGAGCCAAATGTAAATGCATATCAACAGGAAGCAGGAAGGAGAGGAATATTGCAGAGTTGGGTATAATAAATTATTTCTGCCCAATAGTGCATGTTTTTCCTACTCCACTTTTTTCATCTTTTCCTGATATTGAATATGAGATAGTTTCCTCCTTGTTGTATCCAAAACCCACAGAAATATTGCTTTGAGCAACAGGAAATTGAGATGTTGATAGCAACTAGCAAACTAGTTTTTAAGTTTAATACAACATACAAACGTCTGATCTGTTAATTAACCTCTTTACTATCGGTGCCAGCGACCTGTAGTTTTTTTGGATAGTTAGGTTGCTGGTATCAAGTCCCAGCTGCCTACCTGTTGCTGCTTGCACAACACTGCTTGAGGGCCCCTTGGATCTATGTCGCCGCTGCTATTGTGCCTGCATCATCCCCTCTCTCGCTGGAAAATCTCCTCTCTGGGTCCCGTCCAGGACTGTCCAGAATGTTGATACCGCCTTAAGAACATTTCCAAAAATCCCCCATTCCTTTCCTCCCAGATTTCCTCCAGATTGGACTCCACTGGCTTCCTGCTTACACCAGAATTAAATATGTTTCGCCTGCCCCACCCACCCAAAGACCTTCCTCAACCCATTAACCCCTCCCTCCACCACCACCACCACCACCTCCACTCACGCAAACCTTCTCCAGAGCCAAACTGAGGACCATGGGAGATAGGGCCTGCTATAGGGCGTGCTGATAATCATACCCTAGCTTGTGTCCTCACCTGTGGAATGACATCATTCCTTCTGGCTCTGGCCATATCCCCAAATCTCCTTTGTCTTTCTGCTCTGGGATCTTTATCTCCCTCCTCTCTGCCGATAACCTTGTTTCTCTTTATGGGTGTGAGTGTGAGTGTTTGTGTTTGTGTCACAAACACCACGGTGAAACCTCTGTGAATACCTGCTGCATGAGAGCATTTTCTGACAGTCATGAATGTCGATCGACGACTGCAACCTGAAGGCCAGATGAGCAAAAAACACATACATCAATCTAAGTGGAAGACGAGGAGCGAGCGATACAAAAACACAGAGGGACAGAGAGAGAGAGAGGGAGAGGAAGAGAGAGTTGAGGAAAATGTTCCTTGTGAAACTTGCATCAGTTTTCCGTCAGCATCTAGAGAAAACCTGTTCCTGTTTTTAAACGACAGATTCACTGTTATCCATTTTCCAAAGAAAACAAAGGGCTGATTTGGCCATGGGCTGAGGGCTGATATGGCTGATATATCTGGTCATAGTCTGTCATAGTCACAACAGTAGAGAGAAGATTTTTTTTCTTTCAGATTTGATCTTTTGACATTTACAGGCTAATGTATAGCCATCACTAGCTCTACATCTAAAAGGTATAAATGTGTAGCCATAGCGCTTGAGTATCATTCAACTTTGTTTAAGAAATGAGTTGTTTTCGGTCTGAAAAGGTTGGACAAAAAGACAAAAATGGTCATTTTATTGTCATGGGATATACAAAACTCCATACTGGTGAACCTGCAACATGTTTTCCTGAGATGGGCATGTGAACTCATTCAATATATTAGAATTGTATGACAGAAGTCTCCATAAACATGCTTTGTTATGGGTGATGCCAGTTGTCAAGGCGATTGTAGAATCTTGCTGGATTCAACAGAATGTTGGGATGTCATAATGCTGTTCTATGGAATGATGATGATTGATTCTAAATTCTATGGTAAGACTGTATATAGGATTGCAGTTAAATCCAGTTCAGTCGAGACATGATGGACATTGCGACCAAGGTAATTGAATCTGCAATCCCCACATAGATTTGATCTTGATTCTGGAGGAACTGGCCAGTGACTTCAGAGTCATCGATGACAACCATGGCATGCCTGAAGAGGACAAAGACATCTTCAAGTCCAGCGCTTCCCAGGACACAGAGGAAGCTGCATCCAAGATTGTTCGCCTTCTGATTGAAGAGCTGAACTTTGAAGCCAAGAAGAAGGTGGAACCAGAGGCCCCACTTCGCCAATCGAGGCCTCTGTCCTCTGCATGTTTGCCAAGGAGTCGATCCTTAACATGATGGCAAACCTGAAGAGGAAACTTGGCTCCACCCAAGAAAATTCTGGGAGCATCTCCCTCAAGCAGCTGCTTCACTGTGTGGATTGGATGGTGGAAGACCTGGTCAGAGCGGAGACTCCAAAGACAAGAGGGCAGATGGACATGGTCGAGCTGTGTCTCTATCATGGCACCACCAAGGATGGTGGTGATTTTGCTGCCCGGCTTAGGAAAACAATCCTACAGCATCTGGCCCCCAACCACAACAGCAGTCTTTGCAATCACGATTGACAGCAAAGTCAATGCTTTTCTAAGAGATGATGTGGATCAGGCTCATGGAGCAGTCACTTCAGTGTGAAACAGAGACGGATTATTCCTGTGCTACTCTTAGGACACTGAAGAAAGAGGTGGCAAACCTCACGAACTGCTCCTGGCAAGCGAGAGTCAAAACTTCTGAGTGAGCAGAGTGAGCGCAAGATCAAGAAGGACACCAAAGTGGTGTGCAAGGACATGCACAAGAACGTCAGCAGGAAAGAAAAGGAGTGGACGTACCTGATGACACAAGATGCACTCGGCAGTGGTTACATAGCTGATAGTCTGAAAAGGCACCCGATGAAGCCACAGAAGAAAAGCAACGTTAGAGTCTTCTCTATGACTATGTACAGGGTGATGTGCAAAAAGATGTGCAAAACAACTCTTAAGTACCCAGACTTTCTCAACATGTAACAGATTTAATGTATAACAAGGGCCGTGTCTTAGATCTCATTATTTCATAAGATCTAAGATTCATAACATTACTGATGTTATGACTGTTATAGATGTCACTGCCATTGCTAAGCACTGCAGAGATTGTCTTATGAGGCCATTGTTGTTATTGGACTATTGTTTTACTGCTATGGATAAACTTGCCTGCAACCACAAGGACACTTTTCAAATGAAATTACGTACTTAGAGGGGGTGAAATCACTTATTTCAATGCCTTTGTGGTGACTTATATTTGTCTTTCACCTTACATTTCACTTTGTAAACCTAGCTGAAACCACAGGACTTTCACTCCATGTTTTACCATGGTAGCACCCGTGCTACATATGCTACTGATCTGTCTTGTTTATGTAGTGCACACACAGACATAGATCACACACACACACAGGCCCAAACAGAGACAGATCCTGATTTGCTGGTCTGACTGGTAAAGCTGGAGGGGGTGTGGGCTGAGTCTCTGAGCCTGACAGGTGTGGTGAGGGACAGGTGAACAAAAAACTGACACAGAGAAGAGAGGAGCAGAGCAGAGAGAGGCAGGAGACGACAAGGAGAAGCTTTGGAACTGAGATTAAAAAAAAACAAACAAGAACCGGAGTGAAGATAAAGTGTTCCTGCGTCTGGTGCTGTCTGTGACATACATTGTGAGTACAAAAATCAGTGCATATGTCAAGTGTTTTGTGTGTGGGTGTGTGTGTGTGTATGTGCGTGTATGTGCATGTGTGTGTTTGTGTGAAAGACAGAGATTGTAGTGACACAGAGGTTGTGAAGATAATCTAGTAATCTTGCATTTACAGGAAGGAAGACAGAAAGAAATCCCAAGATGGCAGAGGCCCCGAAGATTGAACTCTTCGTTAAGGTACAAGCGTGTTAAAAATGTGATTTCTGTATTTAATGCAAGTGTCACAGTGCGCTACAGGAGAATTTAACTGTAATAAATAAAACTAAATCAACAAATGGTTGAAGCAATTTTACTAAAACAATGTTTAGATTATCTTTCAGCTAAAAAAAAATCTTAGACTTTCAAACCTGATGTTTCAATACAATAATGTCTAAAATGTCTTTAGAGTCTAAAATATGATCACATTGAGCTGTGGATCATTGTAACAGGTGGATCACCTATATTCCTGGTTATTCACTGTAAAACCTTTTGCACAACCACAGAAACTGAAAAAGAGGCCTGTCCAGTTTGGGAACCTGTGTCGTGCCCTTAGAAACATGCCTGCACTCCCATTCATGTCATTGACTCAATGATATGAGGCGACGATCGGAATTTTATGTACATATGTATAAATACGAGGTCAGCTTAGTAACAAACAACATTTAGATGCTTGTTTCACATGGGTGTAAAGAGTCTACAGCCCCTCATTTGGAATTCCTTGACTGGTTTGAGCAGAGCAGGCTTGACAAGAATAGTTATGTACATGTTTGTGCTTGGATTTTTAAAAGAACATGCCTATACTGATTTCAGTTCAGAGTTTATTGGTCATATCTCACGTCTTCATAATTGTCAAATGACAAAATACATCAGTAAAGAAAAAAGTCAAAAATGATCTGTTAGATATGAAGCAGTCACAGCAGCACTACAGCAGATCTGAAAAATGGGTAAGCAAGTGTTCTATTCCAAATATGTTTATCACCTTGTTTTGTCATCATGGACTGAAATCAGCAAAAAGTGTGTGACTAACCTCATCGAATGTGCTTCCCCTCCTGTCAGGCCAGTGCAGATGCTGAGAGTGTGGGGAACTGTCCTTTCTGCCAGAGGCTCTTCATGATTCTCTGGTTAAAAGGGGTCAACTTCACCCTGACCACTGTGGACATGAAGAGGTGAGATCATGACTGTCTTTTTATTTCTCACAAAGTGAATGGTTCTTCTTTTAGACTGATATGCTGTTCAGTTAAATGGCCAGGCTTTAGTTAAATGGGCAAACTGACCTAATGACTCAAACATCTGAGTATGTAGGTATTTTATGTCCTTGACAAACTGGTAGTTAGGTGGAATGTTAGACTAGCAATGATAAGGAATGGAAATAATAATTATGGGTAATTAGAGCTTACATAATATTATAAGCAGCAGAGAGGAATGTACAATAGTACAATAACCAGAGCATCTCAGGCAGTAGCTGCCTATCATCTGCTGGTGAGCTCAGATGATAACAGACAACCCAAAACAAAGCAGGCTCCTCCCCTCCAGGCCCCTGGGGTGAAGCGAGGGCTACGAAGCAGAGCAATGCAGAGAGGAGTTTCTGACTATGAAACTATTTCAGGGCACCTGATGTGCTAAGGTCTTTGGCTCCAGGCTCGCAGCCTCCCTTCCTCATCTACAATGAAGAGGTCAAAACTGACACAAACAAGATTGAGGAGTTCCTGGAGGAGTCCTTGGCCCCACCACAGTGAGCGCGGCGCACCCTACACACACTTTTAAACGCAGCCCGACTGTTTCTGTATGTAGTTTTTGTTTCTTGATCTGCTTTGGATGTAGAATTGAACCTTGGCCATTTTTTGGCAGGTGTCCAAAGTTGTGCTGCCGATACAAAGAGTCCAACGGCGTTGGGGAGGACATCTTCCGGAAATTCTCAGCATACATAAAGAATCCCAACCCTGGACTGAATGACAGTTAGTCCATCTGTTGTGAACTTTTAAAATGATCTGTGAGTATCACCGAGTTATGAAGCCTGTCACATACAGTGTCTCTTTCTCTCAGTGCTCGAGAGGAAATTTCTTTCAACTCTGGTGAAGCTGAACTTGTATCTCGAGACACCACTCCCCCATGAACTAGACCAGAACCCAAACATTGCAGAGTCCTCACGCCTCTACCTGGACGGTGACACCCTAACCCTGGCAGACTGCAACCTGCTGCCCAAACTCAACATCGTCAAGGTGAGCTCAGGATAACCCAGGAGATTTGTTTCCCTCTTTGTGTATTTCATTGGAGAATATATGGTAACAGTATTATCTGCATTCTTTTGTCTGACTTTCCTTCACACTTCTCCTCCCCCAGGTGGTGTGTAAGGAGTATCGTGATTTTGCCATACCTGCTGAGCTAAAAGGTCTGACACGTTACCTGAATAATGCCTACAAACAGGACGAGTTTCGTTACACCTGCCCAAATGACTCAGAGATCCTCTTTGCTTACGCGTCTGTGGCTAAGTACCTGAACAAGTAGTGGGGAGATGAAGCTGTGTGAGGGAGTGCAGAGAAGAATACAATGAGGCATACAGAGAGCTGAAAGAAAACTGCAACCAAATGCTTGAAAATTGTACACAATCTGTTGTATTGAGGTGAAAATGACAAATGTTTTGTTTGTTTGTTGAAATGGCACATTTGATAATGAAAGGCGAGAGATGTACACTACACACTGTGCATTGTGCCTTGTGGTTGTACTCGTGTGGATTTGTTATTCTGCCCCTGTAAGAGAGAGAAAAAGCACTGCAAATCCCACATAACACTAGTGTGTGTCACTGTACATGTGTCTTTTATGTTGCAGCATTTACATGATGTTGATCGCAATTTATCTATAACATTTGACATGAAATCAGATGCACCTTAACATCGATGATTGTTTTGTATGTTCAGTAGTTTATTAACGTAAATATGAAATCAATGTATGTTTTAAATGTCTTTTAATGGTTTTAAAAGATAAATAAGAATGAAATTAGTTCAACACCACTTTAGTCCGTCCACTGAAGTTACTGCATGTGTCTCAGCAGTCATACTTGACAATGGCACATGTTTAAGAGACAGAACACAGGAAATATTAAAAGTTAAATATTAAAAGTTGTGTGGAAACATTTTAATGGTAATATTGGGTGAACTTGTAATGATATGTATTGTGTAAGTGAAAATAATGTAAATATAAGTAAATCCACATAAGGTTATATAGTACTTAGCCTGTTTACTAACTTTTCAGCCATGTAACTTGTACTTCTGAAAACCTGTTTAAACCTGTTAAATTTTTGATTTATGATATGAAAGTTTGTGTCACCGGCACCAGGCCTAAGGGAATCTGAGGGAGGTATAAGGTTCACAGGCCGGATGGCACTGTGGTGAGACACAACTCTTTTCTGTTCTGTTCTATTCTGTTCTGTTTTCTATTCTATTACTGGAGACAACAGTCATTCTGAAGCGCTATCCAACCCACTGCAGAACAGGCCAACAGCACAACCCACAGGCACAAGGGAAAAAAGGCAATGATGAAAAAAAAAATCGGCCAAAAATTTCTGAGACTTTCAAACCTGATGTTTCGGCTTGTAAGAATATACATATTAACAATAGTGTCAAGATCTGAATCATCTTAAAGTCTCAAATATGATCACTCGACATGTTAAGCTGTATGCAGCATTTGTCCTGGATTTTTGTAACTAGTGGATCATTTATTTTCTGGTTACTATGGCTCAGTGCCATGGTGAAATGTTCTGTGCAGCGGGAGAAACCGGAAACCTGTGCAACGCACTCAGAAAAATGCCTGCACTCCCATTCATGTCAGTGACTCAATAATATGAGGGTGTAACAGGAAATATAATAATACTACACTATAATTATAACCATACTATAGTATAATTATAGTATACTAGACATAAAAACACCTTTTCAGCCATGTAATTCATACTTTCCATCTGTTAACATCAATATCAATACTTCTTGACAATAGGAGAGTTTGAATCATATCTTAGTCATCTAGTGCATTTTTAATAACATCTACTCATGATGGTAATACAATTCATATGCAAAAAGAGTGAGCTAGAAAAGTACATTTAAGGTCAAAGTGAATAATAAAGAGTAATAAAACAACAATGACCGTGGAATCTCCACAACTGAATAGATATGACATAATTATTTATTTTGAACGTTTTCCAAAGTTATAATTGTAATAGAACTGACAAATAGAATAAAATGTATTGGAAATCATGCTATGAATGATAAGAGAACACATTTTTGTAAAAGCCAAAGACAGCAATACAATTTTGAAGGTTTAAGCGTTGCTTAAGTGTGTCGCTCAAAATAAAAAAATAAAGAAAGCAAATTTTCCATCTCTCCTGTTTTTTTTAAAATATGTGCTATAACACGTCTATATCGAAATATACACTTATGAAAACGATGAAGTGACTTATTTATGGAATAAAATAAGTGTAAATTTGCAAAGATTTACACCCAGATGTGGATTCCTTATATTTTCTTGCCATTTGTCTGGAATAAAAATCAATAAAAATCTCAACAACAAAACTCAGATAAAGTGACGTGACTTATAGACAATAGCGTGTTATTACACTGTTACACTGTGCTACTGCATAAAACACCGCTAAAAACCTGACTGGTATTTTTTTTAACGAAAACCTTGTGTAAAAAGATACCTTGCTCGCAGTTGTAAACAGGAAGACCAGGATGTGTCTGCTCAGCTCCTGATTGGACGACCGCTGAGAGCGGTACCATGGCAACAGCAGACATCAAGACCCCTATTGGTCGACGTAAACATATATGGGCGGGGCTACGGTTGTGACATAGAAAAGTTTGTTAGCTGCCTGCTAACTTCGCTCCATCGTCTGTTTGACGATGCTGCCAGACTGAAGCGGCGCAACACAAGTTCACGAAAAGTAAGCCAAGAGTTTTCCATTCGCTGACAACCCCGCTGTGCCCAGGAGTGAAGTCGACGCGGTCAAAAGGCGGTTGAACGTCATGTCAGCTAGCTCCTAGCCAGTGTTGCTAACCTGAAGCTATACGGTAGCGGATGATGGGACAGCTAATCATCAATATGCAATCGATATCAGTTGCTAGTTTCAGGCTGACACAGGCAGCGTGTCGGTGTCTATCGGCACACAAAGTCAGGTGATGTGAGTGAATAGGGGAACATGCTGACTGTCCACAAATCCACGTTCCTCTTTTCACAGTTTCCAGCCGCTTCGAGTAACTTGTGAGACACTCCCTGAAATGCAAGGTTGTGTCTGTGCGACTTCAGCGTCTGGTAGATAAACCTCCTCCTCCTCCAGGATGGCCTGCCAAAGCGCCGACGATGGAGAGCTGTGCACATGGGCCAGCACAGTAAGCACCCAGCACTCATATCAAAACATATGTTGGAAGCACAGTTTGTTTTTATGGACTCTGCATGGCTGGGAGTGAGAAAGTCTGCTGACCTGACGTGTGGTTTTTAGGTGCTGGCCAACAGCAAAAGTGACATCGGGGCCCGAGTGAAGGAGTTTGTGGAGCAGAGGATGCAGACCACCATGGTATGACAAACCTATTCCTGACAGTAGTAAAGAAAGGCAACAGCAAAACGTATTGCTTTAGTCTTGAGTTCAGTAGGTTAAGTTTAATACTCATTAAAGTTAAATGGCCTTTTACTCAAGCCTGTTTGCTTTGTGTGATTGCATTAGAAAGGTAAAGAACTTGGTTTGTCCCGAGGCTCTACAACATCCTGTTTGCTTTCAGTATGTGCCGTTATCGAATGGCAACGCATACAACATGTTCCAGTTTTACAAGAAATTGATCCCACACAAACTTGCACCTCAGTTAGCTGTAGACTGTGCATCTGACTGAAGATTTGACATGATTACTTTCATAAATTCATTCATTTTGTTTGCATCCATCTGCTGAAGCCTATCTCCAGCTCACACGGGGCAAACACAGGGAAAGCACTACTCCGCACTACTATCCAGACAACAACTAGTGACAATTACAGTTGCTCTACTTTTTTGGTCTGTTTCCCAGCTTGAACTCACTATTCCCGTGGAAATCCTCTTAGAACTTTGGACTCGAAGGATAATGTTATTAAATCAGCAGCCAAAATGCCCTGTGCTGCAGGCCGGCCTCAAAGCCCTGAAAGACTGCAACACCAACTCACGTGACCACGGTGTTGTTACAGTGCTCTTTAATCAATTCATCAACCAATCCATCAGACGGCATTTGTTACTACACATGCTTAAATGTTTATAAATGAGTGATGGGCTAAAAAAAAGCTCAGAAGAAGCTCACTGAAAACGGAGAGAGTGCAATCTTACACTCAAAAATGTGCTGCGAGGAAACTAAAAACAAAAGCATTATGAAAATGTAGAAAAATAAGTAGTTTGTTTTCCTTTAACTAGTTAATGGTGACATAATGGACGCGTTTAAACCAGAGATTAAAAGTTAACATTTAAGGTCCGAAGGATAGCAGGATAGTATTAAAATACAGTTGATAGATGAATGGACTGAACTGTTGAAATGAATAACAGTTGCAGTAAAGTGCATGTTAAAACCTTTGGTTGAAATCTAGGCAAAAGACAAGCTAACAGTATGTGTCCTGAGCTTATGCCTGTCTGTCTCCTAGCTCACAGGGGTTCTGATAGGAGCTGCGGTGGCGGTCTCACTGATTGGGATTGTGGTGCTGTTCCTCTACAGGAGATTCAAGCTCGCTCGTAAGTCCTGGAATGTCACAGTTAAATAATACGGTTGATTACCGTTTAGTCAAGAAGCTCTCTCCTCCTCGGAATACTGATATTTCATTTGACACGTATTTTTTTGGTTTTCCTGACCAGGTGAACAACAGCCCGGTGTGCCTCACTATCGCTTCAGGAAGCGAGACAAAGTGCTCTTCTATGGCAGGAAGATCATGCGAAAGGTTTCCTGTCTCACGTTATCTTACTGCCCGCAGCAATATCTATAGCGCAATGATTGTCCTCCGAGACAGTATGTCTCCACCTGTATCTGCAAACGCCGATTTGCCTGTTTGCAGGGAACAACAACAAACATTAAAATCTGTAATGTCTGTTTGCCTTAGGTCCAGACGCTGTCTGCCACTCCTCCTCCCTCCTCTACCTCAGTGTCAAAGACACCGCAGCGCGTACGCAAGAGAACCAAAGTGCTGAGCATAGCTCGCAAGTATGCCCCAACAGTACAGCTTTTATCACAGTTTTGTGCTCTAGTAGAAGCTTGGGGTACTTTTCCCATTTCGTTTACCAGTGCATTGATTGAACAAATCTGTCCGTGTGTGGCCTGTTGACAGAATCCTGAGAATCCGGAAGGATCCTCCCACCCTGCAGCCCAAGGAACCTCCGCCCTCGCTGCTGGAGGCCGACCTGACAGAGTTTGACGTGCAGAGCTCAAACCTGCCCTCTGAGGTCCTCTACATGCTCAAGAATGTCAGGTAGAATAAAAAAGAATCCAGATTTAACCTCTCCGGTTGACTCTCCCGATGGTCTTCACATCCTCTGTGTGTTGTTTGTCTGTTTGTTTTTAAACCTGCCGCTGCAGGGTCTTGGGTCACTTCGAGAAGCCTCTGTTCCTGGAGCTGTGTCGCCACATGGTGTTCATCGAGCTGCAGGAGGGCGAAGGACTGTTCCGGCCGGGGGACGACGACGACAGCATCTACGTGGTGCAGGACGGGCGGCTCGAGCTCTGCATCCAGGAGAACGTGAGACCACCTCGTGTTTTTTTTTTTTTGACCGCCGTCGGCTCGTCTTAACGAGCGGGGCCGCCCTCCTCTAACCTTCAGTACATGGACACAGTTTGTACAGCTTATGACCAGCAGAGGGCAGCAGAGCGCCATCTTAGTGGAAAAAGAACTGATGCCGAATCGAACCATGTCCCTGCGCTCTTTTCCTTTGCGCTAAGATGTCCTGTCCTGAGTGAAGTTGAAATGAATGGTCTGTGACTGAGCTCTCCTGCCTCTCTTCAGGACGGCACAGAGCCGCTGGTGAAGGATGTGCACCCCGGCGACAGTGTCCACAGCCTGCTCAGTATTCTGGACATCATCACCGTGAGCTCTTTATCTCTTGCCCATCTGCATCAGACGCACCTTCACTACCTCTGTTGTCCCTCTGCCCTTCGATCTGTTCTGTCTCTCAGTTCTGGCTCTCAGTCTCGCCTGCATTGTTCTTTTCTCCGCCCACCCATGCCTCTCTCATCTCTTAAGTAAGTCTCTAACTTTGTGCCCCCTGTTCAGCCCTGCTTTATACATCATTCCCACATCCCTGTGTGTCGAGGGATTAACTTGGATAGTTTGTCCTGTTTCACATCCTCTCCTGTGTTTCCATACGTCTGCTGTTCTGGTCTTACATCCTGGTGAATTCTCTGTACTGTATGTTTTAGAAGTCTTGTGATGGTCACACATTCTTTCCCATGTCTAAAAAAACACAATAGAAATAACATAATAAACATAATAAAAAATGACCTTTCTAGACAATCATGTCACTCAATTCAAAATAAAATGATGCATTCAATACATTCATTAATGTGTACGACGCCTGTGGCTTTGTCTTCACTACACCCTCTCCCGCCTGCTTTGTCTTGTCCAGGGTTACCCCGCTCCATACAAGACGGTGCTGGCACGGGCCGCCACCCGCTCCACCATCCTACGCCTTCCCGCATCGGCCTTCGAGTCTGTCTTTAAGAAGTACCCGGAAACGCTGGTTCGCGTCATTCAGGTAAGAAAGAAAGACAGAAGATGGTCTCGTTGGCAAGCGAGCAGTGCGCAGCGTTGCGCTGTCTGGATCCCGTCCATGGAGGATAGAGCGTCCGTTCTGATCCGATTTGATCTGACGCGTCAGGTGTTCTGCCCCGTTAAGCCCGGTGCTGCTCTTTGTTGTGCTTCGCAGATCATCATGGTGCGCCTCCAAAGAGTCACCTTCCTGGCGTTGCATAACTATCTGGGCCTGACGACCGAACTCTTCAATCCGGTAGGAGGGAAATTAATTAGCGCGCACGTGTTTGTGTCTGCGCACACGCACACACACCCAGTCACAGTCACACAGCGGCCCTCATTGAAAAATTAGGCATCGCTGGCTGTGCATCCGTACACAGGCACGCACAGAAATGGCACGTACACACTCTGCCTCACACATGCAGCCTAATTTCACACGACATTAAGCACAGTATCGTCGCTCGGTCCTTCATAAAGCTGAAGGACCGGGAAAGTGAGTAAAAATGATTGCAGACCCTCCACAGACAACGGGATGGGCAGTGACCCTTAACCCCGGGCTGGTATCTGACTCTCTGATCACCGGGAAATGCTCCTTAGGCTCGACCTTGGGGCAGCACAGTCGTCCATGGAGCAGTGGGTTGGATGGTTGGATGGAGCCAGGTCCGTGCAATTACATATTGAAATAACCTCGGGCGAGATACTGAACCCCAAGCTGCTCCTGATGCTGTGTCATCACTGTGTGAATGGTTGAAGCTGCCGGTTGAGCAGATTTACCATGTAGGGGGTGGCCTCTTTCACCGTCTATGAATGGGAGTGAATGGAGCTTGTGTCTGTAAAGTGGTCAGGAAGGCTAGGAAAGCACTGTGTGAGAACCAGTCCGTTTACCAGACCAGATTACAGGTGAAAATACAGACATTTTGGTGACCCTGAGCCCTTTTACTTAAGCATGATCCATAGGCGTTAATGAGATTGATGCTGAAAGGCTGTTTCTCTACGCCTTTTCTCACTTAAGAGGTCCACGTCAGTATTGAACTGGAATAAAGTATCTTGACTGTGTAAGAAAATGCCTTATTGCATGTGCCATATTCCACTGTCATCACATCCTAACAGCGATTAATCCATTAGTCTAGCGGTTCATAGAACTGAATGAATGCCCTTTTTTTTGTCTCACTGAAATTTATATTTAAAAATTGCTTAAAGTTCGCATTTATCAGATAATCATGATTTTTGACTTAATTTTGACCAAAAAACGTAATCATTGTTTTTTTCTTCTCTTTAAAAATGTTTTTTTTTAGAAATGTCAATTATTTTATCAGTCGGATAATCCGTTAGTCGATGCACCTCTAGTGTTAGCGTGCTTTAGCCACATTAGCTCTGCCCATTAGCGCTGGCGGCTAATCGATAGCTATCCACTTCCAACACTTCCTTGTCGCTTTATTATCATTTTTTCATCGTTTTTGAATCCTTTTTATAAAAAATGGTCCTTACCGTCACTATCTGGGCCCCCTCCTCCCCCAGCCCTCTCGCCAACACGTCAGCGCAGAGTAGCAGGACCCTGAGCCAAGGCCGCGACGCTGTGTGGTCGTAACCACGGCAACGGCACAACCGCCTGTTCACGGGGAGCTCTGTTTGTCCCCAACAGCATGTCAATGTTATCACCTCTCACCAGAATTCTTGATTATTATTATTATTATTATTATTATTATTATTATTATTATTATTATTATTATTGTAGTGGTACCTCTCCACTACCACCACACACACACACACACACACCCTCTTATTTACTCCGGCTACGTGTCGCTGTGGCACAACCCGGGGTGGCGTAACGTGCCGTATTTGCTCTGCCTCAGAGCAGTGAATGAACCGCGCCGCGGTGCGTGCGTGGCGGTGCGTGCGTGGCGGTGCGTGCGTGGCGGTGCCTCCCTGACGCTGGGGCGGGCTGTGTGTCTCTTCTCCCCGCCGACAGGAGAGCCAGGCGGTGCCCCTGTCCAACGTGAGCAGCGTGATGGGAGAGGCGAACCCCGTCAAGACCACCCGGCGGCTGCACTTCCAGGACGAGGTGTCCTCCGGGACCTCGGACAGCCCCACGGACACAGGTCGCTTGTTTATCCTGGAGCCTATCAGTTATTCTAAAGCCTCCGAGACTGACCCTGTGCGGGCCGTTTCGCCCCCCCCCCCCCCCCCCCCCCCCCCCCCCCCCCCAACAAGCAGATGGCGTGAAGGACAGCCCTTCAAACAGCTACAGGAAGCAGCGATCCATCTCCATGCCCGCCGACTGCGGAGGTGGGCCTTCCAGACGCCAGCTTTTTTCGTTTTGTCTGTTTTAATTTCCTGCGCCCGACCTATCGTAGTCTCTGATCAGAACACATACACACACACACACACACACACACACACACACACACACACACACACACACACACACACACACACACACACACACACACACACACACACACACACACACACACACACACACACACACACACACCCAGCCCTGACATAGCTTAACTCCCCTCCCCTCCTCCCTTTGTCTGAAGTCGCAGGCAACGACCTCAACATGGCTTGTGAACGAGCGCGGGTCTCCATCGACGAGGCTCCATCCAGTCCGCTCACTCCCAAAGTAAGACCCCCCCCCCCCCCCCCCCCCCCCCCCACACCCACCCATTCCATCCCGTCCCATCCCATCCCGCAGCAGCCACCTGCCTCACCGCCTGCCCTGTCTGCCTCCCGTCTCCCGTAGTCCAGCCTGAAGAAGAGCGTGATGGTGCAGCACACGCCCTCCGAGGTCTTTCACTACACGGACTGCGGGGGGCACTCCGACGCCGTCCACCTCAGCAAGAGCAGCACCATCCTGCAGGCCGCCAAGAGAGACCTGCTGGGAATCATCCAGCTGCAGGTGAGAGGTCGCCCAAGGGAGGGGGGGGGGAATCAACCGCGGCTGCTGTTCAGTTCGCCGGAGGTGCACGGCTTTTCGAAACGAGCGATGATGCAACGCGACATGTCTGACCCCTACGGATTAGAGCGGCAGCTCCGCATTAGGGAGAGCTTACGGCCTCCCTTCGATCGCATCGCTCGGCAGTGGCCGTGGATGACATCCCATGTCTTGTTTTCCCCGGGTCCACCCGTTGAAATCGGGCCTTCGCTCCTCCAGGTGTGCGCTCTCCACATGTGAACCGCTCCCTTCTCCCATCTGATTGCAGGACCCCGGCCTCCTGGACGGCAGAGTGACCCTCCACCAAGTCAAGGCGGGGTCCGTGGTGGCTCGCCAGGGGGACCAGGTCAGAGCGCCCTCCCTGTCCAGGCGCCGTATGTTCTTAGCCGAGCCCCGCGTCTTTTCGCGCGAGGCGCTCGATCCTCTGTGCCAGTCAGTCCTCCGTCTGACGTAGCCGCCTCACCGTAGCAGAGCCTCAGATGGCCGTATAGATTTATTTCTCCAAGGGCAGGATTCTCCGACGACACGCGATGGCTGAGCCGCGAGTCGTCCTGCTTTTCCCTGACACCCCCCTCCACCCTCTCTGGGCCGCAGGAGGTGAGCATCCAGTTTGTGATCTCGGGCCTGCTGCACGTCTACCAGCGGATGATCGACCGCGAGGAGGAGACGCGGCTGTTTGTGACGCACCCCGGCGAGCTCGTAGGCCAGCTGGCCGTGCTGACCGGCGAGCCCCTCATCTTCACCGTGCGAGCCCAGAGGGACTGCAGCTTCCTGTCCATCTCCAAAACCCACTTCTACGAGTCAGTCCCACGATTCATTCATTCATTCATCGTTGGGAAACCTAAACCAGTGGCCATAAGACACTGTAGTTAAGTAAAGTCATCAGAAATCATACAGTACAACGAGCTTCTGTTCTCTGTCTTTTACTGTGACTTTTGGTTTGTATAGGCTGTGAAAACGTGCCCGGGGTCGCGTGTTTGCGAGAGGATAAGGGGATGGCCTGTTGCGTTTACTCCACTCCTCCTTCTTTCCTCCTCTCTTGTTTTTCCCCCGGCGGTTCCCCAGGATAATGCGCGTGGAGCCAAAGGTGGTGCTGAACGTGGCTCACACGGTGGTGAGGAGGATGTCCTCTTTTGTGCGGCAGATCGACTTCGCTCTGGACTGGATGGCCGTGGAGGCGGGCCGGGCCGTCTACAGGTACTACTGCAAAAAAAACAAAAAAACCCAGACAAAACAAATCCTACCGAAATAGTACGACCTCTCTCTCTTTCGCTCGCATCTACATCCGAGATGGGCCACTGCTGTTGTGTTTGGTATGCGGGTTTACGTTCAGCAGGGAGTTGAAGGTGTCTGTCTGTCTTCCCTCAGGCAGGGGGAGAAGTCGGACAGTACCTTCATAGTGCTGAGTGGCCGACTGCGGTCCGTGATCCTGAAGGAGGACGGCAAGAAGGAGCTGATCGGAGAGTACGGACGCGGAGACCTGATTGGAGTGGTGAGCAGACGGCGGACTGCGGAGGATAGATGGTTACCGTCACGCTACTGTTATGTTGTATATCAGCATGAATGGGTGACATATGGATGTCGATGCGTGCAGGCCTCACCGTGCACACAGTTGTCGTTACTCCCAGGCCGACCAGGTGTATCTAATGATAAGTCAGGTAATTTACCACTAGCTGCGGGCCCGGTGATTAAGATCAGCCTTCATCCTCCTGAAAACTGTGCCGAACCTGAATCTGAGGAATCTAGGAGAAAAAAACAAACAAAACAAGTTCTCACTTTTCTTTTTTTTTCCTCCTCCGGGCTATTTCTGGAGGAAGAAGGAAAAAACCCCGTCATTACCTGTTCCTCCATCCAGGCTGTCGAGCAGTTACACTGTGATGCGCGTTTTTGGGCGTTGTTCTCCGGGTCGGGCGTCTGGGAGTGGTCGTGAATACGATCGGCCACAGCCACTTTGAGCTGTGCCGCTTCTAATGACACCTGAGCTTTTTGATGGATGCTACGGTTACTGTTACCTGGAGGAGGGAGGGAAGCTGCCTTCCTTGGCCTCTGCCAGTGAGAATCACATCGTGATCAGACCGGGGACGTCCGAGGTCGCCCCTCGGCTTCCCGGGGGAGGCGGGGGGGCGGGGGGGCGAGGCTCTGGGCTCGCGCCGTGCTGATCTCCTGACCTGTTCGCCGCAGGTGGAGGCCCTGACGCACCAGAACAGAGCCACCACCGTGCACGCCGTGCGAGACTCCGAGCTGGCCAAGTTACCGGAGGGAGCCCTCAGCTCCATCAAGAGGAAGTTCCCGCAGGTAGAGGCTTCTTTCTCCCTCCTCTTCTTCTTCTTCTTCTTCATTTAGCTGATGTTGTGAAAATGCCTTTTTTTAATGGACGAAGCACACGCGTGGAGCGGTTTCCGAAAGGTCAGCTTTAAAAAATTAACTCGATGGTCAACTCTGTGTAGACGGAGCAGCTTGAATTATTGATAGTACACCCCCCCCCCCCCCCCCCTTCCCTTGCTTCTACTTAGCATCATAAATGTGAAACACCTTTGCTTGGCTTCACCGGCCGCCACCCTAAAGGATGAAATGACGCTAAGGGGTTAACTGTCTCTCAGGTCGTCACCAGGCTGATCCACCTGCTGGGCCAGAAGATCCTGCAGCAGGTCAACGGCCCGCTGACAGGTGAGCGGCTCTGCCGGCTGCCCCGGTCGCTTTTAGGGAGGGCGGGCCCGCCAGGGATCCCAACTCGACGATTGGAGGAGTGAAAACGCGCAAATGCGAGCCGGAGACACGGACATCCGGCTCGAAACAAAACATCAACGGATATAAAAAGTGTGAAAGAGTTCTTCAGGATGGCGTCTGAGATTGTTCGCATAGCGAGGGTTCACGGGACGAAACGGCGCTAAAATGACTAAAGTAGATGTTTGAAAGAACAAATACAATCCTACGAATGGACTGCATGCTGATCAGCTCTGCTCCGTGCATGTAACTACTACTACTACTACTTCCCGTTCTCACAAGTGCACTTCATGTCACTCTTAAACACAACCGTGTGACCTTCTTAAGTGCCCTGTTTGATTATTATGTATTTACCTACTTATTGGCATGTTTGCACAGCTAAGCAGGAGTTCTATGGGGGGGATGAGATGCAGGCTACAGGTGCTGCATGCATGACTTTGTTGTCTTCCTGTTGAGCTTCACTCAACTTTTCTAGTCGCTCCGGTCTCTCACTCCTCCCCAAACGCCCCTGGTCGCCCGGGTGAAGTGGAAATGAATGCAGTTTGTCCCTCAGGTCACCTCACCTTAGGTTCACTAACGTGCACCCCTCCTCCTCCTCCTCCTCCTCCTCCTCCTCCTCCTCCTCCTCCTCCTCCTCCTCCCAGCACGTAGCCTGGCCCTCCACACCCCCGGCAGCAAGTGGGACGCGGGGAACCAGGCGTCCAACCTGTCCACCGTGACCGTGCTGCCCGTGTCGGAGGAGGTCCCTCTCACCGCCTTCACGCTGGAGCTGCAGCACGCGCTGCTCGCCATCGGTGAGGGGCGGGCGAGGTGCGGCTGATTGCCAGGCCTCTCCTCCGCGAGAGATGCTCACCGTGTGTGTCGTTTCGCGTCAGGTCCCACTCTCCTGTTGACCAGCGACATCATCAAGCAGCGGCTCGGGGCCGCAGCGCTGGACAGGTAGGCTCCGGCGCGGCCTCCTGGAAATGTGGAGCAACACGTTTTCCCTCCCGCTATGATTCCTTGGCATCGCAGGGAAATCTGCTGCGAGCTGCCTTGCCATTGATGCGCCGTCCCCCCCCCCCCCCCTGCAGTGTCCACGAGTACCGTCTGTCCAGCTGGCTGGGCCAGCAGGAGGACATCCATCGCATAGTCCTCTACCAGACGGACTACACGCTGACCCCGTGGACGCAGCGGTGCATCCGTCAGGCCGACTGCATCATCATCGTGGGCCTGGGAGAGCAGGACGCTGCCGTCGGGGAGGTGAGGGCCGGCGGCGGCAGCGGCGGCAAATCCACTTTGCGCGATGGGTTCAGCGACGCTCTGCCGATCGCTGCTTTGTCCTTTTGGAACGTGATCGAGAGAGTGAGGCCACCGTGCCACCTCATGTGTCCCGGCGACTCAAAACCTCCAAGAAAACTGAAAAACGTACTCCGTATACGGTGATATTAAGTCGATCTTTAGCATAAACCATGCAGTAATGACAGACTTAATGTGGTGAACACGACGGCAAATTGTCGCCCGTTTACTCTGTAATGAATCGCGTAAACGCTGCCTCGCTCGCACTTTGTTTTTCTTTTCCCCTTTTTCTCTCGATTTCCACGAAAAGGAAACGGAGCGTCTGCTGCCCTCCACGTGTGGGGTCGGCTCAACGTGAGCTCCGCTCCCCAGGTGTAGAGGGATGGGGGGAACACGTTGCCCCGGGGCCGGGCCGCCCATCGGATGTAGCGCGTGGACCGTTGCTTGCAGGGGGGGGGGGGGGGCCTCGGCCTCATGAGGCCGAGGCCCCCCCCCGAGGCGGAGCAGGCGTGGGAATGAGGCGGCTTCCTGTAAAGCCGGGGGTGAATGAGCGCATTGGCGGGTTAATGGCGTGTTGCAGCAGTTTGGGATCAAGCGTGTCACCGGGCAAAGATCTCGGGGCGGTGGTGGGGTGGGAGAGAGAGAGAGAGTGTGTGAGTGAGTGTGTGATCGTTAGACTCTTGAATCGCGGTCAAACACTCGAGGGTTTCTACGGGCTCTAATGGTCACGGCGGCTCTGGTGTTTGACCCCTGGGTATCTCCGGGTGAGATGAGCAAAGGCTGAGAGAGAGAGAGAGAGAGAGAGAGGAAGCGAGCGCTCGTCCAGCCGATGGGAGAAATGTAATTGCCTGCGAAAAGGGAAGAATGGGGATAGAGGTAAGTAAGGTATGTATCCCCATTTAACAGGAGACGGTGGGAGAAATGGATCAATATTTGCCGAGGCTGGGAATGAGTCATCGCTCCGGGCTGATATTTATCTATTGGGGCGCACACAGAGACACGCGCTCGCACGCATGGGCACCCTCTCAGCTTCCCCCACACACACACACACACACACACACACACACACACACACACACACACACACACACACACACACACACACACACACACACACACACACGCAGGCACACACAGGCCGAACCTTTAACACAGCGGATCTGACCTTCCTTTCAGACCACTTATCCTTTTCCAAGAACGCCTATTCTCTTAAATTGTATAATTAACCGCCTCGGTTGGAGGCTGCACTTTGAAAATAAATGAAATCGCAATAAGAAATTCATCCCCCGGACGACCTTCCCCGTTTGGCCCTCGTCGCCCGCTTGGCGTGCGGACGGAGGCGCGTGGCGGCGTAGGCACGTGTTCCACTTCCGAACGAGGGTCCTCCTGTAATGGCTCCTCGAGAGGAGGAGCACGCGCGTGACTTCAGTCACACCGCTACGTACTTGAAGCCAGCCTGGCTCGGGGGATCCGCACTCGAAATCTGTGCGATCAGCACGGCTGAGGAGAGGGGGAAAGGGATGTGAAAATGTTAAAAAAAAAACCCCGTGTGTGTTTGCTGGTCCCCCTGCAGCTGGAGCGCATGCTGGAAGGGAGCGCAGTGCGCGCCCAGAAGCAGCTGGTGCTGCTGCACAGGGAGGACGGCCCGCCGCCCAGGGGCACCGTGGACTGGCTCAACATGCGCAGCTGGATCTCCAGACACCTCCACCTCTCCTGTCCCCGCCGGGTCTTCTCCAAGAGGAGCCTGCCCAAACTGGTGCGAGCCCACACGATGCGACCCCCTCTCCTCCCTCCCTCCCTCCCTCTCTCCCACCTCCTCCTCCTCCTCCTCTCAGCTTGCCGTCCTGTTCTAATTTCCCCCCGTTTTGCAGATCAAAGCGACTCGCCTCTGTCCCCCTCCTGGCTGCCCCCCCCATCCCCTCTCTCTCTCTCTCGTTTGCTCTCCTTCATCTTTTATTTCACCAGTCCTCTCACCATCAGCTCTCTGTTCCCTGTCCACCCCCCCTCCAGCTGGAGCTGTATCAGCGCGTGTTTGAGAAGCCGGCCGACCGCCACTCCGACTTCTCGCGCCTGGCTCGGGTCCTCACAGGGAACGCCATCGGTCTGATCCTGGGAGGCGGGGGAGCCAGGTGAAGGCCAGCCGCTCCCAAGGCTTCATCTATCAATGAACACGCATGTACATTTGTCTCCGTCTCTCGGTCGGTGTCTGTTAAACCCCCCCCTCCCCCCGTCTTCTGCTCAGGGGCTGCTCCCAGGTGGGGATACTGCGCGCTCTCTGCGAGGCCGGCATCCCGGTGGACATCGTCGGTGGCACCTCTATCGGCTCCCTGATGGGGGCGCTGTACGCCGAGGACCGCAGCTACAGCCGCATGAGGATGAGAGCCAGAGAATGGGCAATGGTGAGACGACACCTTCACAACTGTGCTGTTGAAATGAGGGCAAATACAAGAGAATCTGACTTCAGCCTTTCAGTGCAAGGCGCTGTTCACTCCATTGACTCCCACTTTCCCAAAGTGACGGGAAGTAAACGGGCTCGGGTAGATAGAAATAAAGACAGAAATAGAAGGAGAAGAAAGTGAGATGATGGTGGAGGCAAGCAGGCACCTTCTGCGTCTCGTGCCCCGAGGACACAGACACCGTTTTCCACTTTTTCCCTTCTTTCTGTTTTTTTTTTAACTCCGTACTCAACATCTTCAGGATGTTACGTAACATCTGTCTGCAGCTCGGGGAGACGAGACGGGGTCTTTAAGACTTCGCCTGCAATTAGGCCATGTAACTGTGAAGGACCGGTTGAAACGGGATTGTTTTTGTGGACAAGAAGCTTCCAGTTCCTCCAGTTAGAGAGAGAGAGTGAGAGAGAAGAATCTTTTCGAGCGCTTTCAATTTTCCGCTGGCGCGTCTGTCCTTGCAAAGGTGACTCCTTCTGAACGCCCAAAATCGAATGCAATTTGTCCCTCCATTCTGCTTTTGAAACATCCGACCACGCTGCGGTGATTTGCACAGTAATGGGTTGAACTCCACAAAACAACCTTTTCTTACGCGCCGTCCCTCGCTCTTTACGCTGTCCGGTGTGAGGGCTAATTCCAGACAGCTGCTCCGTGTCCAGGTCTGCAGACCGGGGCAGGTGTTGTGATTCGTCTCTGCAGCCCCCCCCCCCCCCCCCCCCCCCCTCCCCTCCTCCTCCCTCCTTCGGCTCTGTCCTTGGTTCTCCACCCTCCGTCCAGAAACGGCTGGCTGGGCGGCCGCTCCTTTTGCATCGCATTAAAACGGACACCGTTGCAATCATAAAAGTTTGTCCTTAGACTCGGAAACAGGACGCCGCGCTCGCTTGAAATGTTTCCCCACGAGGAGCGAACATCCCAAATTACTAAACCAAGCATGTGTGTGCACAGGCCCAGGAAATGGAAAACAAGATGAAGGTTTCATTTTGTGGGATTAATTCCGCGTTTTACAGTTTTCCCTGTAAGATCCATTTGACCTTTCTTTTTTCTCTGCCACCCCCCCCCCCTCCCCTCCCCTCCGGCAGGAAATGACCTCGGTGTTTAAAAAGGTTTTGGATCTGACGTATCCAGTGACCTCCATGTTCTCCGGCGCTGCCTTCAACTCCAGCATCAGCAACGTCTTTAAGAGCAAACAGATCGAGGTGAGCGCCACCAGGCTGCGTGAAACGGCCTGATTTCTGCGGATAAGCGGCCAGAAACCTCTGAGGATGAGCAGGTCCATCATGCAAGTGCATTGTGTTTATCTGCTGCGATGTAACCCTTGGTTACCGTGTGCAGGACCTTTGGATCCCGTACTTCAATATCACCACTGACATCACCGCCTCGACCATGCGAGTGCACACCGACGGTAGGCTCCTTTGTCCTCGTTTGCCTTGTTGTCTCCTGGCTCAACTTCTCCACACAGTCATAGAAGCCTATTGAGTGAGGTGGTGTGAGGACGCCTCGGTGGGTCGACCCTTCCGCTAGTTTTCCTCAAAGTGTTTGATCGTCTGTGTGTGAAGGATGGTCGCTCGCTGTTAGACCCATAAAGTGAGCAGATCTTCCCCGTTTGCTGCTCCAGGCTCTCTGTGGCGGTACGTCCGGGCCAGCATGTCCCTGTCCGGGTACCTGCCTCCGCTCTGCGACCCCAAAGACGGACACCTGCTGATGGACGGAGGCTACATCAACAACCTGCCAGGTTCTCCCACACTTCATTTGCCCTCAAGGGTCTCCGTAAGAGATGGGGGAATTGATAAGTCTAGAGAGGCCGATCCCGGAACGATTCTCTTACTGGTGGGATAAAGGAAACTTAAAGTGGCAAAGACGTGATCGTATCATGAAATGTTACACAACAGCGAAGAAGGGCTCCTTAAGCGCGTGAACGGCCCAGGGGGACCGATCCAGGCTTGAAGGAGCTCGAGCCTGGCCTCGAAAGAGTCTTCCATGCGCTGACGTCTCTCTGACAGCCCCTCTCCCTCCGTCCTCCTCCGTGTCTCCCCTCCCCCTCCCCTCCCCCCAGCGGACGTGGCGCGCTCCATGGGGGCCAAAGTGGTGATAGCCATCGACGTGGGCAGCCGGGATGAAACCAACCTCACGAATTACGGCGACTCGCTCTCGGGCTGGTGGCTCCTGTGGAAACGCCTCAACCCCCTGGCGGAGAAAGTCAAGGTAAGGGCTCGGCCCCCGTAGATAGCAGCCGACGGACTGTGCGAGGAAGCGCGCACTTAAGGGGGATTAAGAGAGATTCTGTGCATGTGCAGGTGCTGAACATGGCAGAGATCCAGACTCGGCTGGCCTACGTGTGCTGCGTGCGGCAGCTGGAGTCCGTGAAGAACAGCGACTACTGCGAGTACATCAGGCCCCCCATCGACCGGTACCGCACGCTGGAGTTCGGCAAGTTCGACGAGATCGCTGTAAGTTTTTCTTTTCGACGTTCAGTCCTCCAGTGCTTCTTTTTTACGGGGGAAAAAAAATATGTCAAACGATACCATCACAGTGGAACCTCGACCAAGAAGACCTTATCATAGGAAGAATTCCGAGCTGGGCTTAGAAGAAATCTCTGCCCCATTTAACGAAAAAATATACAAAATGGCAAAGTACCGCCCAACAGTGGTCCTTAGTACACTTATAAACTTCTGTATGTTTTAATGTTACATAAAAAAATAAATAAACAGTCGTATATTTACACTTTACGCAACTGTTTTTGGTGAGGCGGGATGCATATTTCTTTTCTTTTTGTATTTTCATAATATGACAATTTTAAGATATGAAAGGAACAAATTAATTTTGTATATATTATTTATATTTATTTATATGTGTGTATATGTATATATTTGTATATATATATATATATATGCTTATATATGTGTATATATATAGATATATATAGATATGTGTGTAAATATATATATGTGTATATATATATATATGTATGTATATATATATGGATAGATAGATAGATTTGTATATATATGTGTGTGTATATATATAGATAGATATGTATATGTATGTACAGTATGTGTGTATTTCTGTATGTCATATGGGCGGGTTGCTCTCGTGCAGGAGGTGGGCTACCAGCACGGAAAGACAGTGTTTGACGTGTGGCGTCGCAGCGGAGTGGTGGAGAAGATGCTGAAGGACCGACACCAGGAGGAGTTCCACAACACCCAGAGCAAGAACAACGTGAGGACGGCTCCGAGCCACTCACTGCTCGCCGCTAGCCGCATGAAAAGCTCCTCGGGTCGCTTCGCCACCTCTGCCCAGGAAGTGGGGTTAGGGCGCGGGTGGTCGGGATCAGCGAGAAACTGAGCGTGTGGGAGGTTTCCGCCCCTCAAACTAACCAATTACGCACAATTAAAACAAAACGGGTACAAATCCACTTCCACGAGGCATTGGTGCGAAAATAACTCTCCGTTGCCCGTGGGAGGAAGCGAGGGCAAAGTCAAAGTCTTAATCATGTCATATGAAAACAAATGACGTTTTCGGAGCGTGCGAAAATCTTTACTTATGCCGCAGACACCGGATTCAACGTCCTCCGCGAGTCTGCCGTTCATCTGTCATCTCGTTTTCGGGCCCCGTATGTTTAATCGACCCCATGGGGGTGCTTTATTGATTGCATCTCCTCCCTCTCTGCGGGCCACGGATAAGCAATAACAATAACCCCCGCGCCTCGCTCCGCCGCTCAGCTACCGAGAAAGCAATGGCGGAGGGTAGAATCGTCTGTGAGGAGTGACTAGAGGAGCGGCGGAAGAGAGAGAGAGACGTTTAGCCCCAGTATGAGACAACATTGCAAGGAGGCTGGAGAGGAAACAAAGGCCTAATGGTAATGGCCCCGCTGTCGGGGAGGGGGGGGGGGGGGTTTGACTCCTCAGCGCCTCGTACGGTGGAGCGTCTTAAACATAAATCTCCTCTCCGTTCTCCCGAACAATGGCCGTCCCACACAGGCGCTTAATGAGCGCCTTTCTATTTTCAGGTGCCATTGTAGGGCGCGACTCTCCAGGGAAATAATGCGTCTCGTCTTGTGATGTAATGTATGGTGCGCGTGTGTGCGTGCGCGTGCATGGCGGCGTGACACAAAGAGAGAGGAACCGGCTGCAGGAATCTTGAAACGGAAGCGGTCTCCTCGGCCGTCGTTAACGCCGGTACGGTACGGCAGGCACGCGGGGGAGCGGGGAGCGGCGACTCCGCAGGGCAGCCGCGCTCAGACCCTCGAGGAGCATTCGCGGGCGGCATCACAACAGGGAGGAGGGAGCCGTGACTCACCGAGAGGCGCTCTCGGGGGACGGCAGTGGGAACGTGCCATTAACGCAGGGATAAAAAAAAAAAAACAAACAACAAATCCGGCTCAGTCCTCTCCCCCAGCCGCCGAGCGAAGCGGCGCTCGTTGTGTGTCCAGATGAGGTGTCGGCGCCCGGCGGCCGGCCGGGCCGGGGCACGTCCGGCCGCTGAGCCCGTGCCATTGGTTGCCAGCGCTCTGAAGTCCGCCCGTGTCTTCCAGGTGGTCACGTGTCCCAACGCCTCCTTCACCGACCTGGCAGAGATCGTGTCCCGCATCGAGCCTGTCAAGCCGGCCGTGGTGGATGGTAAAGCCGCACACACACGCACGCACACACACACGCACACACACACACACGCACACACATACACTAGCTCTGCTAAAAGCATTAAATGGGTTTCACAGACAGACAATGGGTTTATGGAATGAACGTAATCATGTGTTTGCTAGACCTACTGACATTGTCAATTTTGATAATCAGTTTTGAGAAACTTAAGACGAGGTCAACACTGACATAAACATAACATTTAATGTGCAAAAAATCAGCCGAACATGTGGGAATGAATGAATGAATGAATGTGGTCTACTGGTAGCAGAGCTCTAAAAGCTTTGAAGGCATTTCATACCTTCTCTTGGCCGTTGTGCCACATTGCCTCACAGCTAACCGACTTCACAGCTAACTGACGGAGTCAGTAATCGACAGATTAACCGGCTGCACAAGTGCTGCGGCACCTTGATGGTAATGTGTGACGCTGTGAAGTTTGCAAATGGAAGCAAATTACATGTATTCGCAAGCATTGTAACGTCTGCGTCATGTCTCCATCCTTCTCGTTCTGCCTCTTCTCTCTGTCTCTTTATAACCTCATCAAACCGCCCCGGTTGACTTCTGGCAACGCTGCACCTTCCTGCTTCCCTGAATGGCTCGCCTGCACACCCACTGTCACCTGTTCACCTCTGTGGGTTCCACCTCACTCACCCACAATGTGCCCCTTTTCTCTCCCTCTCCTCTCCTCCCCACCCCACCTCCCTTCCCTTCCCTTCCTGTTCTCCACCGCTCGGCTCCAGACGAGTCAGACTACCACACTGACTACGAAGAGGAGGCACTGGAGAGCGCTCTGTCCGACATGGAGCTTTACGCTCGCTATGGGGAGCACACGGAAGGGGAGGAGACTGGTGACACGGTGCGAGCTGCTCCTCACACGGGTGGAACACGGGTCTTGGACGCCACGAATATCCTCCTCTGCGTTTTTCACCCTCGCTCCACACGGCACATTTTCACTGGCTTTTCTCCGCAACTTCGGGAAAGTCAGGCGTGCCTCATTGGCCGCGCTACAAGAGCAGATCGGAGTTCATCCTGGAGCGGGGCCAATTCACGCTTTAAAAGCAATCAATAATCCCATGAAGTACATTCCAGAATTAATTGGACGACACCGCGGGGCAACCTAATTAAACTAAAATGATATGTTTTAGTTCCAGCGAGAAGCCGGTGGCTGGTCGGTTGTGGGCCCATGACGTTGTATGAAGTATTAGGAGGCTCTACTGTAGTCGCGCCAAGACTCGGTTAGGCCTTGAACGGTGTCGTCCAGCTTAGACAGAGAGGGGGAAGTGATCACACGCTCCAGTCCAGGCTGAGTTTTACAGCCTGGTGTCCAACAGAGGTGAGTTACCTCTGAGAGTTAAAAACAAAAAGGGAGGAAATTCACAGAACAAAACTTTGCACAAGGGCGTTTCTATAATTCCTGGAGACACTGTTGGTAATTAGCAGTTCAAATATTAAAGTTACATGCTGTATCAAATGGAAAAAAACACAAAGCATATGAATGCTGTAGTACAAAAGCCATACTAGGTAATCACTTTTTCTTCATAATTCGATTAGATGCACAAAACATTGATCTGCTGAGATGTCAAGGAGTGCGTCGTCTCTTTAAATATTTAACCCACCTGTGCTTCTGATCCTCAGGATGAAGAGCTGGAGGCGAGGCGCACACACCGCATTACCTCACTCGTTAGCAGCCCCCCGCAGTCGCCTCCCGTCTCCCCAGACGCACCATCTAACCAGGAGCTCCTTTCCAAACAGTCCCCAGAGTGAGGACGGGTGGAACGATCTCTGCTCGCCCTCCCCTCAACAGGTCGTCACTATTTAACCTGCACGTCCCCGTCCCCTCAGGCCTGTCCCACGTGACTCCTGCGGCCCCTGAGGCTGTACGCACAGGGGGACGGCCGCTCCGACCTCTGTGACCCGGCTCCATCAGTCGCAGGGATGAAAAAGTGAATACATGCAGCTACTGCCCTCCAGTACCATTATACCAGAGCGACTGCTCATCATTTCTCATATTGAGACCTTCAAGATTTCTCTCTGTAGCTTTACATGGAGGCAGTGGGAGGAAGGAGAGCTGAGGATACAGTTTCCATGAAATACATGACCCCATGTAGAACTAGAAATCTTGGTTTGTTACAGTGAGAGACCAGACGTCTCCAGTTTCACTCACCTAAACGACTGTATAGTTCTACAAAGTTTTTACATAACAATCTGACAGCCCCGCCGCAAATATGACTTTATTTTTCGTACTCTGTTGTGTTGCCCTTTTTCTTTCCCAAGCCTGGCCATTTACAGTACATGTCGCCAAGCCTGAAAATCCCTCACAAAAACAAAGTCCAAGAAGGCTGAATCACTCCCTGCCACAGCCTCTGATGCGGGGTCACAAAGTGAAAAGCGTTTTAAAGGGTCACAAGCCAAAGGTTCAATTCAGCTCTGCTCAGAGTCCCCCTCCCCCTCCCCCCCTCCCCAACACAAGGTTGACAATGAGGTCTGTGGGCTGTCCGGTCGAATCTGTGATCCCGCTCTGCTGAGAAATGTGTTCACTTTTCTTCAATGTAGTCTTTTCAAATGGTGGAAGAAAGTGTGGTACAAACTGCAGGAAGAGGTATTGTGAAACTTGGACATCTTGTATTGCCAGATCCCAGGCAAGCAAGACAGAAAAATAATAATCACTGTTACAGCTCCATTTATGGAGCTCAGGTTGTTGAAGGTTTTCTTTTTGGGGGGGTGAAACTATCAGAATTGTGGAAGCTCAGTAATATGTTTATTACTGACGATCTGAATATTATGTAGCACAATACCACCACAAACTGTGAGCGGCATGCTAAAAGGCTCCTGTGGTTGTTATGGGAAAGCAGATTACAGGCATCGTTAAAGTCACTTTACAGCGCAACGCTTACACTCTACAGGCGTTTCTAATAAACTGGACTTGGGTGTTGGCGAGCTGCAGACAGCAACCTGTAGCCCAGTTTACAGGCGAGCGTCAGACCCAGCGCAATGCTCTCTGCACTCTGGGCCCATGTGACGTGATCCTGGACTGGTTTATAACCGGAGAGAGCAAAGCAAGACGCACGTTTTCGCAATCTCTGTCGTGAAGAGTAAAGTAATTATGGTGACCCAGCTCAGAGCGCCGCTCTCCTCAGACTGAGGACCTGAGCCACTTGTTACAGCACAGTTCATGACACTTTGGCACAAGTTTTAGAGCCCCAACGAGACCTCTCCCAATTCTTTTGTTTTTGCCACGCGCACATCATAGTAAAAAGAAGCAAGTAGTTATGTATTTTCATCTTCAAACCAAGAATGTAGGTGACGACCAGCACCCTCGAGGATTTTAATCACAGGTCCCAACGGCTGGACAATCATTCCAGACTTGCCATACAATGCACGATTACACTAACCAAGCCTTATATACACATATATTACACGTCATTGGCTGTGTAACACTAGTCTAGGGTAATCGCACCTAATGGTTTTATTATTATATTGATTAGTCTGATTTTTTTTTGCAATTAACAGATTAATCTCAGATATTAACATGAGTTCTTTATTAGAAAGTGATTCCTTTAAAAAAGCAGCAAACCCAGAGAGGCATTTTTGCTCAATTGCGACCAAGACGTAGATTTACACTTCAGATATTTATGCTGACATGCGAAGCAACTTGAAAATCAGCTGTCCACCTCATAACTGACGATTGGGAAATCTGTACAATTTTTCCATTTTCCTCCCACTTGATGTAGCAGCCAGCGCGTCTCCCTGTGCGAAGCTGTGATCCTAGCCAGTCCTGGTGCTACAGAGCCCCGCAGCCTTACATATGTAGACAGAAGGAGAGACGCTGTGATAAACACCGCGCGTCCCGTATGGTGCCACTTAAACGCAGCCTGGGCACAGAATGTGCGAGCCAGGCGGAGATGGGAAAGCATTTGTTGTTTACCAATGAGCTAATGGTATTTGCACCGGATCCTTTTCCTACTTTTGGGATGTTTCCAGAAATCGTGCACAATGAATTGATGTTGTCTGGCAGAATGAATGTCTCTACTTTATTAAATGCAACATGGTAATGGATGAAATGCTTATGTAATGTGTGGAACTTTGCCATGAAGTCAGTGCAACAGAGCCTCAGATGACCCACGTGAATAAAACCACTCGTGCCCTCATTTGGCTTCATTCTGATGATTAGAGCACAATGAAGTTTACCAATAAGCCTGTACTGTATGATATTAGGTATTGTCCATCTATTTATGTCATTTGATAAACTGTTTTTGATAACTGATTGTTACTAATAAACCACTGCTTGCTGTGTACTCTGTCGTTCTTTTAGTTTTGTGGTTTTGCTATATGATTGTAAATAGATGAAAAATATTTTCATCTTTGATGAAGGCAGTGGGTAAAGTGGTGCTGCAAATCCGGCTCCTTTCATTGACTTTTGCGTAAAATATGTCTTTTTTTTTTTTTTAAAGGCCTTAAATGCATCCCCTATGCAGTTTTACGCGTGCGCATTAGCGCTCTTCACGTACCGTCTGCCTGCATGATCTGACTACCCAGTGGCCAAGTCTGGTATTGCAATATAAATCCCATTGGACCCAAGAAGCATTTTCCCCATAGACGGCAATAGTAAAAGAGACGGCTGAAAACATGTTGACATGACGCCCTCAGCTGCAAACGTATTCATTACTAATCTTTGCGTTGCATATTTTTAATTCATGGACGTTTTATGTATCAAAAAATGTTGAAGGACAGAAAAGCCACAAGTTTAACCGCACAGCATGACGTCACAACAGGTCAGATGTACTGTCAAAGCGCATGCGTATCGTCTCGCAACGCTTTCTCTCGAAAGTGTATCGATAGAGATACACCAGGGTGGACACACCCTGGACTCGTCACGGCAATTGTGCTCGACGGTCAATGTAAATGAATGGAGAGCGAGCCTGGCTAAATATCCACATAAATCATATTTATTGATATTTTCCATTTTTTTCTACAGACTCTGTTTATATCTGCTCAGGACCCGCCCCCTACACCATGCAGCGTTTGATGGGTTACCATGGAAACGAATGGGCGACCTTGCTTCAGGTAGTCTACAAGGTTTCCCAAAAAATGTATAGACTTTAAATCATTGTAGTTAACTTTATCGATCCCTTTGGGTTGACTCTCTCAGGGAAATTTACATAAAGTAAGTGTAAATTTACACTGTTAAAATACATTTAAATTTTGAAATGTAATAGAATTAATATTTTATTGTTTAGTCATCACCTGTTGTCTAATTGACATTTAAAGTCTATGCTATGAGACTTACAAAAGTCACTGAATTATTAGCAGCAAGTGAATGCATGCAAATACTATGACAATTGTGTGTGTTGCATTGTCAGCAGTGCCTGGACCAGAACGGACATCAGTTTGAGAATCGGAGGTGACAAAACAAATGTTAAGTTTGGACCTTGAGAAGCTGACCTAAATTATCAGAAAGAAGGCCTCTGACATTTAATTTTTTTCATTGTTCAGGTATTAGTTTTTTCATTATAATTTTCATTACTGTCACATGTTTAAAGTGTTGTATGTTGTTGTCTGGATACAAAAACAGTAAAGATATGTTTAAATGTTAAAAAAAAAAAAAAAAAAAAAAAAAAAAAAAAAAATATATATATATATATATATATATATATATACATTTATATACACTTTCCCTGAAATACATGGACAGTTGTCTAAAATTGTCAGCATTTGGGAGAGTGAACTTTGCCACACAACTGGATGTGGAACACAGACTAGGAGTTCGTCCACAATAATGAGGTGAGTAGAAACTGCCATATACTGAATTGGCCACTCAAGTGTGTGAAGTTTTGTGGGATTTTTGAGTCAGCCTTATTATGGGTCATTTTGGACATTATGGGAAAAATTGCCCTCCCCCTGACAAAATTTTCAAGAACCACTACTGGATGGACGTGCTGATTCTTTGTTAAAGTAACTGCTGGATGAAAATGGACTTTTTCCTGTGCCTGTTGGATTGTTTGAAGCTTGATAAATGCAACAGGCTGGTTCTTTCACTTGTTCAGACTGAAGGCTTCTTTGTGTTGAGTTTTCACACTCTCGCATCTGCATGGATTTTCTCCAAGTTCCAGTTTCAGTTTCCTCCCACAATCCAAAAACATGGATGTTTAAGCCAACTGCAGACTAAATTGGTGCGTGCGAATGGTATATGTGTGTGTGTCCTGTCCAAGGTGTAATCCCTGTCTTTGTCCTATGTGTTTTAGAGATAGGCTCCAGCAGACCTCCACAACACTAATGAGTACAAAGCGGGGTAATGGATGGATGGATGGTTGAGTGATGTATAGCAGTTTTAAAAGTATGAATGCACTTGTCACTTGTGGCCATTCATCAAAGGATATGACTCAGGAAAAGAGGCAACAGTGATCTGCTTGAATTGTTTGATCTGGAGGATTTTTAGAGGTCAGAAAGGAGATTAAAGTATGCAACATTTTAGAAGTAGGATAAATCTGCACCTGTAGAGCAGAACGTTCCTTTCTTTTTTTAAGCCTGCGGCTCGTCTCGTGTTTATCTTGGTACCCCCGTGGGGTGTTATGACCTCTAGTTAGAGAATCGCAGTTATTTCAGCAGAGGAGGCACAAATTAATAATGACATGAAATAAAACATCTGCCAAAGAAGAGCATGTGGCTCAGCTGGGTTAAACACATACATGCCACATAAGAGGACAGAGAACATGTTAACAAGACCTCTCAGCGTGTTGTGCCACACACTTTATTATCACTTTATTATTAATTAACAACAGCCAGAGCTGCTACTCAGGGCTGTGTCCAGGGTTTTGAAACATCCAGAATTAAATGACACCTTTAAATAAAACCAAGCTATCAGCACAAAATTAAGATGTAATTAAAGACATGTTCACACATGCATTCATTCATCTATTCATCTTACCCACTTTGATGTTGCAGGGATCTACTGGATCCTATCACAGTGCACATAGGGAATACACCCTAAACAGGTGTCCAGTCCATCACGGGCCACACACACACACCAATTATTCTCAAACTAACACATAGGGGCATTTTAGAGTCTACAATTGATGCAAATGTACATGTTTTTGGACTGTGGGAGGACACCCATGCTCACAGATGCACTGAAAAGCCTTCAGACTGACCAGGAATCAAACCAGGGACCAGTGACAGCCCTATCCACCAATCCACCATGTTGCCATTTCCAAGCAGTCTCCACTTATGATCTGTAGCCTATATATTTCATAAGGCTGCTACGACTCATACTATTACTGATATTAATGACCATATTGCAACCACATAATTTCTCCATTATTCCATATATGTATTTCTCCATTATTAAGGTCATCTAAGTTGACCTTAACATTTTTGCTTTTAACTAACACAATACACTTTCCTGGAACCTGTTGACAAGACGAAGTTAATTAAAACCGACGATCCGGGTTTTTCAGTGCATGTTTGCAAGCGTTGAAGAGAGACAAAAATCAGATTGTCATAAACAACACCATTTACAACGCTCTCACACACACTCGGAGACAGCGATGAATCTGGCATTCCAGCAGATGATTAATCTCACCTTATTGATGTGTCCTATAATGAGCTTTTTCAATCCCCGACCCTCCCCGGGGAGCGCGGACTTGCATCAGCTAATTAATGAGCGCACTGAGGGGAATTTAGGTCAGGGAAAAGGGCCGGGAGAAAGGAACGTGGCACCGACCTCGATCAATACATCACGGACAAGAAAGCAGAGGGCCGAAATAAGAAAAAAAAAAAACCTGAGGTAAACGAGTCCGAGCATCCAGGATATTAGAGCGCTCTGACTGAAAGGAGAGGGTGATGGTGAACGCGAGAGCAAGACAATGACCCTACACAGGGACAGATTACTGTGACAGGTGGCAGGAGATTTGGAAAGCCATTTATGGGAAAATGAGGCGAAGGGAAGGAGGGGGTACATGGGGACGATTCTGACCTTAAAAAGACGGACAGGTTGATTTATAGAAGGTCAGACGTAACGGTCAGGAACCACATACACACGTGCTCTATATCTATCGCTGTTGATCCATGCAGTGCTGCTCTTTTCCCTTCCTCCCTCCCCGTTTCGTCGCCTCTCTCTCTCTCTCCTCTCCACCGTTGCCTACAGGCCTTTGGAAAAACGGGGACAAAAAGGACTTAAACAGGTAAGTGGGTCACGCGTTTTGTTGCTGTAGTGAAAGCACCTCTGTGACGCGCGGATACCGAAATAGAGTGTCAACACGCAGAAAGGTCTCCGTGAGAAAAACGTATCGGCACAAGTGGCTGAGGCCGGGATGGGATATTTTCCAAATGCCGTTCGCTTCAAAGTCACGAAGAAAGTACGCGGAAAGTTAAAGAAAGGTTATAGTAAAATGTGTAACACAGAGGCCAGTTGCGATTTTCCCCTTCTCCTCAAAAAAAAAATCAATCAGCAGAGAGAGCTTCAACCATGGCTGTGGAATCTGGACCAAACATTTACTCAGAAAAAAAGATTAATCAGTGATAAAAGTAATGATTACTTGCAGTCATCCCCCAAGGACTAGTACACACAGAAGAAGAAGCACATTATCGATCCATAAGCAATCACCACAAGATACACAGACATCAATAAGTTGTTTACAGCAGCCATGCAACACTTACAGATACACATAGAAAACACTGAGAAAAACCCTTACTCTGCAGTATCGCAGTCAGGTCTTCTTTCTTTCTGTATGATATGTTAATATTTGGGGCGACACAGTGGATCAGTGAATAGTTCATACCAGTTCATATCCTGGTGGAGTTCAAGTGACCTCACATAGCGGTTTCTCAAGGTATTTCCAGTTTCCTCCCAGTTTATTTAGATTGATTGGAGACTTGTAACTACCCTTAGGTGTGAGTGTGAGAGTGAATGATGTGTGTGTGTGTCCTGTAACGGACTAGTGCTCTGTCCAGGGTGTATTCTAAGAGAGACAAGATTATAAATGATGATATTTAACTGAAAATTGAACTGAGCCGAGGAAGAACATTTCTGGTTGTAATCGTTGCATTTCTATGCAACAGTAACGTGGAATTAAAAATTGATCAACCGTTTTTTTTCTTCTTTTTTTAAAAATCTTATCTCCCTCCCGGGGACAGAGGCAGTCTTAACAGAGCTGTCTCGGATCTGGAGCTCTGGCTAGAATCCGCCAAAGCTGCACCGGAATCATTTCTGACTGCGCCTGAGCGCAGGCCACGTAGCTGAAATCTTTCTGCTGCAGTCACTTCTCTTCACTGCCCTGGAGTTCAGAGCTCTGTCAGCCGGCAGCCACCACTTGTGTAAACCTTTCCCTCTCGATACGACTCTGCCATCCATTACACCAGACGTGTGCTTTGTTCCAGGACAGAGGCCGCAGCCCAGCCCCACACGCTCCCCTCTCGCTGTAAAGCTCCAGAGTCCGAGGCCGAGGTGAAATTATGTCCCTGGCAGCCGAGTCATTTCTGTGTGCGAAGCATTTACTGCACATAATCTGTTTAGTCTGCATACATACGTGTGCGTGTTTGATGTTCCTGTCTCGCAGTTTAGCCCAGCCCGAGTGGTTTCAGCTACGCACACACACACACACACACACACAAAATAAAACTGGATCCGTTGCAAATAAGATCATTAAAGAAGCAGCAGACACCGAAGAACATTTCATTATTTTGCAAATCACTCCTGCTGCTTTCATTTCACCTGTCTCCTCCTCTCAGCACACAGGGAAAAATGCAGGTAAATGCTCACAGAGAGAACTAAACAATACTAGAAATGCACATGAAATACGACACATATCTCATAGTGAGGTGAAATCACTTAATTGAGTGGAATCAAGATTGAAATTTGTAATCAGTCAGGGGCAAATTAATCAAGAAAATTGATTTAACAATTGTTATTTATGGACCTCATCAAACACTTGCTGGTCCCAGAAATTCTTTCTTTTTACCAAACCTAATTGTCTGTAATGACAGAACATAGTATATTTAGACCATTCTTTATCTTTTTTACATTTTAAGTGATGCTGACTGCCAACTGCCAACAGTCCCAAAACTTGCAAACCAAGGCAAGATCCTGACAGTATTCTGTATATTAGGCACAAGGTGAAATTTGCATTGTCCATAAAGTGACAAGAATGTGAGGAGAACTCTTCAGTAGTATAGAAACATCTATAAATAACATTGAGAATCATACAACTCAGTAGCTAGTTTTGCTTCACACCCCCAAAGAAAGATATTTTTCACTAAATCCCCATGTCCACCAGCTTCTGTCTCATCTCATCCAGTGATTTAAGGACATGCTTTCTCTACAGCTTGTTTTCCTTTTTTTGTTTCGTCTAAGTCTCCAACTGTGTCAGCATGAGTCAGCTGATCACCCCGCAGGCCTGAACAGGATGCTGCGATAACAGGGAGATGGTTTGCTACTGCATGATGCTGCCACTCCTGCCAGGGGTTGTTTTTATTTAGCAGTTTTGTATGTAGTGTGCGGGGCCGCGGAGGTGATGAGTCACATTTAACTTTACGTAACAGACACTTTACCCCTCAGACATAAATAAAATGCTTAAACGTTTACAGTAGATGTGATGGATCGCTGTTAACCCTGCCCTCTGCATATACACCTGAAGCGCTCGTCTACATAACAGAGGTAAATCTCTCTGCGGCCGAGCCGCTCTCAAACACAGAACACCACTCAAACACCTTCGCATGACTGGAAAGCAGTAGTCAAAACACTCACACGCACAATACTGAGCACTCATGGAGTCAGCCAGCGCTGATTACTTGATTAACGATGACTAAACAATGCAATACGTGTTACATCCATAGCCCACTTGTGTTTTATTGTTCTAAAGGGAGGAAATGAATTAATTTGTAACTATGGAAACGGGACACAAAGACGTGGGAATGAAAAACGTCCATCCACCGTACAGGTTTCTGCAATCAGTGGATGCAAAAATCCAGGATTAAGTGCTGTAAATATTATGTTTTACCTCATCTGCCTGAGATTTGTAAATATCTGATTATTTTGAGGCCATGTCATGTCCTCCACTTTAATATCAGAGCTTTATTTTAGAGCAATGAAACAAAGGTATGATCTATGTTAGTACATTCTCAGGAGTCATATTACCTCTCACTCATGTTGGATTTTATTTAGATAAATGCGTCATATTATGTGTCTCTCAACAATGAAGTCATAAACAGCCCACGCCTTTATGAAAAATAAGTCTGCCAGCAGCCGAAAACAGTTCTGACAAAAATACATTTGTCAATACTGGCACCTCTGCTGTGAGGTGGTGAAGGTCACAATCCACACAAGCAAGAGCACACTCGTATTATTCACTGGATTTAATTAGCAGCTGTTGCCTTGCTCGCTGGATCGAAGATGTGTGAGGGACAATAATACGACAAATCAGAGAGATTCAAATGAGTCACGAGCGACATTAAAAAAATGTATTGCCAACACACGAAGCTAAACCAGGAGGGTGACTGTGGGATAACAAACAACTGAAATCAGGCTTAAACTACTCACCAAATACAAAAAAGTCTGAATATCCAATCTGAATCAAGGGAGCAAAACAAAAAGTGGCCACATAACAGCCTGGAGGACCAATAGGCTGTCCTCTGCCAGCCTGTTTAGGTGGAGCCTAAACTAGTACAAGAAAGACCAAAATTTGGAAAAACCCCTTAAACATTGCATAAGAAAATACTTTGGTGGTTTTCCAGTCATATTGATGTAAATCTTTATCACCAAAGTGTGAAGGAAACACTTCCTGAGCCCTTAGGTGTCACCGGCTATTGACATAATGAGTCACATGACCATTTTGTATAGTGTGGAGCAAGACTGAGCTTTTCAATCTGATGAAACAATGTTTTGGATGTCCATCTACCTCAAAGTGGAATCAAGAAAATTATGGGATGTCGTGGGAACAGACTCAACGAGAATTACGGCTCATGCACAAAACACCGACATGGAGCAATTACTTTATCCAAGTTTTTTAAAATATTGCTTTTATTTTGCAAAATACAGTAACAAAAACACACCTCGTGAGAGGGAGAGAGAACACACAAGAGAGAGACAAAAAAAAACCTCCTACCCCTACACAGCTTTCAAATCCACCTTGAAGGGGACTTGAATGCTTGAGTGGACAATTTATCCTTGTTCTCTGCTGTTAACTCAGAAGTTATGGAACACCGGTTTAATGGAAAGTGCCCCAGTTGCTATCTCAAAAAGCTCTTTTCAGATCCTATTTTTGGTGGGAACTATGGTGGGGACAGATCTGGCAAAACCTGAATGGTCACGTGACTTAACGTTCCTAGCACAATAACTCAACACCCACAAAAAGGTGGCAACTGGAGCGATACAGCCCCCTCTGCAGATCCAGTAGATCCGGTGAACTGTGTAACACCTTAATAGACACAGTCGTGGAGATCGGGAGGAAAACAAAGACGCACTCAGCTGCCCGTCGATCCAGCAGAAGGTGTGTGCGAGCTGCTGCTGCTGCAGCTCTCAGCTCTGTGCCAGGCTAATAATACCTTGCTAACACTGCTGATTGGGAACACGAGGTGAGAGCACCTCACTGTCCAACTACGTCACCGGGGTTTGCAGCTGCTAAAAGGAGGTATAACTTTCTCCCCGGATAGAAACAGGGTCATGGGTTTTGAATAGTCATAGCACAAAGACTCCCACATACTTGCTGGGTGCTTGAAAAAGAGTAAAATTAGGATGTGATGACGTGGATGAGTATTTTTACACCAAGGTTTCGCACCTTCAGCGTTGGTCAGACGTATGTTTTTTAGAGAAACGGAAGATGAATAGAAACCATTAAGATTATTTTTAGTCTAGCAGCTCTCAGCTGTGGAGGTGGAGACACAGACATTTTCAGAATAGACACTGAAACCTAACTGCCAATTTCTTAGTTTGGCTACAAGTGAGCTGAGGTTATTTGTTGGTCTTTTCAACAACCCAGGCCATCCATCCATAAATCCATCCATCCATCCATCCATCCATCAATCCGTCCGTCCATCCATCCACCATCTCACCTGCTTTGTATCCATGTCTGTGGCGGTACCTATAATTCACTTTCACACTCGCACCTAAGGGCAATTTAGAGATTATAATTCGAATCAAATCAATTGACTCCAGTTGACCTTTACATGCATGTTTTTGGACTGTGGAAGGACACAGTACCTGGAGAAAACCCACAGAGACACAGGGAGAACATGCTAACTCCTGCTAACATGCAACATACTAACATAGCCACCCACCAATGAAAATACATCATAAGAGACATTTTTAGACCTTTTGATTTAATGTTCTTTCCCATTCTTGCTTTCTTATTGCCTGATGTCATGTTATGGTTGTCTTGTTGTCATGTGCCAGATTGGGGGGTGGTCATCTTACTGCAAAATAGATTTAGCTGTGGGTACAAATGAAGAGCCAATGTGCCATTAGCACCTGACTTTTTTTTTCCAACCTGACTGTTGAGCTTCACTCCACAGTGAACATCAGGAAAAGAAAAGAAGCAGCTTTTTTTCTCAGAATTTCCAACTCAGAAGCTCAACATGTTGCTGCGATTAAATCAATGTTTTTCAGCAGCAAAGTGTTTGTGTGCTCATGAATGGTCTGCAGGACGCTGTAAGTGCTCCGTTTTTCTTCTCGCCGTCGTCAACATGCACTGTAACATTGTGTTTCTCCTTGAAACAGCAGTGGAAGTGTGTGTGTCAGTGTCAGGGTCCTGGGGAGTGTACTGTCTGTCAGCACCAGGGTCTCCCATAGCTCAGCCCCCACAGGCCTTCTGATGGCTGCACATTTATCACTTCCTCTCTCCCACTTTGCTCCGCTGTGTGTTTGACTCCGTGCTGGATGGGCTGCCATCGTTGGTGCCCTTGGCTCCATGTTTCATCTCTGGATGTATATATGTGCTCAGTCTTCACAGGATCTCTGTCTCCTCCTCCTCCTCCTCCTCTCTTTGCTGTCCATCGGGGAAAGTATTCCCACATCATCGGTCCATTCATGATAATGAACTCAACATACAGCAATTTTTTTAAATGCCTTGGAGGCATCAAAATTCTGAATTTGTGGTTTTGTATTCAAACAAATCTGTAATAGAGGGCAAGTTAGAGTCTCCACTTAGCCTAAAAATGCATGTTTTTGGACTGTGGACTGGAGAACCTGATGTTTTTGGATAACTATAAGCATAAACTATGCGAATACAGAGAAAACACGTAGACTGCACAGAAAGGATCCCAACTGGCAACATTTTGGATGTGAGGTAACAGCACTGAAGTAGCAAGTCACCAGGTTGGTCAATCAAGTGATTATTATCTTGAATTGCTAAAAAATGCAGGTCTTGTTTGGAAAGATGGAGAGAAATGTTGCTCTGTGCTTCATTAAGACCAAGATGACATCACTTCACCTCCTTTATTTTGCACACATTTAGTTTGCTGTTGTAAAGGACATTCAACGCTCGCGTCGGAGAGTTTCTTAACCTAAACTTACATAAAAATATCTGCTTAAATCAAGCAATTAATCAGCTGTTAAATAGGTGTTTATTAGTTTAAAAGGTATTTGATTAATCAGTCAGCCATTTCTGGTCATTTCTGTTTGTCGTTTGCATCCTCTCCCTATGTGTGTGGGTTGTCTCCAGGTACTCTGGTTTCCTCCCACAGTCCAAAAATGTGCAGTAAGGTCAGCTGGAGACTAAGCTGTCCCTAGGTGCGAGTGTGTGAGTGAATGCTCGGTGTGTGAGGGACTGGAAACCTGTGCGTGTGTTCCCTGCCTTTGCCCAACGTGAACTATAGGCTCCAGCAGAACACCAGTGGGTATAAAGCTGGTAAGCCATTGAATGGATGGATTAGTTGTTACAGTATTTGTCAAGTAATTTGGATTCAGAGTTTTACCCTCACATCCTAATAATAGTTGAATTGTCAGCTGAAAAAAGAAAAGACGCCTCAGGGCATAACCTCCCTTTTTGTCTCTCTCTCTCTCTCAGCTGCTGTGTACATCCCGCTATTTTTGTTTCCATGGCAGGAAAAATCCCCTCTTCCTACAGTAAAATTGTCTGGTTGGTATTCTTTGCCAGCCCACAGAGATCTGAGGTGTTTTGGCAGGGCTGCCCTCGGAGGCATTAGGCCACGGTGAGTGAGAAACCAAGTCAGAAAGAAATGACCTTTTCCCAGCCGAGCAGCGAGACAGAGCGGAGAGCCAAGGAGCAGAGGGGTTTAATCAGATCAATGTGCCCTTTGTCATCTCGCCGTCCGCTCTGTCACTCTGTGTATCTGTCTGCCCATTTGTTGACTGTTTGTTCCTCGGCCTCTATTTTTGCACGCCATCCATTCATCTGTCTGGCAATCTATCTGCCCGTCCCTCAATCCTCTCGCTCCCCATTGCCTATGAAACCAGAGGTGTCTTCACCACGCTGTTGCATCATCTGCTTGACTCCATTAGCCCCAAACCAAATGGATGTGTGAGGCAGATTCAGATGTCAATAACAATATATTGGGCTTGGATTTCTTTACATAAACGCTTGAGGGATGGCAGCTCTATTTCTACAGCGCCTTGAACACATATTTAGTCTCTGCAATGAAATTTTGTTAGATTCCCTTAAACATTCCACTGGAGCTAAACTCAAAGGTGTAAAAATGATATTATAGTGGGAGAGAGGGGCTGTGACAACTGGTTATAGTGGGATAGAGGGGTAGGGGGACTGGTTATATTTGGACTGAGATGCTGTGAGGACCGGTTATAGAGGGGTAGGGGGACATGTTATATTTGGAGTGAGATGCTATGAGGACTGGTGATAGTGGGATAGGGAGACCGGGGGACTGGTTATATTGGGGTTTATGGTCCACACAGCTCAGCAAATGAAATTCGCATGGGTGACTGTGTAACACCTACAGACATAAACAACCACAATACTCCCTAGCAACGTAGTATTTCGTGTGTGTGCTACCCGTGTGTAAAAACTGTGCAGGTCTCTTTATAGCTCTCGCACATGGACACATAAAGCAAAAACATAAAATTTTTCAGCCCTGCCGGAGGCTCTTCTGCGTGTCTCCTAGATTCATATGTGATTAGGGATGCAATTCCCATATTTGAATATGAAATATAGATCAATATCAGAGGCAATCCCATTTTTTCATTCTATTTGGATGAGGGTGAGACATTTTCTCTGCTAGAAATGGATCCAGCTCATAACCAAGGGGGTACTGCTGCACACGGTGTCATGCAATATACACTGCATGGTACCACCTCAAACAGAGCGTCTGTATGGCTGTCTGTGTCAGCCTGTTCCCCAGTCTCTAGTGCACCTCAGGTTTTCTCTGGCTTCTGTCAGGACCCTGACACTGGTACAGGGAGGAAAACTGCTGCATAGGACAGATGGACACTTTCTGGCACTTGCACTTCACATTCAGCTTCATCATGATGTCCCCAAGCTACAGTAAATCAGTGGCCTTCCAGCAGAAGGACACATTGTTCCTGGTGGAGATTTTCTTTTTTTTTTTGTGCATGCGCCCACAGAGTTCTTAGGAGAGGCAGCCATGTGTCTGAGAATGTGTGTGAGGGATATCTATTGTCAGCTAATGCCCGGTGACATCATTAGGCTTCAGCTTTACAGCTTTAGCATTTCTCCCTTCCTCTCTCTTTCACATACACAGCAGAGGAGAATGAATCAAGCGAGGACACGTTTGTCTTGGTGAAAGGAGACAAACAGGCCTCCATAATTCATCATTCAGCCTCTGGGAGGACGGCCAGCGCTGACTTCAGTCTCTCATTCATCTGCGGTGTAACACCACCCGAGTGGAGGCTCCATTCACTCAAGGCAAAGCTTAAATGTACCCGGTGGACGCCTCCCAAATCTGTTTACATTCAGATACCTGCTAACTCTGCAGGAGCTGCAGCACAATGGGGGGGGGGGGGGGTCCCACTCGACCTGACACCGGATCTAATAATACTGTTATGCTACCGTAGCCAGAAATGATGGCATTATGGCTTCCACTGGGGAGTGTTTTGTAATTTGATGTGATGCAAATGATGATCAGTCATAAAGAGGCACACTTCTTCTAAATTATGCCACAGCTGAAATTTGTGAATGAGAAGTACTATGAATCCAATCTGAACATTAGCATGAAAATCAGTAAAGAATATAAATGCTCTGAATAGTCCCTGCGGGGAAAAAAAAGATCATAGATGCCATGAAATGCCGCTTTTGAGTTTTCAAAAAAATGAACATTTTAAATATTTTCAACCAGTCATCATGAACAATCTGCAGCCTTGACATTTCATAATGTTGCCCAAACGTACACGGGGCAGCAAAGCAATTGCACAGACCTCAGGTCCAAAGTGAAAGGATGCGCCCCTCTTTACCCCACTCCATGATCATGAATCTTATCAGCTGCTCCTGCAGATGCACCAACCTCTAACCCCTTTTTTCAATTACTCAACCCATTTCTGTTTCTCCATTTTTATTCCAGTTTTTTCCCGGCCGCCCTATGGTTTCCCCTCTCCTGCCCCCTTGTCGTTTGGAACCTTTTCTCCCCCCTCCGCTGCCCGTCAGCTTTCTTCCTCCTCCTCCTCCTCCAGCCTCTTCTTCACCTCTCAGAGAATCAAGCCACTGCACCTCAGCCAACCGGTGAGCTCAGGAATCTATTAAGCACCATAGTGGAAATATGTCACCTGGGAGCCGATGTTACGAGCGATTTAGTAGGGAAGGGAAGGGTGCAGCGGAAGGGGGAAGTGTGTGTGTGTGTGTGTGTGTGTGTGTGTGTGTGTGTGTGCTGCAGTACCAAGGTGAGACAAGGTGGGGATAGTCATGGGCGTCACGTACAGAGAAGGCCTTCCCTCGTTCTTTCTTTCTTTCTTTCTCTCCCTCTCTCTTACTTACACACACATAAACACACTGCGGTTGAGGCTTAAGAGCCGACACGAATGTCATTAGTCCCAGAGGTGATTCTGAACCAGTAATGAGATTGGAGGACTGCCCTGTTAGAGTTATTTCACCCTTAACAACACTGTAAATTCACCCGCTTACACTGCAGTGGGCAGACGTACACGACAGCTCATCTCCTGCAACAGCTGAGTAACAGCCTCTCGTCTTTTTTTCCCTTCAGATTTAGGTTTCTTCTTCTTCTCTTTTTTTTTGGCTTTGAACTGGATGGTCCACATCATATACAGCCAGTGAGTCAAAGTATTGATTCATGACTGTGTTTTCCTGTCTGAAATACTTTGACTTTGTGAAACTTCACAGCCTTTTCTTTTCTCGGTTACAAAAGAAACATAAAGTTTTACTACAGTCATACGGCTGTGGATGTTAATAACATACAGTTAGGGTAGTAAATTGAAATAAATTAATTTTAATGATGAGTTATCTCCCTAGAGCAGGCGGCCATTTAAATTCACTGTTAGTTTCTCTGTTAATTATTAGAGCAACAGAGTTTCCAATAAAACGTCACCTTAGTTAAAAACATCACCTTACTCTCATTTTCATATTCTTGGCTTTTGTGACTCCCACCAAGAGACCAATTTCCTCTTTAATTATGAATGATGCATGACAAGGATGGCACGTTATTTCCTTGGCTAGCACCTCTTAGGGTCACAGTCCAAAAACATAGTTCAGTTGGGGACTAGATGGTGTGATAGACTACGACCTGTTCAGGGTGTATTCGCTACCTTCATCCTACCCTATGTGGTAGGATGCAGACTCCTGCAACACTGCTGGGTATAAAGCGGGTGAGATTATGTAATGAATGTATGACAGACCAGGGACCTTTGCTGATTGTTTCTGGTGCTACATGCTTCCCTAAAAAAAAAAAAAAAAGGGAAACTGCTCAGTGGAGTTTTGACAGGGGATGTCATGTTCTCCTGTGAGCCGGGCCGCTATTTGCAACAGTTGAATGCAAATCTGGTGAAAACTGTGGGCTTGTTTGTTTACTCTATGCTGCCAGGCCGCTGTCAAACTAATGTGATCAAACCACACCCACACACAGTCTCAATGAGGCTTATTAGAGTTCCTAAACCCCTAAAATAACTAACATGAATGGACTGATGTACCTCAAAGGACTCTCATGATCAATCACAGTCAAACAATTTTTATCTTTTTCCTCTTTAATGCACATATTTATTGGCTGTGTCCGGCACCTCCAGCTTCCTGTGTATAGCTGCACACTCTATTCGGTGTTGGCACTTTTCCATTTTATGCATCACAGCGATACTGTGTTCGCCTGGGTCTGATGTGTCGAGTGCAGTGAGGATGTATTGCTCAGTAGATGAAGCCAGCAGGAGCATTAACAAGAACAGACTTTTCTGTCAAAGTTAAGTTTGTACCCATTAATGTAATAAACTGTTGTTCTATTGTAACCTCTGATGTACTGTGAGTAAGAAATATATGAAAAGCTCTAAAGAGCCTCACATTAATCTTCAAAAGACTGAAATTAATTAGATCTACGATTTATAAAAGAGTGCGAGCCTCCCAGGTAGAGAATAATTATATGGTGCGCATCGCAATTTTATTTCCGATCTGCCTGTTCTGTCTCATTTACGTAGCCACTGAAAAATACAGGGCTTTCTGTTGTGAGCCATGCATGCACCTTCCAGAGTGACAGATCTGGAAGGTGCATTACTGCACACACCAATTGCACGTATTGACACGTGAAAGCACATTTCATCACAGGCTGCTTGCTGGTCTCGGCTGTCAGAAAGCGCTGCGACTGATGTGACCGTTTGACCCCATAGCTGAAGGAGCTCTGCCCCGATTCTTTGAGCCACAGCGCCGATGCTTTTGTTCAGGAGCGCACAGATGACAGAGCCGACAGCGATAGCTGCCTTTGTAGAGCAAAGGGCCATCTCATCACTGTCAACACCATGCAGGGCTGTGCTATGAGGCCGTTCACTGTTATACACTAGGGAGGATCTGCACGTGTGGCTGTTATCATGTTCGGGAGAAAAACTAATTAAGATGACTTAGTTCACTGTTGGAAAAACACAAATAAATTGCTTTTGAAGATGATCCAACTGGACTTTGATGAACAGAATGAGCAACAACATTTGCTGGGAATTCATTCAAAGGGGGCCAAAGAATGAGAAACTTGGCATTATTGAGTCTATTCTCAGCCAAATATGCATGGCAAGTCCAAAAATATCCTTTTCTCATTAATTTCAGATATGAAATGGAAATCAGAAGAACACATATGTCAATTTGCATGTGCCTGCTTCTGTTCAATCATGCAAGTAAATGAATACAGTTTCCTGTGAAATGTCATCTACGTGCTCCTGGTTCTTCCTCAATATCTGATTCATCCTCTGATTCTGGCCCAAACGAATCAACTCAGTCAAAGTTTGGATGTGTACGCGCTCCATACAGTAGCTGTATCACTCCAGTTACCGTTTGTGCGCGAGCGTGGTTGCAATAAAACACAATACAAATCTGTGCAGAAATGGGGGCGTGTAAAACAGCATCTGAGGTGTTTCTGATGAAACCAGTAGCTTCTATAGTAGCTCCAGAGAACAAAGAAATCCCCCATTTAACCATTCCAGGTCACCTTAAACAATTCCAGGGGTCTGATGTGGAGGAGGCCAGAGGAGAACTGGGAAGAAAGAATGGGATGGAAAAGCGTGGAGAAATAACGTAATTACGGAGGGAAAGAGGGCAACATGCGATCTTTGTCATTCGCTGTGTGGTGTCGCTCTCTCATCATGGTGTAATTCCCTCATCACGGCGATGAATTAAGACCTTTAATCCTCCACATCATCTCCGGGATTCCACGGCTCATTTATCGCTGCTGCCTGAATGTCACAGGGGCGTGGGCGGACGACGTGACAGTGGGGATTCCCGCTAACCAGGGAGAATGACAATTACCACCTCGCCACCTCTGCCCGGAAGAGAAGAGAACGTGGAGTGATGGCGGGTGAGTCACCGCCAAAGACACCGTGGTTTAGCCCTCTAATGAAGCGCGGGTCCACTGGTGATAAATAATGAGGGCTGTCCTTAGTCTCCGGGGACCACGGGGCGGAGGGAAGCAGAGGAGGGCACGGCGTGTGACGCAGGTCCAAGTTTCAGACATTGTGTACATGTGTGGGCCAGAGGTAGATGCCTCTGAGGTAGAAGCTTGGACTGTCTCTCTCTTTCTCTTTGTCTAACGTTTTATTTCATTAGCCCGTTTCATTTCCCTCCGGGCCTCGCTACTTCTGTCTATTAAATTCGTGTTTCCCATCTGCCCACTTACTGTCCTCCACTTTAAAGTCTCTGTTCTCTCCTTTCTATGTTTCTCCTTGGGCCCATTTAGGGTCAGCCATCTTTTCCTAGACTCTGCCAAATGTTCTGTCTAGGTCATTCTCCACATTAGTATTCACAGCAGCCATTTGCCTCAGTGGTTCTCCTTCCCATTCTGGCGTGTCCAGTTTCACCAGGATGGAAAGGGACCCAGAGTTTCCCTGCTGCATCAGGGAGCCAGACATCTGACATATTATTAAGCTGACTTATGTAGATTTATGGGACATCTCTGTCACTGACCGCATTAAAACCGTGTGGGAAAGATTTCTAGCAGAAATGGTTTTACCATGCAAGGAAATAGGCGATACACCTGAGATTAAATAAAATCCTCCAACAGCTACTCTGACTCAGGGCTTCCAATTTTCTTCTCCTCATGTGGCTTTCCTCGCCTTCGCCAATTTAGAGAGTAGATTAGGGGAGTCAGGGGTGTGCAAGGTGGTGCTGATTTTGAGTGGATGAAGAAAATAATAGAGAAAATAATGTAGACTCCAAATTTATCAGCTGTAAAATGGGACCTAAAGAAGTCAAACCATTTGTGTCTAAATCATTTAACATGGTACTAACCCCCTCCAAACAAACTCTGACATAGAAATGCAGGCGGCAAACACAAGTTGATAAAGCCTTAGACATGGAAGATTGTAAATATCAAGCAGTTAAAATTAGCATGTGTGCACCTGAGAGTCTGAGTTCAGGAGGTTCAGTCTTCCATCTGTAAACCAGGCACATAATCTGGGCTGAACAAAGGAGCAGGGATTTCTCCTGAGATACTTGAGGGGAATGAATTAGGAATGCATCAACCAAAAACCCCAGTAGCCTGAGCTGGGCCCCATGTTGGAGTTAAAATCTGGATGATTACAGTTCTGTATCATCAATGCTGCTCACATACAAAGCACCCACCCAGAGACAAGTCAACAGCTGTTGCCAAGCACTGGTAAACATGCTAGCTTGAGGCTGTAGTTGATAAACATCAAAAGTTAAAATCCCCCCTCTAGCTCCCAATAATGGACAATCCGTGATGACTTGGTCTCAAAAACAGTTTTCTCACCCAATTTTAGCCTGTATTGCCCGCTTCTGTGTTTCTTGTTTTGTTCTGTTTTGTTTTTTGTTTTCTGTTTTGCTTCCCTGGTATGTTACACTAACAAGCCATTCATTTTGAAGTTTGTAAAGGACCAAGAATGAAAAAAACACTTTCACCTTGGCTTTGTTTACAGTCTAGTAATCTATTCCCAGTCAAAGATGTATGGTTGATGTATATATTTTGAATACTGAGAATCAGAAGAGAGACAAAATGTGTGACATAAATCATACCCACCTCTGTTCAAGGCACACAACTGCAAGGCACTAAGTTGGTGAAATGTTCTTCTTCAGAGTCTGTTTCTTGCTCAAACACAAAACGCTGCATGTGTCCGTGTTTCATAGCTGTGTAGCTCCAGTAGTTCAGGAAAAAGTTGCTGAGCCCTTGTTGTTCAGCAAGGAACATAAAGTCACATGATCATTCATGTGAGTAGCAGCCCAGACAGCCAGTCACAGTAAAGCCTATGTGTGGTTGCCAGAAATACAATGAAACTGATCTGTGCAGAAATTGACTGCACTGCAAAAAAAAAATGGGGTATCTTAACATAAAAAATACTAAATCTGAGGAAGAAGGTACTCAAAATGACTGAGATGATCTTTCTGCATTAAGAAATAATTTCACTTTCCTTTTCTTGACATAAATTTAAGATATAGTGTAGAGTCGAACACTTAAATTAGAAATTAACTCTTAAATGAGATCTGACACTTATCTTGTTAATAACCAAATGAACCAGTGTTGTATACAGTGTTGTATTAGAACCAAGGAATACAGACACTGTAGATACTCCTCTTCACCATTCGAGATCGCCTTTAACCCTTTTTGTTACACACACAGTATACATGATATGCATATTAACACAATACAGCGTCAAAATATTCTGTATGTTCTACATAGGAGACCGCCACCTCTACATGACATTGACATTGTTGCTCTGAATAAAACAATATGTTGAAGGCCAACATTAACATAATCACCAATTACTTATTTAGACAGACTAAACAGCTCGTCCAAACGCCTGTCTGCTCTGGTTAGCACGAGGCACTGACATCGAGCACAAAGTCAGGTGCGCGTCACACTCCAGGCTCTCGGTGGGGATCTGCTTGCTAGCAGCCTATTCCGCTCACAGCCTGCCTGCCAGCAGAAGTGCTCATGGTTCGTTTATCAGCTACAGTGAGAGTGTGCGCCCATTGTAATTGTATTCACGCGGGCTTCTTAGGGCGAGATTGATGTGGCGGCCGGTCCACATATGCAAACGGGAATAAATGTCTCTTGGCTGACCTTGTTTGTTAGTTTATTTGCCACTCGCTCCGCAGGCTCTGGCGAGGCAGCGGCTGAGAGCAGAATCACTGTACCTGAAAAAGCATGTGCTGTGGATTTTTCTAGAAATGTGAGGAGGCTCGTTGTGTCGGCAGCAATATATCACAGTTAGGGTCAAGAATGGCCGCCGCTGCATTTTTAGTATTCTAGGTCTTCACAAGGACAAATCTTGACAGGAGCTGTGGCAAGCTGCGGGGTGAAAACACAACAGATTTGAGGGAATTTTTCTCACTTGACATTTTTTTGGGGAAATTGCCGTAATGAGTCGTATAATTCTGTTACATCTTCCGGTAATGCAAACTAATACTTGGGACTTCTCGGAATAACTGGTCACCCCCGGTTAACCTATCTCACACACACACACGCACACACACTCGACCGACTTTCTCTCTCCTCGCCCACGGATTGCACAATCCATCATCTGCCCATGAATCTCTCCTCCTCCACTAGCACACTTCATTTCTGTGCCGCGCTTTCTGTCACTTTACTGCTGCCATCCATCTCCCCTCACCCCTCCCCGCTCTGTCAGGTGAGCTGGGGCCTCACTTACACTGAAAATGTGCCAGAGCTTTTTGATTCTCCCTCCGCGCGCCGAAGGATAGCGATGCTCGGCAAATTAACCAATGCACTGATGTAGATGTCGACCTTTTCTTCCGTCAGTTTTAATATTTGTTCACACAGAGTAATCCTGCCAGCGGAACAGCGTTTTCTCTCCTCTCGCCATCTCTTCTAACCCCGGTTTGCCCTCGCGACTGTATTCCTCTCATCGACGTCTCTCTTCTCCGCCTTTAATCCCTCCATCTGCCCGCCTTAAAAGAAAATGGTTTACTGCAGCAATCCTGCATATACATGCAGTTAAGATAAGCAAAGGCTTGTTTAGCAAAAAATTGCTACCCAGCACTATGGGGAAGACTGATGTACAAATCAGTAGCTGATTTGCAAAGTGCTAGAAAGGCTTCTGAGTGTTTGTTTGATATATGAAAGAGTCAACACCAGCTGAGGCAACAGTATATAGTAACTAAGGTAATGGAGGCACTACCATTGCCATCATTCACATGCCGGTCCATTCCCTTTGCTTCTGCAGCTTACTGGAGTCAACAACCGCTCTACCAAGCCCAAGGCTAAGCCCGAACCATCTGGGGGACTGTGTGCATCAGTGTTTTACCCACCAAGCTTATTTTTAGGACCGGTTCACAGCCCTCCTGCCTTGAACCTGCCTTTTATTTAGTTCTACAGCATAGTGCGAGTCCGTTCTCCAAACGGTGGATTGATTCGACTTTCCTTTATACAACCATTCTGGGGGGGGAACACTGAGTGCTTTTTACCTCCTTGCCTCTCTCCAAACAACTCCCCACGTCTCCCGTGTCCTTTAATTAACGTCATCCGTGCCTGGGATGTCGCAAAGGGAAAAATCACAAATGAGAGTGTTGCTTCGCCAAGGTTCTCAGCAAAAATGTCAGGCGGCGGCACCGGCAGCAGACGTCGCAGGCGGCTACATCAATCAATAAAACTGGTTCCGCAATTGAACAGGGGCCAACATTTAATGTTGTGTTTATAAAATCGTGACTGCACAATCTGACTCTGTCTGCCCGTAGTGACTGCTCTGAGGCAGAGCAGAGATGACGGCATGTTTTTCACTCCTCCTCTCTCCTGATGATCAATAATTAAACAGCTAAAACCAGGACACAATCCTGAATGCACATTGTCTGTACTGGACTTAAAGTCACAGGCAACAACAGCCATTTCTGATTTCCATTTAGTCAGAGTAAGAGCTTTTAAAGCTTTACCTAACCGGTAAAATGACATTTCGGCACAACGAAAATGCAATGTTTCATGTGACATTTCCACATAATTGATCGCCGATTGAAATGAACAGAAAGTATCACTAAAGGTTGTCGACTAGTCCACTTTCAGAGCAACTGTCTTCTATAATGGTTATGAGACATAATTAAGTGGTCAGATATAGCAAATGAGATTATAATGCCCTATCAAAGTTCATTACCAATGCGGAGTATCAATTTTAATGTGGGTTATTCTGGGCTAAATTATCCTCTTAAACTTAAACAGTATATTTAAAGAAAGGAGGAGTTCAGCCTTATTAGCATTCCCTTGGGTAGGTATCAAAGTTAAATATTGTCTCACTTAAAGCCTTTCCAGGCTTTAAGAGTCTTAACTCACTCTCAGGCTTTACAACCACTCAGTAAACCATCCACACACATTCATTATCCCCATCCCACAACCAGAGCTTAAAATTTCCTCCAAAAATAAGGCTCATTTCACATTCGTCCTCATGTGCGCAGACGATATATCTTGGCCCAAGAGGTAAAATCACAAGTCATTATCGCAACATCTCACTTCTTCTGATAGGCAACATCTTGCTTTGATGATATTTTTATCAGCTTTTTTTTCGCAACATATTTTCTCACTGTCAGATGGACTGATTAAATCTCAGATAAAGACGACAGCACGTATGTGACAGTTAATGCGCTGGGATTGTTCGAGTCTGATAAAGCAAAGCTAGATCTTAATCGTGATGAAAACTTTCTATGAAAAACAAGTCTTAGAGCCTACAGCCAGACAGCTGCTGTGTGAGAGTACTTTGAGACTAGGGTTCACTTTTTATGGTAAACCTTGGTATTAAAATTGATAGTTCTCTACAATGTACATTTGCTTATCTTCTCTACTGAATTCTACTTAAGGGTCATGGAACATATTTCAAGAGTTTCACTTTTGTCTGACACATTTTGTGAAATTACGCTAAAATCTAAGCTAAAAATAATCTCCCTTCCCATTCTCTTAGGGAAAACTGAAACAAATACTATGCAATAATGATGACTATACAGACAAATGAGTGTTTCATTTCCTCTAGTCTTCATCTGTGGGTGTAGAAATCTCAAAAGAGAAACTCAGACACTCCATCAGGGAGGCCACTTCCACAGACTCCTGCGGGAGGATCCTGAGGCATTCCCAAGGCAGCAGTGAGATAAACTCTTTCCAGCGTGTCCCGGATCTACCTCAGAGTCTCCTTCTTGATGGACAAACACCTCCAAAGGGCAGTTTCTGTAACACATCCCGGCCACGTGCCCAACCCATCTCAAGTGGCTCCTCTCCACACTAAGGAGCAGCAGCTCTACTTTGAGCCTGATCCAGATGTCTGAGCAGTAAGAGTCTAAATTTGACACCCAATGTACAAATGTGTATATGTACTACAGGGGTTTCAGTTAATTTTAGTGGATCCATGCGGATGCAGATATCCAGATGTTTTGAAAAAACATATAACATAAAATAAGAAATAGATACTTTTGCGTGAATGTGTGGATGGGACCTAAGGCTGAGCACAGCCACCATGTAGAGGAAACTTGTTTCAGCTGCCTGTATTCATGATTTTATTCTTTCTGTCACGGCATAGACAGACTGGTAAATTGTTAATGATGTTCCTTTGCCGCTCTAATGTTCACCATGTTCACCGTCATAGTTAAGTGCATAGGCATTTGCTGAAAACATAAATGAGACTAGCATGTCTCAGGTTTAACTGCTATTTATCACGGGTATATTGCGTTACAGAGCGTAAAGGCTGATTAGATGGCAAGACAATATACAACATAAAGTGTTGCGACTCAAGGTTAAAACGGCAAAATAAACCTTACACAGTCATCCATCATGCATGATTGTATGTGACTCAGCGGAGTGATATTATGTATATTATGATGTATGACGGGGGGGAGAAAACATCATGCTCATCCACGGATCAATCAGGTTCAATCTGCCTGGTTTGAGTGTTCCTTAAGAAGAATAAAACAGTGCGAGTCTCGGGCCACTTGGCTGGCTGCTGTTGTAACTGTTGCAGACTCAAAATATTGATCTGCTTTACAATCAATCAAGCGGTGAGTGCTTGCCAGGGTCGGAGGAGACACTAATATCATGGGCATATGTGGATTTATAACGTGTCTCCCACGTCTTCGCATTTACTCGGCTTTTCATCTGTTTTGTTGCTCCTTTCCGCCCATTTTACCATAACGACACATAGCGGCCCACCTTTTACAAAATGAGGAAGCGGGAACAGCATCTTTCATTCGCCCTTATGTCTCTCTTCCTAGTCTGCCTTCCCCTCGATAACCCCCTCCTTCAGTTTTGGATCTCTGTTGATGGTGCACGCCTGCTTTTTCCATCATCTTTACCCTCCTCTTATTTCCTGGCTTGCGGTGGGAGCGCCACCACCGTCCTGTCCTCTTTCTCCATTCATTAATCCTCTCTTTTCTTGTGCTCATCTACAGTCCATCCACACGCACTGCCTCAGTCTGGTCAGAGCTGCCTGGAATTATTTACTGCTTAATGGCCTACAGCAGCTCACACCGGCCTAGCGGTGCTTTGCTTTATTTATCGATTTTCATTCCTTTTGTTTTAGTGTGTGTGAGCGTGTGTGAGAGTGACTGTGCATGTGCGGGAGGAGCACATACTAAAAGATATAAAGCCCAAGGACGTCCTGCACACTGGAGCTGCTGGGGAAATGACCTGTGGATTGAAAGAATGATTGATTTGATGGGTGAAGGCTAATCGGCCGTTACGGGCTGATTCGCCTGCTGCCTGTGCTTCTATCTGTGCGATACGTGCATGTGTGTTTATGCATGCGCCACATTGAACAACACTCACAATCACCCGTCATTGATTAGTGATCAATTCTCCCTGAGCAGTGCGAGTTCACCAATTTTCTTGACTGCTGAGTCTTTTGCCAACACTGATCTCTTTGTGCAAAGCATCGCTGCGGATTTGTAAGATTTGTTCCAGATTTACAGGCGACAGACACGGTTGAGGGGTACACACTGTCGCCTCAGAGCAAGAAAGTCCCTGGTTGAAATCCTGGATGGATAGAAGAGTTTTCCATGGGGTTTTTAAGATTTCTCCCTAAGTGTATGTGGGTTTTTTCCCCAGATACTTTCCCCCACTGTCCAAAAACATGCATGTTTAGGTAGACTCAAAATTGTGTGAGAGTGAGAGATTGATTTATGTTTGTGCCCTGTAACGGATTAGAGATATGTCCAGAGTATATTGCCTGCATTCAGTTTATGTGCACTTGAAATGGGGTCCAACGGACCCTTGAAACATCATTAAGCTACAAAGTGGGTAGGATAATGGATGGATGAATGGATGGATGGATGGATGGATGGATGGATGGATGGATAGAAATTAGTGATTCAGTAGTTAAATTATTCCATCAGACTCAATTCCCTGTGGAGACCTCCTCTAGGGCTTGACAGACACTCCCAGAAAGTTAAGATCGTTTTATGCAACGCTAGATAAGTGACCTTGGAAAGTTAGAACGCTGAAATCAGGAGTATTCATCCTAAGAATTTTATTGCGTCTACTTAATGTTTGAAGGATTCGTTGAACATGTTGCATTTTTATGTCGGATCAATTCAGGAGTTCACTATTTGTTATGCACCATAAATAAATACAAAATTAATCACACCCTGTCCTTCATTGAATGCCAATAATTTCCCCTTGTCTTAGATTTGCATGCCAGATATTCTATTAGCCAACATAAGCATCGTTATACTTCTTGGGCAGTGCTGCCAGACCTTTATGGTTTGTGACCCCTGGAAAAAATGATGGTCCGATGCAGGAGTGGCCTATGTGGCACCTGAAATACCACTTTAAGAGTGTTGTTTCCCAAAAATTTGGCAATGTAGTTACCACTGACAAAGCGAGAGAATATATAAGATTATTTTATTGGGAGGTCTGACGGGGGTGCAACTGAGAACAGATAAAAATAAACATTCTCTTTTCTGTAATGTTTTTCTTTTTTCTATTCCATTAATAATCTCACAGCCTCTATCAGTTTATAATGTGCCTGCTTGTACCAACCAAAACCACTGCCAGATAAGACATTCTTTTAGAGATGAAGCAGTGACACTCCAGACACTGCTCGGGGATAAAAATGTGAGCTATTTGCTCCCGCTATAAATATTTTACTGTTTTATGCTGTTTTGAATCCTGTGATGGACTTGACCTTTTACCAAAACAGCAAGTCACAAACTGTTTAAATGGGACCCAGAAACGCCTGAATGGAATAGCTATGGAACATTGGTTTCATCAGAAACACCTCAGATGCTATTTTATGAGCCCTTTTATGATCCGATTTTTGGTGCAGGGATATTACTGTCAATTTCTGCACATATCTGGTGCTTTTTCATGTTTAACTGGCTACCACAGGTATGCTTTCCACTGACTTAACGTTCATTGATAGACAACTGAGCTTTTTCCAGAACAAAGCGGTAATTGGAGTGAGACATCTTTGGGAAGAACCAGCGTAGCGTACATAGACTTTCACCTGAGACGCCTCGCATTAGTGTCTTCATTTACATGTGTACTTGAATGGGGTGGGTGAATGAAAATTAATCAGTTTATGTCACATCATTTTGAAATGACATTTCAATATCCAAAGTTTATAAAAAATAATGTGGACATAATGTTTTTGGGCTGCCCTGTGGTTATTCAACAAAGCCAAGGTAAAAGTGTTTTTTTTTTTTTCATTTTTAGGTACCCTTTAATATATACCATATCATTGCAGCTCATCCCACTACAATTGCATGAGAAAGAATGAAAAAAAAAACTAAAAGTGGTTGCAGGAATGATATTCTGTTGCAGGAGCTGCCCTTTTCTGATCTGTCTGTCTCCTGCACTCCTTTGAATATTGATAAGGCTGACGGTCCTGCCACAGTAGCTCTAAACCCACTGAACAGCGGGGGAAAAACATCACAATCGAATGCCACTGCTATCAGGCTACCATTTGTTCAAAGTGATGCTCACTGCAGCAAAGCCCAGACTCTCTGCTCCCTCTGTCCTTGGCTGTGGATGAGAGTCTCCCTCCATTTCAACATGTGTATGTGAGAATCAGAGAGACAGAGGGAGGCAGAGAAAGAGGGACCCTTTTACCAAAACGACTGATTACATAACAGCAGCCCGAATGAGGATCCACAGATTATAGTCCAAAAGAGAGAGAGAGAGAGAGAGAGAGAGAGATGAAAGGCATGGGGTTCCTGCATGGATGGCACCAGTGTCCCTTCACACAGCACCTCCCCTCTGAGATGATGATGATGGTGATATCACCACCCCTACCATCTTCCCATTGCATTTTCAGATCAATGAGAGAGAGAGAGAGGGGAGAGGGAGGGAGAGAGTGAGTGTGAGAGAGAGAGAGCTGTGTATTTTCAGCCACATGCGGACAGCTGTGCAGCCTCGTACGTGCTCACATCCAAAGAGACAGTGAGACAGAGAGAGAGAGGAAGGAGACGAACATCTCCTTTACATCATATCTGCGCCAGGATTTCAACTTTTTTTTTCTCCCACATTTAATCCTGTTTCTGATTTGTTTTGTGTATTTTTTTCCTTCTTTTTCTCCACTGTCGCATCCATCCGTCCTTCTCTTTCTGGAATGAACTGTTTTCCTGCCTGCGTCGTTTCCATGTCAGCATGGGAACTGCCGTGTCCAAGAGGAAGAATCTGAGAAACGATGCGATATCTTCCGTGGCAGCAAAAGTTAGGTGAGTGCTACCCGCAGCTCTAACCCCTCATCTTCAACCACGGCAGCGCCGAAGGAGCCACCCCAGGCTCCTCTCCCCAGGTGCGAGACCTGGCCGGAGTGAGGTGCTTGTGATGAATTGTCTCTGCGCTATCCTCGGGGGGTGCAGGGATGCGCAGGCGGAACCGTCCCGTCTTAAACGACCCCTTTATTATCACCTGGGAGGCGCAGATGGAGTCTACCTGTAGCCAAGGTGTAGCCTCCGTGGTCCCCCTCTGGGTGTCGGACAGGGGGACGTCGCAGCCTCCCCCCCACGATGTTGTGAATGGAGCATAATTGTGTAATCAAAGTCATGCAGCTGTGACTCACAGTCTCCTCGGATCGCTTTTCACAGCGTGGCATCAGCCTAAAATAGACCATCACCTGCTGCAGAAAATAACCCCGGGGTGTGATTTTGACGCTGAATTTAAAACAACAATAAAACGTCTGGCCGCATCGACTCCCACCCAGCACAGAGATCCGCTTGTCAATGAATCAGTCACAGGATCAATTGGGTCGTTAGTAGTCATCACCAATCAATTATCGGACTGTGAAGCGTCGGGGGCTGTTCATAAATTTTGCCCGGAATAGTCCGCTTGGCGGGAGTCCATCCCGTTAAAAGCTGTTAACGACTGCAGCCTTTTCCCGCGCAGCACGTGTCACCGGGATCATGCGTGCACGCATGATGCGCGAGAACCTCGAAGATCCCGATGAGGAACCGATGCGTGGTTTTCAACTCAGTCAATGAATGACCTTGACTCGAGCACGCTCCCGACGCGCACAGATGTGGGCTGATGTGCTATTACGTCATTCTCTCATCGCGCGGTGTGTCTTCCTTACATTACAGAGGCGAGAGACTTCGGCATGCTTTGCATTGGATTGCAGTGTGTGTGTGTGCGTGTGCATGCGTGCGTGCGTGTGTGTGTGTGTGTGCCACCTTGAATTGAAGATGAGCATGTGATGCACATACACGATGGCAGGTGGCTACTGAGGGTCGGTCTGGCAGGTGTCCTACTGTAAAAGTGTGTGCGTGCTTGTGGGACAGTCTAAGCCGGTCTCTTCCCTGTGCTGAATGAAACTGCTGAGAGCAGTTACACGTCTGATATGACTACAAATTATTAAAGGTGACCTAGACTGGTTGAGTGGTGCATTTATATTTGTTCTCTGATGTGAATGTGGTTATGGCTATGGGATATTGGTTTCGTCAGAAATGCCCCAGATCCTGTTTGGTGGGCTAATGTCAGACATGTCTTAATATATTGGCTCTGCATAGATCTGTTTCATGTTAATCTGGCAAACACAAGAATGCTTTACTCTGACTGGCTGTCCTGCCTGCTACTCATCCAAATAATCATGTGATTTAGTATTTTTTACTAGAGAATGGAGCTTTGCAAATCTTTACTGAACTACGTGGGAACTAAAGCAACACAGCTATGGAGTGCGTACATATCCAGCTTCATATGAGCCTCAAACATTAGATATTGAGGAACAACCAAGGGCATATACTCTGATGTTTCACCAGTAACTTCACCAATCTGCTGCCTCCCAGGGGCATGCCTTCATTTTCTTGTGTTGACCCCATATGGTACTCGCTGGGATTTGGGGGAGACAATGATTGGCATATGATTTACACCACACCTATGTTTTACGTGACATTCTGCCTATTCAGAGTTGCCACTCTTTGAACCCCCATTTCAGTGTCCACATACATCAAACTCCTTTCTGTTCTGCTCACGTATACATAGAACTGCAGATGGACACAAATCAGAGTCCAGCTGTTCAGAGTTTATGGTAACATCAACCTTGACGCTGAATCACATCCAATATTGATCAGCCTTTCACCTGCATACGACCTCACAGCTATGGAAGTGAGCATTCAGCAGAGATTTCTCTCCTCCTCGCTCTCAAAAACCGTACACAGTCTCTGGACGCATACAGTCATGCATGTGTGCACACGTTACTCTCTGCATTTAATCTTCTTGCCCTCGCTTCTCCAATCGGTCAAAAGGACAGGAAGGGGTTGAACCCTGAAAATCTGCAGTCACAAATCAATGGCTTTTTCCTCAATACATCCGTTTGGGTTACTGTGTTAATTCATACCATGCATTCAATACATTTTTATCTCTTCTTGTGTCAGGCAGCCAAACAGAAAATAGCCTATCGTTTACTTATTATATATACTAATTATATAGAAATAATTAGAATTATTATTCACAGAGACCTGTATCTATTGCAGTGTGGGACCCTCTCTCTTCCTGCAACCACTCCCACCAATCTGTTTTCCTTGCTACAAGGCCAAACAGCTGAATCTTTTGCATCATATGTAGGCAGGCTATCGATGTTATGTTTACCGCCATTTGGTCTAAGAAGGTAATAGGCCGTGGTGTTTAAATCTTGTATGGATAATAGCATTTTATAACATTCTGTGTTGCTGTCATCTACCAGATGGCAAGCCTATGTACACACACATACATATGCACGCTTTCTAATGCATTGAATCTCATTTAAAGAGAACTCAGTGGGATCATTAAGAGCCAAGCACAGTTCCTCACTTACTGTGTCGTGTGAGTCATCCAACATATGTAGAACTTTAAGCTGCTGGTGAATTGTGCAGATTCAAATCTCAAAGATCAGACGTAGCAGAAACACTGAATAGGCTGAACTGCTTATAGAGGTCAACTGAGTTTGTTACACTTCAGTAATTTGGATGAAGGACTTACTTGGGGTTTAAAGCAAGCTGAGGCAGATGGATGAGAGATTATGCGTGTGGGTGTGTGTGTTTGTGTGTGTGTGTGTTGGAGTGAGCACATGTGTGCGTGCCTGCGTGCGTGGGCATGCGTGCATGCAGATGTGAGCTGGGGAGAGGAGGTTTTCCACTAGGCTTGAGTGGGTGGTAAGGAATGAAGGTGGGAGTCACGAGCGTCCTGTACAAAGTCCCGGCCAGCATCGAGGCAGATGAGTTCTAGGGCTAAGACCCCCTCACCCCACACTGCTCCCATACCCAAGCAAAGTCAGTGGTGGGAAAATACATGGTGCAGGTGGGCCCCAGTGCTGGGAGGCATCATGGCTGTATGACACCTACCTGCAACACCTCTTGCCCTGAGCCTTAAGTGTCTGAAACGCAATGAAAAACAACTCGCATTTTAAGTGCCTTCCCCTGACAACCGACCTTGCGCTGTCAAGCAAATGAACACTGCCCTCTCTCGAAACAAAAACAACAGGCAACAATTTTTGTTCACGCCATGACATTACCTCAGGATACAGTGCAAAGCAGGACATAGTGGGATGTTCTTATACGCCCCCAAACGTAGTCTAAACATTTGTAGAAGTGGGTATAAAAAGCTGACATGTGAGTCTTGGCTGTTTCCTCTCATCAGTGGGTGTCGAGTCTTTTAACGATGAAGGCAGCCATTCCAGCTATGAGCAAGATTTTATTCCCTCCACCTCAGCCAAGAAGTTTTTGTTGCGAAACTGAAGCTGCTCTGTAATGCTTGATGTATGCTCCCCAATCCCTCTGCACTGGATTCAGAATTATTACTGTTCTGATGACACTAAATGTACCTTTACAGTCAAGATGTGCCACCTTAAAAGTCCACCTTGACCAGGGGAAAATATGATAGAATAGAACAGAATAGAGCATGCCTATACTGATCCCACAATGGGAAATTTAAGCAGAACAGCAGTAAAGTGGACAGTGCAGTTGAGGTAGTTAAAGAGCACTATAAGTATATATATTAAAAAAAAGAGTAACATAAATTATACACCCTATGTACATAAACATTTCAAAGTCAGAGTGATTTATACTCGGGGGAGCATGATCACCAGTACCTGATTTTATGATATTCCATCAAAATGTTGAGATATTTCACCCTAAGTGCGAGCAATCCGGAGCCCCTGAAGTCAAAATGACCTTAAGTGGTTGCTGAGGTACGAGGAGTTTTTAGAAGAAATCAAACAGCCACAAATAATCACACTCATGGGAACACAGACAAACAGTGGAGGCAAAACACTTAGGAGACATTGGGTTCTTGTACCCGGTGTTCGTTCCTGTCCCTGTCTCATCTTGTGCATGTTTATGGATTGGTGGTTATGAAACAGGTCACACTCTCCCCTCCAGCTGCTCATGAGAGGTAGTGAGCGACTGAGAGCAAGGTGGGGAGAGAGAGAGAGAGAGACAGAGAGAGAGAAAGAGAGAGAGAGGGGAAGAGATTACCTCCAATTTACACACCAGAATTCTGCGACATTGAGTGAAAAGGGGAATGCTTTGATCTTCTATCAGCCGGCATGGAGAGCTGTGCTGTGGTTTGGCCGAAGGGCATCGGACGACGGTGTGAGTGGAGCTGCAGGGGCTTGAAAGATGGCACGGAAGATGAAAGGGCCGGTTTGTTACAGGCAGGTGCAAATGAAATGTGTCTCCGTTTATCTGAGACGGTGGACAGGTGCGACCGGCCTTTGTTGTGGGCCGGCGGTGGCCGTGCTCATGGGGTCCGGGGGCTGCTACGTGATTGCCTTTTTGAAACAACAGTTGTGCCGACTCACTCCAGTTCAACAGAGAGAGAGAGAGAGAGAGAGAGAGAGAGAGAGAGAGAGAGAGAGAGCATTTGTTCTGAGAAACTGATCTTTTCACTTTTTTTTTCTTTTTTGCAAAAAAACGTGCTTTTATATTTAAAATTTCAATTAAACGTCTTTGTATTTGTGCGTAGGAAATCTTTTTTCTATCACCTTTATCTCCCCGCTCATCTCTTTTCCCTCTCCCTTCGCCCAATCAGACAATTCTTTGCCATAAATACGCTGTACGAGGCAGATTTCATTGATTACAGCGAGCAGAATGATTGAGGGCTCCAGCAGTGCTATGTGACTGTTTGTCTGCATCTGTCTGCCCTCATGAATATCTGTTCTATTTTTTGACAAAACATTTTCAACCCAAGTTTCCTCAGTTGTCATGGAAATGTAAATGTTGCAACTTTTACTACCGTTCAGCACCAGCTGAGCAATCTTAATTTGCTGATGATGACCATGTAATAAAGCCCCAGAATAACTTTTCTCCTGGATGGAGACAGTTTTGTGGATTTCCCAAGAGCCAATTTTCAATTTTTCTTTCTTTTTTTTCAAACTGTACTGTGTCCAATATTTATGTATTGGGGTGGACAGCAGCCCAGTATTTAAAGGGCATTCATGCTATAATTCTCAATGATTTGACAGAAGGGTGGAAAATATTTGGTGCTGAGCTTTCATGGAGGGATTTCTCCCCTTGTACTCAACCAGTTGTTTCTAATTGAGGTGTTGACATCACTTTATTATCACAGTCTATCACACATGTGATTACCGCCATACTACTGAATTTGTTGGTATCAGTAAACAACAGCGTCAAGGCACATCGTTATGTAATGGGATTTTCTTTTAAGTCTAGTGAGTTTTTGTATTTTATACACGGTAGTGCCATTTTTTAGGTGTGTCAGTGGGGAGTCCATTAATCTGCATTGGTTTCCAACTCTTTGCATTGTGGTCAGACACCTGAGTCAAAAAAGAGCCATCAGGTTTGTCATGTCAAGTCAAAGAGTAAAACAGTAACTGAAACTCAAAGTGGATTAAAACGAACGTTAATTAGGTATAAGCCACTACAGAGATTCAGACCAGTGGTGTGTGCACTGTGTGTGAATCAGTTACATCACCCAGTGCTGCGTGTGGACTTATGATGAGTGTGGTGAGTCACTGACATTTTCATCAGCTCCCCTATCAGGTGCTCCATTCCCACATGTCCCATAAAGCACCACACTTTCAAGACTGCAATTAACATTCCCAAGTCCCTCTGGCCCTCAGCATATGCAACAGGGCTCTCAACAGGTTCCCATCTTCCCAGCTGTGCATTTATGTGTGTGCCGGCTCCTTTCTGCATGTGTCTGTGTGTGTGTGTGTGTGCGCGTGTGTGTGTTTGTAGAGGACCCAATTCAATTAGACCATCTGTAAGGTTGATTCGATTAAGGAACATTATGAGTAAGGAATCTCTTTGCTTGGCAGCGCATTGTTTACAGTGGGGAGACGCCCAGGGAGGCATCAGCTTAGTTGATATTCAGACCAGTGGGAATGCTGCCAGTGGAGTCGTGGCCTGTTTTCTGCCCTGAACTTCTTGTCCTCTAAAGATGTGTGGTCACAGTGTTAAGCGGCTTGAGACTCTATCGGCAAAAGAGCTGAGAGGGTTAGATAGGTGTCAGTAATACTGTACGTAACATCATTACGACATGTGCCTCTTCGATGTTTTTTGATAATTTGCAGTAGTAGTAATTCTTCAAGGTTAGAAATCAGTAAGTGGTCAAAATCAAACAAAATGTGTCGATATGTCAGTGGTAATTGTTTTTTGATTGTCTTTGACTGCATTGAGGCTTGAGGTAAAACTGGAACAGTGAAAAAGGGGGCTGTTTACAGTTTTGTAACGTTCCCATTTGCCACGTTAGGCATCGGGTCTGAATCTATTAAGAGAGTTGAAGTGCTGAGGTGTATCCTCCCGTCGAGGATCTTTTCATGTGTCTCCAAAGTGGTGAGTGGAGTTTGTGGCACAATGTGTTCATGAAGGAACGAGTGTGTGTAACTGTGTCTGACTCATTTCACTTGTGAAATGTGAAGTATGCTAGAGTATCTGCTGAACTGTACACTCAGACAAAGGTGAAAAACTCTCATTGAGCCAGAATAGAATAGAATACTAGACAAGAAACAGTAGGTTCGTGTTTCACATTGTATCCACGGTAGTTTACGTAAGAGTATCAGTGGATACCTGTGGATTGTTCCAGGGTTGTTCCTGGTTGGTTGATTATGTAGTTAGAGATGGTCCTCGAAAGAAAGATGAACCCATTATTCATTAATACCAAAGACCAAAAGAGACAAAGCCCTCAGTGTTAAATGACAGAGGAACAAGATGTCAAAGTCTGCATAATGAAAAGGATAGGATGGTTGGGACAACAAATACCATGTAACGCAGACTTTAACACAGGAGACTGATCTGCTGGCAGTCAATGTCAGTTTCCGTTATTCAGAACCAGAAACCGCTATCAGTAACTCAACCGCAAGCTGGGCCTCAACCATAACACTCACAATCTCTTGTATTAAAATCAAACTCTATGTAGACAATTCACTACTAGTACTTAAGTAGAAATAAATTCCAATTTCTGCTCTTAAGTCAATGTAGGTGAAAAGTCCTCAGATTGCTTTTACAATGCTATCACAGCTGGGCGAATTCCATCTCAAAGATCACGTGGTATGATATAAAGCTCAAATTGGCCCTCGGAGCGAAATGGACCCTGTGATGAGAATATGTCAAGCTTTTCCCAAGGTCAAGAATGAAATGTGGAGCTCATTAAAAAATGGTGTGGTCCGCACCGTTGTAAAAACATTGGCTTATATTTGTTAGGGGAAAAACATCTCACATTTATTGTACCTTTAAGGGTAGACATCGCTTCCACACAGGCAGTCACCTCCAGAATAACAATGTGATCTGCTGTGAATCCAGGACACAAAACTTGAACGTCTGCCAATCTTGTCATTCATGTCTGGCATGTGTTTCACCTACTTTGCAGGATCCATTAGAGGTGAAGTGACTCAAAGCGTTTTAGGGATGAGTTGATTCTCAAACAAGCATTGAGCTGGAGGAACTGCCGTCAGTTTTATGTCTTTCCCCCTTATTTTCCTGACTGCACTCTTTCGGCCCGTCTCCGTTTCCTCAAGCTTACTCCACCTTTCATTTTTAATATGGCCTCATTTTTCTCTGTACCCTCCTCTTCCTCCCCGCTATAATCCTGTCTCTTCTCCTCTGAAACTCCCCTCCCCAACTCGTTCCTCTCCCCCAAACCCCTGTCACATGTCTGAGAGCATGCAGGACCAGTGTCATATCACCCTGTCAAGCGTTTCCTGTTCTTCTCCCTCTCCGACTTCTCCTCCTCCGTCATTTTTCACCTTAGACTATCTCTCCTGTCACCCTGTGCACCTGTGTCCCTGATGTGCTGTGCTCACATATCACCCATGAAGTGGGCATGAAACAGTAATCAGAGAGAATTGGGAGAGAGGGTTTGTTTAATGGATGGATTGAGAGGCGTTTTTCTCTATCCATTTCCAACTCAGTTTCCTCTCATGTATAATGGATGACGCGAGTCTCTTGCACCATTGTTTGCTGATTCTAATCAGAGTGCCCCGGCCTGTTGAATAATAAAACAGGAGGGTTAAAATGAAAATGTCTCAGAGCTTCACAGGGACACCTGCTGATTAGAGAATAGACATTTGTCATAACTGTCCTCAACGCTGCTGGTTGGAGCAGAAGATCCAGACAGGAGAATAGCAACATCATTTCCATCTTGAAAAGCTTTTAAAGCCTTTTCCTTCTTTTTTTCCCCTCTCACAATGAAGCAATACTAAGATGTCCTGATAAAAGTGATGCTGTAACATTAATCTTTATTTAGGTCCTATTTCCATGTGCCACAAGCACACGAGTTGAAGCCTCGCAAGGTGGATCCTCATGAGATCTCTCATCATATCTTGGGAATCCACCTGTCTAGAATTACAAGGCGTCATTTAAATGCAAAATTCGGTGCAAAAGATAAGCCAAGATAAAGTGTCTGTTTTTCACTGCACTCCTGCTCTTTGTGAGTGTTGGTATGACCCGGCGCTGTTGGATGGGCTTTAATAATTGACAGGGCTACCACGGAGGAGGTGTACACCCACAGATTCTCCTGTATACAAGGGATTCTTCTGCTGTTTTTGTGTGCATGTGTGTGTGTATGTGTGTGTATGTGAGTGCTCACAGTCACATTTGACATTAAATGCATTAGGAAAATAGCAATTTGGAGAGCACAGCGGGTCATTTTTCAGGATCGTGTCAGTATACAAACATTATTATGCACAATGTTGACTCAGTTAGGTACTTTAATCTTGCATGGAGTATTGACAATTGAGTCATTGAAATATTGAATATAAGTTTGTGACCGGTTACATTTGTATTATAGGTATAAGACAAATCAAAGCTATGTTTTTGGTAGTTTAAACTGGCTGGTGCCTAGGAACCAATTATCGCAGCACTTGCTATAGAAATATTCATTTCCTACAATAATGGGGTCTCATATTTTCTCCTTCTCTGTCTTTCCATTTCTTAATCAAAGTCATGAGTTTTACAGCTAATAGTCATTGCTGCGGTACATTTCCTTTCAGTTAGTGCGCAGATTGGCATTGAAGGCACGTCTTTTATCTGTCATCTATCTTTCACTTCGTCCCTCTTTGCTCATTTTCCACTCCTGTTGCATAGAAGAGCATAAAGAGGTCAAGTTATTCAGCTGTGTGACCGGAGGTTATTTTACGCTAAAAGCTGAAGCCCACTATTGAGTTTTTTTTCTTTATGTGGTGAATGGAGGTTTGTGAGCGTTTTTATCATCTCTTCCTGTGCTCGGATAAAGGAAAAAAAATAAAAGAGGAGCCAAGACCAAAAAGAAATAAGGAGCTGAGTACTAGATGCAGGGCTGCAGTTATGGAGCTCACACCATCTATTTTCAGCCCATCTCCCAGTTATCTCCTTCAGTTCCTGTCAAGGTTAAGTATTTTTCTTGAAACAAAGATACCAGCCACACATACCTTCTAGAGGGTGTATGAGACAAGAAAACAAACACACTTACACTCTGCCAGCTGCAATTACATCCACCGATGGAAGCTGAGGTCACACTGAGAAATTAAGTCAAACAATCCTTCACTATCTCCTCTGGCTGTCTCATACTCTGTCTCTCTTTCAGTCTGAGGCTGCCTGAAGTGTGGAGATAAAACAGCTGCATCTTAATCTGTGGGTGGCACAAGCCTACAAAGAAGGCAATTAAGTTTATAATTTACAATTCCCTTGCCCTTCTCTCCTCTCTACCCTGCCATTTTCTCTTCTCTCTCACTCACCCCTGCCTTCCACCTGTGTATTAATGTCTTTATGTGTGTCATGTGTATGTGTGTGTGTACGTGTGACTGTATGTGTGTGTCCACAGAGCAGCTCGAGCATTTGGAGAGTACCTGTCCCACACACACCCTGAAAACCGAAACGGATCAGGTCAGCGTCTCTGCCATCCCGCCCTGAGTATTCCTTCCTGCTCATTAATCCTTCCTCCACCTGCTTCACTTCATCCGCTGCTGAAATGCCACGCTGCGATCATCAGTGTATCACTGCCACAGCAAAGAAAGTTTTGATCCTCTGTGACATCCCTCAGCTTGCCCACTCCTCTTGCGTCTGTCACACCCGGGTGCATTCCTCTGTCTCTAACGTTCTCGTTTGTCTGTTTTTGCCATCACACCAGCTCATCTTCTGTGTGAAACCTTGGTGGGCCCTGAGCCGGAGTCGCCAGGTGACCTAGCTGGCCCCAGCAACAACAACCACCTGCACCTCTGCTCCAGCGCCACCAAGGCCTGTGAGGACGACCAGGAGCACAGCCTGGTGAAACCCCCTCTGGGCCTGGACCAGCCGCCTCCCCCTTCCATCACCATCTCATCCAAGCCGTCGCGCCTGTCCCTCGAACGGAGCTTCTCGGCGGAGGAGGACCAGCAGAAGTGCGTGGAGTGCACCCTGCAGCCCGCCCGCGTCTACACCATCACCACCCAGCGCGGTATGCTGATGAGCAGCGGCCGGGGCAGCAAGGAGAGCCTGGAACTGGACGTCCTGAAGGAGAAGTCGGGGAGTCGCGGGTTGGGATCTCGAGGTGGCCTGATCCAGCCCTCCACTTCCCCTTCCTCCACCTCGTCGTCTCCCACCCAGTACCACCATGGCGCTGGCAGCAGCGGCCGCGGCACCGGCCACCATCACGGCAACCATCACCACGGTAACCATCACCACGGTAACCACCACCCCGGCGCCACCTCGGGCGCCAACGCGCCCTCCGGCAGCGGAGGAAGCGGCGGGCCGAGCGGCAGCCAGCAGCAGTCGCTGAGCGCCGCTGGATCCCACTCCCACCATGCAGCACATCACAGCCACCACCATCACCTGTCCCAGCCTCCGCTGCAGACCTCCGTCAGCGCCCACAACATCCGCAGCTGGGGCGAGGGTGGCAAAGGGGAGGCGGAGTGCAGCGGGCTGGCCTGCGACTCCTGCAGCGGCGCGCCCTCGAGGAGCCAGGGCTCCCTGGACCTGGAGAGCACGTCCCGAGAGGCAGGCAAGCAGCACCGACGCCTAGAGCGGATGTGGAGTGTGGACCGGGTGACTGGGCTGGAGAGAGGTGAGAGGGCGGAGGACGCAGAGGAATGGAGAGGCGTTGGAGTCCAAACGAGGGCGGGAGGGAGGGGTTTGCTCATAAGACCCTGTGGTTTATTTATCTTTTTGGTATTGGACCAGAGATGAAATAGCATTTGACCCGTTTTATTCATGGCAGTTTACAGTTATTGATATGATGAAAATAACAAGAATACTTAGTGTACCTCCCGCCTTGAATCTGATGATGTATCATTTTCAATTAGACTGTATTTTCATCAACTTTTGTGTTTACTATGCAAATCTGTAATGTGACAAGAACAACTTTTTTTTTATTAACAATAACCTGAAAAACATAGCGAAACACTGTTACAGCACAGCAGGAAATGGGTCAGATGTTGGTTCCAACAGAGAGACTATTAACAGAGCTGAAAACAACAGCCTCAACAGAAATGAATGTTATAAATCTTTCAAAAGTACAGTAATATTTCTTGAGGGGTAAAGGTATTGGACAGCATCACATTAGGAGGTGTTCTTGTTATTTTTACCATTTCGTTGAAGCACTTTTAGTTAAACATTAAGGGCACATTTAACCTTGCTTTCCCATACATCTTGTGTTTGTGACAGTTTAATTATATTTCGTTGTTGTGGTAGTAATTCTCGGCTTTGTGGGAAGCTTTAGGGCCACTTAATGAAAAACAAGCTACACGTCATACTTAAATCTTCATTCCATCAGAGATAACAGAGCGACTATATAGCTCATTTCTCATTTCATTTTTCAGTCGAAATCAATCTCACGCAGAGCTCAGATCTTATGTAAATTTTAATGGGTTCGAGTTAGACGTCCATTCCATTCAAATCTATTTCTTCTCGGGTCACGGGGTGGGTTAGAGGGTTTGATGTTGGATGTGACGTGGTGGTCTGTATTTCTGACTCTTCGTCTCCCCGTCTCTTTCCTCTGCTGTCTCCTTCTGTGTGTCTCCCTCTCTCCATTTGTGGAGTGGTGGACCGTGAAGTGCTGTTACCGGTTTCGTGCTTTCATATATTTAACATGATCTTTACAGCGTTTGCCAGTGGAATCATCGTTTTTCTCTCTAATTGCAGAGGACACAAACTGGTTCCCCAAGGAAAACATGTTCAGCTTTCAGACTGCCACAACGACCATGCAGGCGTGAGTGTCCAACCTTATCAACTTCTCTCTCTCCACATCTCATACACACATCCAGGCTATCAAAAAGCTTAATCCACTAAGCATAAATGGACTAAAGATTAAATCCCCTCCAAAGAATACAGCTAGCATTTCTGGTGCGCTTTAGATGTAGATAATAAGTAACAGTAATTTAGGGTGCAGTATTATGCAATTCACAGCTCAAAGGCTACATGGTGCAAAACCACGTGTGTCTTGAAAAGATCCTGTACGTTTTTATCTGTAGGGGAAAATAGAGTTGTGCGTGTGTGTATGTGTGTGATGAAGATAGCAACCTGAGATTCTGCTCACCTGCAGCTGTGAGATAACTCAACTGTCACAAACACTTGAGATCATAATGTGGAGTCTCACAGAGCTTCCAGCTACCTCTTCAGCTTCAGCCTGAGTGCCTCTGCCTTCCTTAATGTATATCTTTTAAGTGTGCAGTGTGCAGACTCAATGCATCTCTCTTACATTTTCTATTAATTCCCTGTTCAGCAATGTCTCCTCGGACGCACTTTATAAAATGGGTGGTTCGTTTGGCTTAAATAGCCAAATGAAATGGCCCACATACATTACCAGGAGCAGTTGTGAGGAGGTTTTAGGACTTTTTTTTAAGTCATGGAGGTCAGCTCTGACACTCCTTTTGTCTACCTCTCATTATGCCTCTCACTGTTCCTACTCCCTGTGTTCTTGGACTCATTGCTCACTGGTGCCTAAACTCTGTTTTTCTTCCTTCCTCTCCTCTTGCATGCTAATTACTCACTGGACACTCAAACAGGATATCGTGAGTATATTTCCCTGCCTGCTTCCTCTTGTTCCTGGCTCGCTTAGCTCTTGTTCTCAACTGCTCTTCCTTAACTTTTGATGTCTTTGGGTTAATTCTGGCAGTACTAACAAACATCATGATGGAACACATCAAAAGAAAATATATCACTAATCATCTAATTGATGGACATGTCAGCTCAAAGCCTTGCATGCTAAATTAATTTGTTTTGATTCATGAATCCGATCCAAAAGAGAAAAAACAGGATTTTCATGCAACAGCAGGGATGAAGCCCAGTGTAATCCACTGTAGCCTGCCAAACTCAAGTCAGGAAAACGTCCGAGTGTTGGCTGACCTAAACCCCATCCATTCGCATCCACCCAGCAGTTCTGTCAGTCTGGCAAGCGCACCCACCCTCACTTAGGACACAGCAACACATAGGGTTTGGCAGTTTAAGAATGTTGTGTGGCGGTCATGTTAGTGCTGCAAATCCTGCTCACAGTTGTAGCCAATTATCACTGAATCTGTGCTGGCTGACTTCAGACATGTTTGGAACTGACTGACTGTGGCAATTGGCTCTGGAGAGATTTGTTAAGGACGGGTATTTATGGTGTTGACATGTGGCCCTCAGCGTATTCCTGTCAAACTGGTAGTTGTACTTCAAAAGGTTTCCATTTACAGTCATGTTTTCAATAAGTTGCATAAAACTTTCAAGATAAAATGTCAGGCTCGCTGGTTAAACAAACAGGTATGAGGAGAATGGAGCCTAAAACCAAGCAAAGGCTCAACAGTTCATCCTGCACGACCCCTGCTCCAGCCACCCTTGCCTTACTAAACCTAACTAACCCAAGCCGAGCAAAACTCCTGCTGCTAAGCAATGGTTGAGGCTTTCTGTCCCTGCAATAATTAAAAATTAAGGCCGGCAATGCATATCTTTCTCATTGTCAATAATTCACAGCGTTTGCGGTTTTGTTCTTTTTATGGGATTATTTAACTAACAAAATAAAGTTAACACAGGAAAAAAACGGCAGCCTTTAACTTTATGCATTGATTTGTTTCTGGGGAAGTTTTATAGGCTAGATGTGACTGTGTACTCGAACTCACCGTACCCGCAAACACACGAATGTTTGCAAGCTTCACAGAACCGCAGGGTCGCACCTTTTCCTAGTCGAAGACAGTTAAGACTGTTGCAGACACTATCACACATTGTCAGTGATGCATTTCACACCATGTTTGTGCTTTGACACATTCACGTCCATCTTGAGCCCAGTGGGGTATAAATTCTGGTGCAGTTAGAGGGACTTCAAAGTTTCACAATGGATGATTGAAGTCAGTGGCAGGCTTGGACAATAACTTTGCCATCTTTGCTGTCAACCAGTTGCCGGAGGATTACGTACAAAATGTCTCAGTGAAAAACAAAGCTCGGGCTGTGAACATGGTGGGGTAAATTTACAGCTCTGGAGATTTTTCAATTTGAGTGCTGCTTTGACCAAGACAGATAAAATTCCCCTGAAACAAACATTTCTTTTTTTTTTCTTCAGGTGCAATGACTGAGATGAGTGTATCTATTAGAAAATGACTTTTATCACATGGCGATTTTGCACGATTGTTTAGGAGTGACTAAATAACACCTAGCTACCTACATGAGCCTCCCCCTCACAGCCAAACAAACCCTGCAGCTAAAAGCCCTGGCATCAGTTTCCCCGCACTGACCTACCCCATGCTACGTCCTGCCAGCATTCACCCTCTCTCATCCCTTTAATAATGTGCCACATCCTGGCAGGGCTTTCCGGGGATTTGTGAAGAGAAAAAGGAGAGACAGAGAGCAGAATTCGGCTGAAGTCATCCAGAGGTACGAAGCCTCCCAGCCAGGGTGTGCTCAAAGCGGCATCTGCATTCATTTCTGGCCGGGCGCAGTTGTCACTTATTTACAGCCGTGTCTAATCTAACTAGCACCCAAGAGTCACGCAACAAGAGGACATTTGAAGATGTGGCGACTTAAGCTTTTAAAAAGGGATCGGCATATTGAATCCTGGACCACAGCACCGCAATATACAGTCCTGAGTTGTACTGCCAAATAAGAACAACGAAACCGTTTTCTTGTGAATGGTACTCAACCACATCTCGGTTGAACGTATCGATTGCACACTCAGGTCTGACCTGGAAGAATCCATAAATCCATCCATTATCCTACCTTCACAGTGTTGTCTCAGAGAAAACACCTTAGCCAGGACTCCAGTCCATCTCCGGGCATACAAACAAACACCATTCACATTCACGATCACACCGAGGGCCAATTTAGAGACTCTAATCAGCTTAAACATGCATGTTTTCTGGAGTACTCATTAAAAAAAAATCCTATGCATATGCCACATATTAGCTCCTGGGAATTTAACCCAGGCTCTTGTCAGATAAGTGCCAACCACTAATCTGACACGTCACCAACCTGTATGAGCTTTGATTATTTGGGTTGCAAACTGTAAAACTGGAATAACATCAAGCATCATTGATACAAGTTGGTAAACCAACTGCAGCATCGATGTATGTAATTTGTGTGGGTAACAGCCATTGAGAAACCATTGGGAACAGGGAGTGAGATTCCACAACACCTCAGGACTAATGACATCGGTGACAAGTTCAGAAGCTGTCCCACTCAGGGCCAGATGCTCTGTGACACAGGGGCAGATGGTGAAAGTGACAGCACGCAGTGCATCTCAATTTCCTTTGACATGTCAGCGTCATCCATCTGCAGTGTCAGCGCATTAATGTTGTGTGTTATTTCATCAGAATGAGTGATCGGAACATGATGGGAGAGTAGCAGATGCAACTTCTTGTTGGAGCTTGTTGCCGTCCTGCTCTTAAAATTAAGTTTTTACTCTTTCTCTTTATCCTTTCTGATCTGGTCATCTCAGCACCTAAATCATTTTAAAATGATAGTGTGTGACCAAAGATGTTTACAGAATACATTTTGTAATGCATGCTTGACATTTTTGTCAACATGTAACAAACAAACAGCAATCAGTTACCTTGTGGAGCTGCCGGCTCGAGACTGAAGTATTTTTGTATGTTGTATCTGTCTCAGTCTTGAATGGCCCAAAAACCCAGACACATTACATATTAAATGCATTAGACATGGCCCGAGGCACAAAGCACAGCAGAAATTACTTTCATAGTCTGCAGGCAGTGCTTCTTCAAGTGCCAGTGAATACAAGATGATACTGAGCTCCACAAGATAATTTGACTTCTAAATAACGGCAGATCCCAAAAAATGTCAGCTTAATTATCTGCTGTATCTTAAAAACTCATCATTTCTCTCAGACTCATTAGCTTTAATTGTGCATTACAATTGTAAGGACAAAAAAAAAGGACATGACTCATAAAGACTAGTTGTATGATATACAGCAATCATAATGTCTGTTTTCAGACTTAAATATAGATATCCAACATGGTGAATGCGGAGAAAATGACCCAAAATAAGTGTAACTGTGTTATGATGTTAATTTAAAGCATTAAACTTCAGATTCATAATGGAACGTTTGTAACAGTAATTAGCAGATGAAAGTGGACCAGGTTTTACACAAACTGTTGAAGTTAAATATGACTTGTAGGAAGTATAGCATAAAACAATTTGGAAAATAAATGTAAATGAGGCACGGCGTGTTAGAGGAAAGGCTTAAGGAGGACTAGACAGATTGTCTTTAGTTAGAAGTGGAGGCGGACACGATTTTCTCTCACATTCCCTCAAAATCTCATTAACTGTCTCCACACCTCGCCGTTGTGGGCAGCTGAGGTTAAAGCGCACGACAATCAGGATGGAAGGACATCCTTCTCGTTCGACGTTAGTGCATCAAAGATCTCTTAATCACAGCACAGCGCAGCAGTGATTTTGCTTATCTTTAATTGGCAGTTATTCTGTCGACGTATTGAGTCCTGGCATTAGCTGAGCTGAGCCGTTCAATGTTGCCACTCCTCGAAACAGAGGTAAACTCAGGACAGAAACAATCAAAGACCTTTTTCCTTTTTCACGCTTTTTTTTAATGTTGTTTCTACCTCTTATGTGCTCCTCCACTGACGGATGTACATGGACCTGCTCACACTGTACACGTACTCACAAACCTCATGCAGAGATCATTAATCATGAGTGTTGACTGGTAGCGTGGTGTACTGAAACTGTGTGTGGATGCGACATGGTGGTGGTGGGGGGGTGGGGGCAGAGAGATAAAAGGATGTTTATCTGGAGCTCTTGCATAGAACATCATGTCTGGATCAGCCCGAAAGTGAGAGAAAAACTAAACAAACCCAATGGCTTTGTTGTTAATAAAGACACTAAATGGATTTCAAGAGGAACAAACTAATTCAAAGCTTTTATATGTAATTACACATATGCTGCCAAGGTATAGTCAGAGCCATTCAAGGCTCCTATGAGACATTAAAAACAACATCCTATGAATGCAAAACATGAAAAACATACAGTACATACATACAGTAATTGTTCCATTTCAATTTTTATTTATCTAACAGATAAGCTAGACATGTTTCTACTCAATTAAATAAGAGGGGGAAAAAATCAGAAATTGGGAATGTGAAAGCCATTCAGGCTCCTGGCACTAACCTAATGTTTAATATTAGCCCTCAAAATGTCTGTCCAGGATTTCTTGAATTATATACAAAAAAAGAGATGCATAATCCAAACTGAAATCCAAACCATTCTAAGAGGATTGTTGGAAGGAAGCAAGTGGAGCGATAAGATAGCAAGAGATATGTTGGATGGTGCCTGACCATAAGACCCGCGCGGACAGGATTTCATGGAGAATTATAGATGGAGATTATGTAGATTAATTAGTTACCCTGATTTTTATGGAAAAGGCCATTGCAGACTTTGCTGTCTGCTGTTTCTTCACAGCAGTTGAGGTTTACTGTGTGGTTAGAGCAGCCTTGAACAGATGTTTAAATTAGAGTCTGCATACACATGACAAAACTTCACACCACAGGGCGCTTTTTGCATTAGAATAATCCTTTGTGCTTTTATGGTAACACAAGGGGTAGAGTATATGCATCAGAGCAGAGAGGGTGAATGCCAGCAAACCCTGGTACTGCAATGTCTCACTTTCTCTCAGAAATCCAGGTCGAGCCAGGCTATTACCACAGGCATGAAAGCAAACCACACACAGGCTAAACAAAGACTCCACCAACAAAGCGACATGTCATCTGCCTGGCACAAAGTAAATAAACACACAGTGTTATGCAGCGATTTGGCCAGATCGTCCCTCTGATGCTCCATCATTGCCTCTGATGTGGTTTCTGCTAAAAGGCAGATGCATGAAAACCTCCAAAATACTAATGTCGGGTTTCCCTTTTGGCTGCTGTTACATGAATGAATCTCCTGTGTCTCATAAATCAACATTACAAAGAATGAAAAGAGGCACTTTGGCAATCGGGTACATTACACCCACACCGCCTCTATTTGGTGTTTTCCACACAAATTGACAAGGAAACATGTTTATTTCCCTATAATTATCTCTTTTTAACCTCTTTTAATAGAAACGGAAGCTTGACACTAAACTCTCCTCTTTTTGTCTTGCCTTGTTCCGTTTCCCGCCCACCCCTGCCTCTTCCCTCTCTCTTTTTTTTTTTTCCTCCTTACGGTTCGGTTCTCTCCCTCTCTGTCCTGTTATCCCTCCTCTGCTTTGATTCCTCTACCCACAGGAACTTCCGGAAGCATCTTCGGATGGTGGGCAGCAGAAGGATTAAAGCACAGAGTGAGTCAGAGATGCGTGCGTTTGGTTGATACCGTATGTTCGCTCAAATTGACTGTGATGTGGTTCATCCCGCCATCATCTGTGATTTTTTTTTTTGTCGTTTTCTGCCGTGTGTTTTTGCATGTGTGTGGCACCCAGACCCTGCTGCTTCGCTGGGGACTTGTAACACTCTCTATTGCATCTTCTTGACAATTATACGTGCATCGGTGTGTGTTTGATACACTGGCGATACAAGTCCGCATGTGTGTGTGTGTGTGTGTGTGTGTGTGAGTGCGTCAGGTGGAGGTGGTCTTTTAACTGTTCAAACCATCGCTTTGAATGTTTGTTCGTTCAGTCGGTTCAGTTGCAGTTACACGATCGAAAAACGCTAAAATCTGTTTTTCTAGATTTTTCTAAAAGTTGATGAATAGGAAGATTCAGCGTTTTTACGTTGGATGCAATTCCAGTAGAAAGATTGAATCTGCGATCATCTTTTTTTGGTTTTTTGACAAGCTCCTCTGATCCCCAATCAATAAAATATGTGTTTTATGTACGTCAAATTTCAATGTGACAGATCTGCCAAAGCGGATTTCGAGTCCAATCTTCCATGTCTGTGCAAAAAAGTGAACTCGCCGAAACGTGGCATCTGGTTGGTGCAGACTGAAATGTCAGAGTTGCTCCACACCTAAGACGTCCCCTGCTGCGAGGACAAACTAATGTCCCCAACAGCTAATTTATTCTTCAAAAAAAAGTTTGGCTCCGGTTGCACAGACATTTGCTGCGTGATCACAGAATCTGTTGGCAAGGCTGCATGTTTGATGGGGCCGAATAAAATTGATGTTATAGCAAACGTCCAATTAGCCTGAGGGAACTGGACATGGGAAACCTATCGATCTGCTGCCAATTATATAGACATGTATATACATATGTATATATATAATTGGTATGTGTGATTGTGGGACCAACTAGTTTAAAAACATATCACTTTTAAATGTCTCGACCTCCATAGATGTCTCCGTGATAATGAGCACAATGCATTAATGCATTATTGACGTTATGAATAATAAAAAGACACTTGTACTTAATTGGCACAAACAGCGCAGTGAACAGAGAAGCATTAGCGAGGATCCCTCAGCCTGGCAAACAAGTAGAAATGCTGTGCCTTGAGGGACACTCTTGATTAACTGTGTCCAGCACATTGTAAGAGCACAGTTGACTGTGGTTGAGAGCAGAGCTGTGGTAATCAGCCACGGGAGGCTCAGGAAATCTTCTAATCGAGAGTAGTCACACTGATGATTATACGGACAAAGGTGAGCAGCAGGAACCGCTTCAGTGTTCAGACTTGCATATGGTAAAACATGTGCTGTTTATGCAGGAATTTGTTTATATGCAGAGGAAGGGACGGCACCGTACGTACAATATCTGTGACCTTGTGCAGCTGCATCCGCCTTTGTACTTTGTACGTGTGACGCCGAGTGTGTGGACGCAGAGACCAGTTTGCGGGCTTAGTACGTGTGTGTGAGCGTGTGCGGAGTGTGTGACTATCTCTCCCCACCTGCATTAGCGTTCGCTGAGCGTAGATCGAAGAGTTTCAGCCGTTCCTGGAGTGACCCCACCCCTGTCAAGACTGACTCCCCCCATGAGCCCAGAGACAGTGAGTTAACACAGACTTGCTCATATGCATGTACACACACACGCACACACACACACACACACACACATACACACATGTACACACAGAAACAGAGGAACTGGAATACACTGTCTCCTAGAACTGGAGTGGGTAAAGAAAAATGGTGCAGCAGGAATGATGGAAAAAGGCTTTACCTCTGAACTAACCAATCCACTTTTTACCACACAAACACAAACACTCATCAGTGTGCGTGTTTGTCTAGCAAGAGATGCATGACGGTGGCACAAAAACAATTTGCATGGCAATGATTGGAGTACGGTGACACAGTTGTGAGCGCAATTATTGAGTGCAATACAAGGACTCTTGAGGCTCCCGGTCTCCAAGAGAATTTGTATGTGCATGCCTAAGCTGTTGTTGTCTCAGCACACTGACGTGTGAGGCGAAAGGAAAGAGGCCTGGACATGTCAGACCTCAACTTTTAAAAATTAGACACTGTGGTTTGTTTACAGACAGTGCAAAAAAATTAATCACTGCCAGAGACAAACAGGGTCCTTGCAGAATTAATGAAAATGTGTTGAAGAGTCTCATTGTCTTCAAGGGTTCATAATCTACCAAAAACAGCCGCGGTGAGAATGTATTTTGAAAAACGTATTGTGTTAATTACCCATCTGATGCTCTGCGCTCTCACATCTTGACAGGCAGATTGATTGCAGCTTGAATTTGTGCTTTGCGCCCGCACAATGCATCTGCGATTAATTAATTTGCTTACATGTGTGGCTCTTATGGAGTTGAAAGCCACTTAGCACTTTTAGTATTTGTCAGGCATAAATAACATCCAGTAATCAGCGCTTCCAGCACAGCTGGAACGAGTCCAAATCGTCAGGCGCCTTTAACGGAGGTCAAGCAGCAAGAGAAGTATTTCATGAAGTGAAGGAAAGACAAATTGGATCAACCTAGGACAGGGTCCTGACAAAACTAATATATAACAAGTTCAGCACAGTGAGACAAAAGCTAAATACATGTGCGTTTAAGTGAAAATAAGATAATTGCACTTGATTTCAACCTAGCAACAAAGATGCTAATGGAAACTACTGGACTTTTGCTGTATTGTAGGTGGGCTCCACTAGTAACTCATATTCATTAATGAGTCACTTTTCTTCCCCTTTTATTTCAGCTGATTTCAAATTAAAATCTCTGAAACATGTTTTTTATTTAATCAGAGTGAATCACAGCCTCATCGTTAGCAGTAGCTTTCATTGATGATTATTTGGAACTGCCTAATATATACTCAAGTCACACTGTGCATGTCTAACTATTCAGTCATGTTATTGCTTATTTGAGCCTTGCGTTCAGTTCAGATCCCTGCATGTCCCAAACCACAATGTTTTCCACGGTGGGTTTGTTACTTACCTTTGAAGCCATTTTTCATCTTTCATCTGTTACGTTTCGAACACGTTACAAAGTATGTAGGACTGAGGACACGACTGCGAGAGCACACATGGAAAAATCCATGGACACCATGGCACATAAGACACATTAGCACACACAAAGTGACCGTCTCTACTGTTGACTCTGACCTTGTCCATCTGTCTCCCTATGACCGTGAGTCTTTCTTCGACTTTGTGATGCTCTCTATCTGTGAGTATGTCTTCCGAAATGGAGCGTGTGTCTTGGTCCGAGTGTGTCAGAGGAAATCAAGGCGAGGACTTGTGTCACTTGTGTTTTTTCTAAGAGCTTTGGATACGTGTATCAACACACTCTGTTTGCATGTCCCGTCTATGTTGATGTCTGAGTTTTTGTGACCGTTGTGTTTTTTCACCACCTCCATCTTGAGTGTTTCTGTGTTTCAGAGTGTGATGAAAGATCAATGATATGTTGATGACAGTCTAATAGTGTACTTGATGCCTCATTCATCCCCTCTCCTGAGGGAAAGGTATTGTTTTGAAGGAGTGATGTTAATTATGAATCTTGTCTGTCGCTTTCTTCTTTTTTCATACTCTCCTACATATCAAACTGCCATTTTCCCCTGGGTACATTTTGCAGAGGTTTTTGAACTAGAATGAGGCAGATCCAGCTTTTCTGAGGCATATAGTGACATATCAGACAAACATTAGATAAACATTTAAACCAACAACTTTTGAACACAGTAGTGAGACTGTGAGTGTAAATCACCTTGTATGTGATTTATCTTAGTTTAGGAAAAGGAACGAGCTGACGAACCAAGAAAGTCTATCAATGCATTTGTATTTCATATGACAAGATCAGTATTTGCACCAGAGATTTTATCACCTCTGTGGATTCAGTTAAGAATTTACTGATCATCTTAACTCATTGGATCCTCAAGAGGAGTGTTTCTTCATCTCTGTTTACAGACCTCGCAGTCTTTTTTTGTATAAAGCACCTTATCTAACAAGGATTAAAGGCTAAAAACAAGTGGTCTAATTACCACAGGACGGAATAAATTAAAAACTGGGTCACAACACCTGGCCACAGATCAAAGACCTAAAGACAAGTCAGCTTCTTGTCGGCCAAGTCAATTACACCGGTCGCCAGAATAAACATCAAACAAAGTCAACAAAGCAGTAATGAGAAGCGTCTGAATAATAGGAATATACTGACGTAATTCTGATATGCTTGGCTTTGTACAAATATTAATTCAAGGAGTCGAGTCCACATTTACAACCATGAGAGGTCACAATAGACACAAAAATCATCCAGTCAACAAACAAGCTACACAATCCACACTCTGTCTTGATTTATAACCGATGAGACACATTCATGGCTACAGTTGTGTGGTATTAGCCCAGCCCACAACTCCATTTTCTTGCTGTGATCATTAAAAAAATGCTGCTCACACCCTATATTCTCTGCTTCTGCTTAAGTAATCTCGATTGGTTAGATAGAGCAAATTATTTTGACACCACATTAATAAACCCCACCCACCCACCCACCCAAGAGGAACAAATTCAACAGCTGTCTCACACCGTAATCTATAGTTACACACAGCCCGGTGCTGTTTAATGGAATTATCCGCTAATTAGCTCATGAGCGGCGCTGCCACATCGACGCTTTTTGGTCAGCAGAAAGTACGCGCGCTGAGGTTCAGCCAGATTCTCCCTGTAAAGCAGTGTGATTTCAGAGATAATGTGATAACAGATAATAGATCATTTTAAAGACACCCTCTGAGAGAGAGGGGAAGGAAAGAGAGATATAATTTCATGGAATGACAGCAGCGTCTGCCCTAAATGGTGAACAGCTATGACATATCACAGTTACAAACCACAAACCTACAAAGACGCAGATCTTATGTAAGTATGACGTGAGAAAACGAGGGGGACAAAAGACTCAGCTCTATGGTGCATGGCCTTCTCTCAGAAAAGTCGGCCTCAGATCCCAGTTTCCAGAGCTGTCCTTATTAGCCAATGCCAGTAATGCTGCCGCCACACAATCACTTTTTCCACACCTTCGTCAGCCCCCCCTCCCTTCTTCCATCTGTCATTTTCTTATGCCCCTGTCATTATAAACAACTCCATCTGCTTCCACCCAGTCCACACTTACAGTACCTCTCTCCACTTCCTAAACACATCTACACCTCATTCCTAGATTTTTTTTATTCTTTCTCTGGCATATCTCTTGCCTCCTCTCCAACACTTCTGCCTACACCCTGTTATTTTCTCCATAGTCTTTGTCCTAACCGGTCTGATGTATTCTTCTCCAGGCGGGGATCTGCAGGCTTCCTGTGGCACCCTGGATGAGGGAGGCGTCGATGAGAGTTTAGACTGGGAGGAGGAGAGGGAGATGGAGAGGCTGGCCTGTGAAGGAGACGACTTTGTACCCCCTAAAATCATGGTGAGAGACGGACGCTGGGGTTTCTTAGACCACTCCACTCCACCATTCACTCACACTCGAACGCTCACAGAAGTCTCCAATCAGTCAAGTCATGGGGACAAAACTAGGGATTGCAAGGGACGCTTTTACAACAGAGTCACTGAAGGGGTCTGAATACTATAGCGATTGGCAATAATGGCAACTTTGTCACTATATTCAGACAGGTGATCTCTTGTGCAAATGGTTAGTGATTGGTGGAGCTCAATGAATTCGGTATTACAATTTTTAAAAGGTTAGCAGACGTGTGAGGGAAAATCGCAGCATTAGGTATAGATCAAGCCATGAAAAGACATTCTCCACAAACCAACTCAGTGGCACTTAAATCTGCTCTCACATGCCTCATAAATACCCCACACAATTTTTTAAAAGCAGGATTTTTAGCAAAAAGTCTCCTAGTCTCCAAAGCCTGGGTCTTTCTCTAAAATAAGACTAAAATAAGAATTGAATAAATGGTTGTTTTAGGAAATAGTTACTTCAGTATTACACACTGAGGTCTGGGTTATATTAGGCTTGATCTAAAGGGAGGTTAATTGATATGCAGGTGTAGTATCTTGAAGGCAACTCAGATATTCTGTGCCATATACCACTGTGGATATTGTAGTCATACCATCCCTGTGGGCATTAGTCTCCTCTTCCTCTCATTTCTCTTGAAACTCCCTTCCTTTTTCCCCACCTCACTTTGATCCGTGCTCTCCCAGTCTTCCCGTTCCTCACATCCTACTAAATTTCCTCTCCTCCTTTGGTTTCTCCTTCAACTATAGCTGATCTCTTCCAAGGTCCCTAAGGCGGAGTACGTTCCCACTATAATACGTCGGGATGACCCCTCCATCATCCCCATTCTCTACGTGAGTCAAACATTGATATCTACTGGCGCACACATCAAAATACACAGGCATGCAAGGTTGGCCTGTAAAGGAGTTCTGTGAGAACAGAAAGAGATACATTATTTCAGAGGTTAAAAGGATTGTTTCATGTGCTCCCCCCCCATAGGACCACGAACATGCAACTTTTGATGATATTTTGGGTGAGTAATCAATCCTAATTGTGCTTTTTCATTCAAAAAAAAATATGGTTTAATGAGTGATTTTTACACAGAATGTACCATAACTGAAACACAAACACAAAAAGGGAACAATTGCAATTGTTTGAGATGACGCAGATATAGACTTAAATGATATTTTCTTGATGGAAGGAGACTAGAAGTCAGACATCGGCACCCTCCTCTGACAGGAAGATATGTCATTTTTAGTCTATAGCCTGGACTGTGCAGCAGTTTGCCTGAGGCTTGAACTTTGACTTGCATCGTGGGGGTTAAAGGGTCAAAAAAACAGCCACTGGCAAAAAGAAAAAATAAAATCTATGTGATTTATCTTAAGCCCAGGACATGCTGTTTTTCCTCTACCTGTGTGTGACGTCTATCTCAGTGAGCCGCAGCAGCTCTCCTTCACGTGGTACCCGTTTGATAACGGTCACTCATAAAGTGATTATATCTCACGTTTTCAGTCTAAGCCAAATTAAACTCTAATTTCCATTAGCATCTCCGCTGTGTGCAAATCGACCTGTGCTTGAACTCACCCTCAGGAGGATTTTTTCCTGTGTGCACATTTCGACGCCTCCCTCAGTACATTGTACTGATCTCTTTTCATATTCTTCTCTCGGGTTCCCGTCATTTACATCAATCCAACCCTTTCTTCTCCCGCGCAGAGGAAATAGAGAAGAAGCTCACAGCTTACAGGAGAGGGAGCAAGTTCTGGAGGATGCTCATCTTTTGTCAGGTGAATAACAAGGAAAATACAACCTAAAAGTATATATCCATGTGCTTAATGTCAGTACCCAGCCGAACTGCCTTAAGTACCTTCCTTTGGGATGCAAGCCTGCGAGATCTTAATTAAGGAGAGGGAAATGACCAGTATTAGCCAGCTGTGCTAATGTGTTTTTTTTTTCCCTTTGTGTGTTTGTAGGGAGGTCCCGGTCACCTGTATTTACTGAAGAACAAAGTGGCCACCTTTGCTAAGGTGGAAAAAGAAGAGGATATGAGCCAGTAAGCCATTGTCTGAATCCATCTGATGAAAGCAAATGTTGAACAAAATAATAGGGCATTTCAGATTTCAAAGGATCAAAGACTCTGAAGGAAATTTACCTCAAATGCTCCACTGGATTTTCAAAGTATTTACGCCCTTGTAGTCGATTTAAAACAAACTTGACAATTCAAAGACGTTTGCAACATTGATGCGTCTGTCATTAATGAGCACAATCTGTTATCTTTCCGCACGAGGCTCACAGTCTGTTGCACAGTTCTGCTTAATCAGCCGCTGCAATGTTAAAGCACGGCAGGTAACCAAAGAAAAAGGATTCTTAGTACTGTGGCGTGTGTAAACACAACAGGATAATTTAATTTTGCCTTGTACGTGTAATTGGATCTTCTCAGAAACAAGCAAATAAGATGCCGTGTGACTGAACCATGTCTTTTTTTCCCCCTACTTCGCTCTTCAAAGATTCTGGAGGAGGCTCAGTCGTTTCATGAGTAAAATCAACCCAGAACCCAACCTCATCCACATAATGGGATGCTATGTCCTGGGCAACCCCAACGGAGACAAGGTATACTCGTACTACGGCATATGACAGATACAACCGAAGCCACGAGCCTTAAACAATCTTAAATACCCGTACGGTTTAAATCCACACTATATATTCAATACGCATCCATGAAATATGAGTCATCTTCCACTGTAGCTTCTCTGCAGTTAAATATCCACCTCCTCACAGATGCACACTGTAGTTTTATACGCATGGAGCCATTGTCATGGAGACAACGGGAACCTTGATTTCGTCAGCTAATGTGCTCTCCTCAAATTCACACCACACCCCACTGAAAATTGCAAATGTCAGCAATAGAACTTTCCAATTAGCAGATTTGCTTTCCTGGTCTATCCACCCATCCATCATTTTACACTCGTATCTTAATGTTGTTGTAGAGTGCATACAGGGCGAAGGCTGGCAATGCACTCACCAGTCCACCACAGAGTGTACACACACTCATCATTCACTCTCACACTCACACCTAGGGGCAATATAGACTCTCCAAATGACCTAAACGTGCATGTTTTTTCGACTGGGAGAAAATGTATTCCTCGGAGAAAACATAAAAAGGTCGTCGACCTTCTTGCTGTGGATGGTAGCCGGTCACCACTGGGTTGCCTTCCCCAGTCTGTGTTATACAAATGAAATGCACAAATGACTGACTGTGTAATGTGTAAAAAAAAAAAACAGATCCAGAATGAAACTGAATGAATCACTTCCTGCACACCTCTTCATAGCTTAGTCCTGTTGAATTACATGTTAAATGTGTAGAAAGCTTTCATAGCACTCAAGCCTTTGTAGGATAAATGCAAAATGTCTTATTACAGTGACCACCACTTCCTCATGATTACTGCTGCTGCACTGCTTTTGACTATCTCTTTGTCCTGTCCTTCATTTCCCATTTTGCCTGTGTTTTCATATTTATTTCAACTGCTTCTGTTTGGATCTCTTGTTGTCACAGACAGCCGTTTTATCCTCCTGCCAGCTATTACCTCCCGTTGTGTAATCTTACTGGATATATATTTGAGGAATAGACAAGCTGGATGACGTGGCATGTCTCCCTACCTGACATCTACAAAAAATAACACACATACAGACCTAGAACAGAAATGATGGGAAAAGACAAACATGTTGGCACTCATATGTGTGCACACAGCATAGCTAGCGGTATTTGTCTGACCTAACTGTCTGTTCCAGTCACGTCTGCCAACATGCTTTGTTGTATTAAGTGGATCTCTCCGGGGTTGATGGACAGTCTGGCAGTCTGCAGAACAGACTGCACATCAGTGATATCTCCACCCCTGCAGACAAGCAAACACATGCAGTCATCTCAAGAGAGCTTGAATCCAAAACAGAAACTCGCTGTGCTTGTTTGGTTTCCAGGGTTGAGCTTAATCCGGAGATCTAAACATGATATTTTCACATCGGGTCACATGTGGGTCGTAGTTAGAAAACAGATGTAACAAAAGTTTACCTCAAACCCTTTTGGTGCTTTACTGTAATATTGTACAACTTTAAATCTGTTTTCAATTTCCAACTATGCTAAATTAGCTTATATGTCAACGTAACATCCTCCATGCTCCTCAATGTTTTTCCACAAGAGTTTGTAACTTGGCTACAGGAATTTGCCTGGCATGCCCTTGGCATAACAGCTCGTCCTTAAGACGGCACTGACGTCAGGGCTCTCTGGAGGGTTCGTATCTGAATGCATAACATCACAGCATAAATAAACAGCATGTGGATCAATCACTAATCTGACTTGAACTGACGCAGGGGTCTAACATGACGATGTTATTCTTTCCATATTCATAAAATCGTCATAAAAATCATTATCAAATAAGTTTTTTAAACACATTTATATACAACTAAAACCAGACATTATTTGGTTCCATAAACATTATGCCCTATGCTGTATTTCAGTTTACATGCTTTGATTTAAAAAAACAAAACAAAACAGCACTCTGGCTCCAAAAGACCTTTTGTTTTTTAAGACAAGGGCCTAAACACTTTACCAGAAACATAAGTAACATTAAACGTTGCAGACATTCAGGTCGACCCACGACAGGAGTTCTGGTCCTTAATGGTCTGGTAATTGCTCACACACAGAAAGTAGCTCACATGAAACACATCATGGTGTTGCTGGTATTTAAAAGATTGTGTCGCTCTGTGCCTGCTTACATTCACACTTTATTACCAGTTTGACTAGCTTTAAACCTTATAAATAAATACGACAATGGCAATAGGTATTATTCCCAGTGGAAAAGCAAAAAAGTAAGCATACAGTGCTGCACCGTATCATACTGGTATTATCCAGTGGGAAAGTGGCATTAATGTCATACTGTAACTTCATACGCCCACTCAGTCTCACACCTTGATATGTTCACATGCTCCATATGAATGTGTGCACATGAGCTAGGGCAAACCTCACGACTGATATGATATTATGGAGTGTTTATTTGAGCTTATGAATATTGACATGAGCCTAGAGTCATGATAAAGTGGGTAGCCCTTCAAGTGAGAAGTACATTAAACCACCCCCTCTCCGTTTGAAAAGGTAAAGCATAATGGCTAATGCATGATTAATAAAGTCACTTAGCACATATCAAAGGAGCATAGTTTGTTATTCATATCAAATGCTGATTTGGAGGATTTCAAAGTGGCTAAAAAAGCCTGAGAGTGCAGATGAGCAGGTCAGAAACACAACGAAACATGATTTGCATCAATCTTATTAACAACACATACTGTACTGAGAGCATGTGCAGGACAGACAGGAAATGGCCCAGCTTTTAGCTCCCTCCGTGCTAGAGAGAAGCCTGCATCTCCCCATCCATCCTCTCCTCTGTCTGGCAGGCAGCCGTCTTCTTTTATCTTTTTCAAAGGATTACAAAAAACAATGAATGAAAGCTGCTTTATCTCTACCACCTCAGTTTTAACATCATAATGTGGGAAAACAGAGGTGCATTTGGCCTTTGATTTCTCTGAAGGGGGAATAGAGAGATCCCTCATGACTAAATTCAAGTGTCAGACAGCTTGGGCTGCATGATGAGCCAAGAAACTGTAGAACTGTAGAAAATGTCTCATATGCCATAACCTCTCCACTGGAAACAGAAGGGGTCATTAGAGGGTAGTAGAAGGGCTACAGCGAGTGACTTTCTCTTGATTGACCAAATCATTCAATCAAAAGTAGTTGGAGATGTCTTCAAGAGTTTATTTCATCCACCACTACATCATTAATTATATAGTGCTAAAAGCTCTACATTTTTGGCTGTTATTTATTCACTACAGTAATCATCTGAGATGCTGCTAATTCACAGATAAATCCCCTGTCGGATTTTTATCTTAATTCCCCGAGAATTGGCCTGGCAGAGACAGAGCCTTTTACACACTCGAGGGCAGAGGTTACTTACCTCTGCAACTCATTGTCAGTCCGCCTTTATAACCCGCCGGAGGGGAACGTGCAAGCGACTCTTTGGCAGTAATGAGCAGGATTTATTACCATCCAAAGCTGTGTCTGCGTGTCTGTATGTTTGTGTGCTGTGTCTGAAAACGCTGACTTACTAACCGTGCTGCGTTTGTATCCAAAAGCAGTATAGGATTAATTGGTGGCTTCTCCTTATCTCGGCCAAACAGCTGTTCCAGAAACTGAAGAATCTGATGAGGCCTTATTCTGTTGAGTTTGAGTCGCCGCTGGAGCTCTCGGCACAGGGTGGGTCTGAACAAACACGCGTGAACATGCAAATCATGCAAGTCATTTGCAGACATACACACAGGTCAGGTAGTTTTTCACTCCTATATACTCATCCTGTTGTCTTATATATAATAATTTTCAGTTATCTACTCGAGCAATGAAAAACATTGTTTTAATACATGATTTCCACCGTCATCCGTCCATTGATTCAATTATCTCCTGGTTCCACCCTGTCGCACTCTGCTTTACGCTGTTGCACAAGTCATTTTTAGATCATAACTCGACAGTAATGGAAATTTCTTATTAAAGATGACACAGTTTCTTCATGAACAGTTATTTTGTATTTGCTTCACAAATAAATAGCAGTGCCATGACGTGAAGGACACATCCCATAGTTAAACATTTATATCGTCAGATGGGGTGGAAGATTCATAGTTAGATTGATAATAGTATTAAGAAAATGCCAAATAACATAGGAAAAGGTGTGACTCTTCACGTTTCTGAGACCGATATGATACAAGGATCACTCCCTTCAAACATTGTCCCTTGGTAAGTTGAGTTGTTTCTACCATGCGTAATTCAAACTTGTCCTGTGTCATTTACCAATCAAGGCAAAGAGATGATTGAGATGTACTTTGACTTCCGCCTCTACCGACTTTGGAAGACGCGTCAGCACTCCAAACTGTTGGACTATGAGGATTTTTTGTGACGAACAAAACCTGGATGACGGCTGCCAGCAGAGCCCCCTAACGCCCGTGCCACGAGGAACCTGATAATCCCGAATCAGTGACTGAACATTGCTCAAGTGTCGTGCTCAACCCGTCAAACCTAATATAAACGGTCATACCTGCTTACATCTGGGGAGAGGACTGGGAGAGGAGGAAGAGGGGTGGCGGGACAAAGGGGCAGAGGATGGACTAAAACACACCTCTGCTCCTCCTCAAAGTAACGAGGGGAAAGGCAGAGATACCTGGACTGTCCACGTCTTAGTCAGCAGCTCTTTGCCTCCTGAGGTCAAAAGCAAAAAAAAAAAAGAGAGAGAGAAAATCAAAACGCATAAATAAGAAATATCACTTTAGTCAGTTACACTTCTCTTACAAGGACATACTTTTTTGGAGCCGACGTGCTTCGGAAAAATCACTCGAGCTCATTCGTTCAGACATAACATGGTTCTGTGTTTTGACTGGACCGCACAGATATTTTCTGTCCCCCGAGACAAGCATATACATAAATAACCCATATGTCGATGTGTGTATATATATTACATGATTATATTAGCATAGCTTTAGTCATGCAAATAATACTCCATATGAAAATAATGATGCATCATTTATTTTTGATGTGCATTGTTGTGCAGTTTCATATGGAAATACTTTGGAATAACTCAGGTTTTAGCCATGAAGTAATTAATCTGTTTGTCTATCCTATCAAGATATTGTAATCTTCATTGCCATTGCTTAGAATGAATGTATTCTCTCTACAAATCTATCTTCAGTTTGAGGAACGGAGGTTCGTGCTTTTGTTAAAGAGATAAGTATAATATTCAGATTTTGTTTGTGAGTGTGTGGGTGTGTTTTCCATGTCGAAAAATAGAAAACATGCAGATGTGTGTATTGTTCTCTTACTGCTTCTCTGTTAAGACAAAAGTAAGCGTTTATCAACATCGTCCCCCGATTTTTCCTCTCTGTCACATACACACAAAGACATTGTAGTCTGATTCATGATGTCTAGAGGGATGTAACAGCCATCCAAGTGCTCCTACCCTGTAGTGTAGGAGTTGCCCTATTGATCCCTCCTGCTCCTTTGCAGAAGGTTTCGGCCACTTAGTCGGCCCCTGTCACCAGTGCCAGCTGCTCTCACTATCTGCCAAACACTCTCAGCTTCTCTTAATGGCAGCCAAATGAGCTTCCGCCACCTTTGACTTTGCTGGGCCGTGATCCAGTCTAAGGACCGGAGTCCTCTGAATTAAACAGATCTGCCAGGAGTTGAAGCTGTTAACAGCCATCTGCTGTCCCTGCCAGGTGTCAGCTAGTTAAAAGGCCAGAAATATGCATCCAGTGTCTGAGACTGTCACACTACGAGCTGTCCTGAGAAATCTCAAATAAGATTAGGATGGTTAAAAGTGGGGAGCAGCAGCAGAACTTACGGCTGGGCACACACACAAATAAACAAACCTTAGGGCTGGGACAAAAGAGAAGAAAATGACACAAAACTAAGAGATTGGGCAGCTTCAAGGCAAGATTTATGAATGAGGGTCATCATGAGGAACACTCTTATCAAAGACCTCTAATATCTGAGGAAGTACTTGTGGTTCAGGATTACTTCAGCGAGTCGACTTGAGAACTATTAATGGAAACATCAAAATCAGCAGTGCTGAGTTTGACAGATGTGAGTACACCAAGAAGTTGTTAAGTTGTGACAACTGGACTTGCTGTAGATTGTTAAAGAGGTTTCATGTCTCATCCGTAGGCCTCTTCAGATCTCACTGGCTGTCGGGAAACAACATTAAAAACAACATAACCATATCAGACAGGCAGGATAGACGGTTTGAAAGAATAAAGGCAGCCTTTTATGTCAACATACAGGAAGGTAACCTTTCCCTTACATATAATGCTGTCTGATCATCCCTTCCCACTTGGCCTCCACAGAATCCAAAAATACCAATGGTTCACAGCAGACCTCAGATGACTCTTAACGAGCACTGTTAGCAGCCTGTGGTTTCACAGAGGTTAAATCCCGAGCTTCTCCCCCAGCACAGTCAGAACTGGAGTGCCCTCGTAGATGAGAGGTAAAACATCTTGAAGAATCTCCAGCAAGTCAAGCACTCGTGACTCTCAGACTTGGACCTTGGATAAAATGACCTGGACAAATGATAATCTCCGCTGAGAGGCAGAAGATTCAGGACTCGACTCATGCAGTAGACTTTAAAGCCAAGATTTCTGCTTCTGCAGCTTTCATCTTAGGAATTTTCCTTGCCACAATCTCTCCAAGTATATTGGCAGTGCTGTACTCAATCACTTAGTACCCTGCGTCTGTATATTTATATATTTCAACTTTTCAAAAGGGCAGCAATCCAAGGAGACAACGCTAAGTCACGCCAGGGCTCACTGCTCTCCGCGGCATCACACAAATGACAGCAAATCCTGGATGGCAGCAAAACATCGCTGTGGAGATGTTGACGATAGGCCTGCGAGACATTTACAGAGAGCATTAGGAAAAAAAGACATTTTTAAGCCGGTATATTTCCGTGGTCCCGGCCCTGCATAACGTATACACACAAACACAAGGCTGTGTATGGTAAATGATCAATGTCATTATTTGTGTGATATTTTTAATAGTTTGACTACTTTGTGTTAAAGCCAGCCTGTCTCATTAGAGTGCTCTCTATCGCTCTACTTACAGGACTATGATTTTGGGTTTTTTTTGTTTTTTTATTTGCTTTTGCCCTCTCTCTGACATTGCAGTGCTGGCCTACAGTTTGTCTGGTACAGACAAGTGCTCTCTCAGCCTGAGTCACTCAGTTCATGTATTCACTTCAGATTTAAAACTCAACAGTTATGAAAAACCTGTCATATCATTAAGCCCTTTTTAATTCCAGCAGAAGCATTAAAGCTGCCAAATTCTCCAAGGTATTGCCCTAAACAGCTGCTGGTTTTAATGGAATAATTCTTTCTTTCAGATCAGACACAGGTTTATGTGAAGCAAAGCCACGGTGTGGTCGATTCAGTCAATTCAGAAATCATTTTTCTTATGCCATAGAAAACAATAAAGTCTCATATCCAGTCTGTTAATAAATTACTGGTAATCTTCTTTTTCAAATGAATGGGCTGAACTGACCATGTAATGTGAATGGCACTCTGTCTCAGGAGTTCGAGAGAGCTTTCTTGTTTTTCTTCTTCGGCAAAAAAATGAAAAAAAAAATCACTGGAAATCTAATTAAAGATGCAAATGTGTCTATTTGTCTCTTTCCATCTGTGTGGTATTGTTGGGTGCTTAATTTCACTTCACACATTTGTCAAATCTATTATATCTACTGTGTATCAACTGAAAACTGAGCATGAGATACTGCAATTTGATTAGACCGCTGAGCAAAAAAAAAAAAGTTTAAGCTCAGTTTATTTCTCATTTTAATGACTCACTCCCACAGATAACTAAAAGAAAACTACAGTCTATTCTCTGCTAGACCCCCCCAATTTCAAACATTACACTTATGAATAAATTTTGTCTGTAAAAGCCTGATAAAAGCCAACTCACATCCTGGCAAGTTTCCAGTTGGTATGTGCCATCCACACAGTCCTACATTATTATCACTTCATTTTCACTTCAGAGAACTTCTTAATGAAACACCCTGAGCTGCCCCAAACACGCTCCAACCTCATAAGTCCTATGGCACAAATACAGTTTGTTGCATGTTAAAGCATCTGTCTGATGGATTTAGTGGCATCTGGTGCTGAGGTTATAAATTGCAGCCACATCAGGTCTCTGAAGATACTGGATAGCCATTAGCCACAAGGCTTGTGCCTGTGAGACTGTCTGCATTTCAACCCCTGGTAAAACCAGGGGTTCTTCCTGTGTCTGTACTGGTTTCTCCCCACAATACAAAAATGTGCCTGCAGAGATCTTTGATGCAGCATTTTGGAGCTACTTAACTGGTCTGGCTTAACTACTTACAGATAAGTGGCGTCTGCTAATCAATTCCCAGGCTTCTTTTTCCCTCTCAATCCTGTCTACATCACCTCTTGGACCCAGCAACCCCCCCCCCCCCCCCCCCCCCCCCCCTCTTTTTTTCTTACTTACTTATAACCCTTCTAAACCCTTGTAACCCTTCCACCATGAGTTGTTTTTTTCTTCTCTTTTCTCAGTGAAAGTGATTTCTTTTTGGCTCCTTTATTTTTCTATATGGGTTTGATATATGAAACCAATACAGAGCTTGCACTTGTACTTGCTAGGGTTACAGGCTGATGATTTTTTGGTTTGAAAACAGATGCACTTTATTTTTTTCATATTTAAAAGAAAACCTTTGACAGGTTGCCGTATGCTCCTGCCTGGCACCCAACTTAATTTAATTTAATAATTTTCTGTTTTCAACCCTACGCTACAAGTGAAGGGTGTATGACCTGTGATCGATAGACTTCCTGTCAGTTCTGTCCCATGTAGTGTGATAGGCAGACACAAATGAGGTACAAAACAAGTAAGATAATGAATGGATGGAACTACAAGCATATTATTTCACATTTCTATCATATTCTTATAGATCCTTCTCACTTGTAAACAATAGTCTAACTCTGGAGTTGAGGTTGTTGGTACAGGTACTGGCACAGTATCGATCAAAATTTCTGACAGAATTAGTAATAGTGCCATAAAAAAAAGGGCCATCCTTAGACTTATTTTGTGTAGGGATATTGCTATGTATGGAAAAACACAGATAAGGCAGTTCTGATAAACAAAAAGTAGTTTTAAGGTGCCTTATCTCTCTGTCCCAGAAATGCCTCAGTCCCTAATCTCAGAGCACTTGCCTTTCATTCGTGGTGAACGCTGCGTTTCCACCTCCATTTGTCTTTTTCTTTTCTCCACTTGAAATAGAAAGCTGAATTAGCATTGGGTTTGTTATGCAAAACAGAGTTTGCAAACATGGACAGTTTGATAATATGCAACTGCAATCCATTTTCACAGTCTACAGGATATCCTGATTGTCTAAAGCTTTTAAAAAGGGGTTATATTAAGGTTTTCTGGCGATATCCCCCCTTAATACATTGTATGGCTATTTTGCGCATGTAAAGAAATCTGCAAAGTAACAAAGTCAACATCAGTGTTTCCACCAGGGCTCATTTCAGTTTGGGCCTATGCTGGGAATATCAATTTTGGGTGCCAGACAGGGATTTATGCAGCATTTTAATGCTTGTTATGTGCCTATTTTGTTCTCTCGTCCAAAAAGATCTTCCCTAGAATTACCAGATTACAGGCACCATTAATGATTGCTTGCATATTACAGATAATTGCCAACAGAGACAGAAGAGAGGCAGGAGTCTGATACTTATTACCCTATGTCTGCCATCACATTCTTCTAAAATGAACAGAGTAGCTACACAGATAAAGATTAAAGCACAGCAGTTTTAAAGGCTTGTGCCCAGTCATTTGGAAACTAAAAATTACCTGTGTTGAGATGGAGACAGATGACTATAGTTACCATATTATTTGCATAAGGCTTATTCAAATCACAAAAATAACATAATAAAGTTTTTTTTTTTTTAAAGTCAGACATCTTATGGAAGCAACCATCTCACAAGAGCAGGAGTAGTCAAAGATTGCTGTTATCTGAAATTGCTCTCGTGACTCTTTTAAGGTCAAAAAGCAGTCTCTGCATTGCAGCTCCTGAGGCTACAAACAGCAGAGTGCACGAAAAGGCCACATCTACTTCACCATTGATGTATATCATGCTTGGACATGGTGAACACAAGGCCGTTTATTTTCAAAGTCATAAAATTGGTATTAGTGATGGAGAACACTGTCAACACTGCAGAACATTTTTGCTTTGAAAACTCAATGTGGTCAGTATTTCAATAAATCCTACGTCACAAAATAGCTTTTTTTTGGAAATAGACTGTAAAATAGTATAAGAAACAAGTGCATCTGCTCTGAGTGACCTACTCATTCTGACGCATAGGCATCAAGCTTTGCTGAGCTTGCAGAGCGAGGATGATAAACGTCCCCCAGACGCAGGATCTGACACCAGCTATTATGTGGACTCGACTATAAGAGGGCTGGCAGCTCCACCCCGCTGTGCGGCCATTCACCACCTAAGCATCTTTAACCACACTGCAGGGATTTTACAAGGTGTATAAATGTCAGCACACCAAGACAACCTGATATACAGCCCTGGCAGCAGCAGCAGGAGACCATGACACATCAGCCAAGTCTCGAAAACAATCATGGCTTGCGGCATGGTAACTTCATAGCAGCAAGCAGGTGCTTGGTAGGAATGGTGGTTTGTGTTTTTTGGACCAGAAATGTGCATATTTATATCCTAAATTGTGCCTAGGCAGGAGAGTATCCTGCAATGGACTGGCAACCTGTAACTAGTTCTTCTACAGCACTTCTTACACTCTGGTGACCTACATGGTCCATCTTCCTAACATTCACAATCGTGTGGGGCAATAGCATGGGGACCATGGATACTTCGACAAGTCAACAGGATCAATCCACCAACCCTCTGATCCATGGATGACCCCGATGTCGCTGAACTGCAGTCGCCTTGGCCAGTCTGTTCCCTATCTTTGCCTTTTTCTGGCTCCAGAAAGTCCCTGCAATACTGTTAAGGTACAAAGCGGATATGATAATTGATAAATGACTGAAAACCATTGCTGTGAGCAGACAGTCACATGGATGGACTCACAAGCAAAGCTTTGTTCAGGGGCAGTAAGAAAACTCAGTATTACTGTATGAGTAGAAGCAAAATATTGCTTGAAATAGATATATCTTCTGACTATCTGTGTGTATGTACATAAAGTTAATACCAATTGTTTATAAATGGCAATAGCTGTGTTGAGTTCCTCATTTGGAAGTCACACTTCAAAGAAACAAACAACATAAAATGGGACGTGTACTCAACAAGCTGGCACTGAGCAAGGTCGCCATCAAACCCAGTGGGAGTGTAACACTCGATAACACTCGTAATAATGAAACTCAGACATTAATATTAATTAGTATTTCTTCATGATGTAAATCAGCAACATGAAAGCATCAACTGCCAAACACAACAAAAGACTGGACACTGGAAATATCAAAGCAAAATGACAAGCATGCAAACTGAAATCATCATCCATGCAACAATTAGTTCAGAAATATAAGCACCCATAAATGGGGGCAAATATGTCCATGGTAAAGGGGCAGATAACCTATTTAGCTTAATATAGTATTTGCTTCCATGTGTATATAGTTTTGACAATGTAATGATAAATCAGTTCTAAGATTTGTCCTAAAGCCTTGTTATCTCTTGCATATGAAATTTGATGGAGGCATTTTCGTAGGACTTACTAAAATGTGTCAAAATACAAAATGAAACCAGGTGAAAACATGGTCTGAAGTTATTGTGCATGATCATAGTCTCGGATGTGATGCCTCTCGATGTTGAGGACGATTGTAACTTCCCAACCGGCCACAAGGCGGCGCAGTTGTTACTGCAGCTTCCTCAAAGCAAGGAGGTTGCTGGTCGCGTCCCGCTCCCGTGCCGCCTGTCGAGGCTCGTGTCGATGACGTATGACGGAAAAGTTAACGTTGATAAAAATTGAAGCGTGCGAGCAGTTCATTTGACCCCAGTTTGGATTTCACTTTCTTTTTTAATGACCACTGACGTTTCTTTCCTTCATTAAATTAATTGGAAAAACTTACACCAATAATACCCTTGTAAAAAGTATTTTATATTGTATGAGGTTGTATGTTTTTTGTCTAGTAGATGGTACAGTAGAGCAAATGAAGCATACTGTGTATAGTGAAAAGCTTTAAGAAAACCTTATCTGGCCATTACTACTTTTGTGAACTATTAGGCTGGACTCTCCCTCTTATAGTCCAGAAACATGCACATTTATGCAAACTGGAGATTCTGAACTGCCCCTTGGCTTGAGTTCAGTAAGTGAACAGCATGTGTCCTGCAATGAGTTGGAGACCTGTCCAGGTGTATTCCCTGCCGTTTCCTTATGTAAACTGGGATAGATGTCAGCAGACCCCTGCCACACCGTTGAGATACAAAATGTTTAGGATGATGGATGGACAATGAAGCCGTGACCACTCCTGGACGAAGGCTTTGTTTCACTAAAATCGTATCTCAGTATGTTATTAATCTTTTCAGAATGCCAAAGGCAACAATCGTAATATGCGCTGCATTTTGACAGAAGGCAATTGTACACAAATACAGGCCTGGGGCTTTTCCACTCATCCTTCTGTCTGTCATATTGGATCGAGATTGTGTACCATACCACGTCCCCTCATCCCAATGGATTAGGTTGGGTTTAGTATTTCAAACATGACTCAGCTTTGCACAAACTGCCTGAGAATTCACAGGTGTCACACCTGGCACCTGCATCAACATTTCTGAAAACCAGTGAATTGTGCTCAACATTTTATTTTTCAAATGTGCAGATATTTTCAACCCTTATTATTCTTAATATTAGGTGACGAGCAACCTAAAGAGTGATAAAGCGATAGAGTGATAAATTGTTTTTATTTCTGTTTAGCAGCAAGTACTTCCTTTAACCTCTTGAAGTATCGCTCATATCATGTTTCATGATTTTTTCTGCCTTGACAGTAAGAAATGTAGGTTTGCCACTACAAATTGAAAGGTTGCCCTCTACTTTTGATGTTTGGCTCTTTCTCTTTGGAAGGTAGATTGCAGACAACATTACTTGAGAAGACTACAAATGCTGTGCATTAATGAAGGGGGCGATAAATGGAAAGAAAGGACTGAACTAAAACATTTCACCTGCAGAAGTAGGTCTAGGTGTGCAGTTTTACAGAGTGCTGCGTTGGCTGTTTGCGGTATTGTTTGAGAGCATTTTTAGTCTTCTGCTACCTCTGGCAGTCTTCAGGGTAAACAGGGTAAACAATTAACCGAGCATGAGGAGTGAAGTCTCATTCTGTCACAATCAGCATTTCACATGTGCTGATATAGGGTTTTGGGATCCCATATGTACCTCGGCAGCGGGGCAGAGCACCACGGTTCAGGACCTGGAGCAGCCTCTGAACCGCATTTCCTTTACGTCTCATATGATGAACCGTATATTGTTCTGCAGAGAGGCCATTTTCTGCTTCAGCCCCTGAGACCCTCCTTGTGGATGTTTTTATGCTGATGTTCACAGTTGTACAAAGAACGGCTGATTTTAATCTTTGTTGTCTAGAACATGCTGAAAATGGAATTTATGATCACTGCATGCATTAAACAACAGTTCCTGATATTAATATATTTTGATGGTTGACCATTTTGTGTATTGCAGAAAAGCAAATTTTTAGCTTTTTCAGGCCGACAGATGAACTGCAATGCAGTGATTTTAACACTGGGGGTCAGTGTCAGAGTGTGAAAATCAATAAGAGAGGAAATCAATGAGTTTTAATTACTTAATAGATAAAAAACTATGAAATAGTTTTGTGTTTGGAAACCATTATTGACACAAGGTTTTATCAGTTTCTCCTTTTAAGTTGGATAAAGCATATATAAGAACTGTGTCTTATCTTAATAAACTTTTATATTTACACTCCTCTTGAGCCAATACAATCTGGAAAGAACCTCAAAAGGCCAAATTTCTTTCAAAATAGCACATCGAATGCTGCATATAATTGGCTGACATTCAGAATAAAATCCTGCAAAAAAAGACACACACACAAAAAACATTTGAATGTAGGATGTGAGAAACGTGTGACCTTTCAATAGCTGGAAGCAGATGTGAAAACGTGTTGTTGAAATGAATTAGACAGTAACAAAATGTGCAGAGTTCCTCGCAGCCTCAGAAATGTTGCAGTGCACAGCACCCACTAGTGGCCAACTAGTGGAACTGAAGCTCAGTGACCTCCAGAGCACAAACGTTACAGAAAGGCAATATTATTTTATTCAAATGATTAACAAGATACAGCATGTATAGAATTATTAAGTCAGAGGTCCCATCTTGTCGTCAAGGACCTCTCGTGCTATGAATACAGTGGTATGTGTTCAGTACATTGGCATGCATTTAGGGGAGCAGAGACCCCCCAAAGCTTTCAAACAAATGTTTACTACTAAATGCAAAAAATCATGTGAACGATGAGACTCAGTCACTCAGCCTGTTTTCAGGAATGGGCAAAGGCTGCATTGAAACAAACTACAGGTTTTAAATATTGTGTGTATAAAATCTTTTATCTTACAGCTTTATTGAGGCTTGCACTGTCGCACGGCATCCAGACCCAAACACTCAACAAGAGTTTGTCCTCGTTGGTCACAGAGGGCAAAATATTCACTCAAACAGGGAATATCTGTCTTGTCTATCTCGGGGGGGAAAACTATTTCAGAAGAAAAGTCTAAACCAGCTTACGGTGTAGCAGAATGTCACATCTCTCATAAACACATAGAAAAGATGAATAAATGAACTGACAGTTACCATGACAAAAACCGAGACATTTCTGCAATTCTCGCTGAATGGTGGGCGTAAAAGATTGTTAGCTATCATCATTTAGTTTATATATTTAAAAAAAAAAGTCCTTCAAAGGTACAGTAATACAACAATCAAGAGCCAGAGTCTCTATTTGCAGCGCTCCACAGCGTAGAGCTTGACTTAATTCAAATATTTCTGGATAAAACATTGGCCAAGCAAAAAGTTAATTAGACTCAGCCAACCATGGACAGCCCTCTCCCTCCAGCCACTGCGTGTATGCAGACGTTCGTAAGGATCTGCCGGGGCGCAGCATGGCACCACACTGAGAAATCATCTTCATATGCATAGTACCAGTATTCAAAAACAGACATATAGTTCATATAGTCCCTATATACACATGTAGACATAGTCCCTTTCTGATGCATTCAACACTGAAGTGCTGAAGTAATTCAATGAGGAAGCATTTCAATGTTAGAATCAATATTGTGCCAATTTTCTATGCTGGAGATACATTGAGCTTTCTGTAATTTTACTAAGGAAAATTGAAGGAACGCAAGTGGAAAGACACACACTCACTGGCTGGGATCATACACAACGAAACACGACATTAAATACCAAAGTACTTGATAATCATTTTGAAGTATTTGCAGAGTGGCCTCCCCTCCCTCCTTCTCCTCCTCCAACCAAAGATGACAACAGTTTGTTTTTTATAATTCAACACCTCCACAGGTGTGTCATGCATAGATTTGTACAAAAGGTCTGTAGCTGCACTATGCTTCCATCTCTAAACGTCCTTCAGTAGCTCGCTCAAGAACAAATAGGTTAAAGGTTTGTTTTCATGTTCTTCACGTGACAAAATTAGACACAATTGAAGTTTTTTTTTGGTGACCTAAAAATGTGCGTCTCCAAACAACACCAACCAACAAACATAAGCCAGAACATTCACCATTTGGACTTGTGGTCACGATTTTGTGGGTTTTCAGTTGACAGACACACCTTCACTGTGAGAAATAAAACAAATGTGACGCAGCTTAAAATGAAACCGAGCATGACCTTGTTTGCCCGAACGACTGGAGAGAACTGATGAGGTGTTAAAACGGTAAGAAAAAGGTTTTAACAACCGCTGAATAATTTTGCACCAACACATTCTCCTCTGCATTTGGAAGATCAGTCACCTACCTCATAACTCAATAGCTGCAGTGCTATGAATTCAAAGAAGAAAAGAAAAACACCTTAAGATCTTCAGATTTTTCGCTTAAAAGATTTACAAGAATAGCTCTTTGTCCTGTGCGCAGTAACAAATAAAATGAGCATCCACAAAGCACTAGATCAACTGATTTTTAAAGCTTTCTATTGACTTAAGAAGATGGGAAGCCTCAAGAAAAAGCCAGTGGTAAGACTTACAAAACAAGTCAGCATGTCTGTCTATGAGCGTGCAAATGTTCATAAATAGCTTATACAGTGTTTGCATTTGGGAAAGTCAACACATGCATTCAATGAAGTAAACATTTTTTTTTCATTTTTGGGGGAAAAACGACAAAAAAAAAAAAACTGTACAGATTTTTCGCGCTAAAATATGTTACAAAATTGGGCACTGCTACTCTGATGCAAGCAGAGTGAACCGGACAATCATTGTCAAGAAACCTGCTCTACCAAAGAGGACGTCGAGGCAATGGTGAAGACGAACCATCGCTCTCCGTGAGCCACCGCCACCGCCGCCTGTCCCCCCGGTGCCCTGTGTACCTGAAAGAGTTGTCAAGTAAAGACGAGGAGAAACACAAGTGGCTAAACTAGACGGTAAAACACGGAGCTGTACAGTCGAAGCCTGAGACGAAGCATGCGAGGACTATAAACGCATGCAAGATAAGAGGAGGAGGAGGAGGAGGAGAGCGGGTCGGGCTGCAGACAGGTTCAGAGTTCAGGGGTGGGGATCCCCTCCTCCTGGATCCACTTTCAAGACCCGGAACCGTGAACTGGGCCGTCTTAAGGGAGGAGAGAGGTCGGGATAAAAGCTTTACAAATGTTGTCAAAAGTGCTTTAGATCCTTGCTGCCCTCCCTTCTTTTCAGCGTCCACCTCCTGGGAAATGTACATATGGCGGGTGCAGGCTTCCTGTGTGAGTAAAGGGGTGTCGTGCTGTGTGGCTACAGGCAGGCAGATGCCAGCGTGCATAATGAACACTGTGCATCAGGAAAGCGCCTTGTCTTCTCCCACGTAGGGCAAGTCCATACTCCTCATGCCATCGCTGCTCTCTTGTTTCCTAAGTAACACAGCAGAGACGCGGCTTTAGTATGTTGCAGATATGAGATATTGCAGGGTTGGAAAACAAAAAAAATAAGCATCAAGCATTAAGGATCTCTCCCAAGCTGCTGGTAATGTATTGTTCTGCTGAGCTCATTCTGGGGGTCTGCTGGTGAAGGCAGGGACTACACCCCTGTACTCCTGGAGCATTTTGGGTCTCTGATCGACCTGAACATGCAGGTATTTTGGAATGTAAGAGGAAACTGGAGTAGCCACAGAAACCCCCGGCAGACATGGGGAGAACAGCTCGGTGGACCCAGCGTGTAGTTATGCATGTCCTTGTGTTTATGTGTCAGGACGGCTTCATGCAAAGCAATGCATAACAGCTTATTAAGCTGATTTCATGTTGCCACTTGACCACATCAGAGAGGTTCACACGCAACTGTATTTGCTTTGTTTCAGACGTTTTATTTAGGTTACACAGCAACACTTCATGTGGTGCCAATCAAGCTGCGGCGTACTGCCAAGCGGCAATGACACATCTCTGACTGCGTCAATAAAAGTGGGTTGCAAAGAATGGTAATCAAAGTTATTTTGCCAATCTCCATGATAATATTCATCACTCCACAGATCGGGCCTTTAAGAGATAATTCTATTGGTACGAGGAAAAGCCGCTGGTCTCATGTTGAGGCCCCGATTCACAGATGCTTTCTGCTCATCTTGCAGGTACTAGAGACATTCCTGAAGATGTCTGATCCCTAAACTAGCATGTGCTAGTTTACAAACTTTGGCCGTTGAGGGCGTATTGAGAAATACAGTTGCATAAAAGTCATGCCAGGCGTTTAACGTTCAGTATGCAACTTTAAAGAGCACCGCAGCAGGCCGGAGGCAGCCTTGCCTTGTTTACCTTCTTCGGTTACATTGAATGTAGTAGTACCTCACACTGCCTGCTCTGCCTTTCCTGCCGGGCAGGAGAGAGAGGAGATGTAACGACAGGATATCAGCCGGCTGTGCTAAGAGGATCCTGGCGGGCCTAAGTGAGATTTAGAGAGTTTAGCGTCTTTAGTCTCTCAGCTGTGAATGATCCTTACGTGAGAGTTTGGCCCGAAGCCCCAAGGCTGCTGCGGTCCTCTTTACGGGCCCAGTCGAAGGGGTTCCCAAAAGATCGCTTCCTCAGCATGGTCCTTACCAGGATCTGAAAAAAAGATAACATGAACACACTATATGCTGCTTTCACTTTAAATGCACTACTAATACCAACTTGGAGAGCTGGTGAACTTGACATTTCTACATTTGTGGACATAACAGTGTTGTCTCCTTCCTTTCATCTCCATCCAAGACATTCACATCTTCCATTTGAACTCACTTCACAAATGAAAAGTTAATGGAAGAACTAAATCACAGATCACATGTTTTGCTCTATCACCGCCTCGTGGTGTGGGAGTTACTGACACCATGAGACGAGACAAAACAAACCTGGCACTGTGCACAGTGCAGGTCTGTGAACTCACCACTGTGGCCAGGCTAGGAATGTGTTTGACAGAGTTCTCCACCTCCTCCTCGGTCACCTCGATCAGCATACAGCAGTTGTCGTCCTCGGGAGGAAGAGGCTCAGCGCCGTGCCTCGTCACCCACGGGTGCACCTGGACACAAACGTGAGTGGAGCCCGTGTTTCTCTCATGACGCGTTTTCCCTTCTCATTCCTCTCTCTGTCTTTTCACTGTGCGACTTTTGGGTTTTGATGAACAGATTAAATACAGATTAAAGAGATAATTGACTCTGAAAACTCAGTGCATTATAGTAGGAACTGTTTGCTCTCTGCTGGTCTGTGTCTGCCATGCATATCTTTACAGAGAGGGAAATGTGCCACTACTTCCTTTACTCTAGAGTGCTCTGATATCACAGCTTGTGGACAGTTCACAGTTGACAGATCCTAACTAGCTGCAGGAGGAACCTCTCACACACAGTTGATAGATACTGTAGATGCTTCAAGATGAACAGATTGTGCTGTGGACAGGAAAGCTAAAGAAAAGAAACGCTCTCTGCAGAAAAAAACAATGAATGTAATGAGACAAGCATTCTGGTTAGAGGTGTTCACCTTGATCTGTGGGATTGATATTCTGGTCTCTGGATTCTTGTCCAGCATTTTCAGCAACAAATCTTTGAGGTCATCTGAGATGTCTGCACTGTTGAGACAGAGTGAAAAAGTTTAATGAAAAGTTGAAAAACGTATCAGTTCACAAAACAAGGTTTATGAATGTCTGATTTTTCTGTAACTGACTTTTCAGGTAACTCCACAGGTTGAGTCTTGATTTTCTGATTAAGGCTGAGGATGCGTTCATCCATAAACGGACACTGCGAGAGCAGAGGTGGTGTCAGATTCGACGGGAGGTGAACTGAAACTCAAAAGCCATCAGGTCGAAAGGTCACGGTATGCTTTCACCACTCACCACTCCAAAGACGAAGCAGTAAAGCGTCACTCCCATGGCCCAAACATCCAACGCCTGCATGATGAAACAAAACAGGGTGAGGATGATGAATTAATCCATCTTTCTATGAAATCCACTGCTTTATCCATCTTTCTATGAAATCCACTGCTTTATGCAAAAAGAATGTGCTCATTAGAGGAACTGTGGTAAAACAGGTCAAGCTAAATAGGAAATATAGGACATGTAATCATACATTCATACAAATAAAAACAGCTTCGAGACCAAAAAAAAAAGCACAGAGGATGTGCATTTCTTGAGATCGACCCCAGAGGGCGCTAGCTAGCGATATGCCCCCCTCACCTTTCCAGAGAAGTTCTTTCTGGTCTCGGAGAGAGTTTCCGGAGCCAGGAAAGCAGGTGTTCCCACTGTGCTGGTGAGAAGAGCGTCAGCCCCCTCAAACTGGTTGCTGACTCCAAAGTCTGCGATCTTGATGTGGCCGTCCTCCCCCACCAGCAGGTTGGAGGGTTTGACATCCCTGTGGATAATCCTCTGATAATGCACTGAAATCAAAAAAATGTATAGAAATGAATCATGGGTGTGAATAATTCAGCGACCGAGTGCTGAATTCTAAGCTTGCAGACGAATACGCTTTTGCTGCGATGCGGTGAAATGAAAATGTCTTGAATCCTTGCAGAAGGTTATTCAACGCTGCAGGCTGGATCAACGTCTCATCACTGGTAAGCATCAGGAGAAAGGATCGGGACAGAACGGAAGATGGAGGGAGAAAAAAAATCAAAGCACCTGCACTAGAAAATGTGAACAATTTGTTATATTTAGAAATAAAGTATGGTTCTCCGTGTCCCTGATGCAGTGTGCCCCCCCCCCCCCCCCCACACCCCTATCCTCCCACAGTGCTAGTCTCCTAGACGACACTTTGAGCCAAACCACTTCTTCAGTGCAGAAATGCATTAAGAGCCGCTGCGAGGCGATGTGAAATGAGCCTTGTGGGTGTGCTGGAGTCAACACTGCGGGCAAAGGACTTCCTGTTAATGGTACCAAAGAATTACAGAATAAGGGACAGAGATAGCTAGATAGCTAGGTACATAGATAGGTAGATAGACAGATAGATAGGTAGATAGATGAGTGGTTATGGTGGAGTTTTATACAGTGGCTGAATCCCCATTAAATCACTTTATAATCACAGCGTGTGTGAAACACAAACACAACACCTGCTCTTAATGCCGCCTGATTACTGTCACAGGCCGAGAACATCGGAGTGTTTGGGAGACTCACAATACTCGATTCCCCTGAGCAGATCTTGGAAGTAAAAGCGCGACTGGTCCTCGCTGAAAGGCTTGTCTGTCGGCACCTCCATCACAGCCCTGAGCGCGTAAACAGATACAGGTGCAGAAACACACACGTGCACACAAACATACACATACACACACAATTAGCAATCACAGCTAATGGGATTGAGCTCATTCCAGTGTGAGCGTTATTAGCATTGAAGAGGCTCGTCTTACCCTTGCTTGACCAGCTCAAACACTGTGGCAGATGAAAACACAGACGAGGTTAGGGATAAAAAGCTTGCCAGTTATCGAGACAAAGCAATTAAAATGGCTTTTAAATAGCTTTCATGTATGGTTGTGTTAGGTGCAGTGTGTGTGTGTGTGTGTGTGTGTGTGTGTGTGTGTGTGTGTGTGTGTGTGTGTGTGCGCGTGTGTGTGTGTGTGCATGTGTGAGTGTCTGGCCACAACCTACCCATGTACAGATGGTCCTCGCTGGGGTCATCCAAAACCTGGCAGCAAATTACAGAGAAATGGAGATTAGTAGCCTGCGCATGCACACACACACACACAAACACACACACACACACACACACACGGACAAATGGATGTGGATGACCTTTTGTGTGCAGTGAAAAATGAACAATAGAATAATTGCATATTGAATGTTTTCTGTGATGTCAACATCAATCCATGAGCGCTAGGCCAGCGGCAAAATTACACACATACAAACATATGTACATACACACACACACACAGGGTTTTCAGGTACTGCAAACTTTTTCTTTTTCACTTTTCCTTCGTTCCAACTTGTTGGAACAAATTGCAGCAGAGCAATCTGAAATAATGTCAGCTGTTGTTTTGATCCTGGTTTTTTCCCCCCTCTCCCCGACACTCAGCTGAGGCACCTCTCTGTGTTATTCCATTAGCGAGCTGGCAACACACCTTTGTTGCTCTTTAGAGAGAAGAGGCTCATTCAGGACGCTTTCTGCATGGCTAATTGAGTTGTTTTTCTGTGTTTTTTTCTGAATCTTTTTTGCATTGTTCCAATACAGTGTTGTCACTGTTGAACAGCACACACCTCGACTAGTTTCACCACATTGGGATGGTCGAGCTTTTTCAGGATGGCGATCTCTTGATAGACCCGCTCCAGGGGTCCTTTGGGCTGCGGGGGACCTTCAGGGGCTGCTTTGGCTCCGCGAGGGGGAGGTCTCCCTTGGATGGGCGTGGATTACAGATGCAGGCAGAGCAGAGGGATATGGTACAGTGAACAAAAACAAAACCTGGATTTGAGTTCTGGCATGCAGCGTTAGTGTACCACTGGAGCACTGTAAGAGTCTGAGCTCTCTGCAGTGCTAACCATCTGGCCCTGGCTCCAGACTTACGTGGGAAACCTGCCTGCCTCATCAGCCTCTTCTTGGACAGGACCTTCATCGCCTACAGGGAGAGAGTCCGCGGTAGGATGGAAAGGAGAGGGAGAGAGAGGAGAGCCAAGTGGGTGATAGATCCACAGGAACAGATGAACAGATGAAGAGAAAGGGAGACAAAAGCACAGCAGAGCGAGGTGATGCATAAACGTCAGCACGCCCACTCGCACGCCCACAGATGAATACCCCCGGCTCCTATAAATGTCACCTTGAACATCCTCGCTGTCTCTGTGTGTGAAGACGTATTGTGCATGTACTGTTTCCAGGCCGGCATATCATAAAACCACATGTGGATTTATTATCTAAAACGCCAGTTAATGGCCCCTCTACGAGTACCAGGGGTAGCCCCCGCTCACACCCCGTCGTCCATATCAGCCGAAGATCTCCTTGACCACGACCCGAGCAATTAGAAGACCAGCCACACGTCGCCTTGCGAAGAGCGCGCCGTTTGACAGCTGCATTGTTAGCGTGGTACTCTCCCTCTTCGGGGGCAAATAGATTTCTCTGTAATAGCCTCGATGCCCCCGGTTATTACCACGACGGTGTAATCGCGGCGTGCGACATGTGGGCTCTGTCACTGGGGAGGAAATATTAAAATAATCCCCACGTCATTGTCAATATCATGCTGCTTAATGAGAACTGCAGCAGTAATCATGAACAGCGAGCGGAGAAGCTCAAGCTGATGTCTAGTTATTATTTTCACAGCGATGGCTGGCTCGGGGGAGGCACGACAGTCGGCTGTGGACATCTCAGACGAAACCACACAGGGTAAATGTGACAAGGGTGTTTGATTATCATGAAGCTTCTCCAGATATATATATATGTGTGTGTGTGTGTGTGTGTGAGACAGGTGACAAAGAAGGGAGAAGTGGCAAATACGGGCGGCGTTAATAGTTAGCCAGAAATGGGATCTGCATTCAGGTGCATGAGAAACTCACGTAATATGTGTTGTCATCCTCGTTGTAAGCCAGCTTGACCACGCCATAGGAGCCCTGTGTGAGAGACCCGGAGCCAGTCAGGTGACAAGGAGGGGCTGCAAACTCTTCAAGTGTCAGAACGAGGGGGGAAAAAAAACTATACATACGTGTATATATATCACACTCTGAGCAAAGCAAACTAAATAAATACACAGAGGAACACAAACACATGAAGGGAAGTGCGTTAGTGTGTGTGTGTGTGTGTGTGGGGGCTGACAGTGTACACTGAAAGAGTACCAGCTGCTTCAAAGTGAGAACAGAGAAATTCAAATCATCTCTCTCTCTCTCTCTTTCTCTCTCTCTCTTTCATTTCTGATTTTCAGGCTAATTACGGAAACTGGATCTGGTTTATGCTATCAAGCTCCCCCGGCCCACACACACAGGAAATTCAGGGATAAAAACCAGGCCCAATTAGTAGCTTGTGTGCACACATGCAAACCCTCCCTCCCTCCTCCCTCCTCCATCCCAAAAAAAAAGAAAAAAAAAAGAGAGAGAGGGGCTGGATGGGAGGCTGGTGGCAGGCTCGGTTCCTGCTGGGGGAGCAGATTGCTCCAGAGATGATCTGATAGCAGGAACCTCTCCAACAATCTTGAAAGGCTCTAATTTTCTCCACTGAACACACACCACACACATTAAAACGTCTACCTCCATGCAAATATTCCCACACACACACACGCATTCTATCTTATCAAACCCGCACATAACTACGCGCATTCATTCTCTGTGCGCACATACGCGCTTGTATCTACTAAGCTTTGCACAGCCCTTTGAGAGCGCTATTTATACCAGCCTCTCATCCATCTCCCAACTCTCCCATGGCCCAGTGGTTTACACAGAGTTTAGGAAATGAGGACAGCCGGCAGAAAGAGAGAGAGAGAGAGAGAGAGAGAGGGAGAGAGGGAGAGGGAGAGAGAGAGAGAAAGGGGGGATATCAGAGACTGTAACTGCATGTTCGCGATGATGTGAGCTACTTGACAGACAGGCAGTAGGTGGAAAGGAGAAGAAAATGGAAGAGTCAGTGAAAGGGAGCAATCAGTGAGTTATCTCCGGAGGTACCTTTCCAATCTCGTCTTTCAGCTTGTACTGGTTGAGTTGAACACAGTCCTTGAGAGGAGAGAGGGAGAGAAGAGAGAGGAGGGAGATGAAGGAGGAGGAGGAGGAGGAGGAGGAGGAGAAGAAAACGGTCCTTTTCAAAAATGAAACAGCACGCTGGATACATCATTGCATGCTCACAAAATCAGCTTTACCTTAGGATGCCGCGTGAAATCCTGTGCATAAATTTGCCTTCAATTATTTCTTTCTTCTCTCTCTCTCTCTCTCTCTCTACATTTCCATTTTCAACAGAGACTAATAAGTGCAGTGTTATTTTTTTCCTCTTCACGTCAGTGCTCCCCGGGGGTGACTGATGTCTTCCAACTCCAGACACATTTTCTATGCTTGTCAGGATGACTCTGCAGTCGCTGGCCCAGTTCTACTTTCCCCCACCCTCCGAAAAGGCAGACCTGCTCCGAAAACTGCGCAGAGGTAAAGCAACAATCGACGTTAGAATGCAACACCGACCCCACGCCATCCTCGCCAACTCCGACATAGATTCACAATATAGATCCAAAGCAGCGGGACTCGCAGACACTGCTGAGAGAAAAGCGCAGCCGGCCTGCGGAGAATGATTCATGCTAACAACTGGGGATGCACTGGCGCTTCATTAAAAATACATTACTGCATGTAATTTAATGGCTTGTTAGTCTCAGGATCAGACTAAACATCCAAAAGAAAGATGAAAAGGCTAGCTTAAGGAACATAGGAAGGGAATACGATGACCATGTTACACTCTACATCTTAAACCAGTTTATTGATGATCCTAAAACACGAATCTGTACAAGCAGGCCCTAAACATGAAAGAGGACCTCTAAAGCGGGAGGCTTCACCTACAGGACACGACACTGACGGGCGGCTACAGTACCGTGTCACAGCTACGGCTTCTCTACATCTACTGCGGCCGTGCAGCCTTACCTTCGCGTGGACAGGGCTCAGTCTGTACCGGCTGCTTTCGGGACAAACGCACATGCAGTCGCGCTTACTTTCAGACAGGCGTGACGGGGACGTTGTGACAGCGAGCAGACGTTCCAGAGGAGCGAACCCCGGCTCTGCGTGTGCGCGTCAGCTGGCTGCTTCGCTCGCTCATGTGCGGTGCTTTACGTAATGTGCGTCCCTTGCAGGAAAACACTGGCCTGACGCGGCAGAGGCCACAAATTCAATAATTTCAGCTATTACCGAACCGATCCGGTTGCGACCTTATACCAATTTCCTGGGATTTCTTCATCATCTGATCAACTGCAGACACACAAATTAAGACTTTCAATAACTGTCGATGTAGATTACCGGTGTCGTTGCAGCACTGAAGGACTGTTTGGTATTAGCTGCATTGATTTTGCCCCAGAAAGTCAAATTCATGACATGCTGGAACAGCGGAATCGTGTTTTCCTCGTCGTACCTGGAGATCCGTGATGGAGACGCTGTGGGACTCCACGGTGGGCCGGCGCGGCAGGCGGGGGGAGGAGTGGGGCGAGGTGATGGGCGAGTACGGTAAGGACGGGTAAATGTAGCGGCCGTTGAGGCCCGGGGAGCTGCAGGGCGAGGCCGCGGTTTGCGAGCGCTCCTGCAGGGACAGCTTCCTGTCCGACAGGCTCAGCCTGCCCCTCTGCTCCTGGCTGCCCGGCAGCAGGGCCTCCGGCCGGCCCACCGTGTGGGACAGCAGGTCGCAGGACGGGGTGCGGAACGGCCCCGCCACCGAGGAGGCGGGCTCGGGCGTCTCAGAGCTGTCCATTTCTTCTACCTGAGAGCAAGGAAACAGCGAAAACTAGAATTGAAAAAACTTTTTTGTAAACTGAAATCAATAAAACTATTATTACACTGTCATTATTATTATTATTATTATACACAGAAACTTATGTTTACAAAACTAACCAAAACGTATTGTGATTACAGCTAAAACCCCCTACGTTTTCATCTTTGTCAATGTCGGATTGATGTGAAATCATTTTATTTGGCTCGAGCAATTTTTCCTGAGCTGGAGGCACCATATGGCACTTCACGGTTTATCTGTTTAAAATATGGCGTCTTTTGAGATTTATTTCACAGTACTTACTCTGATCTTTTGAATCATGCATCTGACAAAGTATGAAACACTAATACTAGTACTAAAACTCATAAAAACTAAACTAAAACTAAGCATTTGGAAAAAGACGAAAACAAGATTAGAGGGGGAAAAAAGTCAAGACTAATTAAAACTAAACTAAAATGAATAATGGAAAACTATTACAGCCGTGCCTGAGGCGACACAGTTAGATCTGGTTGAATCTCCATACTGCCTGATTACATGTGTCAACACGGGTACTTTGTAAAGGATACAAAAGTATTTGTAAGTCTCTTTAGAAAATACCAGTGTCATGTTATCTAAACGTACGACATCTATTTGGTGTGTCTATGAAGATAAACCAGGAAGCAATATAAACTTAGAATTAATAATATTCATCATTATTTACAGTCTATGCTAAACAGTTAGCCAGTTTTATGAAAAACAGGCTTTTATAGACATTAAATTACATTTACAGGTAAAAACTAAAAACTCAAACTTTGTGTGAACTGAACTTTGTGTGAGATTGCAATTAAAATGCATCTATACCATGATCACAACACCAGTATAAAACAACACAATCCATCGTCTTCAGTTTCCACTTATTCATGTTTCTACAAAACAAACTGTGTTTAAACTACCAGGTAGGCGGTACCCATCACCACCTTGCAGTCAATATGGAGCGGTTTGACTCTCTCTCCTGTGTCTTGTGCCATGCGTATCATGTCAAAGTGAGGATATTTACTTCCTACATGATTTCAAAACCATCCCCACAGTGTCGACTTAATAAGTCGGAAATGGGAGGAAATAAAACGATACCCATGTGCCGTCATGTGTCGAGAAATGATCCAGTTGTGGGGGAAAGGCAAGGAAACGTCTAATTGGGTTCCATCTCTGGTGCCTATTGTGTTACATGGGTGTGCTTCGTCTTACCTCCTCCTCCCCGGCCTCCCCAGGGGGCCTGCTGGGTTCGTACTCCGTCACCACGATGAGGGACTCCATGGGGTCCGGGGAAGGCGTCTCGGAGTGGGTGTTCAGAGGTGGCGCGGGGCAGCTGCACAGCAGATCTGGCAGGGGTTGAGAGGGCTGTGCAGGGGGCGCATGGCTGCCGCAGGAGGCCGGCGGCTCAGCAGAGGGCCAGGGGGTTACGTGACAGGGAAACATGCTGCCTCTTCACAAAGACTGCCAGCCACTGCTCCATCAGCTCGGGGCTGAGAGGGCGAGGGGAGGGGGTGGGGGTGGGGGGTGGTCCAGCGCCTGAGACACAAAACAAATTATAGCCTGAGAATGATTCATGCGTTATTGACTTTCTGTGCATTCCCGGCAATGTATAGCACACAACACATAGTCATAAGCCTCAGGGTTTCTCTGCTGAGACAGCTGATTCAAACCCATCTTAACTGAGGACTGTGACTGGACTGGCAGCATAAAGTGACTTCTTCTGCTTTTAGAATAACTATAATAACTAATGTCTGATTCTAGGTTAGGGTTATCGCCTTTTTAGTACGTGCATGGACTTTAACATTGTGTTCATTGATGTATTTGTTCCTTTATATATATTTATTGTCAAGATGATAATTTAGACATCCTAGATGCTTGAATCACTGTTTGACACAGGGACTTACCAAATCCACCCCTCCACCCGATCTCTCTATCACATGCACTGTCCGAGCAGGCATTCGGGGTGGCATGGCAAGCAAAGGAGCACTAATACCGCTTTCTTTAGACAGTGGGATCCATCCATCCAAACACCTGGGCAATTTACGACAATTTGAAGTCTCCAATGGGCCTTAACATGCATGAAACGTGTGAAACCTTCTGACCAGGGGTCAAATCCACATCCTTGTAGTTGTGAGGTAACAGTGCTACCCACCAAATTACTGTGTTGACTTCAGGCATCTTATTTTAAATGTCTAACATGTCTATCTATCTTTTAACTCCTGAGCTGAGGCCATTGGTAAAGGGACTGGCACTGTATCGACCGAAACATCTCACAATCATTATCAGTGGTGCACAAAAAAGAAAGACCTTTACCTTTTTTGTCTGGGAATATGGCTTTGTATGGAAAACCACAGATCCTGATACACAAAAAATACTTTTGAGGTCCCTTATCTCTCTCTCTCCCTCCCTCTCTCTCTCTCCCAAAGAGGCTTCAGTGGGAGGAAACTGGAGAAACCCACGCAGACCCAGGGAGACCATGCAAACTCCTCCCGAGTCCTTCTAGCTGTGAGGCTACAAAATGCAATCCACCAAGTCATCTGAGGCTGCTGTATAAACCACATCCTTTGGCTTTTGGTCCACTAAACCCAAACCACCAATAAGGCAGGTATGCATCCTTAGACAAATTGACAAATGACTACACATATACATGTATATACACACACATACAACCAATGATTAATTCCACCAGCACACAGCTGGAGAAGCGTGTTAGAGGAGACAGCATGTGGCAAGTTGTGGGTGTAATGACGGGGTGTTTCTGAGATGCGGCTCACTGGCTCTGAAACATAAGCAGACACATATGCAACATCTGTGGTGCCTGGATTTTTTCTCTCTCCCTTAGACGTGTTGTTAAGTGCTAATTAATGCATGCAAACACATCTAGTGTCACAAACTCGAGCTTCGAGTGGACAGATTTGACGCGTACTTTAAAGGCAATGGCTCGGCCCGCTTTTGATGTCAGTTACACAGCATGGTTAATCATTGTCCATACAGCGCATAACCGAAGGCTTTTTTTTTGCATAATTTGAGGGCCATTTCCATCTCCAAGTCCACTCAGCTTATCATCCGCTCATTATCTGCGAGAGGAACCGAGCGTGTACGACGTGAGAGAAAAGGAGACAGATCGTCCGTTTCCGTCATGGTTCTGACAGGATCGGGGCACCGTCAGCGCGTGTGGGAGCTCCGTGAATCTCACAGATACAGGAAAACAAGGGAGAACCATCAGAAAAACAAGACAGTGGGCGATCCAGTCAAGTTCAGATTGAAGACCATGTGTGGGAAGAGACACCCGGGTGGCTTCTCTACCCACGGTATATATAGTGATGATGTACACTCACAGGATGAAAAATCAACACACTTTTACAGAGACTGCTGAACCCTGTATTGGTGGAAACTTTACTGTTCTCCTTGACTAGCTATGCAAACACAGTATACTTGCCAGGATTTAACATTTAATATTTGCTGCTAACGCTCCTTTTTGTTCTCCTGCAAATATCTGGCCTGTCCAGCCTCTGAGCATCGCCCGAATATTCTTGGAAGCAAACACTCTTGTGGCTTTTACAGCCCGAGTAAAACGATCCTCATTTTCATTGATCACAAGGAAAAAAAAAAAAAAGAGGCTCTGGAAATCCGGCCTGAGTTTTGTCACTCGACCAAAGAAACACAATAAGCCCTGATTTGAGGAATAAAATAGAGACATGACCCCGGATGAGATAGGTAATGCATAAGCTATAGCAGATTGTTTTTTATCCAGAGAGGAGAGGCAGCTTGCCAAGCCCGACCTATTTAGATCTAATATGAATGGAAAGGTACAATCTCGGGCTGTTTTCCACTCGCAGGAAGTTTTCTTTTACAAGACGCAGTCCAGAAAAAAAATATTAAAACGTACAACGTAATGCATAATATTAGTGGTCAGAAATAGGTGGTTAGTACTAACGACAAGCAGGATGGGGGTCAACTCACAGGCAGATCGATGGTCTTTCCGTCCGGGGTTTGGACGTTCTCCCTGATTCTGCGTGTGTGTTTCTCCTGGTAGCCCACTTTCCTTCCACAGTCCCAAAGCATGCGCGTTAAGGTCGATTAGAGGCTATAAATTGCCCCTAGGTGTGAGTATGAGCGTAAATTGCACGATGTGTGTGCCCAGTAATGAACTAGGGCACCTGGCAGATCTGTCCAGGGTGAATTCCCCCGCAATCTTCCTATGTGCTCTGGGATAAGCTTGAGCAAACATCCACGACACCATTAAGGTACAAAGCCTGTAAGATAATGGACAGTAAGATAATGCAGGATTTGCGACAGAATGATGAATCAACAAACCACTCCTAAGAGCCAGCCGAGCTGGTTTTGTGTTGATATTTCAGAGCCTATATTTGGCAAGAGGTCTTTGAAACTACGAACTGTTGGTCTAGCACTTTACAGGGTACTTGACCTAAGATCTGAGGATCTGGCGAAGCCACTCTTGCAGAGTTTTGCTGCAACGGCCTCAAAACATGTCGCTTCTCCGTTTCAGTGATGTGACCCAGCTCTCACCCCGAGTTGTGGGGGAACTGATGCGTGCTGATGCTACATCCAAGCTTTCAGCCACACAAGTGAAATGTCAAATACTCGTTAACAAACCCATACACAAGCAGCACGGATAAACAAAGCCCCTCCCCGACCGTTGTGGACTTGAAGCGACGTAGACCTCAATGTTTCCATAGTTCCTAGACAAAGACATTGTGCATCATGGATAACTGAGCCACTGGCTAAACTAAAGCTCTAAACTTCGCTGATCCCTGGTGATCACAGCAGCCAGACCAAGAACAAGCAGTTAGATTTGAGCCTCATGAAACACCAACAGATGCTGCCAAGCTCCAGATGCCGTACAGCGGCTCTTATCATAACAAAAGTCACATGACCTGACCTTCACTACCCGGGCCAGGAGGGGAGGGGAAGGCAGGGTAGGAGGACTTATCAGAGCTCGCAGGGGGGTCCACGCCATGAACGGCATTAGCAACAACACAGACACGATCCCAGAGACATACAAGCACAACACCGGGCCATCTGGAGCAGCAGAGGAGGATCCCCCCTGCATTCATTAAAAGATCAACAGGGCGACCCTGTCAGTGATCTGCAAGCCATGACAGAGATAAGCTCCTGTAAATGGAGTGTCCAGCATCCAACTTATGTAGTGTTAACACACAATCACGGCTCGATACTAAAGAGAAGACAACATGGTTCGCTTTGAAGTACTGAAAAATTCTTCAATATTAGTCGACTGAGTCTTGATCAAACACCAAAACACGATGAATGGAGACTTGAGATTGTCTTGTAAATGATTTGCATGAAAACTGTCAAGAATATGCTTAAATGCAAGAACTGATTTTAGTCCAAAATGTGACAATTTAGCAAATTTGAGAAACTGGGACAGTCAAATGTTTGGTATTTTAGGCTTTTTCAAGTAGTATTGATTGTCTTTACGACATCATTTGTGTTGCGGGATGGTAATGATGGTATCTGATCTTAAATCAGAATAATCAACATCTACTCTTTTGTGATTAAGCTAGACTGTTTTCTGCTTTGAAAAGTTTGGATGACAGCATCTAATGAATGATTAAATGTTAAATTAAACATCCGCATATGAGAGGAATGCATCCAACTTTGCCCTTTTTGCATACTATTTTTTTGATTCTTCAAACTCGGATAGATTTACAGTCCATTAACAAAATGTGTGCGTTTACTCAATGCATATTTAACAAGCCTGCGATTATGTAATAACCTTTTGAATGCCAACATGCATTTTAATCACCCAGTGGTCATAAAACATTCAGAAATGTTGAAACAAACCAAAAACAAAATACCGGAAACGGGAAAACATTAGGAACACTAACGGGTGCCATTTTCTGCAAAAGTCACGTTTTAATGCAACTTTGGCCCCTTAAAACGTTACATAATTACCATAAAACAACAAAACACCGTCCCTGACAGTGGCATATAGCGTGACATTTGAGGATTACACATCATATTAAGGCATTAAACTAAGATTTACTCTGGCGGCTGCAGATTGAACATTGTGTGCAACTGATGCAATAACGCTGTCGCCTGACTAGAGCAATCAAAGGGGCTGACTTGTTCCCCTTCCTTAAACTAATGAGAGTCGCAAAAGGAGGCACCCTTAGGAGGGCTAAATGGCTCGTAAACACCGAGGCTGTGACAAATTCACGGGGTCTGAGCTAATAACTTAGCTGTCAAAGCCGAGAGGCTCCGCTAACGCTAGCAGCTGTCACACACAGATGTTTGTCGGGGCTGGAGTCAGGGATGCTAGTCCAACTGTGCGCCCATCAACTACAAACAATGACAAGTCAAAGGCGTGGACGCGACGAGAGTGACACATTACCTGCGGTGTGTCGTTTAGGCCGTCCCCCCCAGGAGCGTGCGGGCTGTGAGGTTCTCCTTTTTTCTCCCCCCCTTCCTGGAAGAAGCGTCTGCACTACGCCAGCTAAGCTAGCCGTGTGAGAGAGGAGCGACCAGGGACCGATCAGTGTTGTTGTGATGGGCCAATCGAGCGGGGCTCGCAGGTCCCGTGTTTCACAGTGGAGGAAGTGCCGGGTGTGTGGAATTCACCAGTCAGCGCCTGCATCCACGCAGGGGTGGAGGCTACCTCCTGCTCTCCTCTTTTTTTTCCTCCCCCGATTGACACACACACACACATATATACACACACACATACACACGACGTGAAAATGAAACACTTCACGGATCTTGGTGATTTCTGCTGCCACCGATTTGTTGCGGTTCGGCGACACCGTGTGGTGATCTGTGGAACTGCATAATTAGCGCCGCGCCGAAAGCCGCTCGTTATACCAAAGGGGCACAACCACAGATTTTCTAGCATACCAAAATTACAAAAACCAAAAGGAAATTGAAAGATTTTTATGTTCTTTCATCACCAATCCAGCCAGTGATAGGAGGGCAGAAGTCTGGTAGCTGAGGTTTTGTGGGGAGACAGGTTTGCTCTGAAGAAGTGCTTTCATTTAAAAAGAGAAAGTTTGTAGGTCCACACGGTCCCAGCTGAGATACAGAGGCATTTTCATGGTTGCTGTGCAAAGGCTCTTTGGAGTAGGATGTATCGGGGAAAATATACAGGACAGTGTTCCCTGAGGAGCAGAGTTAAAAACATAAAAACTGACCCTCAGGGCAATCAAGCCTTCGTTCATTAAGACACGCATCTACCTTTGGTTGTCATATTCAAGCTATTGAGATCTATGACAATATTAAAGAATCACCTTCTGGTATACTCAGATTTTAGAGTTACTCCGAGTTATCACTGATGAGATGTGCCGATACTGAGAGCATAGTTTTTTTGAGATGCTAATTTGTTGTCTACATGTAGTGATAGTAATTAAATAAAAACTACCCCATAGTTGAAAACTAAATGCGTATGATAGGCAGGCCAAATTGTTCATTTTTTGTAGATTCAGTTCCATGAATCTCTCAAATTTAAGCACCTTAGATAACTTACACTGTTTTCACTATGTGGTATAGGCTCCACTTGACATTTTACATCAACTCTGAGACTGATAATCTCGGTTTATGACCTTTTTTATTATGAAGCACAAGTAGTAGAGTCAACTGTCAGAACATGAGGACATGATGACGTTCATGTATGGATGTCAACTCTGTGATACAAATTCAACCTAGGTGATCAAACGGCAAAGCTGTTTGTAAATGAAGTAAATCTACCCATTTCAGGGAAAACAGAGGCTGATCACTAGTATCCAAGTTAAGTAAATTGGGAGGACAGGACCCAAATTGAGCAAGGTTTATTTTCATAAAAAATGAAATTAAAGCAGTAAAATGCAAAACATTAGATCGTCAACAATACCCAAGATATCCAATCCAAAGAGGACACAATTTGAAAGAGAAAAAAAAAACAAAAACAGAAAGACTATACAATGCAACAACGCTAACACAGTTGGAGCAGTTATCGCCTCTTCTGGAAGATGTTTCCTCGTCCCATCCCACCACGTCCTCGACCTCTTGCAGCCACTGTGAAGAAACAAAGTTTATATCAGTCTACCACACGTAGCAGTTACATGATAGTGACAGTTAACCACTATGTAAAGTTATAGACATGCTGACTACATGACGAATGAAAGCACGAAGCAACAAAATACGCTGATATGTCCATAGGACAAGAATAAGCTGATTCACTTCGTAGTTTTATATCTCAGTCTGGTCATCAGATGATTCTGTAAGCATGACAGGGAGCCTCATAGTAGTGTGATGAAACGCCGTTTAATGTCCTTGGCTACCAACGTCACACGGGCTTAATGTGGAGATGTGATGCTGTTATGCTCGTCTCCATTATGCGACAGTTACACCACAACCAATAAACTGTCACCGGGGTGTAAACACAGCTGACAGCAGGTACAAAATTCCTGGGCAGTGAGACGTGGTATCTCAAAGACAGGCCTACGTATCTCATTTTGCATCATTACAAAACAGCCCTCATTGTACAGAGTGCCCAGCGCTGGACTGTGTGAACTGTTCTACGACGAAAATGTAGCTCGTTCATGTTATGGGTGCAATGGAGTTTTTGTGTCTTTTACATAGATCTGCAATTTTTGTCAAGATACATGGATGCCATTTATTTTGTGTTCCTACACTGATATTAACACTTTTTGCGATCCCCTTTCAAGATATGCGTTTCCCAGTGTATAGTTCTACTGCATGGATCAGAGACATTTCTATATATAGTAATCTAAACATAGAGCTGATGGACGTTTCTGACACACGATGTGTCAACACACACTCGCGTTAACACATTTGGTTGTTTATACTACATGTGTCTGTCTACATGACAGACTCGTAGCAGTCTTTTCTCAAACTTAAGTCCACCTACTCCTACTCTGTGTAGGTGGACGCATCATCTGAGAACATACGGGATTCGGCAGCGTCAACGGGAAGCATCTCCCCCAGGATTTAGAAGACGAGATGCTCATCCAGAAACATCCCACTCACCTTGTGCTTTGAGAATAGCAGCTTTGCCTCTTCCGGCGCCAGATCCCTGGTTCTTGTTTTTCATGCTCTTTAACATCGGCGCATTCTTTAACATGTCGGGCAGGATCAAGAAGCGGATTTTGCTGCCACGGATGTAGACCTGCTCCAACTGCGCCACCCGGCCATCGCGATAGGTCACTGTTATGTTGGACATCTGCGGGGTAGATAAGGGGCGTGTCACATTGGATCCAAGACGGGTGGAATTGCATGCTTGAAAGAGAAATTTATATTATATGCACACAAGCCTGCAAAACTAGTCTACAGTTGACACCACACGTCCAGTCACGACCTAATCAATTCAAGCCACATTTCATTCCTTTCCTATCAAATATCCTTAAAATAATGACTAACCTGACAGTTCATGTTGTCCTCAGCCTCAATCAGCTTTCCTCGGTACACCTCTCCGGTGTTGGTCTCACAGGTCACAATGTGTCCCTCTGCTTCGTGCAGGACCTTGATTGGTACTCCGATGGACATCTTTCAACCGTTTGTCTAAAAGAGAAGAAAAAGTCATGTATTAGTGGAAATCCCAGTTTTTTTCATGATTGCAAAAAAGTCATCACCAAACTATTTTTCCATCTGATTTTAATTTCATGCATTTATAAGAGTTCAGTCCTTGATAGTCTGCTGTGCCGTTCATGTCGGGTGTACGTGAGAAACTGTCAGTCTAGACAGATTTTATTCTGCTTTAATTTGGTTTTTAAATTGATTCATTTACTCTTTTCAATTTCTATTGCTGCTGGCAAACTAGAGTGAATGAAAGACCATTGAACTGATTTATAACCCAGAAAAACATGTGCACTTTTCTGCAAATTAGGGTTTTTCAAAAGGGCAAATATACTGCCGATACATATTTCTATTAATTTATACATTTTGTACATTGTAAGTTATGTATAGTAGGATATTTGCATTTCATGTTTACAGTCCTCTTCATCTCACATCATACATATTCATGAACAATTGTATTTTTATTTTTTTTATATCTCTACTGTGAAAGCGCTATTGTAAAACCATTTTTCCTCCAGGGATCGATATAGTTTGATTACATGGACTCAGCCACCTGATCAGTTTTCACAAGTCTCATCAGCCGCAGATTAGGCTGTAAATGAAGCAGCTGCGCCTCTACTACTATCAAAAATACTTCAGAAATGTGTGCATAGGTAGGAACATTGCGTCGTAATTGATGAAAAATAAACTTTTGACAAGTGGTACATTCACTCCTGAGAGCCGAAAAGAATGGCTAGCTGCGTTAGCTATGAAGCTAGCGTTAGCCATGCAGCAATACACAATAATCAGGCGATTTTTGAGTCAACTTGCAACACTGCGTTTTTTTTGCAAAGTAAATATTGGCACAATAACAAAAAAACAATTCCGTGTATGATTTTAATACGCAACTTATGTCTTTATTTAAGTAAGGAAACACACGGAACCACAATGCTCTGTGAATGAATGAGCTCTTATTTACGCACGCGGAAGCGGAACTGGCCTCGGTCAAACGATGCTTAAATCTACTTAAAGCAGCACTTTGCGATGGTTACCTTAGATCTGCCGTGAAAGCTGCTTTATATTTTCTTTCCTCTTGTTTCTTCTTGTTCGACTGCACAACGTGCCCTCGTCGCTTTGACGAACCCTTTGGAGCCTTTTTCCGCCTACCCACAATCCTACAAAAGGTGAATGTAATGCTTCCTGTATCACAACCGCACGGCATTATGGGATATGCAGTTTGTTGCCTCGTGTATTATAACCCCACCGAAATGAAACTGATTTGTTTATGCGGTTATTATACTGTTTGCACTTGATTTTAATCAGCTAATTACGGTTGCTCTGTTTTCCTATTTAAAATTTACAGCTGATTAAGAACATTTTGATGCCTATTTAAATGCATATTATATTTAGTTTACTTTATTTGTACAGCTGTGCTTTGCTGCTAAGTTATGTCACTCACATGTTTTTGTATCAATCTTTATCTATTTTTCTTAACAATGTGGTGGAAATTTTACATGAATCTAGGAATTTGATTAATCTTAATATTCTTTAGTTGTAAGGGTTTACGTCTTGTACCTATAAAAACCAAACATCTCCCACACAGATAATAACATCATGCACGCAATCTGTTAAGACTTGTTTTTTGAAACATGATGTTTCAACATGTGATATGTGTTTTTCAGGTGCAAATATATTTACAGACGCAAGAAAATAATTATTCTGGGGTGGAAAAGGAACACTACACTACTACTTACACTAGTTGGAAACCCTATCCCTAACTCTCGTTGGAAACCTTAACCCTAGTTGGAAACCCTAAGCCTAAATGGAAACACTAACCCAGGTTAGCAACCCCAACCCTAGCCCTAATTGGAAACCCTAACACTAGTGGAAACACTAACCCTAAGTCCAGTTGGAAACCTTAACCCTGGTTGGAAGCCGTAATCCTAACCCAACTGGGTTGTTTTACCTCAAGATGCCATGTCTGACCTCTGTTAACTTTGCATAACATAATCAATTTATATCACATATATTTAGGTAAACATTTTCACCGTTATCTTTTTTGTCATAACATAAGTGTTCAAATGAAAAGTCCTCACCATATAAAACAAATGATATGCATAGTTTTTGAATAAACATACATGAGAGTGATACATACACATGTATGTTTATTTGTGGAGACGTGTTGCTGGGATTGCTCTAAAGTGGGTAAATGTTGCTTAATGCAGGCTCTTCCTGCCATGGAAGGGCATTTTAATGAGGAGAGAGAAAGCGTAATGGTGTAATAAAACACATCACCAAATGAACCTTCATTTGATTTCCATTGCATTAGGCTCATTGACTGGCGTCAGCAGCCAAGCTGCTCTGTAAACACCTCTCACTGAGTAGTCTGTGGTCATGTGTATGTACTTAACGTGTGTGTGCATGTGTCTGTGTGTGTGTTCATGCTGTGCAAGCCTGACTCTAAAAGTAGTCATACAATAGACATATGGGGTGATATTTGAAAAGGTCAAACAAGCTCTTTGTTTTGAAGGGTTGGTAACGGGCCTGTATACATCAGTTACCTTTGACATACATGTGAGAAAGTTTGTGAGCCAGCAGTGGATCCATGTTGCCTGGCAGCTATCAAAAGACTGATCAAACGACCAATATCAAATAAAACCCAGCTTTCCTGCACTTAAAAAAATTACTTTATAACAGATCATTACACAAGAGACGGTGCACACCTTCTGCTTGCCTTGAAACAAGTCATCAGAGTAGGCTGTTCATTTTAAGCTGCTTTCCATGTGTTTCTTGTACAACAGCACATAGTCTGGCTGTATATGGTTTGGTCTTTCAGTTTTGTTGTTTTGTTTCCTGACAAAAGTTGACAGACAACGAGTGAACTGATATTTATGAATTAAGACTTTTTAATTCTCCAGAGGGTAAAAACAATACAGATGACCATTAAAAAACTTGACCTGATGTAGTATATTAAAAAAGTGTTTTAAAACACATAAGATGGAGCACAGTTGAGCAAGCATTGTTTTCTGCGCATTGTCTAAATGAGAGCAGTGCACAGAGTGAGCTGGTGTGCACTTCTCTATTTCAGTCTTTAGTATAGCCATGCTTTTTGTAAAAATAACTTGTATATGTCAGCAAGTGCAGTTTTTTTTCATTTCAAGCTCTGAATGGGATGCATGTAAAAAAGATTTTTTTAAACGAACAAACTGCTGTGCTTAAACATCAATTGTTTTTGCTTTTGACAAACTCTGCTGTGTGCCTATAGCTGGGATTTGCCTGACGTGGCAAAAGCGTAAAAAAGCATGACAAATGTTACCTGGCAATCAGTACATGTGACTTCAGATACAGAGTTCAATTTGCTTTTGCTGATTTATTGAGACGTTCATTGATCGATACTTCATGTCACGTTTCCACACTGTAAAATGCTTAATGGAAATACAAACAGATTTTTAAAGACCTAAATATTATTGTCAAGAGACTTCTGTCAGCTCTGAGGCTCCAGCACAGTCTGTCTCTTTTAACGAGAAAGCCTGAACATTGATAAAAGCAATGCAGCTCCCATTGTCTTTCACCTCCAGAACATCTTCTGTTCCCTGCAGGTATGTGACCGACTCTGCATCATCCTGAGAAACAAATCCCATGACGCAGGGCTGCTGCTGTGTTGCTGTAAAGCTGCTACATTTACTCCGGTGTCCATTGGGAATGACACTGGTCGGAGCAGCATCCAGCTTTGATGTCCAATCACAAGGAGCAACACTCGGTGAAGTGCCTGGGCTGGGGTCCAGGATGTAGGTGTTCACCATTGTGCCACAAGATGAACCCTCTCTACTGGCCCGGGAGGACGTCCTCATGACACTGCTGTTCCCAATACTTCTGCGGTGTCCTCCCCCCAGCCCATGTCTGTCCTTCCGCCCCAGGATCTGCTGGTACAGGATCTTCCTAAATGTCTGTCTGAACTCCCGGATCCGATAGGCGTAGATGATGGGATTGACCACAGAGTTGGCGTGGGAGAGGATGATGGCGATGTTCATCACCCAGATGTGTGTGCGCTCACAGTCCTTACACAGGTAGTTGAAACAGTTGATGATGTGCACCGGGAGCCAGCATGCGGCAAAGAAGCCCACGATGATGGCCAGCGACTTGGCCGCGTGCACCTCCTTCTGCAGGGTGGAGCGGGACGCGCTGGGTGGCAACGTCACCTCCCCAGGAGCAGGGGTGTGCCCGACTTTGAGACCCATCAGTCGGAGCTGGCGCCGTGCCGCCATGAAGATGTGGACATAGATGACCAGCATGACCAGCAGGGGCAACAGCACACAGCCAAAGAAGTTGAAATAGATCATATAGTCCATGGTGACCACTCCTTCAAACAGACACTCTGTCATGCCCTCAGGACAAGTGCCACTGACGGCGGCAGCTGTGCTGTTCCAACCTGTGCAGCAAAACCAGAAGGAGAAACGGACAGTTTTAGTTTTGATTAAGTCCATCAAATATAGTTGTTTCACAGGACCTACTATGGTTAAAAAGTTTGTATGCATGCTAAGCATTCAGGCATTTTTGTGAAAATCCTAAATGCACACTTTTTTGTATTTTTTGTGTACTATTTTCATTGCATTTTTGACAAAGAACTCCACACTGATTTTGTTTGCAACAGGTCTTTCCTTCCATGCTATATCATGACACTGTCACTTCTAGTGAACATGTTGACTTGTACATGTGAACTAATTTAAACCAGTCTTTTTAGAGCATCTGGGATTGTGAGGTGTTTTATATAGATACAATATATATGGATATCTCGATGATTCGATATGTCTGCTGCTCTTTTCTGAGATGTTATTTTCCACCAACCGATTTACTTTTGGATTCGGTGAAAACATCCATTTACAATGACCAGACTCATACCTTTGTTCCAGCCGAACATGGGTGTCAGGCCGATTCCGACAGAGAGGACCCAGCACAACGCGATGATGCCCTTTGCCCTCTGTCCTGTCACCAGGCTGTGGTACCTGTGTAATTTAGCAGAGCACAATAAGCATTGTCACTTCACAGCGAGAAAGTTCAGGGTTCAAGTCGAGTTTGGACCAAGGTCTGTGTGGAGCTACATTTTCTCCCATGCATGGGTTTTCTCTCGCAGTCCAAAAACATGGCTGTTTAGGTTGACTGGAGACACTAAAATTGCTCCTCTGTTTGAGTGTGAGAGTGAATGGTGTGTGTGTGATCATATCGCAGGGTCGAGGGTGTATTCCCTGATTTCACCCTATGTGTGTTGAGTCAGGCACCAATGGATCAATGCAACACCATTAAGATATGAAGCAGGTAAGATAATGGAACAATGTATGTTCTACTGTTCTTTTTGTAATGTTGCACTGTAGGTTTGGAAATTGATTGTGTAATTTAGGTTAAATATTGATTCGCTTTCAGGTCCTAATATTTCTTGATTCTAAGATATCGCTTAACACAGAGTAACATGCCGTGTAAATGTTTTTTTTTTCTTATGAAAATGACGATATGAATGTAAGCACTGTAACGCAGACAAAAGGAATGCACACATTTGGCTGAAGGACTAAAAATAGAAAATCTGAGCTCTGGTATCCTTGGTCACCTACAGCCAATGTCCCATGTGACGGAGGTCTTTCATGACTATGGTGGCAGCCAGAAGGCTATATTAAGCTTCCTAAAATTGTGATGAATTATTGGCTCTCCAGTCTTTGATGCCAGGATTGTGGCAACGACGCGAGCACACAAACACACACCGTTATGCAACTGCTTATGCAAATACATCACCTGCTGTGGCTTACTGGGGTGAAATACCCTCCCATGACAAGAGCGAGGAACGCAGCAGTGCCTGAATAGCAGTAGCTACGGTGGCACACATACCAACACTATGAGCCAATGGTGTGTTCGGATACTTGTTGCACAAAGAATCAGTGCGGAGGGAGCGGTGGTGCGCGGTGTCGATTTACACAGAAAATGATCAAAGCCTTCAGCGGGATAATCCCTCCAGCAGCAAACAAACTGTAACCCAATAGAGCTTGTGGTGACAAATATCTATGTCTGCCCACACCCGGCCAGAGAGGCCTTAATTGAATAAGATCTCCCTATAATTTAATGTGCTTAGCACCACTGGATACAGCCTTTGGACAGCTCTCACGTGTAAGGGTTTACCCACGCTCCCCTGACCCGAGGACCACGTGCGAGGACAAACGTTCGCCCGGCGTGTCAAAAAAAAAAAAAAACAGTGCAAAAAGGGATTAGTTGATAGTTGACTCCCTGACTCCAACTCCATTTGCCGCCCCTCACCTGAGTGGATTCTTGATAGCGACGTAGCGATCCACAGCGATGGCCAGCAGGCTGAAGATGGAGCTCTGGGTGAGGATGAGGACGAAGCAGGCGATGAAGAGGCAGCCGAAGAAGTTGGCACAGAAGCCGGTGCTGACGGTCAGAGGTGTTAAGAAAAAGTCAGCATCACTTTCGACAAGCGATCTACTCCATGCTTACGTGGGATTAAGCAGATTTAAAACACTTATTCAAGACACTTAAGAAAGACTTGATGTGATGATACCTAATGGTGATGGCGAAGGGAATTGCCAGCAGCCCCACGGCGATGTCCGCCACTGCCAGTGACACCACAAAGAAGTTGGTGATGCTCTGCAGGTTGGAGTTGAGGCAGACGGCCCAGCAGACCAGGACGTTCCCAGCCACAGCCAGGCCTGCGATCACCAGCTCCAGGCCGATATAGACCAGCTGGTCATTCTTCAGCATGGTTGGTTTTTCACCTTCGGCGCTTTCATCCCACAGACTCAGCTGCTGGATGTGCTCTGAGGAAAAATACCTGCTTTCCCAACCTCATGGTGCAACTTAGGCGGAGAGTGATTGTGTCACGGGAGGCGAGCCGAGGCAGGAAGTCCCCCCCGCAAAAACATCACTCTAGCGATGGCTGACTTCACTTTAACTGCCAGATGGAGTACGGCGATATGTCAGTCTTCCTCTTTGTCAATGCAATCGCTGCCTTTGCTTTTCTCTCTGATCGTTTTCACTCTTGATTTGCAGAATTAAGAGAACTTCTGGTCTGGAGAGAGAGAGGGAGAGAGAGAGAGAGGGAGAGAGAGAGAGAAAGAGAGGGAGAGGGTGTGTGAGCCTCTTGCAATCACCGTAGTATTGCCTGTACAAACAGATTGCAGGTTACCACACGGACACACATGGGTCAGAAAAGCCATCTATCTCGGGAAGACAGGGGGACAGTTTGTTTTCCACACGGGGCCAAAGCAGACAGTCCAACAATGCACCTTTTATTTCAGGAAAAGTTTCCCGAAAGCCCTGCACACACTAATCATTCCCAGCACTGACAGTCTCGCCCCCCAAATCCCAGATAATTGCACAAAGTAAACTACCTATAAATTTCATGTCCATTGTACCCATAATGGAACGCATTGTTAGACTATCTCTGTCGTGCTCGATCGGGGGATTTTACCGAACTGTGGGAAGATTAGAGCACATTATTGCAAACAGTGGAAAAACTTCAGGTGGTCATCATATAGGGAAAGTCGGCATGAAATGTGGGCCAAGTTATTCAGGTTAATAGGGAAAAAACGTCACAGGGGAGGAAGACAGACAAGACAATAATAACTTCCCTGAGAGTGAAGAACGTCCCATTATTAGTCTTTATCTCCCGAGCGATTTGCAATTATGACAAATACCTTTCAATTATAGGCAACAAAGTGGATCAGGGAATAGTGCTCTTCCTTCACAGCAAAAAGGTCCCCGGTTTGATTCTCATTTGGGCCAAGAGTGGAATGTGTGTCTTTTCTGTGTGGCGGTAGCATGTGCTCTTTGTGTGTTTTTTTTCCCCTCCAGTTTCCTCCAACAGTCCATAAACATGCAATATAGTCAAAATGGCGACTATTAATTACCCCTAGGTGTGTGAGTGTGCAAGAGAAAGGTGTGTGCTCTCCAAAGAAAGTTGAGCACATACACAACATTAAACTTCATTCACTTTACAACACATTCTAAAAGATGAAAAATGTTCCTCCCAGTGGAGTTAAAAATGTAGTTGGCTATAGGCTTTTGTTGATGGATGGATGGATCAATTGAGAGATCGATGTATTTTGTGTCATTTTGTTACACTATTAATCAATGAAGAAAATTAGATGTAAAAAAATGCTGTAACTACTGCTTCCATTTGTATGGATCATTACTACAACATCAACATCTGCAGTGGGCTGCTGTGCATTAGTTCATTCAGTATCAGGCGCACAATTGATTGTGTGTGTCGAAACATACAAAACATACATATGAAAACCTGCCTTTATCTCAAAGAATTGCAGCACTGAGTGCACAGACATACGTTGAAGGTGATAGTATTGACCACAGAGAGGAAAAACAGATGCCATGTAAATATGACCTAGTTCCTACAGAAGCAGAGGGAGCAAAATCTGAACAAATGATTCTGAAACAACAAAAGGGAAAGAGGAAAAAAACAATGCCGGGGCCATCGTGACTTATTTCACCTTTAAAACAGCAAATCTCAGAGAGTGGAACTTCCCAATTCAGTCGTCATCCATCACATTGGTTCCCATCACAGTTCCTTCTCTGCTTTTTATGTACAGCCATAGATTCATGTGACTGTGACAACGCCTCAGTGTTAAACGCAACGCTGACACATTTTAAAACCCTAATGTTGCCTGTATCGTAAACCTGCAGTCAGGGAAGAAGTGGACCATCAGGAAGTGTGGATACGCCTCATAAAACCAGCAGTAATGAGGTGAATTTGAATCACCTAAATTGCTAAGTTGTTCCTATTCAGTTGGATTCAGTTATTGAGGGGAATCCCTCATTAATGATGTCAAACCACAGATGTCCTATATGTGGTTAACGCAGGGTTGTGAGTGATTAGAAAGCGGTATTTTGTGGCTTTTCTACTTCTTGCTTAAACTGGCCTCAATACCACCAGGGAGAGGAAGTTTAGTAAAGAATCCTAACTGAAGTTCAGGGTCCTGATATCAAGATGTAAAGGCAAACAGGTGGGGAAAAAAAAACATGCGTCAACCTCCACAAATTCATCACAGTTGTCACACAGAGCTCTTTCATTAATCCCCCCTGTGTTGACCACACATGACCCTGTAGCTCCAGCAGCGCTGATCCTGACTGGCAGTACATCGGACCAAAGTCCTACTTTTCTGCTATTGTTCTGCTGCTGAAAACCTCTCACAGCCCGCAGGAATTTAAAAACCACGGTTTATCCAGAAGGGCTTGGAAAGCTCCAGGAAATTGTGCAGAAGTTTAGTTTTTTAAGACCTCAGGAGGCTATGAAGGTTTCTGAACCTGCACAGGAAAAATAACGCATCAAAGCTGAATGGGAAAGAAAAATAGATGGAAATTGGTTTTCAACAATTCATCCTCACATTCAGGGGCTAAAACATCGGAAAACCTCATTCCAGTTGCCCCATCTGGAAAAAAAATTCCTCGTGACCAAAAAGGTGGTCATGTATGCCCAGAGGTCTTGGAGGAAGTGATAAGAAAATGCACATCCTGTTGGTGGGGCTCTGTCTCTGACCTGTCAATCAATGAGTCTGCTTAGCTCCACCAAAGGCAAAGCAAAACAAAGAGAAACCCACGACTGAATCAGCTCTGGTCGACTGTGTGCTCAAGTAATGAGGCAAGCACTTACATCATGGCTGTGGAAGCCTGGGAGCAGGAGCTGAGACATAACAATCACAGTCAGAGCGGAGAAGGAAAGTCCTCAGAAGTGCACATTGATGAATATCACATCTACCTTTACATCTACAATATCACATCTACATTACACGTCTACAACGTAGAGGATAGAAAATCATCAGAGAGCCCATAGTGAAATAAAGACATGCTCCACATCCTTCTGTCCACCAACTGATGAAAGTTTCGTAGTGCAAGTACTTACTTTACAAGAAGCATCGTGAAAGTCAGAATTACTCTGATCAATTTGTTAATTACAGCCAGTAACAGAGAACTTACTTTAGAACTTACTTTCAGGACAACACATCCTAAACAGAGTCAGAGCAGTAAGAAAACAATCGCCCTCCTCCAAATCCTTCTTACCTCGTCCGGACGGGGAGCAGGAGCTGATGCGCGTTGCACAGGAGCCTGACGGGTGCAGAAATGAAAGCAATGAGGCAGCACGTAGACAGGGAGGAAGAGGAGAAAAGTGTGTATGTGAGAGAAAATGTGGTTGCCACTGATGTGGTGCCGCAGCTCATGTCCGGTGTGTCAGGAGAACTTTCAAGTCTCTGCAACAGGAAAGAGAGAAAGCGCGTAGACAGGCGCGCCGCCCCCTCTCCCTCTCGCACCCTCTCCCTCTCTCGGTATTCTGGTAAATGGTGACGTATAGGCGAATAGAAACAACCAATGACAGTTGCACGGGGTGGGCAAAACCTAAAATATCAGTCACTATCGCGTGGAAAAATAAGCCCCCCCAGGGACCACACGGTCTGTTGGGCTGTGCGTAAAAGCGCGCATACTGTATGTGCACGTAGCAGACTGTGTGTCTCCCTGGGGCTGCCACATTATCAGGGTTTATTGGCTCTGTTACCATGTTGTAATACGACCACATATACATATCAGGACACGATAAGTTCACAAATCTATATTTTTTATGCGTGTTATTATGCAAATCATTAATATGAAAGGCCTGCTTAAATAAACTGAACTGAACTCCAAGTTTAAAGCACATTTAAAAACAGTGGATGTGGTGCACAGGTACGCGTCAATAAAACAACATAAAACTATGAAATCTTAAGATGAGGTGTTATCCTCTCACTATGTGCACAGAGTAGAAGACCAGCTCAGACAAGATTGGAAGTCAAAGAGAAGGGAAGTAAAGAAGTGAAGAGAACAATGTATTAGGATGCCAGTCCATTGACAGCAATAAAAACAAGCAACAGATTTTAAAATCGCTCACATATAGTTTTCTTCTCGATGCCTTTTGCCTTGGTATTGCATCTAATTTTCTATCTTAGTCTCTTATCTTTTTTTGTTTCTCTGAAACCACTTATATCCTCAGATAAGACCCCATTGCACGTTAGAGCTTAAAATCCTTGTAAATGAAAGGCAGAGCAAAAGATGTAAAACCGAGAATCGAGTTTATATTCAGAGTTTATCAGTCATAATAAATGTCACTAAATACAAAAAATGTCTTCTGTATTCTGTATTTACAGAAACGGGCGCAAAAAAGTAATGAAAAACAAAACGCAGTGGTAGCAGTCTTTAGACCACAGCAACATGCGGCACGCTGCAGATACTCAGTCTGCAGCACAGGTGGGACTGTAGATCTGTCAGGGTAGATCACGGTGTAAATCACAGGGCTGTTCCCGCACACAGACAGATCTTATCGTTCATTCAGCCCGTGTGACCTCAGATCAAACCCATTTCCTACCAGATGGCTACCGGTATCAAAGCAGCGAGACCGGCACTGGTCTGGCATCAGCTGGAAGCCTCCTGGGGGCTGCTACTGCTGCTGCTGGAGGAGCTACTGCACACCACACCACACGGTTTAACATCTGCAGGATGCGACTGGCACACCTGATAACTTCCAGTGAGCAACAGTGACTGCTTCTACAAGCGATGTAGGCCATTAAGACACGATGGCATAAGCACCATCACAAGAGACTAGTTCACAAGCCAGCCTCCTGAGTGCAGATGTTTCAGATGCTAAATTCAACCTGCAGCTTCTATATGTTACCACCAGGAGACACTGTTAGTCTTTTATTGTCCCTTCTTACTGCTCTTTCCAGGGACATGTGGATTTCTATGATGTAATCCACATTCTCTCTCTGTACATAAAAAAAAATCTACCAGGCACCACTAACTGCATTATTACCATTTCTGAAGGTGTTTTGGTGTATTTTAACAAGAGTAATATGTAAATTCTATGGAGAAATCTTATTATTCTTATATTTATTCATTAGGTAGCAGTAGGTAACAGTCCACAAAATACTGCTTTGAAATTAAAAATACCTCATTTAATTACTGTCTTTGATAATGTAATTCCATAGCATGCCACCGTTATCGTCCTGAAAAGTGGATTCAGTGAACATTCACCCAAAGTAAAAGGCTGCATTGTTGTCGTCAGTCAGCACCACCTCATACATTTCATAATCCCGTCCACCCTGCATTGTGTCTGTATGTGTCAGAATGATGAAATGATGAAATATGCCTGTTAATTAGAAAATTATAAGCTAAATGTAAGCAGAGATGGCTATCACATAATAGGAATTTTAGTCTTAAAAAACATCTGATTATGTTAAAGGAAGAAAACTGAAATATGTTGAAAGCAATTATTTCCTGAGCAGACATTTTCAATGCAGAATTGTGGCTTTTTTTTACTATTTAAAGTAATTTTACTGAAGGAGTCCTATTGGTTTATATTCTTTTGATCGCTGCTCCGTGGGTGCAAATGCATCTCTGTTTCTCTTCATGGATAAAGATGAAGAATTCAGATGGAAAACTTCACAAAAAGCTGTGTCATGTTGCATAGGATGGGACTGAATGTTGCCCTTTTTTCTCTCTGTGGAGATAATTTCTTCAGAATAAAAAAAAAACAACTAAACTTGTCATTGAATGTAGATACAAGGAGATTTTATTTAACATTTTTGTGTACAAACATCGGCTGCAAATGCCTTCCAAACATATTTGCCCTCGGGATACAGTTTTCCTTTTTACAGTTCTACAAGCAGAACATTGACTACGGAACGGGAACAAGAGTCCATAAAACTGAGGGAGGTAAAAAGAGAAAGTGTTTGTGTCCGGTCAGCAACTCTCATCCTCAGCTTTTACGAAAATAAAAAAACAAAACTAGCACGTTTCCAAAGGTTTAAGTAGTCATATTCAACGTCAGCTGGATGTCACAGAAGTGGCAGCAGAGGGTCATTTGGTCATCAACTATCATATGGAAATGGAGTGATAATTAACCAGGATCATGTACAATAAATGGCAGAGATCTGTAACTTTCATATAGAGCAATATGTTGCATATCTTCAGGCTATTCGACAGGAAAATTAAACCTTTTTTGTTGTATTTACTTTTTCATGTACAGAACTAAGAGACTGAGGTTATGGCGGGTACATGCAGTTACACTGACGATCAACAGACCAAAACGATGCAGATTTTTAGAGCAGTATAAGACTCTTTTCTCCTCTACCACACACTGACAGCTTGGCTCCGCAGAGAGACGAGAGGCGTGCCCAGCTCGGCTCTCCAGGACGCCACGATAAATAAAATGGAAACCAAATAATGTACTCTCTAGTATAATACATATCATACAACTCCATGGGAATGGAAGAGGAGCTCGAGTTATGATAACTCACAAAATCTACTTTTTTTCCTCTCTCTCTCTCTTTTAAATGGACAAGAACCTGCACCTGCTATTCAGTTATCTTCGGATAGCTAAACAATCACAGTGGCCAGTCTGTTGTACAACACAAGTTACTACAAAGAGAAGCCGATGACGCAGGATTATGGGTTTAAAAGACGGCGGCCTTTGTCATTTCTGAGACAAACAGTGACAAACAATTTAACAGGATCTTGTAGAGTATTTTCCCAAAGAAAGCACACAGGAAGAAGACCATCACTCTGACTTAAGTTTAGCTTTAGGTGATATCATATCATAAAATAAATAGCTCCAGCAGACTTCCTTATTACCAAACAGGGGCAAAGCACGAATAAATAATAAGAAAAAGGCATTATTAAAGGCGGAGAAAGTTTAACAGAAGAACAAGGGGGCAGGAAACTCTGTCCTCCTAAGACAGAGTATGAATTACAGCGTCACAGTTGAGATGAAGCTGGCATGTTAGGATGAGCATGTACAGTTTAAGCTAAGACCATGCTTAATGTGGAGAGGTCCTGTCTTAGTCTTCACAAGATGCAGAGTGTGTGGCAGACGTCGGCAAAGGCAGAGGGAGAGCGGACAGCGTCTCCACCGACGTCTGGAGTACCACAGGCGCTGAACAAAAAGTGTCGAGGCACGATAGGGTCGAATAGTGTAGGCAATCGGGACGTGTCTTAAAGGTGACAGGTGGCTGGAGGAATGGACACTGGAATCATTCTCTGTCTCACATCTTAAAACAGAGATGCTGAGACAATGTGCGCATGCTTATAGGAGGCCAAAATAAGTGGATTTACAGTTCGAAAAGAGGGAAAGGCTCAATGTTGGTAGTTATGGGGATGATACATTTTTATCCATATCATAATGTGCAAAATGAGTATAAATTTCTCGACATTGAGAGTTGATTTGTGTCCGAAAGGAAAGACTCCTTTTCATATGTAAAAGATCAAACATTTTGAGTTCAAAAGGATAAAATTTGTTACTAACAACATTTACTCATGATGTCCACCAAGGTCATTGAAAAGGTAATTGAAAACATGGATGCAACCACACACAAGCCCTTATCAGATCCACTGAACGGTTCCATTGCTTTTAGTTATACGCCTACAATTGATATGGGAAATTGAACTGAAAAAGGTTCAATTCACTTGCTGCAATCATACAGTATGCCCCGTGAGTACCTGTCATTCAATGAGCCCACGCTAATGTGCTTCCAATGTAAAATCATTAGCAGAATATGTACCCTCTAGAATCTGTCTAATGCATTGTGTCTTGTTACTGTGAAGGGCTTGGAGCAAACAGAGGAAATCTGGTCCTAAAAGGTTTGTAACTCACACCGCTCACACAGCACCAGGACCGTTTTTCTCCCATTACTTTAATTGAAAACGCATTTGGATTAGGAGGAGAACCGTTGTCTTGAACAGACATGGAGAATGATTACAGCAAGCAAAACCTGTTTCATTGCCTGCTTTGAGGCAAACTAAAACAAAAATAAATTGCAAACCTATCCTTTGAACTGGGTGGAAAAGGTCATGCTTTAATGACAAACAGCAGACACTCGTGAGTTCCCAACATCCCACAGTCTATGATCATGTATTTGTGAACAAGACAGATTATAACAGGATTGAAAAGAGGGAACAGAAATCACTAAACATGCCTGCATGTTAAATCAACAACACAGAAACCAAAACGAGACACATTTATTTTTAGTATTGAGAAAAATATCTTAAGAGCTTTCCTTAAAATCGGCCACTGAGTTGGAGACCACCGGGCTGGCTCGCAGGGATGAAAAATAGTTAAAGGGACTAACAATTATTCAGAGATCAATAAATAAAAATAAAAGACGTCTGGAGAGGATGAAACATAACAAGGTTCCTTCATTAAAACGGACACATATGCTCTGCGATAGACATAAACACTGAGTGCTCAGGTCACTTAAAATTGTAATACAGTAGTTCTAACATTGCATGAGTGCACTTCTGCAGCCACAGATTAAATGGTACAAAAAACAGACTATGTGATGTGTGTTTATGTATATGCACGTGTGTGTGTGTGTGTGTGTGTGTGTGTCTGTGTGTGTGTGTGTGTGTGCTGTCTCATGACATTGCATAATGTCTACACTAGACAGGCGATGGTCTCTGGATGTGAGACGTCCAAGCTGAGGAACCCCCAGCAGTTAAAGAGCTTGTGCCTTTTTTTTCTTTTTTTTTTTAAACCACAGCAGCATACAGTATGTAACTACAATGTCGTGTGTTACCTCCATTATAATATCTAAATGAATAGTAATCGATAGGCTGGACAGAACAGCAGAGTAGTTTCTATAAGAACAAGGCTAAATCCTGCTTATTTACGGCAAGACTTGAAGTCAAGGCTAAGACCTACCACTTCCAAAACAGAAAAGTTCACATAGAAAAAAAACAAACCCCCCACCCCACCCCAAGGCCCCCAAAATAAATTACAATAATAACAACGATTATACTGTTAAACCAAAAAAGAAAAAAAAATACAACTTTAAGATTATGTACATACTGTATCTGTAAATACAAGCGCTTCCTTCTCTCCTAGAAACAGACAGAGGACATGTTCATTTGGCCAGATGTCCTGCGTTGGAAGAAGGACGTGTCGTCAGCAAAGATATGAACACAGACAACTCCTATGTTAGAAAATATATTGCTTCCTGGATATTTAAGCTGAAGACTACCGTTGAGACACAAACGACACAAAAAGAGGAGATTTGTCCGAATGATCAGAGTAAAACCGGAGGCAGTTGGATTGCAGTGTGTTACTAATTATCGGGTTCCTTTTTGTTCTCTGCTTACGGTCCCTCTTTCAGCTCTGGCGTTTTGTCTCTGACTCCAGCCGAGGGCTTGTTTACGTTGTAAACACGTTAACGTGCAGGTTGTTGGCGTCCTGGCACACAAAGGAGAAAAAAAGAAAAGAAAAAGCCTGTGGCGTTGGGCAGCTCTGAATGTTCATTCGCTTAACTCCCACGCAAAGCTCAAACATCTCCGCTCGGCTCCTCCGAAAAGACTTTAGATTACGTACGACGCGGTGTGAATTTCAGCACATTATTGGATGTTGGATATGGAAAAAGAAACCGGACTCTACCTGATGATTGTCCAAATTAAGCACAGAGAAGGAACAATGCCCAAAACGCAAACTGTGGAGATTCTGATTTGTTCGCAAACCGATTCAAGAATCAAGAAAGAGACATTCGGCTCTCTTGTGGACTGGACTCTGACAGGTTCTTGATTTGTGGATTTAGTCTGCGAGCCGTAGAGGCTCAAAGCCGCGGTCAGACCAGAGAGGGTTGGAGAAACGTGGATGGCAGCGGTACCCGCAGGCACGAGGGAATCACACCGAATATCAGATAATGCGAAATATAAACAAGATGTGTCCTAGTTTGGAAGGGTGGGGGGGTTGCAAGAAACAATCCTTTGCGGGTATCTGGTTGGTCAATTCAAAAACACACTACTATCGGCTCACTTTGAGCCACAGCCTCTTTTCCTCTCAGAGTCTCGAGTCGGCTCTATACTTCTGTGGAGAAGAGGATGCTCTGTCGTTTACTGTCCGGGGTGGGGATCGTCTCCAGCTGCAGGAAATACAGCAACACCTGGACCTGCAAGCACACAGACGGACGTTAGAGAGAGAGAAATCCGATTAAAACCTAACTGGGTTAAAGCTGTTTCTGGAGGCTCAAGTTGGTGAAGAGTGAACCGTCCTTGTTCGGTAACATCTTCGCTAGATCGGAAAAACAGAAACTCACTTGTGCCATGACCTCCAGAGACCAGCTGTCCCCCATGCTGATGGGTTGGGTGGGGTTGGCCGGGATCTTGCTGTCCTTCTCCGAAGGCCTCAGCAACGTGGGGCCGAACACCGTGGCCAGGTTGTGGAGAGACATCTTGTTGATACTTTCCTTCTCCGCCACCCTGAGGAGCGGAGGACACGCAGGTTTGTAGCAAGTCTATCAACTGTGTATTTATTTCTTTGACAGATGACAGATGACAAACTGTGCAGAGGTGAAGGAGTGAGCAGTGACTGAACTTCTCTCTTCAGCTCACACTTTACCAAATGCAAATCAGTTGCAATATTGTCCTGACAGATACCAAGCTTCTCCTAGACTTTCCATTAACAACCAATTAAACAACACTCTCAACCTCTCCAGCCATTACAATCTGCACTCCTGCAATGCTTTTTTCTTTTTTTTTTTTAAAGACGTGCAGCTGCATTAACAGTGCTCGTACAAAGCTGGAGCCTCTTCCTATTCATAGTCGCCATGGCAACCAGGAAACATTTCGCTGCATGCTATCTAACACCAAGCCACATCCAGGAAATATCACTCCTGCTATACGTTTCATGCAGCATTATATCTACAGTTGCAAAACACTGGATCGGTGTTCTGTGCAGGACTTTTGTGGATACCCCCCAAAATCCAAAAACCTGCAAAAACCTGGGTGTATTCCCTGCCTTCACCTGATGTGCATGGGAAATACTAGACATCAGGTACAAACTGAGTATTATGCAAGAATGTGTGTATGTGTTTTCACATATTCCTACCTCTTCAGGTGATCCAAGAGGAAGAGGAATGTGACCAGATTGGGCTCCGGCAGGGACAGCAGCAAGTTCAGCATACAGCTTTCTTTGGCAACACTGTCGGACAGAGCTGTACAGACACAAAGCGAGTTTTTACACATTTCAGAAAATCGAGCAATCACAGCGACTACGATCGAGCACAGATCTGATATTTTAGCTGGGTTGATCGATAGATGTGCTGATTATTAGCGGCGATGACTCACTGATGCCGCCCGCAAAGTTGGGGTACAGCTCATCGGTGAAGAGCGGCTCCGGCAGCTCTCGGAAGTAGAGCTTCAAGGTGCCAGCGATGGCGTTGACGTCCATCTCGCTCATCATCACGGACACGTCTTTGTGATCTGCGGGGCGGCAGAGAGGAGAGCAAGCGTGACGTAGGAGAAGCCGGGGGTTTGCGCTGGCACGAGCAGAGGTCGCACGACGTCTTGTTCCGCAGTAAAAATTTACTGCACGGACTTGGCAGACACATTCAGAGTTTGGCACACGTTCAAAACGCAAGATCATTAGGAGTTAGTTTATAATAAATTGCCATTAGAGAAAAAAAGCCTGGAACACGGAGTCAGACAGAGAGCTACTGGCAATGGGCAATAAATCCTCCCTTGCCTCCTTCCATAGAAATGCAGAGCAGCTGCACCGTCATAAAACATGACTGCGAACATTAAGACAATCTATTTCTCAGAGAACCACTAAATACTTAATTAGTTTTGTTTTATACGAGCCCTATTTTTCAGTTTATCTTACTCACATGAAGGTTAAATCGAATGCCGGGCTCTAATTCCTCCACGCTGAGGACGTCGGCAGGAATACAGTCACGGACATGCTGTACAAGGATGAGGGCTGTACTCACTGGTGTCGAAGGCAGTCTTCAAGGCCTGGATGTCAGTGGCCACTCCTGACACTCTGTAGATGCCCACCTCCTCCATCCCCCTCCGCTCTATCTCCTCTAGGCACTGCCGGACGATGTAGGGCACCTTGGAGCGCTCTCGCCTGTTTGGGGAGACGACCGGTCAGCGACAAACTTTTTATCCTGGAAATAAAATGCTAAACGGCATTAGCGGCGTAACGTGACGAGGTGCTAAGTGTTGGATGAACAGCAGTCCCTGTTTGGATTTCTGGAAGGGCTCATGATGTTTCTGGCTGCTTATTGTGTATAAACATGTCTAATGGATTTTTGCCGTTAAATCCAGTTAACCTGCTTGTTATCCTCAATCCTCATTAATGTCGCTCATCAAAAAAGTGCGGCCACAGCACACTCCCTACTGTGTTCTCTCCTCTTCTTAAGATGAGTTTTCACAGTGACTAACTATGTAAAGTGTGAAGTCTCTGCCATATGCTCTGTTTTGTGTGACAACAAAAAATAGACTCCAAAGGCTCCCTAGAGGGAGGAAAATTCATATAATTATTCTCTTTCCCAAATTGTCGACAAGTCTGCCACATTAAATGCTAATCTCTCAAAAACTGTCGTACACATGACTTATGGGTGATTTTGGTGAAATTGAACCGAGTTTGTACGTTATCATATCTTGTCAACCCCCCAAGAGCCGGTGCAGACAATAATTTCCTCCTCAGGGAGAAGTGGAATCACTGTGGAAATGAACCCCATCGTTTTTCCTCAAGCACCATCATCGGGTCAAACTCTCAATGTATCCAAATGTTCTTAACACCTCTAAAGCTAATGACATATGACATCTCTGCACAGCTCCACAGAGCTGTCAGCCCGACTTTAGACTGTGATTAATGATCTAAAACATTAGTGATTGAGTGAGTGATTTCATCTGGTAACTCCTGATTGAAAAGTAAAAATTTGATGTCTTCTACAAAAGAAAAGCAGAGAAAAAGGCCTAGAACAGAGCTCTGAAGAACATAAGAAAATAGAACAAAATAGTTTGCGTCATTCTGGCACTTTGGATGTGGATTTACTTGGTCACTGTGGAGATCTTGACTCCGAACACGCCCATGGGTTTCCGCGAGGGCATCCTCTTCAGGCTGAACTCTCGGCTGGTGAACTTCATGGAAAGCTTCACCTCGATCTGACACGGGAAAAACAGGCTTAAAGTTAAGGAAGGTTTGCGGAGCGAGAAGCCAGTTTGTGAGCCTTGAAATCCATCTGCAATAGCTCTCCGTGATCTGGAGGAAATCCCGCCATGTTAGAAACAGATGTAGAGGGAGCGAGTGCTGAACCACATCCTGGGCACGCAGCTCTGAACATTCCTCGTCTCCGTGTGCTACTTCCACTCAATGCTACTGCATTAGGTGGATGAAACGGCAGTGACGTGCAGTATATAGGCTCCAGGACCAGGAAACTTTCAGATTCTGACCTAAAAGTGCATTGAGGGTAGAATCGTTGTGATCTACTCACCCCATTCATGGGAATAACTGTTCTCTGCCAGTCTTTGCCTTGGAGAGCCTGAGGGTCAAGCTGGGAGGGAAGAAAAGCATAAGATATGTTAGCGTGACTCTGCATTAATGTGGTATTGTAAACCTGTGGTACAAAAAATGAGAATCCATCCTTTCATGTTCTGTGAATACACTCACAAATGTTCCACCACTGACCATTCATTTATTAGAATACATCAAATTCCCCCCACAAAATTAAGCTATATGCTGCATGTTCTCACTATTTTCTCACAGACCACCTCAGTTGCACACATTTTGATGTTTATTTGATGAATTCTGTTATAGTTACATACCGTTGTCCTGTGTGTGCACTGCTCAGTTATGTCAACACGGTAGTGCATGAAACTCTAATTGCATCAACAGCACAAATCTCCCCTCTATCACAGAGGAATGTTTTTCCAAAGGCTCGTCTTGTTGTCAGGTGGCATTTCTTGGATGTATTTCTGTAAATATGATTTGTGTGAAGAAGCCATATTCACGCCCAAACATGCTCAGATCAGAGGATCTGAGACATCTGGGGCAGTAAAATCTATGAGCACACACAAGTGGGAGGAAACAAACACACACATTCACACAGTGTACTGTATGTTGAATGTTTACCGAGGCTAAGGCCCATCTGGTTGCGTGCGAAGCTGGATCAAGTTACTCATAACTGAATCTTTCACTGCTCAGAGGGCTCTTGGGCTTGAGCCGTTTATCTGCAAAGAATCCCGTTCTACTACAAGCAGAAAAGCCAGAAGAGCTCCTTTTGCTTCCTGATGAAATGTGTTAAAAGCTTGAGTTTCTGACCGACAAATGGATCTTATCTACCCCGGCATTTGCTGGTCAAAGGTTTAGCAAGGTTTATTGTTCCAATAAATCTGATCTGTGAAACTAATCAGTATGAGCTGGAGCAGTATCGAAAAGATGAAAGATGACCTGTTTTCACAGGACATTCAGATGGAAACACGCTCACATACAACCTGCTGCTCATTAAGCCTGGAATATCCACATTATTTGCTGAAAGTATCACAAAGTTGTTTGGAAAAATAAGGTTATGAAACTGCTTCACAGTTCTCAACAGAGGCCCAGTGCTACCTAAACACATCAGTGAAGGAGAAGAATACTTGAAGCAGACTGAACATGTGCTGGTCATATTGTTTTATAGTGATTTTTACTCATTTCAATATAATGATATCACATTTATGCTAAAGTCTACATACAATAGCTGGACTCCAGGTATATTTAGGGAGGGAAAGAAATCATTCTTCTCTGTAATACAACTTCAGTCTGGTCACAAAGTGAGGTTTTCCATCCATCCATTCATCATTTTTCCCGCTTTGCACCTTAATGGTATTGCAGAGGTCTGCTGGAGTGGACCAGCTCCCGTAGGGCTGAGGTAGGGGACTACACCCTGGACATGTTTTCAATCCATCACAGGACAACACACAAACACATCGTGTACTCTTACACTCACACCTAGGGAGCATCTACAATCTCCAGTCGACATAAAGATGCATGTTTTGGGACTGTGGGAGGAAACTGGAGAACCTGGAGAGTTTTTTTTTGCACCTAATACACTCGGCGTCTGTACGGCACTGTTTTCCAGTTCATCTGTGGCGCATAAACAAGCAAATCAATGGTAAATTAGCAGCAGTCGGAAGGTGTGTTTACCTCGAGACCACGGCAGCAAGTTAATGGTTAATCATCTCTGTCCTTAACGCTCAGTCGGATCGGTAAATCAGTAAAACCGAGTGTAATCTGACAGATTTATGATCCGCCGTGGCTTCGGCTGAAAACAGGAGCGTCAGGCTGCTGACAGATCCTCGTGAGCGAGTTTCTCACCACTTTGTGCGTCTCGTACTGAATGACATCATCGGTGGAGACGAGGCCGCTAGACCACTAGATGGAGCATTGTGTCTGTAATTCGCAGGCAATTTGGCAGAGGAACAACAAAGGGGACTTGTTCTGGTGAAGAGGGGCTGCTGTAATCTGAACAAACTGCTCGGAGAGCTGCCTGTTAGACTTTGGAGTCAGAGATTACAACGTCACATCTGCACGACTCAGTCACTGGTGTTTTGATGCTTTTTCAAAGGGTCTCTTTTTGTCACTTTTGTTTGTGACTTCGGTGGAAAAGCACAAAACGAGACGGTGCTCGTTTTGCGAAAATCAGTTTAAGGGCTTCATAGTCTCACACAAACAAACAAAGAAACACACTCATACACAGAAAGCCTCATGTTTCTAGCTGTACCTTGTCTGTCTCTCTCTCTCTCTCCTGTGCCCTTGCTTACTCTCTGTTGAGTGACACCTGGCATTATCCTGCAGGCTGCCGTCGCCGTGGCAACCTAATCACCTGCTATCAACCTGCGATCAGTCGGCCTGGCAGCCAGAGCGGCTCGGGATGGCGTTACGAGGGCTTTGGCATTTTCTTTAAACAGCACCGAGCGTTATTTTCAAAAGCGCGGGACGGTACGAGAATGATTAAATAACGACTACAATCACACGATTGAGACTGATGTTTTAAATGCACGATCCCGGCAACAGACTGACATCTCGTACCCTGTTAAATGCTGTGTCTCAGCGTCTCGAAAACCCATTAAGGTGACACAATTAATGATGCTTAAATCTCTCCCCATTATTGCAGCCCCGTCCACTTGACCAAACCAGCTCCCTGGCCGTTACATAAGAGGGGCAATTAATAATTCTAATCTGCCAATTTTTACATCATGCTCGGTTTAAGCAACGAGCAGTGAGATGGATTTCATGCTTTGCGGCTGCGGCGCTGACATAACTGCCTATCGTGGTGAGCAAGTGGGCAAGTGTGTGTGTGTGTGTGTGTGTATGTGTGTGGGGGGGGGTGACGTCATGTCTTACCGGGATCTGTCCTTTCCCCATGATGCGGTCCGTGCTCTCTCCATCCTCTTTGTTCTGCTTGGTCTTGTTGTAACACTTCTCGTAGCACAGCAGCCTCAGGGTCTGAGAGCCCTCCAGGTCAATCTCAAACTCCTGAGAAGGTGCACGCACAAAGGGGTGGACACAAAAAGCACAAGGAGATTGATGTCTGTGCAGCCATTGCGGCAAAAGTCAGCGTGCAGATACAGATCGTAGGCGTCCATCCTATACCGTCCCTGCAATTACGCACAGGACTCCGCGTATGGTTTACACATCATTTTTCGAGGGTCGGTTCACTTCACATTCGGACAGATGTGAGTCATCACCAGCAGACTCTCATTAGCTGATATTATTTCCGCTTTGCTGAGCAAGATCCTCAAAGAGCGCTCTCGGTCCATGATGGAAAGGATTGGCACTGCAGATGACCCGACCCGCTGATTGTGTCTCAGAGCTGTTCCTTCTCCTTCTACCGCAGCGGCCAAACCCTCCGCCATCTCTCTGTGTCATTGATGCTTTTCTGTTAGAGTGCGTGCGTATGCCCAACTCACACACACACACACACAATACATATCTGTGTGCGTGTGTGTTTGCAGGTGCTGCAGATGCTCTGGGTGGGCTACGCTCTTTTCTCCAAGCTTACAACAGCTTACTGATTGCAGGACCATATGTCAGATACAGCAGCATATACAGGCTGTTCAAATCCCACCCACCCCCCCCAAAAAAAAGATGCAATGCAGACATTACATCACATACGTATACTGCCCAATGCCGCTATTCAGATCTGCAGGGACATTTTGTCACAACTGTGCCAGCCTCTCACCTCGTTCCATTTGGGTTCAGTGGTGTATCGATACACTCTCGTCTTGGCTTTATTTGAGAAGAAGCCAAAGGAATCCACCTCCAATGTGCAGTAGAGATCTGAGACACAGGAGACACGGTTGTAGATGCTGTTTGTGAAGTGATTACATGTTGTGTTTTATCTTTCTGTCAACAAAAATAATTAGGCCTGTCAGTGTGTTTCAAATGCAGATGTAGATACAAAACTAGCGGCTTTTCAGCATCCCTGCAAATGATACAAAACAACTTAACTTGAACCAAAAATTAGAGTAAATTCCGAGGAGAAAATTAACTAAGAAGTTTCTGCTAAAAGGCTAAAATTGTAAAACACTGCACCCCTGTCGTGGCTAACTTGCTTTGTCTGATTATCTGTGTTTTTTTCAGTTGTTTGCTCAGGGGCTAAAGGTCGGTGACTCACTCAAGCTCTGTTTGAGGCCGGAGGCAGAGTGGACGATTACATTCAGGAACCCGTAGAGACCGGGGGATTCATCCTCTGGATAAACAGTCAGCGAGCAGAGAGAGGAGGGGAGGGGGAGAAAAAAGACAGCGAGGAGGGGTTAGAAAAGCATGCAGATCTCTGTTTGCTTTGGAACAGAATCAGACATGGAAGGAAGGCAGCACCCAGGCTCTGTACACCGCAAAACATGTGGCTTAAACCTCCTTTTAATCCCCATTTTAATCACAATTATAAATCACAATCCAGACAGTGTGAAAGCATGACCGCACATCTGAACAGAGAGTCCCAAACGCTGCTGCCTTTCACTGTGGAATCTGTCCTAAAACCAACACCATCCAACGCCACTCGAGCGCAACTTTCAGACGTATAAACGAGCGCTTTACCTTCTTTGTTGATGCTGAGTGGAATGTGGTGGACGGTCTGCAGTTTGACGCAGGAGCTGGTCAACATCTGCAGCTCCATGGAGGTCAAGGAGGATGTTTTGAAACCTTCAAAGGAGGCAGGATGTGGAGACTGTAAATTACTTTTCGTACCGGTTTTAGCAAGGTTTTAGGATTAGTTGGCCGCTAATGCATCTGCATCCAGATTTTTGCAAAAGGAAAACTTCAAGTGCCAGAGATGCTTAGTAGATGGAAAATCCAACCGTTCTGATTTGGATCAGATGTTAAGAGAGTGCTTACATTTCTTCTGCTGTTCCTTCATTATCTCCCTCCACTCTGCACGCTCGTAGTCCGAGGAGATCAGGAAACTGTAACTCTGCACACAAACACGTACAAATGTTATCTGAGCTGCAGTCAATGTGTGGGAGAAGCAGGAAGAAAAAACAAAAATTAAAAGTTAAAAGCTTTTACAGCCTGCTTGACACACATGTAAGATATCATACAGTAACTGTTCCACTGGACAGCTAAATCTCATAGAAGATCAGGGAGGGGACAGTGAGCTGGAGAAGAGGAGGAGGTCAACAGAAAAAGCAGCGAAATGAGAAGAACAGATGAAATGTGGAGGAGAGGTGGGCGGAGGATGACGCTGCAGCAGCAGCAGCGACGATGAGAACGGAGAGAGAGGAAACGGGGGCCACTGGGCGTGGGAGGAGCGTGGTCACCTTGCCGTTCTTGTTGTAGAGTCTGAGGGGCATACTGGGCGACGTCAGCAGGAGCAGAGACTCCTGCTCGGACAGCTTCTTCCTGAGACGGTCGATGACTTTTGAACCTTTGTTGGCTCTCTGAAATCACAGCAGTGAGAACTTACAAAAAAATGTCCAATGTCCAAAATGTCCCCGATCTGAACTCTCTGCTCTCCTTGGCTTCTTGTGAAGCGGCCCGTATCCCCCGCCTTACCCTCTCTCTCTGGATCTCGCTGCGGAGGTGTGAGATCTTGACCTTCATGGCGTCGAGCTCTTCGTCGGGGACCTGGGGGATGGTGAGAGGCTCGGTCTCCTCGGGCCCCTGGAAGGTCAGCTCAGTCAGGGGGATGTACCACTTGCTGTCATACTGCTGGTTTTTACTGCAGCGGGAAAGAGGGGAAGCAAAGAAAACCCACAGATGGGTTTCAGCAAACTAATTAAAACAAACAAACAAAAAAAACAGTAGGTTTACTCCTTTAATGAAGGCACATCAACAAGACTCGGTGTTTTTAATTATACAGCGCTTTAACTGATTTCTTATGCAACTCGGCTCTCGGAGGAGCGAACCCAGAGAAATCAAAGTTGTTGTCTGAGCTGAGGGAAACTTTCTCACCCGCCGATCTGTTTCTTCAGCTTGGCGCAGAGCAGCAGGTCGCTGAAGAGGAAGACGTGCCGCAGCTTCCTCGCTCCTTCCACCAACTCCACCATGAAGCTGTCCCTCAGAAGCTGTCGGTTCTGTGGTAGCAATAAACCAAAAAAAAAAGAAAAAAGAAAGAAAGGGGGGGCGGATGAGTGACACAAAGCTTAACAACTGTGCATTAATGATGCTGTCTGTATTTCCACTTGGCAGAGTGACAGAGCAAGACTCTAAAACATATGAACATCATTTTTAATGGAACAGTCTGTGATGGTACACAGCTTTTTAGCACATGTAATAATACGCATAGTAAAACCACTTATGTGCGTCATAGAAACAAATCTGTTCCCGACACTAAACCTCAGTATTTGGACTAGAAGAGAAAGATTCATCCGTCATCGTCTTTCTCCAGCGACATGCTCGGGGAGGGCGGGACAAAGACCAGAGCAGATAAAAGAAATCCAGTAGGGATACAAGGAGTTTGGGTTTACTGGCTGCTCTGTTTACAAAAAAAAATCAAAAACACTCATGAGCTCAATACTAACCAAGTTATTACCCTAACGTGTTGAAGGGGGTCTACATTATTGTGCACTGAGTAAACTAATTATCCTCCTCTATCTTTATTCACGTTCTAGCAAATCATCAGTTTCCAGGAGGCAGGGGACTGATTACGTAGGGGTTGGGGATAGAAGAGCCTTATCTGGAGCTCTGGGAGCTATCGCTGATGTCAGACTATGTAATGAGACGTGTACTACCGCCATCCGCCAAAAGGGGGCAGTGATGTCATTGTACAAAATGAGAGGATACATTTGTAAGAGCCGACTGAATGTCAAACCACAACTCAATAATAAACACTCGGCTTTCGCGTGCTCATAAGGTTGCTTTTACTTGTGGCGTGTGGTATTAAATGGTTTGGCAGGAGAGGTTTGCTGTGGAAACAAGGGGAACAAATGACAATGTTGTATTAGAAAACAGCAGGCAGACAAAGTGGGAAGGATCTGTGGCCTTGTAAGCACATCTAGCTTATCTTTGTCCCTGCTTTCATACTTTTTTTTATTGTTTGAATGGCTTGATTAAGAGTTGTCAGCAAGTTTCAAGTATGTTTAGCTCCACTCCATCCATCTTGTTTTCGGGGACAAAAACATTCAGCCAGGATCAAACTTTTTGACATATGGCGGACGACGACGATGCAGACGCAGAGGAAAATCTGCTGAAAACTTCAAACATAACAAACAAAAATCCATTACTTCCTCTTCCTCTCTGCTCTTTGTCCATGTTGTTTCAGGCGCCTCTCGGGCCCCCCCCCGCACAACCTCCGCAGCTAGCCGACCTCACAACTCCCTGACACCGAGGCCCCGGGGCGTGACATCACACTCGCTCTGAGCCAATCGTGTCCCCCAACCTCGCCCTGTGCACCCTCCACAGGGTCACTGTCACCGGCAGAACAAGGAGAAGTGGAGCCGGTGCCTGGGCAGGCAGGCAGGGAGGGTCACGATTACAAAACTGCACTGGACGTCTGCTGGCAGATAGGAGGATCACGCTGTGTCACTGTGTGTTGGGATGCGGGGGGGCGAGGGCGGCACGACACAGAGAGCACCAGAGAGGAAAAGGAGGGGGAGGCAGATGTGTCAAAACGAGGTAAGAAGAAGAAACAAGAGGGACGTATCACGCTGCAGTCTCTTACAGTACTGTACGAACCATGTGACTCTGCACCACAGCGGCTCAGATGATGAGATCCCTGGTTATTCACACACACACACACACAAACGCAGGAAGATCCCACTGCTCGGCAGATCATGCTCTAATCCCTGAAATGAGGCCCTAGCAGAAGTCCAATCCCCACTGGTGAGTGTAATTATTCATAACCGGTACGATAATGAAGCCTGCGACGATGACAGTCCGTGATGGATAACTTCCAGGCGACGTCGCTCGACGTACTTCTGTCGCCTCGCTCGCTGCTACATCTGCCAGAGTGAACACAACAACTCGCTCTGCCTCCTCTTCCCTGTGGTCTGGCTGTTATTTCCCAGACGATGTTCGTGCCCTAATGAGTCTCCTGTAAGTATTTTACCGTGCGCGTTCCTTGTTCGCTCTCGGTTTGGGGACTTTGATGACAGGCAGAGCGGCGTCTATGCAGTTGTCACACTGTCATACTGTAACACACTCCCCTCCCCTCAAACCCTGAGGATATATCATCTTCCTGGAATATGAAACAAGGCTACATGTTGCCTTACTTCTGTCAATCTACATGCTGTCACATCAGACTATATTTAGGGTGAAAGCTGTGCATCAATTTTTAGTCCCCCCCGGAGATGAAATGCTCCTCATCTTGCTTCCTTAACACCTCCTGGACTACGGCCCACGGTGATGTCACGCTTTCCCACTTTCACATATGGCTACGGTCACAATTATACGACCGGCCACACCTGACCACACCTAGCGACCACGTTGGATGTGGTCTGTGGGTTGAAAGGTAAACTCTGAGTCTGCTCAGCCACAGCGGCCGGTGTGGCCACATTCTGCCTCCTTGCAGAATCGCCCTTTAATTATTCCTTCCCCTGTGAATCTCGCAATCTGCTCTTGGAAGTGCACATTTGGGAGCCGCATTGTTATCCAACAAGCTTAAAATCTGCTGTGATAATCGTGCCGAGTCAGCTGTAAATTCTTAGACTGGGCTAGATTACTGATTGGATTACCAAACCAAAAAAAAAAAAAAGTACAACAGTAGATTAGGCTGGATTACTCAACAAAAAGTACTGCCAAACTACTAACCCGGGCACTGACGCAGATTAAAATGAAGGGGGGTCAGCGTACATGTCGCACACAGGTGCTACCAGATGTTGTCCCGACATCCAGGTGAGCGACCTCCACTCCAAATGACCCACTGAGAAACTACTGATGCCTCTGTGATAATCCTCTCCTCCATTGATCTCATGATAAAGAGATAAAATAAAGGGAGAACAGCTAGATTAGGGATTTACAGGCTCCTAACTGCGTGGCAGTGAATGGGAGCCATGTGGAGGGATAAAGCATCTGTTTAACCTGCACGTTGAGAACACACTCGGCGCCTGTGGATCCTGTTGTTTTTTTTTGTTTTGTTTTGTTTTTTTCTCTCTCTCTCTCTCTAATTAAGCTTCATTGTTTCGCCTTTGGGTGCAGACGCACGCTGCAGCTCAGGAGCTCACTCCGAGGTCGGTAATCTGATGAATTTTAAAAAAGCGCTGACGCCGCCGCTTTGCCGTGCCACTGGGTGGAAAAGACATGCTCGACGCAACCAGCTGTCTCAGCGCATCAGATGACATTTTTATAATATTGAACAGCCAGCGCAGGAGGGAAAAGAAAAAAAAAACAAAAAGAAAACGACTTTCTCCATTTCTCGTAAAAGCTGACCTGAACGTCTGCATAAATGCTGGGGAGGAGGAGGAGGAGGAGGGGTGGAGGCGACGGCAGGCCGAGAAACCCTGACAGCGCGGGGGCCCAGATTAAATATTGACCATCTCTTCGCTGGAGAGAGCGCTACGAGAGTAATGGCATGAATCTACAAAAGATCCGTGTTTATATTTAGAACGCACGCTTGAAGGGGCAGCGCAGCGTGTTTTGCAGCTGTGCATGCGTGGAGCAACGTGCTGAAGGGAGGGCGCGTGGAGGGAGAGGAAGACGTGCGTACAGATAAAAGTGGCGAAGGTGAGCGTGTGCATTCGTATTGGAAATACGCACACACACACACACACGCGCGCGGTGGCATATCTTTCCCACAGCCGAACAAAGCAGAACGAGGAGGCGAGCTGAGGTTTAGGCAGCCGCCGTCATTTGCATTTTAATTAAGCGGCTTCTGTTTGCGCCCTCCCCTCGTCTGGTCGGCTCTGGGCCTCCGGGGGCCACTTCTGCTGCTCTCCTCCCGCATGCCTCCACTGGAAAAAAAAACCCCACATGTTACTCTGCAGAGTGCGCACTCGTGGAGGGGAGATGCTCCCTCGATTCTTTGCGTTTGAGGTCAGAGCATAAATGTGCATTTTTTTGCTCTATGACCCCAGCGGTCTGAAGAGAATACTAATGCGGGGAGAGGAGGAGGGTGTTCTTATTTAAACATAAAGCCTGAAACTCCGTTGACATTTATGTTTGAACACGCAGCGCTGTGAGCGCACGGCCTCTGTATTGACTGTTTAAATGAAGTGACAGCCATCTTGCCTCCCTGCAGTCATCCAATTTGAGTTGACGTTACGTGAACAAAGGAGGTTGACTCCCTGACGGTGTGACTATCAGCAGCATCACAGAACTGGCTCCCTCTCAAGTGCATGCTATGGATGCAGTGTGGGAGGCGGGATGCTGAGACGACTCCGTAGATTAAACCTCTAATTGCTTCATTGTTTTATGTAGTTATAGGTATCAAAATGGCATTATGGATGCATCTGCTCTTATAGAAGAAATGTATTGGCTGTTCAACAACTAAAAACCAGTTTGACTCTCACGGTCTTCGGTCAGATGAGACCAACGTGTGTTGGGATGTGGACAAAACACCCCAGGCATATAATATACTCTGTGCATGGTAAGGTTCGATATAATGAGCGCCATCGATTTCCATGAGCTGCTTTCATGTATCCACGATAAATATTTGATGACTGGTGTGGAGATCTGGACAGACTGGGATGGAACTGGGGCCTGGGGGGACTTAAGTGTGTGTGTGTCTGTGAGTGCACATCTGAGCGTGTGTATATGTTCAAAGGCAAACGAGAGAAAGGGTGAATGGAAAGCGAGAGTGTGTGTGTGTGTGTGTGTGTGTGTGTGTGTGTGCCCATGTACAGTGAGGGTGTGGTAATGACCCCCCAGTGGGCAGAGGGCGGAGTCGGCACAGCCTTTCCGCTCGTTCGCTCCCGCCCCCCGTTTATGAATAATTAACTGGGAATCTGCCAGTCAGAGAGCGGACTGGTGGCTCATTACGCGGCATTATGTACGGCGGTGTCACGCCAGCTATCAATCAGGAGGCATCCATTCATGTGCGTCAAGTCATCTCTCTGGGGACGATGGAGATGGGGAGGGGGGGGTTGTGTGTGTGTGTGTGTGTGTGCATCAGAGGAGATGAGAAACCTCAAGAGAGGCACAGAGCAAACACAGATTCACCCTCACGCCGAGGCGAACCTGGTGTGACCATATATGGGCACGGGGCTCTGCTTTAGGCTGAGATTGGCTGATAGGCTTCAAGGTCATTTAGAGGGCGGGGTCATGATGTCATGAAGCTCACCGGCACGGCTAGGGAAGGGTTAACCAATGGAGCATTAAATGCTGTGTGAATACATAAATAAAACAGAGTGTGATACGCTACTTATCCTGTTAGATGTGTACTCCATGCAGAGCAGCACAAAGACAATGGGCTTAATCTCTTACTTCACCCGCTTCATTCATTTCTATAAATGTGCTTATTTTGCATGGGAAGCTGAACTGTGCAATTCCTCCAGAAACACTTGTCTGCATCACTCCACAGGTGAACAGGTTCACAGGTAACAGGTGAGAGGATCATGACTTCCTGAGGGCTGCACAGTGGATGGGTTTTTATAGCAATGTCGCAACAAGAACCTGGGTTCTGGGCTTGTATTCCTCTTTTGGTCTGAAGGCCTTTCTGTGTTGGGTTACATGTCTTTGTGGGTTTTCTCCAGGGACTTTCTTTCCTCCCACAGTCCAAAAATATGATTATTTCGGCTGACCGGGACATTGCCCCTGTGTGTTAGCGAGCCAGTGAACAGCGTGTGTGTCTTGTAACGGACTGGAAGACCTGTCCAGGCTGTTATCCCCTGACACGACAACGTTCAGGTACAAACCAGGTGAAGATACCGGATGAATTAATGTCTGAAGGATGTTAACTGCACGTCCAAACATGAGTCATCATCATGACTTTTGAAAACTCATCAAAACCAGTCCCTGCTGTCTGCATTATCACCGTAGCGTTGCTGGAGTCGTGACAGCAGCCGGTGAGGTCCGGGACACGTATGATTTTTGTGACATCGCTCTGAATGAGTCAGCCCGTGACGCACTGTGTGAATATTTGCTCTGGTTGTTGCTCACGTAGTCAGACGCGCACGGGACCACAGACGTCTGCAGCCGCGACACATGTATTACACGGTGTGACCCACGACAACACACTCATTTTTTGTCCGCCCGCTTTCATGTCAGTTCCTCCGGTGGCCCCTAACTGCTCGTTTGGGTGCAGTAAATAAGCAGTGTCCCAGTATAAAAACTGTTCGCCTGCGGCTCTGAAACCCCCCGCAGGCAGCTCACCTCTCCCTTCTTCACTGTCATTGACTGGCGTCGAGGCGTCGTCTCCTCGTTGATGCTGGACAGGAAGTTCTGGGAGATCCGCAAGGCGTCCTGCAGGAGCGGGTGGTCCGGGTGACTGGTGGGTGTGTGTTTGAGCAGGTCCTGGATTATAGCAGCAGAGAGAGAGAGAGAGAGAGAGAGAGAGAGACATTAGGTTTCAATGCAAAAATGCCCCAAATAAAAGAAGGATCTTGAAGGTACAAACATCTCTTTCTCTTTCTTCAACTCTCTCATTCTATGGGATGATTACTTTGTGCAATAATATAAAATAATTCAAAGTGAACTGAGCAGATTTGTGTGAGACGCCTGAAAAACCAATTGCACTGTTTACTCAAACGAGCTACGCACCACCTGCGCCGTCCTATCTGTGATTAACTCGATTTCTGAAAACACAGCAGAACACAACCATGGCATGACCCGGGAGTCTGAATACAGACAGACAGCTGTCTCCACCTCCTCCCACAGTACAAATATGAAGCCAAATATCACTAATATCCAGCCGCTGGTGACGTCATTCGGGGCAGTATCTGCGTAGATGCGATCAAGTGGTAAGAGCACAAATACCGAGGCCCTGCCCACCCAATCAAGGGCTGGGATTAACTAAAATCAAATTAACTAATCAGAAAAACTGAACACTGAATCAATGTAATAAGAACGACCTAAAATAGTAAGCATGAGAGAAACAGAAACTGTTTATGAAAAACGTATTGTTTTTGTCTTCACTTACATGAAGCACCAACGTGCTGCGGGTCACTCTGTCCACTGGTTTATAGAGCAAAGCTGCACAGAAAATAGAGATGAAACGTTGTTGTGTTGTATCTCAACATTGTTTTGTAGACTTGAGTTAAAACAGAGAGGTGTGACTCACCCTCGAGGGAGTTCTTGGCCGTCTGGTCCTTGGAGTCCTTGGGGCTCCTCACCTTCAGGTTCTGTGTGGAGACAGATCGCAGGTACAGAGTGGAGAACCGGTTAAGTGATCTGAGGAAGTGGTGATGTTATTATCCTTGCTCTAGCACTGAGGTCACCCGCTTCCAAATTAATTATGCCATCCTCAGCAGCCCGCACTCACCCCACATAGCCGCCACCCCCACCATCTTGCTCAGATGGCTCAGAGTCATGCATCATTACTTAGGCCATTAACAACCCCGGATGATGAATTCCCCATCCCGCATGTAGACACCAGTCTGAGCGCCGACTGTAGGCCTCATGAAACATGGACGAAGACTGATGGTGTACCAGGAAACTGACACACGTTTGAGAAAATACAGGATGGAAGTGTACCAAAAAAAAATGAAGAGGCTGCGACTCTTCCTTCGTCTCCTCTGCTCTGGAGCGACGGACTGACTCTCACGGCCTGCGTCTGAGGTCGTATTTATATCTACTCAACAAACTGAAAAAATAAAATACATAAATAAAAGCTGCGCGGCTGTTTCATCTGTCACGATCCCCAATCATATAAAATTGTAACACAGTTGGGAATGCAGATGACTAGCGTAGACCTGGGCCAATTTCGTTACATCAACCTCAGAAACTAGATTCCGCGCGTGAGCGTAAGTGTTTTCAAATCTAGTTTGTCCGCGATTTAAGAAATTGCCCAGAGGCCTTGAAGATTAAGGGAAAATTTATTACGCTGTCCTGGCTCATCTACCGTCTGTGTGCCGTGTGCTCATAGTTTCCTGGTCAGCGACGAGAACGGGACCACAAACTAGAGAATCGCTGCAGCCATCCACTGCAGTGCCCCATTTAACTGATTCACAAGGTGGCACGCACACACACACACACACACACACATATAAAATTGTCTCTGGCTGCATTTGTGCAGAAATATTCAGCGGTGTATTGAAATTTAAATGTAGGGAAATGGAAAAAGCTGCGTGGGTGAATAATGGGAGAGCGCTTTGCGAGTACAAGACATCGGGGGCAAAACTGCTCTGCAGCTGCAAATTACTGCCTTCCTACAGGACAGGACACCTCTGGAAACAGCTAATTCCACCAATAGCGCTGAATTCATTGCTGTGCTGTAAATCAGGTAGCTTGTTTTCGTGTGAACAGATAACACTAGCTCGGTCCAGCTGGGGTTGGACGCTGCCGTTTCATGTTTACAGTCACCCTGAAATAACAGGAATTAAGAGATACCGCACGAGATAGTAGTGACACATTGTGTAGTCAGTGTGTATTGTAACAGAGGAGCGTGTGTGTGTGTGTGTGTGTGTGTGTGTGTGTGTGTGTGTGTGTAGGTGGGTGAAGGATCTGGCCAATCTTTGAGCATATAAACAGGAATTATATTATAAATGGCCACTATTGATGAATATCACTCCTGTGATGAACGTTCAGCTCCATCTGTGTTTGCTTTTGTCAGACTTTGGTGCAAAACATGTCCAAAAAAACCCCCAAAAAACAACTAGAGGGCCCAGTTGGATAATTTGCTGGTATGTGAGGGGGGGTCGAGTGTCAGTCAGGCTGATTTTACACGCTGGTAAAATGATCCCATAGCTGACCAAAGAGTCAGACAGAAGCTAGACCGGGGACCAGCATTTGGCATTTAGAAACCAGGGTTTCTACGTCTTCCCTCTCCTCTCCTTCTTACCTCAGAGATTTCTGCAAACTGCGTGTTGGCCTGGCAGCACTTCTCTGCCGTCTCCACAGCCTGCTCGTAGTTGTCCACGAAGGCTCTGTAAACCCCGAGCTGGCTGGCCTGATGCACAGGGAGAAAAGGAAACAGAAGAGGGCACATTTTGATAACAAGATCAGACAAACACAACAGAGATATCTGTACAGAGATTGTTCAAATCAGAATAAGTGCATCAAGCAATAAAACATCCAGGAGAAATAAGCAGAGAACTCAGACAGAAGCTCTCATTGTACAGATGAAAAAAAAAGAAAAAGAAAATAATCCTTCATTCAGACTTTCAGACATCTATACACACTCAGACGTCTTCTTCACTACTTTCTTGTCTGCACATCTGCCACTTAATCATTCAACTTGACACAAACTGCAGCGTTAATGCTGCTCCAAACACAGACAAACTCAGTGACCTGCTCGGATAAACAGTAGAAGTACAGGAGATGTAAGAAGTGAAGTGCTGTGCATGATCAATAAAACTCAGACAGAAAAAAAGACTATAAGAGTATAGAGGCATCAGTTTGAACAGATTTGTATTGCACACTGTACGGATCCGTATATCTGAGCCAATCATCTGAGGCCTTTGCATTAAGGAATGAGCATCACTGAGAACACATTTTAAAGGTGTGGAGTCCATCTCGACCTCAGAGTGACTTTGAAAAGGCTGAAACTGCAGCGACAAGAGAAACAGTCCAGCTCTCTCTATCTCTCTCTCTCTTTCTATGTGTGTGTGTGTGTGTGTGTGTGTGTGTGTGTGTGTGCCTGTGTGAGAGACCTACAGACGCAGCTCACGGTCGCGACAACGACAACAACAACAACAGCGTGTCGCCATGGCGCTCCTCGCGGCCGGGCCCGTTGCCGGGGCAACCGGCGAGCCCCGCTCTGCGCCGGGGCGAGTAATTAATGATTTGCTGTAACGGAGGCTATGAAAGCACATTTAGGAAGCGGCTCGGCTGAATACGAGCCCGAGCACCAAACGCCGCGCTGCCAGCGCCGAGATCCATCTCCACGGCGAACAAAAGGACAATCAATTCTCCTCAACAAAAGCCGAAGGAGGAGGAGGAGGAGGAGAGAGAGAGTACAGTGGTGGAGACGGGCTTTGTGCGTAATGTTCAGACACACACACTCACAGACACACACACACAGACACAGACTTCTATGGGGAATAGTAAATACGCCAGACAAATCTCACCATTTCAGGCCTTTTAGCTCCATTTGTGGATGTGTGGAGCACTCTGCGCAGATTGCCTTTTGTCATCCCCGGACCGGGCCCAAAGGTTAATTCGTGTTTATCACAACTCCAAGTCTCACTTCGGCAGTTTTTGACCTTTAATGCGATCAGTTGTGTTGCGGGTTTTTTTACTCATGGCGGAGATGTGAGAACGCGGCAGCGGCGCCATTTATCAGAGATGAGCTGTCAGATCACACCAGATTATTAAAACCACTTCGCTGTTGGGGGGGGGGGGGGGGGGGGGGGTCAAACTCTGAAAAGAGACGGTAATAATCCCTCACTGTGCAGGAATCTCTGCGAGAGCGGCTACAGTAAGTACAGTCGTCAGGGCTGAAACGGCTCTGCCTTGTAGTTGCACACCTTATAATTACCCTCGTGCAAATAAAAGACTTGCACATCTGTAAACCGGCGACTATTTTTGTCTCGAGCTGACTTCATTCCCTGACATCCTATTTTCAGGCATGACCTTTCTAACATGCCCGCATTTTCATGATTCAATTCTGTCAGGAATGTGAAGTCACAAGTTTTCTAAACATCATTTGCACTTATTATGTTATTGCTGGAGGCTACAACGTGCCACAAAATTGTGAAAAAAAAAAAAAACTTCTATAAATAGCCTGAGCTATAAGGCGATATCGCCACGAGCCACGGCGAACACACACACACACACACACACACACACACACACACCCCGCCGAAATTAGCAGTTCATTTGTTAACAACAGTGCGTTTCTTTTTTCTGGATGAATATTCGAGCGGCGGGAACCGTTCCAGGTCTGATCTGCGGCGCTGCACGAACCGGCGGCCTGCGTGTGCGCTCGGTGCGGTGGGAAGTGAAACGGAGGAGGGCGAGGAGTAAAGCAATTTTCACAATCCTGCAATCCTGTGTCCTGCCCTGGGCCACACAATCTGCGCCGCGGCGGAGGCCTTTCAGAGCGTGACAGTCGGACCGCGGAGAGAACAGAGAGCCTGAGCGTCTGCCAGCCACATCCACGCCGCACCGCCAAGGCTTACCCTGAGTAGAGCCGCTGCTATGCTATCACAACCCCCCCCCCCCCCCCCCCCCCACCCCCCCCCACCCCCTCCCAAAAAAAAAAAAGGCTTTGGGTGATGAAAAGAAGCTGCTTGGGTGTTTGGATTTCTCAGTTCGGGATTTGTCGTGTGAGAAAGCCCTGCATGTGTGTGTGTGTGTGTGTGTGTGTGTGTAATCCACAGTGGAAAGCAACATTAAGAGAACAGGCTCCATTATGCGGTAGGAGGAAGGAGTTCTGACAAATATTTTCTCACTCGGGGGAAGAAACGCGGCTTTGTCTGCAATGATTTATCGATACGAGTGGACAGAAAAAGAGGAGAGCCGGAGACCCTTCATTTGCCAGTCAATTAAAAGGCTTTGAGCTGCACGCTGGACACAATGACGATCCAAGCGCGCTGGTGTTGGGCCAGGAATGTCTGGCATGGTGTGTTAACGTTCGCTGTTTAGAATTAAACATAACGATGATGAACACGGGTCACACACAGAGGTTAATGTCAGTTCATCTCGCCCGTTTCCAAGACACTCCACACAAAGTCGGCTGAAGCTGCCCATACGACTAAAAGAGAAGAGTTATTTCCTTATCAAGTTTTTAAAGAATTCACTGAAGTTAAACAACTTTTCAGTCCTGTGAATGCAAAACAAACACAATGGATAAAACGAAACAAAAAAGGATCAACCTTGTGATTTAGATGGGTTCAGTCGTGGCCTCTGCTCCACCTGATGTTATGCAATCAGTAATCCCGCTTCAGACCGATCAACAACATATCATAAGAGGCGGATGCCCTGTTGTGGTGGATATCACTGTCTGGGTTCGACTCCCAGTTGGAAAGGAGGACGCTTTCTGTCTGGAGTTCGCATGTTCTCTCCGAAAATGTAGCTGACCGACAAATCTGACCGTGAAAGACGTCATCGAATCTGAGCTGCACCCAAGGACGAGGATGTTTCAGTGAGTGTCAATCGGTCGGAGAGAAACGGATCTTCTGAGTCCTCTAAACCGCAGCGTGGTCGCTCCTGATAACGCTCATCTTTCCCGTGCAGAGGACGCTGGATGAGCAGATGTTTACAATCCCTCCAAACACACACACACACACACACACACAGACACACACACGCACACAGCTGCCACCTCAGAGACCTCCGCTACTGAGCACTCTTCCTCAGAGCAGTTTGTAGTTTGTCTGCGTGAGGCCAAATTAAAGCTCAAGAGGTCTGTTCCTGTGTCTACACGGAGCCTCTGAAGAGCAACATCCAAAAGCCGGCGTATCTCTTCTCCCGTCTGTCTCTGTGTCGGCGTCGGAGTCGGCGTAAAACCTTCTCTTTGCCGCGGCGTGTGAAGTGTGCGTTCAGGAAGAGCGGGAGCACGAGTGTGATTTAGCCCTATTTTCAGCCTTCAAACACTCGGCTTTGACATTCGCGCTCATAACCTGTCAGTGACGCTTCGCCTCTCCCTCTCTTCTCCCTCTCTTCTCCCTCTCTTCTCCCTCTCTTCTCCCTCTCTCTCTCTCTTGTCTGGTGTCTTCCGTGTTCTGATGCTTCATGTGTCCTAAGCTCCTGCTCTCCTCACAGATTTCGGAGTCATGGTGAGACAGCTCTATCAGGGGTTACTGCAGCCTAAATCTACTTTGCGACGTGACTCTCATCCTACCTCCTCCCCCACCCCCACCCACCCAGTCCACGTCTGTATCACCTCCTCCACTCTCATCTAATCTCTCCATCCCTGTCCTCCTCCTGATGAGTGCCTGTCATGTAGCTTTTTTTTCCTTTTTTTGTCGGCTCAGCGTCTTCTCCTCCTGACTTTTATTAACTACTGTCTGGAATGACAGGGGGTGGACACACACAGTGTACAGTGTGAACATGAATATGTGTGTCATGTGTGTGTGTGTGTGTGTGTGTGTGTGTGTGTGTGTGTGTCGGCCAGACTCCACGTTGAGAGAAAAACGTGCTAATACTGAGTGTGTAGCGCTGCCACCGTAAGGGTGGCAGGCAATGCCTGTAGCCTGACAAAGAAACACACAGCTCCATTAAATTAAACTGTGAGACAAACAAATCCCAGTGTCAGACTAATAACCCAACATTGTTCTTCATAACCATCAGGAAATTACTTTTTTTTCCGATGTCTTTTGACTTCTTTAACTATCGGATAGAATGTGGACTTTGACATACAGCAATTTGACAGTAAAAGGTCCAAATTAAATCCTAATTTCTTACCCTAGCCCCAAAGGGAGCCTCCTGAGGTGTGTGTATGTGTGCGTGTGTGCATGTGAGGGAGAGAGAGAGAGAGACAGAGAGAGAGGGAGAGAGAGGGAGGGAGGGAGGGAGCAAAAGAGAGAGGGGGGAGAGAGAGAGGCTCCTATTTATAGCAGCTTCTTGGAGACACAAAGCACACAGAGCAGTGATGGCCTCAGCTGCCTGAGGCAGAAAGGCAGCATTGTGAAACATGGCTGCACCTCCCTCTGAGTGTGTGTGAGTGTGTGTGTGTGTGTGTGTGTGTGTGTGTACATGTATGCATGAGCGACTCGGGGGGGGGGTGAGGGAGGGACAGAGAGCGGGAGAGTGAGGGAGACACTAGTGGGAGAGGAGCAGTATTTGGAAGAGAATTAACAAATGATTCATTGTGGGTTAATTGACCCATTGTGAAAATGATTAAATAGACCCAGTGTACATTCGGCCCCGACATCTTTGGCAAAACCTACTCGAGGGCAGGAAGGAAGAGAGAGAGAGAGAGAGAGAGAGAGAGGGAGAGAGAGGGGGAGAGAGAGATAGAGCGGCTGCTGAGGAGGAAACAGGAACAAAAGCACAATTCAGATTCAATTTGTCCACATTTGTAATGATACAGACGAGCATCGCTGCAAAAATCAAATCCGCATTTCGTTTCATTGCTTTATCGAATTACGCCGGCAGATTCCGCTTCTGAAAGCCTCCTGATTCGAGAAACGTCATTACCGTGAGTAATGTCACCCTGGCGCGGCGGACTTTTTCGCTCTGGGTCTGCGTCCACGGGGTCAGAAAACGCAGCGAGAACGTCTGTCCCGATGCCGTCAAACCCTTTCGGGTGCCCGGTGTTGTCACTCCGATTACGGGGAACGTCAGGCACTTTACACCCAGGGACGTTCCTCCTCCACAGCCCCACGACCGGTTCAGGGGGGAGGGGGGGGTGTTGTTTTTTATTTTTACTCACCAGTTTCTGGAAGAGGTCCCCGACTCTCTGGTGGTGGCTCCACTGCTGCACGCGGGGCAGGAGGCCGTCGTAGAACTCCCGGTGGATCTCGTAGAGCTCAGGCACTTTGAAGAAGATGGTTTCTATCTGGGCCACGGTGAGCACGGGCTGCGAGGTGGTGGCGGCCGCCTTCAGAGGCTTCATGGGCTGAGCACGGACGGAGAAGAGACTCGTGAAGAACGAGTATGCAAATCCCCCACAAAAGGCCCGGATAGTTTCGCAGGCACTAACATTTGATCCGCGCTACAGTGTTGTTTTAATCTGTGGTCCATGGCCCGTTCACATTTTGAACAGGCATCGCAAAATAGTGTGGAGAGTCAATTATTTAATAACTGCACCCAGACAGAAACGTTTTAAAAAACCCACATCAAATATTCAGGAAGTCTAATCAATCGGTCTGCTGCTACTGTATCATATGGGTATATTTAGCATGTGTGTGTGTGTGTGTGTGCTCTCACCAGCAGCAGTGCCTCCAGGTGACTGAGGTATGTTTCCTCGGTGGCCAGGATCCCAGACAGGACCCACTTCCTCATCTCCAAACCTTTCTCCAGGTCACATTCAGTCTGCGGCGAAAACACAACGATGAAGTTAGAAAAACAACACCTTAACACAATATTATGCACCTCAATTAATCAAACCCTGCCAGTGCCTTAGATTGTTTACTTACTCATTTTTATTTATTCATTTTTTACGCCCTGCAAGGCATGCAATTTAATTATTTTGCGTCTGAGGCATGAATATTCCCACCACTACAGTAAAGAACTCCCTTTACCAGCTGGTAAATGCATCTCTAATGCCACATTTAAGGGGGTTCCTGGTTCCTAATTGAGCCTGACACTCCTGCAGGTGTGCCGTTTGTTAATGCCAGTGAGTAGAAAATCAAATGGCAACAATTGCAGCCTCTGGAAGTCTTTCCCTGGTTGCCTCCTTGCTCCCCCTCCTCAGCCCAGTCAAAGCTCACAGCCGAGCACGGACATGAAAGAAAACAGAGAGACAGAGAGAATCCTCGGGCTGTCTTGTTCAACCACAAACTCTGAAATAACTCAAACAGGCAGGGTCTCCCATGAGACACACTCACACACACACACCCAGAGCCCTGGTTGGGACATATAAGCTTCCCATTCCTTGGGCTGTGAGGAGGAGGAAATGGAGAAAAGAGGGGCGGATTCAGTGTACCAAATTTAGTTTAATTAAGAGAGAGAAAGAGAGAGAGAAGAAAGAGGATGAAATATTTGGTATGATGGAGAGCAGACGAGAAAAAAGAGGCGTAATCGGCGATAAACATGAAGGTTTGTTTCTGGTGTCATGTTTACGGCTGTAGGACTCAATTTTTTTTTTTTATTTATCTAAATCAAATAAATAAAAACACTTTCAGTGACTTCACACTGGAAATTCCCAATTAGCATTAAAATCACATATGGTGTTCTGTTCAATAGGACCTGTTGGTATAAATATGTGAAGGTGCTGTGTCCATATATGCATCTTTTAGTGCTTGTAATTTATTGCTAGTGAGTAAAAATAGCATTTTTACATAATCTGCACATCTGTATTGATTTAAAATCATCAGATCTGCACATTTTGGTCAGGTAACCAAAACATAAAGCCCACACTAGCATAAAATAAGGTCAGTAGAGAAGTGAATAAAGTGTGATTAAATAGGAAGAGAGTACTGCAGCAGGATGACAGGATGACTGTGAGGGTCTGCCTCCTACCACACTGCTAGCTTTTTATATGAATGACTGAGTTGATAGCCAGGACGTTCTGACCTGAAAGTGTCTGATCTGAGAGAAATCTGTGACCCTAACCATGCTGCCGTAAACAAAAAAAGTCACATCCCTGTGTCGAGCAGCGGCTCTGCCTCCTCTGGGCCATCGTGTCGAGTGTTTGCACATTCAGCGTGGGAATATTACAGGCATCACAATGCGGCGCTGCCATGTGTGTTTACACAGTAATCATATGGGTTAGCAAAGGGGCTAAAACACTGAGCGCACCAAATGAACAAAGCGATCGGGATTTGTGACTGTGACTTAGACTAAGGTCTGTGTGTTCATGTGGACGTGAGATGTGTGTTGTGGCAACATTAGTGGAAAGAATGCAGAAAATCCGCCCCGTAGTCAGAATGAGAACCAGACAATGGATATGGGCTGGTATGTGTAATTTGTTTTTTTGTGTGTATTCTGCTTGACTCCTATATTTTCCGGTTAATCTCCTTGAAAGGTCGTCTCACGTTTATTTGTGTTTATTGCTGTTACAGGAAATGCCCTGGCTGATCTCACTCTTCAACGGTTCTCTCAGTCCGGAGAAAATATGAAACCCGTCTTTTACCTGCTGTTCACTTTCAGTTGTTCAGTGTGTATAATGTCAGAAAATGTCCATCTTAGCTCCCCTGATCCCATGGCAGCATCTGCCAGGCTTCTCTAGCAAACTCACTAAATTTAATTAACAGCAACATGAAAAGAAAGTCACATTTAATATGAGGGAACCAGCCCATGACTTCAATAATTAATTACTAAAACCGCCGTTTGTGTCTGCGTGCATTACGCCACTTGTAACTCTATATATCTGACACACCCGAAACCACATAGGGTGTTAATATGTGGACTGGAACTGGAACCTATTCTGTCTAGAATGGGAGCCACAATAGAGCGTGTAGTACAAGTGCTGTGCTTGTAGGTGTGTTTATTTCACTGGGGCGGGTAAATGGGCTCTGAACCTGTTTCCATGGCCACAGCATAAGCAGATGCTGGCACAGGTCTGAGGGGACCGTCATAAGCACAGGATTATCAAATGCTCCAGGATTATTATGGAGTCCATTACATGGGAGTCCATTATCAGCACAGTTGCCACAGGCTACCACAGTATTGATTAGCCCGTTAGCCAAAATCATAATTTAAAAGCATCCCGCACTGCATAAATTTGGACTATATTACAGCTACCCAGCTGAAGTTAGTGCAAAAATCATTTCCACCTCCAAATCAGCATGTCTGCATTACAGTTTTTAATATGAAAGTGATGCGGCGGCATCCTGCCAGGTTACATTGCGTCAAGTGCGAAAAATGACTACTACTACTACTATTACTACTAAACCAGCCGTGTCGAAGCTCTAATCACAGTTGCCATGGTGATGGCAGGATGCGATCACGTTCGTTAAACGGTGACTAAAAGCTGAACACGTCGACAGAGGGGACTTGTGTCTCCTTGTGTTAACGTCGGCCTGAGGTGTAGATGTTTGGAAAACTTTTGTAAGTAAGTAACAATTTGTGAGTTGTTGAACAGGAACTGGTATCTCAGTGTTAGAGTTGCTAATATCAGTGCCGACATGTTTAGCAATCACTGATAATCCTCCGCTTTGAACGAGCCAGGTGTTCTCAGGTGTGTTGCTTATTACTTTAGAGTAGTGTTTGATGTTCTGGTCCTCGAGTGCCACTGCGTTGAATGTTACAGATGTTCAAGAGACACTTGATTGAAATGATTGGCCAATCATCGTGCACTGCAGATGCCTGACAATGAGGCACTCATCTGCATAACGGTGGTACTTGAGGATCAGGACTGAGAAACACTGAAACAAGGTCTCACTGATAAAGGTTTTTAAACCATTTATGCTCACTAATGGGCCACACTGGTGGATGGCACCGCAAGAGGGACTGTGAGCTTTTCTGAGTGGAGTTTCCATGTTGTCTGCTAATGTTTAGGCTGATTGGAGACTTTTAGGTGTGAGTGTGAGAGTGAATGGTAGAGTGAATGGTGTGTACAGCAGGTGTGTCTTACATCCTCTGTGTGCTGGTATAGGCTCCAGGATACCCCTGTGACACCACTAAGGTACAAAGCAGGTGAGATAATGGATGGATGATGAAGGTAAGAAATGGAAGATTGCTTGAAAAATGGAATATGGAGGATTTTTATGGACTATGCATACTCTCATCTTCATCTGTTTATCATCTGTTCAATAGTTAATACTTCTGCTGCGTATTGTCTCCCTCGCTTTGTCTGTTTCAGAGGTGAAGGATGAAGGAATTGATTCTGACAGGCATGTATTATTTATCGCACAGAGCTGTCTGGGGTTCAGTTCTGTACCTAACAATATCAGTTTCTCCGGTAAAAAGCTTGTCTCACTTGTTACACACTCAGACACTCAGAGAGCATAAAGTTTAGTCTTTTCATAAAAATAGCGCAGCGAACTGGGTATTGTCGGTAAATAAGTAATGCAATTATGATTTGAGATCGTTCTTAACTGGATTACACTGCACGGGAGCGCCTTTCAATCTGTCTGACTCCTCTGCCTGGAAAAGGACGGCCCGGGGCCGCAGCGGAGCCCCGTGAATGCTCCTGAATTAATGAGAGGGAATAAATGAATGATTGGCGATTTTGGCTGCGAGTGAGTGTCGGGATGAGCTTTGCCCGCTGGTAAGAGAGCGGGAGCAACAAGAGGGAACATCCGACGCATTTGAGGGGAATCACAAGGAGAGGGACTTCAACGTTCACCCACATGTTACAGGACATGAAGTGTTTATTCATCGTTTCAGAGCCCAGACGGCTCCCCGAGGAGGTGCCCACATCTCCAGACAAATCATCTTTTATTCATCGCCGTGGCAACTAATGAGCCCGTCTCTGGGCTCCGACTAAAAAGGACGTCTGGTTCCTGTCTTTTTTTTTTTTGGGGGGGGGGGGGGGGGGGGGGGGGCAAAATAAGTAAAAAAAAAAAAAAAGAAGACATGTTCACCCTTCCTCACATGGATTTGGGTCGGTGTGTCCAGGTTTCCTCAACGTCCTGAACGAACAACAAAAGCAAACACTGCGAGCGCTTGAACCCGCTCGACTCGCCCAGCGGCCCTCGGCGGTGGCTCTGCCTAACCCGATTTAGAAATTCAGATCTGCTTCTGATTTGTTTATGCACGCATAATGTTGGTGGGAGATACACGGGGATCAATACAAACAGCGTTTATTTGACAAGCGCGCCGCGGCAGCCCAGGAGGCGCAGATGGAAACTGAGCTGCAGCGACTGTAATAACATTATTCCCCACTCCTCTCTCCTTCCCATGGACTGTACCCAGACGCGCAGGAATATTTTTAACCCAGGAAGAAGAGAAGACAAGTGAGCTGCAATGCACGCCCCTCTTCCACACGTTATTAATCCTTTTCAATTTCCAGTTCTCAAGTTTTCATCTGTCTGGCGTCCTGCTCTGCCATCTCTCGCTTTCGGAGGCGCCTCCTCCCTTATCCATACCTGTAATGTCTTAGAGTGGTTCTGGCACTGGGAGGAAAAAAAGGATTACTTCTGGGTGCTCAGCGGGAGCCTTCTGCATGGGATGTCTGCAGTGCCGCGTAATGTCATGACTTTAATTCCGGGGGAAAAGGAGCTGCGCGAGCAGCGAACGTCTTACAGATGTGATACATCAGAGCAAGTGAGATTCCAGTCTTTCCAAGCAGCCTAATCCACCGAGGCTGCTCTTCTAGGAGTCGAGAAGAGGAGGAAAACAAATGGCCTTGAGGTGTTACCGAGTTACTGGATATAAAGCCGGGAATCCACCGAAAACACCCTCGCAGGAATTCTGCTGCCCCCACAGTAACATGGAAACATGAAACATGGAAATTCGCAGTCTCCATGTTTGCGCTAGACACAACATCCGAGCCTGCCAGCTGATTTTCTCCCACCGATAATCACAGCTTCACTGATTGTGTAGCTCGCAACATGTAGCTGGAGATCTGCTGCTACAGTCTAAAATGGCTTGCATTAGTCTAGTCCTCAGAGCTGGCAAGTCAACATAAAGGTGGAAAGCAAGGTGGGGCACATTATGCTGCTCATGGAGCATAATGAAGGAGTTTTCATATTCTCCTGGACTGCTGGAGTTTTCTCCAGGTGCTTTTTCTTCCTCTCAAAGTTGAAAAACATGCATGTTTAGCTTGATTGGAGTCTCTAAAACGGATGGATAATCTTTGCTATTAACCATCCAGCAAAGGCATTAAACAACAAACAGAAACAACTTAAATTTTCTATGCTTAACGTTACAAAAAATAATAATAATAGAGGGCTCTGGCTGCTGCCGATCGATCCCACTGTCCCACTGTGCACTATAAAATATAATATTGATCGTGGTTTTGTGCAGACTTCAGTGTTTTATAAAAACATCAAAGCACCGTCCACACACACTTCAGCTGACTTTCAATTAGTGACCCCCACTGCCCCCCCCCCCCACTCTCTCACTCCCTCCCTTCCTCCCTCCCTCCTTCTCTCCCCAGGGCAGTCAGATTATCAGAGAAAAAGCGCCACTGTGGAAAATTAAATCTGCAAAAATCGCTGATGGTGATGACTCATCGCAGTGACATCACTGAGCCATCAGGTCCAGATGAGCCAATCGCTGCACATCTGGGCTCTGACTCATCAATTAGAGAGACAGACTGAAGGGGGATGTTTGAAAATGTCCAAGGGCAAACCAAGGACGAGGACAACTTCTGGGACAGTTGCTAGAAATATTTTTCAATCCCTCTCTTTTTAGGATTCTTATTTTGGTCTTTATTTAGATATGACAGCTGAAGAGAGACAGAAAGGAGAGAAATGGAGGGAAGTAATACGACAAAGGACAATGGATGAGGGTTGCGACAGGACTGAATCTGTGCATGGGGCACATGCTCTGCCTATGGAGTTGAAACCACTTAAATCTAATCTAATAATATTAATTTCTCATCCTCCTCCACAGAGAGAAGAGAATGTGTGCACGTGCGTATTTAAAAAGGCGGCTTGCATCCAAATGTGCGCGCAATAAATTGAGATGGAGTTCCCGGCTCGCGGGTCAGAGGTCGGATACAGTCGCTCGGGATTTGTCGTTTATTGGCAGCCCCGAACCATCAATCAGAGCTGTCACTCCCCAGCTCAGACCGGGAGCAGAGATGAAGGAGGCGGAGCCAGCGACCCCACTCCACCACCGCTGATGTGATTACTTCCTCCAAGGGCACAGCGGAGAGACGCAGAATTAGCCAATTACATTTAACCTGCAATGCCTCACCATCCTTATTATTTAATATACGGCCTGATCGCATTCACCTGCGAATTCCTCAGAGCCAAACACAACTGGAAGCAACTCAAGTAAACGATGGCCCGAAATAGATTCTGACCGTAGCAGCCATGTACATTTTTATCTTTGCTGACTCTGAAGTTGTGTGTGTGTGTGTGTGTGTGTGTGTGTGTGTGTGTATCCTCTCCATGGTAACCTTTGAAGCACAACAGACGTCACAGATCACTGGTTTTCCCTCCACAGACGAGGAACAGAGAAAGAGGAGGGGGGAGGAGGGGGAGGTAAGAGGATGAAGGCAGCGGCAGGGTGATGGAGGCGATAGGTAATTCTGCCTAATACCCTGGATGAGAAAAAAGCCAGACTCTTAAGGGGGATGAGTTTCTTCACTGGATGACTGCCTTTGGGTTTACGACACATGGCGATATTGTCCCTTATCAATCCTCTCAAATGGCAGATTTGATCTCTCATCAATTGACAGATTTTTACAAAAGTGCGGGATTGCCCTAAGAATAGATTAGCCCACTTCCTGCTCTGTATCGAGGTCAAAGGACACACATGTATATCGACACCTCTTGGCACTCGCCATTTTCATAGCAATAACAGAAAAGCCTTTCGTGTCTATCCGCTTTGGAGAGCATTTCTGCGGCCGTTTGGGTGACTGACCGACTTGGAGGACTCCAGCGATCCCGAGGAGAGCGTGTCCCGGCTGCTGCGGCTCTTGGAGCTGAGGTGCGGCGAGGACGACGGTGAGTCGTCGATGTAGGGCAGGATGTCGTGGTGCCTGCGCTGCTCCTCGGCACGGTCTGCGTCGTAGCCATATGTAGGAGGGGTCCCGGTGAAATGGCCATCTGTGAGAGAAAAAAAAAAAAAACACAGTTAGGACACACGTTCTTGCAATATCCGAGACATTCGTGCAGAGCTGAGACACAAACCAAAACCAAAAGATCTGCAACACGATAACGCAGACTTATCTGACATATCTGACCTCTGAGAGTAGCTCAAATTTGCAGGCTTGCATATTTCAGAGCTGAGTAATCTGAATGAAAGTTGCCTTTATCTACCGTTTCAACACTTCAAAATCATACATTTGCTACATATTGAAAGATTCTTTAATGCAGTGGTTTAACATGGCATGATTTTCAAAATAATGCATCTCAACCATATATATGCAATTGCAAACACATTCTGTGACCTGCAAACCACCAAATTCAAATTCTGAGAAGCTTTCACCGCTGCACTGGGTTTTAAAAGGGAAACTCCATTATAAAATATTACTTCAGTCTCGCCAATATGCCAGGGTTTGATCGCTCACTGGAGGTTGCTAGAGACGAGTAATTTTCAGCACTAATTAACGTTGGTCTGGAAAACTGGGGCACACAAAATGAGTTTCCACCCCTGCATCTTTGTTCACGCATTCATAGAAAAACATAGACGGAGCACTGCAAGAGACAAACTACAAACTGGGTCAAGGTTCAAATAATTTGAACACAGACAGCAGCATCTCCGGGGAAATATTCGGCAACCTCCCCCTGACCTGCTTCTCCGGCGGACGCTATCACTTTCTCGAAGGGAAAATAGCAGCCCTGCCAGCCTGGCACAAAGAGGTTGGTTTGTTTTGTTTTTGCCTACGATTATGTGCGCTGCCCTTTACACAGAGAGGTGGAGGAGACAAGCACAACAGGAAACAAAGGTCAAAAAACTAAATATTCTGAACACACACACACACACACACACACGACTCGCTTCGTGACGTCAGGGAGATGATAAGTCTCGCTGGCGTGCAACTCGCAGCTGTTTCGGCGAGATGAAACCGTTCGACTTCCAAGGGAGGAGGGGGGGGGAGAGAGACAGAGTACAGTCAGCGGTTCGGGGAAGCTGGTGTGCAACAGCTGAGGGGAAGACGTCGTGAATCTCCCAGAGTCACTGACGACCTTTTGCTCATCCCCTCCCACTCCTGCATTTTCAGCGGAGCGGCGCTCACAGCCGGCCGGGCCTCCTCTGTGCTGACTCACACTAATAACATGCCCCTGAACTGTCCCGAGACAAACACAAACACACTCCAGATCACAGAGCATGCGAGCACTTTGTAGCTGAGCGACACAGTTAGCTAACAGCTACTTAGGCGACGAGCAGCTACGAATGAACCCACTTGTTTTTGTACTTAATATGCAACTTTAGCCTTTAATTTGTCCATTATTTTACCCACTGACAGGGGTCTGCAACAGCCTATCCCAAGAGCAGGGAATAAACCTTGGACACACAAACACCACTGACACTTGTAGTTGACCTCAGCATGCATGCTTTTTGGACTTGAGACCAGAGAACCTGAAGATAGAAGTTTTTCGAGCACTAAGTTCTGTTTTGTCCAAACCTTAAAGATATCAAGTTTGTTGTCACAGAGGACATAAGACATGAGAGAAATATAATTTCATTAGTCAGTTGTTAGTTCAATAATTGACTTAATGCGTGTCCAGCCTCTCTACAAATGTTTCATGCCTCCACCAGCACTGACATATGCTCTGAAAGCGATAAAGTGAGAGGAAAAAAAGAGAATAACCCCCCCCCCCACCAAAAAAAAACGACAGATAGAACAATGTCAGAGTGTCCGGGGCACGTCTGACCTTCAGCCCACCCACCGCTCGCTCTCCGTACTCGCCGTTGCCTGTGGGCGGCCGCTGCCCACGGCGCCTGCTCCAAACCGGCGGCGTCCTGCCAGGCAAAGACCAACACAGAGGCTCTGTGTGTGCAAACAGTCGCTACCCACAATGCCAAACCTCGCAGCAGCCCGGACCGAGCGCTGCACTACACATTTTACATTCATTTCTGGCCTCAGAAGGTGCCACGCGCTCTTACTTTGAGACTCCTGCACATATGCCGTTATTTATACACTTCCACAGTTTCCACAGACTCCATTTCCTATGTTTTTGCTTCCATTCACGTCGTTCTCAAGTCCGCTGCTCGTTGTTTTTTTTTTCTACCACCGTAGGTCAGACCTTGTGCACCACATACCAGAGATAACCTTTTTAGAACATGATCGCGACAACAACAACAAAACCTCCCATGACATACTAACCAAAAGAAACGCACAGTTTTAGCACTGGTTTAGTGTTTGTCTAAAAATACAGGGTGTGGATGTGAAAACCACCAACTGGGAAATGAGCGAGTACCATCCCGGCAAATTTTAGTTTCCCAGCCCCACCTCTCTGTTCTCATGTTTGGGAGCATACATTTATACTCCAACCATCTTGCTTTGAAAAAACGCTGGCTGAGGGCGTATGTGTACTCCCACATGCATGTGCGTGTGTGTGTGTGTGATTGTGTGTGAGGAATGTCTTTAGTGCCCACACACAGCCCTCCAGCCAAGAATATTAAGCATCCAAACAACCATTTTTAGGCCGTTACCGGCTTTCGGGCTAATGGGGAGCTCAGTTGTAAAAACCACAATCATGAATAATAATGATGAACTGTTGAAAAATGAAGATATGTGATATGAAGCTCTGACTAAGCTCTGTGTCTAACTGGGGGGATATGTGTCTGGTCAGAGCAAACAGGGCAGAAAGCTTCTTCTAAGAGGAGGGATCGAATGATTCGAAAAGGTTGTTGAAACTGCTGCTCCATGTCTGGAAATAGACCTGTCTGGTTTATTTTTTTCAAATAACTTCCGCATGAGCACACAAATACGTCATCCTGCTTCCCATCTTTTACCTCAATTAAGCAGAGTTTTTTTTTACCACTTTTAACATCTTAAAGTTCAACTCAAATTCGGCAGCTAAACTGAAACTCAAGAGTCATTCCTGATTCAGCTCTGAATTTTGCACAGGCCTGGAGTGCGTGAGCAGCAGTTTCCACTGGGGGAAAGCCCGGGCTTCACCAGGCAGTTACTGGGCCACAGCAGCCTGCTGTCATCACGCACACCAGTCCGTCCACGTCTGACCTCGGCTCGGCCCAGACGCCGTCACTTTCTCTCCGTCTGTCCTCTCACGCTCCTCTGTCTCTGTGACCCCGCATTGCTGCATGTCCCTAACTCCTACTTTGTCTCTCTCTGCCTCTGCTCTCTCTCCTCTCTCCTCGCTGAGCAAAGGATCGCGTGTGTTTCCGCTGATTTGCGGCCTTCCACAGCTGGCTTCTTCATCCTGAAGCTGCACACAGGCCAGCATCTTCCTCTTCCTGCTCCAAACTGCCTCGCTGGCCTAATATGTTTGTCATTCACAGACTTTATTCCGTTTTTTTCTGCTGTAGCTATGGAAAAAAATAAACTGCTTATGTGACCCAAACTGTAACATATTCAAGTTTCCCTACAGAGCAGGTGCAAGCATGTACACACATACACACACGCACACACACACACACACACACACACACACACACACACACACACACACACACCCACAAACAAAGGTTTCCACACAAATCATTCCAGAAAAAGAACCCCTCCTCTGAAAAAAAAACTCCATTTATTGATTCTTCCTGGAGCAATTGGCAGGGTAAAACCAAATTCTGCTTCAAGCCACACACACACACACACACACACACACACATTCCTGCCTGTAAAATGTTGACATGGAAACTGTGTTTGGGAGGGGAACAGGTCTTTTTCCTGCTGCAGGTGGAAAACTACAATAACACTGGGAATAGCTGGTGCTCAGGTGCCATGGCAACGCACGGGTCTTTCCAAAACAACAGCACAGGCGGGGCAGGGGTATCAGGGTATCAGCGAGTCATATGACACCAATCTGTTGATGGGACGTCCTATATAATAGAAGACTTTGGCTTCAAATGCCACGGGGGCTGTTAAATCGTTACTGGCTCTTTGTGCGATGCACAATCTGGGGTTTTGGGGCCTGATGGATGTCGAAATGGATGGAGCATCTGGTGGAGTGGTTAGCGCACAAATCTCAAAGAACCTGAGGAGATAATGGCCCGATATGGAACGTCAATAAATTATTGGAGAGAAATATCTTTTTGGATCCATAATCTTGTCATCCAGTCTTATTTGCGACTGTATTTGTTTTGGGTTTTTTTTCGTTATTATTTGAAAACTTTAATTTCTCTTGAGCGATATGAGCACGTTCATCTCCACGTCAGTGGTTTTAATTTAGTTTGAAGACAGTCGGTGGTGCACCACTACAATAAGAACGGTATCGAAACATTCGTATACTCTTCAAAGCCTCATATCTTTCAGGTGTCTGAAAACCAGACTGAGGAGAAGCAACGGTCCTGAAAAATTTAACACAACACAACACAGAGGAGCGGGAGACAGAAATGTGTCAGTTCATTGTTTTCCCATTGTTGCACAGCGTGTTTTTAGCACCATCAATGCTCTACTGTAATGAGACATCACTCAGAGAGGCTACTTCACACCATTCATTCAGTTTATTGTCGGACCTCTGCTCTACACACCTTCCTCCATCCAACACATGGCCTGCAGTAAAACCCTGAATACACAAATGCTCTCTCTCTCTGCTTCACTCGTTCTCACACATACAAAAAATTAAAAGGCTTGTTTTCAAGAGGGCATTGGCTCGCAGACAAAGGAAACAATTGTTGCCCAAAGCCCTTCATGCCTCTCTCTGTTGCGGCAGGAACGGAGCGAGGAAAGAGGAGAGAGAAAAAAAAAAGAGAAAAAGTTCTGTTACGACAGACGTGATTATGGGCTCTACTATCATCAGACAGAAAATGATAAATAACAATAAAGCGAGCTATGGCGGTGACACAGGGAGCCATGAAAGTGGTGAGAGAGAGAGAGAGAGACTCTCAAAGGAGGCATAAGATATCCTTGATAGTGAGGGCTGCCTCTCCATCCCCCCATCATGCTCTCCACCCTGCACCGTCATCATAAATCTGCCCTGGCCGCTGACGCCTTTATTGGTCTCTGGGAGGGAGGCCCTCCGCCCTAACACTGCCAATATAAGCCCCACAAATACAGCCACATGCTCACCTTAAAGACCCCGCCCTCTCCCATAGGATGCTAATGCTACGTTACAACACTCTGAGCCCTCTTAATCCAGCTACTTGATTTAAATGTAATCAGAGATCGAACTGTGTGTTTTAATGGCCCTCTCCCCGCCTTAAAATCTGTCTCACACACACAATGCTGATGGGGCACGGTGGATTTGGGAAGGCTAAGCTTATTGGAGAGGCCTGGATGCTGGAGATAAATAAGATGCAACCCTGTCACCTGAATAAGACGGCAATTTTCATTACCGGCCCAGGAAAATGGCTGCGACTATATAGCTGCTCAGCTGAATATAATGGAAAGAGAGCTGGGGTGGGAGTCGAAAGACAGACGTAGACGAGGGAAAAAAAGAGAAAGAGAAGAGAGAAACCCTTCCCCTGAGTTCCTCCATCCCCTAAATATCCAATTTAGAGACAATTTAACACAGAGGAGAGAGGGGGCTGGGAGACGAGTGAGAGTGGAAAGCTGTGGAAATTAAAGTGACGCCTCGGCTACAACATCCCGGGGCGGGGGGTTGGGGCGGCGGCACCGTCAAATGAACTTGAACACAGCGTTAGCCCCATAATCCCCCCGCGACGGCACGGGCATTTGACAGCAGTTAATTTGATAAATGTCGCTACCTCGTTGTCACAGGGCAGACGTGCAGGCAGGCGGGCGGCCATGTTCTTAAAAGTCCTCGATATGTGCACTCCAGGCTCGGCAGCGTGGAGGAGGAGTGGCTCCTCTCTACTGACTCTCTTTTCCACTCGGGGGACAGTTTAGAGGAGAGGAGCACGAGGCCGCTTTGCATCACTCATAGAAATCACTCGGTGTAACCGGGTTGGGAAGCGAAACCACTCTCAGAAGATGTACAAAGAGGAATTCCTGAGGGCGCTCTTCACAGAATTACCGTACAAGATACGACTACGCTGGGTTGCGTGTAAGAAGCTGAATAACTGTATGATTGTCAGATTCACATGCCATTTTGCTCCTTGCGTTCATAGCGCAGTACAGTTTTTTTAGTTAGTACATAATAATTAACTTACAAAGTAGAGTTTATTTATACTGCTTGTAATGTCATTTGATCATAATAATTACTCATTTGATCCTGTCTCTTTTGGGTAGGAAGTCCAGGGCCTTAACAACTAGACTACAGCAATTTTTTAGTGTGAGATTGATAAAGAACATCCATCCATCTATCCATCTATCCATCCATCCATCCATCCATCAAGAGGTCAGGGGGACCACACAGTCCCTATGAGGCGGCAGCCCACTTTCCTGGAGTCTTTTCCAGTCTCAAACATCTGTCTGCAGGTGAATTTCCGACCGGAGTGGAGAAATTGTAATGAACCAATTTGTTTCCTGAAGGTAATCTCTTTGCCTCGGCGACGATAATCTCTGTGGATGCGGCCCAGCAGCAGCAGCAGCAGAAGCAGCAGCAGCAGCAGTTTCAGAGCTGGGACCGCTGCCAAGTCGGAGACACCGAACGCCCTGCAGGGGTGTGAGCGTCTCTTTGTCTCAGGATGGAGGGGAGAGATGCAGAAGAAGCAAAGATAGGAAAGGCCGTGCCCTGAAATCATACCACTGGAGGAAGACAGAACACTGGGAACACGGATCTGCACGCACTGGTGTGGCGATTTTGCTGCAGCCTGCGCTATAAGCCTTTTTAATGCGTTGAAATATTTACAAGCTTCTCCCGACTTCTCATGACGACAGATCCAAACTATGTGCCTACGATGTCACGAAGCACAGAGAGATAACACTGTCAAATATCACAGCCCGGCTGCTGTCATCGCCTGTGGCTGCCTAATATTCTGCTTCTCGCGATCCAAAAGAACAAGTTCTTTAGTGACAAACCAGATACTGCTGGATCTTCCTTTCCTTTCCTTCCATTTTTTTTTTTTTTTTTTAATAATGACAGTCGTCTTCGACAATGACATTGATTTGTGTCAGGGTTTGGGGCAATTTGTCTGAAGGTGCCAGACAAAATTAGACAGAGTAAAAATGAAAATGTTGAAGCGTAGACACTTTTAAATGGGAGCACCTATGGGTACACCTGACATTTTAATATGGAAAAAAAAGCACACTTTAAAGGTAGCAGAGCGAGCAGTGCAATATCTGATGTGTTGGTTCAAGTGACGTGTTCGTGCCTACGAATCCTGAGACTGAAGAAGAGAGATTGAACGATAACTGAGAGTGAACAATAAACAGTCAAATTTCACTGGCTGCACCCATTTTTGGATATTTAAAAAGAAAAAATACATCTCTGGGACACTTGTGTCAGCAGTGCTACACCGTTAGCCTTGTTAGCATTAGCATCACAGTTGGTTTCTTCTTACTATTATATTCTTCTTATTATTCAATTATTCCAATATTTGACTTCTCATCATTAGCATCACCCTGACTGAGAGCATACACACACACACACACACACACACACACACACACACACACAAACACACACACACACACAAACACACACACACACACACACACTGCATCGCTGTTGTTAGTTGGGAAAGAAAAAAATATGGCAGCGCAGCAGAAACACAGGGAAGCAGATGAAAGGAAACCGTGAGAGGAAGACACGTGTTGACAGACAGACAGGTAGCAGACAGACATACACAGGAGGGAATGACCCAGACACAAAAATAAACACAGTTACAGTAGAAATAAAGACGTAGACATGAGGATGATTGTACGAGCTGTCAAAGTCTGTGAATGACAAGCAGCCACATTACGTCCTGTGTGTTGTAGCAGCTTCCCTTGGTGTTTCGTACTCTCTCCAACCTGCTGCCGATTCCTTTGATCACACGAGGCTTTCAAGGGCAGCTCTTCTGTCTCAGTGGACACACACTCACACACACATATACACACACACACAGTGCTGTACCGCCCTCCCGAAACCTTTGATTCCACAAGCGCCTGTCGTGTCTTCTCTGTCAACTGCTAAAGTCATTAGGAAGGAGACTCATTACCCCGACCCCTGAAGCATTATGGGGGAAATAAGCGTTCAAATTGCTGCAAAATCACACAGAGACTCTGATTAATAATACAGCATGGTAAATTACCAGCCCCGCTCTGGAACATGGACGGCGCTCATTAGACTGCGGTTTCTACAGGCGAAGATGGTAATGTGTGATGAAAAATAGAGGATGCTTGGCTTTTAGGTTGTTAAGTCAGCACATGGGAAGCAGAGTGCAGAGAGCTTATGATGGGTCTTTAGTGGCATTTATGGTATGTGTATTTGTCCTCCTCTGTGTGTCTGACTAAAGGCAATCACTATTATGACACATTTGTACCTGAGCTTTCTGTTGTAATTGCTCAACAGGAGTTGTTGTTGCCTCTTATCTGCAACTTTCCTCCTCTAAACACTACCTTTCCTCGCATCTCCTGCCCTTCACTGCTCACTTCCTCTATGTGTTGGCCTTTGCAAGAGCCAGCCCGCGATCGCGCCACGGCGGTAAATCTCGAGGGCGGACCTCAGCCTCTGACACTCTCGTTAATGCATCATGAGCAGCGATTGCGAGCGTCTCTGTGTGGGTGGGAGAGTGGCCTCATTAATTTATCTACGCTGAAGCCGGCACTTAAACCTCCGTGGCTATCTGCAAAAATACTCCACGGTCCATCATAAGTAATGTGTGGGCTTTAAATGCTCCGCTGTGCTCGATTAAAATTAAAATGAACAGGAGTGACAGGAGTGCATTTTCTTTATCTTGAAAATGCTAAGAGAGTTCAACGTCTCGCTGAGATAGTTCATCCTGTTCAATGTCATTAAAGTCACAGTGAAGGGAAAGACACTATAACAAAAGGAGAAAGTCTGAGGGAGAAGCTGATGATGTGTGGCTCAACAAATATGGGAAAGGCTTTAAAATGCGCAGATCTGTTGCTCTCTCGTGCTTTTTCTGGAATGCAATTCCTTATCTTCCAGGATATGTTACTTTTGTTATCAAGGCAAATATTGACTGACAGTGGCTAAGCTGATTTGGACATAACCTAATGACAATCCAGTCAAAAGTGTTTATACTACATGGTGCACAGCTGGGACGATCTACAGACCCATGCTGCCAAAAGACTAATGAAAACACTACATATGTGTTGAGGGAAAAGCAGAATGCTACCACACAATCACAGGTGTTAAGTGTTTTCATGCGTCTGTTGCTGAAGGGTGGAGGAGCCCCAGGCCCCGAGCGGAGCAGAGGTCGGGGGTTAGAGGTTAACGCATTGGAGGAGTGGGGACAAAGGTCACATGGGTTTTGTGTTACTATGTGTCTATATATGAGTGTGAGTGTGAGTGTGAGTGTGTGTGTGTGTGTGTGTGTGCGTGTGTGGCCATGCGTTCCTTGTGCAGGAGAGCTGAAATCCAATTAACAAACAGAATTACGACTCCAATCAATGAAATCACTCGCTAAGAAATTCATCCAAGCATCATCAGCTTCTGACAACACAAACAACACTGATACGGACCACCCTAGCTGGGTTTCCATAAAAACCTGAGTATCACAATAAAAAAACTGCGACTAAAGGTCAAAAAGCATCTCAAATATCACAAAACATTTTTACTCTCTCAATAGGTGATTGCTGAGACATGTAGAAATGTATCGCAAACGCTCATATGCAAAAAAACATATGCAGGTAGCTAAAGTAAAAAGTAAAATTGTAGAAATATCACTTTCATTTTGCAAAAATACTGTACTGGAAACAGAAACCTTGTGTCATGCTGCAATGGAGCTCCACACCTCATTTGACCCTGGTACAGTCCCTTACAGAAACAAGAAAGGCAAGAAAGTTTGACTGCGGTTTCATTTAATCCATTCTGGCAGAGTCTCCCGGTGCAGAAATGCAAGTAAAAGGTACTGAATTAATGTCCCTCGTCGCTGTCTGACTGATGCGAGCCTGGCACTGTAAAGTCATCGCTGACGGCTTGCACTGACACGACTTGCTCTTTGGATCTGATTTGAGACGCTCTGCTGGCAGCTGGCAAACATGAATGATTGAGAGACCGTCTATAACGGGGTACAGGGAGGTAGATTATCAGTCTGACAGGCTGAAGCTCAACAGGGGTAAAATTATGACTATCAGACATACACCCCTGTACAACCATGATGTAATGCAAGATAAGTACTCTACAGTAACCAACAATATGGCAAAGCTCTGACTAAATCATTTATATAACTCTGGAACAAGTAGCTAGTCGGTATGTTTTCTCAAATCCTGCACTTACTGCATAACTTTAACACACTTGTACTTAAACACTTTTTATAGACTGTTATATATATCTATGCAGTGTGATTTTGCTCTGCTCCACCGCATTTATTTGACAGGTTCAGTTATTAGTTGTTTTGAAGGTTGGGATTATTACATAATGTAATCAGGAGTTTTTGTACGTTCGCTCTGTGGTTGAGTAGCTTTGCCTTCGGGTGCTGTGGTTTCCACCCACAGTCCACAGACACACAGGTCGGGCCGGTTAACTCTCAACTGCCTCTAGGTATGTGCAAAAAACATGGACGGTTGTTTGTTTCAATGTGTCAGCTGCCGTCAACCCTGGATAGATGGATTCATCCGGTTATTTTCAAGCTGTTATGTCACTGTTTTACTGCTTAAAACAGAGGATCTATCAATGCAACATGCACTGGAAATTCACATGGAAATTCTGTACAATATTTCCTTGGATGAACAACTTTGTCTTTTAATGTAATAAAAGTTCAAATTAATAAGTACTTGTACATTGTGGCTCCACTACTGTGAGATCAGAGGCCTTCTCCCAAGACTAGACGGCAGGTTTCACCGTGAAACAACAGCCCGAGTCATTAAAACGCCTTGTTAGCTTCCCAGGAGAAGCCATTTGAGAAGAGCTGCGTCGGTTTTGTGGGATCATGTGTCAGACTTTGTATAAAGTGCCGTGGTCGTGAGTTTTTACGGTTATGGGATTACAATATATGTACTGTTTAGGTGTTGCAGGAGCTGCGGGCGTCTTTCATAATGGAAATAAAATCTGGCAGGACATCAGACACAAAGCTGGAATCAGCCAGCTGGGGGCTGACGCTCCATCCACAAACTGTGAGAAGTGGAAACAAGTTCCCCAGTCCTGCTACATCCTGTGAGCCCCCACCTGAGCGTACACAAAATGCCACTGCTTTCTCTCTGGTGCAGGATGGAGCTATGAAATCCACGGCAGAGCGGTAACAAAGTAAAGAGCAAATGGCTCAAACGCTCTTTTTATGCACTTCACAGCGTAGGCTGACATTCAATGAGTGTGTGTCCTTGGCATTATATCATCTCTAGGGTAGATCACATCATCCTCATTTAAATCCCCCGAGTCCTGTAAGGCAGGTAATGTTGCACGGCTGCTGCTGTTGCGTCTGAGATTGTCTCCAAGGAACCGAATCAAACCCACAGAATCCCTGCTCTTAGTTTGTGCCAAACAACTCCAGCTGGAAAGCCTTTACAGTCATTCTGCAGGAATTAGAAGCCATACTGACGTCCATTCATTAGAGAAGAGCGTCAATGCTTCTGGGTGCTTCTTTAAGTCACACTGCAGGTTTTATTTCTGTCTTTTGCTGGGTTCAGATCTTGTTGCATGGATGTTCACGTTATACTTTAAGTGCCATCAGCTTCCAACTACAGTGTAAACAGTGACAAAAAAACATGGAAGTAAATATAAATGCTACACATGCCCACTTGTGTGCATCACTTTTGAAGATGGTGTCTAACCTGAACAGATAAAATTATGATAAAGTGATAACAGAAAGACGAAGATGAAGAAAAAAAACTTGTTTTGTCTATTGTTATACCATTACCCTACCACTTTATCCCATCCTATAAACCAGCACATGTGAAAGAAGCCTAGGTCCAATTTAAAAAAAAAAAAAGGATTTGTGCTGTTCAGTCTTAAAAAATAATTGATTTGTGCCACCTCTGCCTACAGTGCGACTCTTAGACTGATATATTTTCAGTCTAGATCGCATATTTGGAGCGGCACAACAGGGAGCTGGGACGAAAGTAAAAAGAAAAACATCTCTGATGTCCTTTTTGAAAACACCTGAGCGTGCACTACTGCAGCACTCGGAGGGAGGAGAATCATCGTTATCTGGCCAACCTGAAACCCCCCCCAAAAAATGATTCCACCTCGACCCCGTCCGCTGCCCCCACAGCTCCTGGCTGAGACATCACGGCCCGCAGCGCTAGCTTATCATTGGCGAACAGCAGAACGAGCACAAAGGGCCCCAATCTGCCTAATCTCTGGTCAAACACAAGCCGCAGCATCATCGGCGCTCAGGGCAATAAACTGCTGCTTTATGTCGGAGCTGTTCAGGGGACACACATTAGGACTTTGCTAAACGGACCGTAGAGATTTGCCAAAGCTCATCTCCGGGGGAACCGTTGCCCCGGTTACCACAGCCAACAGGAAGAGCATTTCATCTCCGATTAGGTAACCTGTCAGGGAAGAGAAGAGGCTTTTATTCATGCTACTTAGGAAAATAACCAGGAGCGGTGAAGTAGCCCAGGTTAATATCTAATGAGTGGTTATTTTTAAAACAAATTATCAAACAGTGCAAGTGCAGCGCTGGTGTGCGATGCATGGACCAAAATCTCATATTCCTATGCATTTAATTACATATCGGATACCACACACACACATACACGTCACATAAAGCAAATCTTATCTACCCTGAATTCAATAAAAAATGGCCTCACGTCTTTATTAAATTTTTCTCAATAGACTTGTGAAATAAAAGCTGTCAATTCTTTGATTATTTTTCCCCTCATAGAGAAGCCCGATATATCCACAGAAGAAAACTCCTTTCCAGTGCAGACAAAACAAATATAGCCCTGCCAGTATGGTCGAGACATCAAACCAAACATAAATCCCCTCTGCTCTAACAGTAGGAACAATTGAGAATACCGGCCAGACGTAAATATTGATATGTAGAATACCAATCCACCAACTTAAAGCCTTTACTTCTTTCCATCATTGTGATCTTTTGCCACACGCTGGGCTGCGGGAGAAGCCTCGTCTGCAACATGAGTCTTTGTTTTTGAACACTCGACTGTACTTTCTGTGGCTCCCTTCTGTAGTTTCTATCCATACCCGATCAAATGATACATGAAGTGCATAGGAGGTTTCAGTCTGTTGTGGGGGACTCGTCTCACAGCACACCCCAACTGTGCCAGCCTGTCTTCTACATATAAACTCCTGGCTTTGTTATGTCTGGTCTGAGTCTTGTGGTCAATCTCCATCTCGGTTTGTTTGTACATGGCTTGTCTGTATCAATTAGTCCATAAGCACTTTGATAGGTGACAAAATAAGATACAACAGTTTTTAAACAGCAGCCATTGGTTTAACCTAGCTGTCAATTAAATTTATTACTGATTCTGTCAATCACAATCACTATTATCAATTTATTTTTAAAGTAAAATATATTGAGTCACTCTTAGTATCCATGCTTTTTATAACATATTTTTCTTATTAACATTATCAACGTGACAAAATTTTGCAATCATCTCATGACGTGTCATCATATCAAACTGCCATATCTCATCTGCCAGACTCACATCGTCTCTCCACTGTCCCAGAAGCTCTTAAAAGAATCAAATTCTCCAAATCATAGCTAACTACAGGATATCCCATCATGCAAAACAAAGTACAGCGCAGAAATGTAAAGGTGCAATTCATCTTAAGTTAAGCTGCCATTTCAACGTCCTTTCAACGCATTGCTCACCCGATCCGATGGTTGCCATGGAATTTCTGTGGCCTCTATCTCTTCCTCACTAATCTTCTCCTCCTCCTCCTCCCCCTGTCTCTTCTTCCCCCTCTTTACTCTGGCACTGGGCCAGTCTGACTGTCTGCCAGTTTCAAGCATCCCCGCATCAATTACCTGAACCCAGCACTCACATATTCCCATAATGGCTCTAAAAACCTACACACACACACACACACGCACACACACTTACAACATACATGTCTCGCCCCCACATGGTGCCTGATCAAATACGCACAAAAGAGCCACACTTTCAAAGGAGAGAAGAAAAAAAACCTAGACATTCACTCAGCTTTCCTCCACTCATGTGAAGGCACACGCACGCGCTCACAAAAACGAGGACACTGAATAATTAGCAAGCTGAAAAAAAAAAAAAAAAGCCGGTGCCTACACAGACAGTCATTTCAATTATCTCTATTCCTCTGGCTGTCTGGCTGCTGTCTCCTGAAGGTTATGGGCTGAGCTCACCACAGGCTCCCCTGGGATCACGTCAATGGGAGCAAATGTGCTATCTGATCCTCATCCACGCAGGTTTTCTAGCTAGCTCTCAAGCTAGCTCGCAAACCGGCCACAATGCTAGATTCCAAGATGGCTTCAAAAGTGCCTAGTAAGCTACTCAGCTAGCTCTCAAGCTTGCCCCCAAGCTGGCTGCCATGTGTCTTGAAGAGCCGCAGTGACTCATAACTGCCTGTTTGGTGCAGCCAGAGTAATACATAGTGCAAACTAAAATATTTAAAACCCCTGGCAGGTAACTAACAAACCAGTCTACTGTCTGCTGTGATATTAGGATCAACAATGGCTCGGATCAAGCAAACTGTATGCCATTCCTGTTCCCTTTACGACTGCATTACGCTATGATAAGCGGGGAATTTTGCATCACGAACCGTCCTCTCTCGCCCATCACTCCCACTCCTAAATCCTCACAGGTATTTTGCCGCACGCGTTCCACTCAGGCCTGGTCTCCTTGGCAACAGGACCAAGCAAGGAGTCATAGGAAACTGTAGCCTTAGCCTGTGTGTGTGCTTGTGTGCGTGTGTGGGGTGGGTGGGTGCGTGTGTGCGTATGTACATGTGTTTGTCTTTATCCGTTTCCCTCTGGAAATGTATGCTGGCACAGTGTCTTCTGGCACAAGGACACGACTCATAATATCCCAATGTCACACTGACAGTTAGCACCTACACATACACGCAAGCTTACTATGTCACAGATGCACATGCTTTCCATTACCAATCCGTTCATTTCATTCCTCCTCAAAGATTGAGTGCAAATTGAAAGATTAAAAACGTTCAAGAGATTGATTGCTTAGTTATGCAGCCAGCATGCCAAAGTACCACTGGGTAAGGATATATATATATATTTATAAGAAGACTAAATTGCGAGCATGGAGTGCGTGTGTGTGAATAAGTGAATGTGGCTTGGGTGGTGAGAGTGCTTAGGAATGAGCACTATAAATCCAGGCCTGTTACATTTACAGTACATTTACATCAAGGGCAGAAATGTGCTGCTTCACATATTAGTACTGTTTATCGAGCAAAGGTTCAACACAACCTTGAGTTAAGGGCGGTAGGCCCATATGTTTTTTTCAAAATCGTATGTTTGTTTACTTCACTTTGACGGTGCTGATGACAGAGACAAGGTCTTGACGGAACCGCTGAGATGCTCGTTAGTGTCCTTCAGTCATTACCTCAGGGCTCAGATACTAAGCCTGAATAGCATCAGCATATTTTTCAAGGTTCCCCAGGGTGCGCCTCCAAGGCAACGTACAAGCTGCCCTATGTTTCTACTGGAGCCTGAGAGCAGGATCTCAGGACTACAACGGGTGAAACAAACCTCTTTCACCCTCTTCTGCATACTATCAGTGTCCCTACTTACAGAAGCAAATAAATTGCATATAATACATTAACTGTACTAGCAGGCTTCCATTCAGGAAAAGAATTTGATTTGTAATTCAGATTAGTCCTTAAATTGTTTTCTGAATATCTTTTGAATGCAGCTCAAGCTTTTATACCATTACTTGCTGGATATTGAGATGAGGAGATACGAGTAGGCTGACATTCAACCATATGAAGTGAACATCTTTCTTGTTAGTCATAGCAACATTTTGCTCATTCAAACATCTAAAGCATCCGGATGCGATCTTCCTCCACTTCAAAATCCAGAAAGAAGTGCTGCCAGCAAATTAAAAGGTTAGAAACTACAGACGTGAGTGCGTTTCCCTTTCCCTCTCCCTTTGCTTGAGAGGAACAAGTGCAAATGCCAAAATAAACTTCCATGGAAATCAATGGCAGATCTCCGAAATGATATCCACCTTGCACTCAAATGTGAGCACGACCCAAGACTGAAAAAGGAACTGGGTTTGACAGAAAAACAGTCAGAGGAAAGAAGTGAGAGAGGAGAGAGATGAGACGAGGATAGGAGCCTCTCAGAAGCATTAGCTGCTTAGAGAGACCGTGAGGGAGGCGGTGTGAATTGGAGCCTTTCTTCTCCTGTGCCTCGAGGGAGGAATGATATATTCAATTTGGGTTAAAAGAATGCGTTTAGAAAGGACACACTGCGACGAGCCCGGAGTGCATGCGAGGCACGGATTGGAGGATTAATGCCTTTTCTGTGTTTCCCTGCTGGATGGTAATTGAGAGATTCAGGAGTGGAGCTTTTACAGACTCTGATTAAGGCTACAAGCTGTCACTGGAAACTACAAACATGGCCACCAGGGCAGCTGAGTGTCACTCAAAAGTGTTGGGGGGGGAAAAAAAAGAAAAAAAGAAGAGCACTCATCTCTCTTTGGCGTCACCTCTTTCCACTTTGCTCACTCTCACCTTGAGCAACATCACTGGCTTCTTTGTTCCCAGACGGTCACACCTCAACGTCTCTCAGACTTCCATCTACTCGCATCTAAACTCGTCTGCTAATCATTTCATTGCTCTCCTCCGCCTCTACTCGCCTTTCGCTTCTCCTCTCTTTTCTCTCTCTCTGGGGTGATGACTGATATTGAGGTGCCAGTTACACGGCCTGCTAGGGTAACATTAGCTCGCTTATGTAACGAGACACTACAAGCAGGGAAGCGCATGGCACCGCGGGTTGTAGAGCCGCTCATAAGTATGCATGGTGTGTGCCCACGGGTGTCATTTAACTATAGTGCATTGTGAGAGAGCAGCAGAGCATATAAGCACTTTTAAAGCTTCGATTCCTACAGGCAATCAGAAAACTAACAGTGGGTTTTTCTCCCGACGATTTGACTTCAATAATTCAGAAACAAGCACGTGCTCAGTGATAAAGCTGCAACATGTTTGATTGTGTAAGAGCTGGAGGGAAAACACAACTTCCAGGTTTTGTTCTAGTCATAGGAAAACCTCATTTGAAACCAGGCTGATATTTACAATCTTGCTAATTGCCAAGGACCCATCTAAACATTGCTACACAGTGCCTCCATTTGTCTGGCAAGGTTCTGCAAAGATGCTATAACCTCCTACGTACTTAATATTTAAGCTTTCAGCAGGTTGGGAGCGTCACAGGTAACTGATGGCAGTTAACGCAAGAGATTACGGTCAAAAGAAAGTCTGGATTTACAGTTTATCTTTTATTACCTTCTACATAAGGGAGGAACATGAGTGATGTGGTGGACATGTGCTTCTCTTAAGCAAGAACTGTGGGTCGTAGGAGCATGTTTCTTTTTAAGATTGTGGAATTCCACAGTCTAAGAGGACTAAAGGCTCGGCCAGGAGGAGTTATCAGGACTTGGCCTGTTCTCACAATCCGGAATCCAATTCTGCCGCTTGCCCGCTGCAGTAAATTCCCACATATCAATCTTAATGTTTTGCTCCAGGACACAGACCCTTCTGATAGACTAACTGACCAACTACAAGCTGAAGTGCATTCAACTAATGACACATACATCAAGAGCGTGTGACCCAGTGAGGAGAAACATGATGAAAGCGCAGCAGGTCCTTGTACTCGTTCAGACAAAGGCAGATTTCCCCGTGGAGTGTGGCCGCCCTCGAGCTCTGCAGGAACGACCTCCTTTGGTGTGCGTGTGTGTGTGAATGTGTGCGCGCGCACACACACACACACACATCTGTGTGTGCAAAGTGAGTGGGAGGGCTGTGCAGGTGGGGGGTGGGGCAGCTGCTGGTGGAAATGGTGCACAGCAGCAGCAGCTCTGCACGGTCCCTGGACCACCAGACAGATGTGCAGAGCCGCAGTCCCACATGCTTATTACATACCAAGGACAAGGCAGGAGAGCCACACACACACTCACACACACACACAGTCATACTTCCATCACTCCACAGGACATTACCCCGACCTTCATTTCCTGGAGGCCGACGCTACACTAACCTTACCTTAAAACAAGTCCTCACCCTAAACGTGGAATGATTTACATTAAGGGGACTCTTTTGTCCCTTACAGGAAGTCGAGCCCCAACAATGTAACATGCAAAAAGATTAATGTCCCCACAACATATACAGACACACCCACACGACGCCTACAAACTTGACCTCATATAGGGCAAAATCTACCGCAAGGACACATGAAGGCCATCCATCAACTCTGAGGCATATTCACGTGCAACGGGCAGACACACACACACACACACACTCGGATCACATGTGCATATTGTGCTGGAGGGCTGACCAAAACTTCAATTGGCAACTTCCTCATCAACAATCAGGCATGCGGCAACGTTAAACTCTGCACGACCCTAAAATAAGTCGGCAGACGGAGACTGTGGAGAACAAGAAAGGAGTAATTTTTGTCATCATCCTTGGGAGGCGTGACAATGAATCAGGCCTGTCCCACCACAAGCCTGTGTGTGTGTGTGTGTGTGTGTAATATGTGATGCGTGTATTGCACAACACAGCACTGCAGCAGACCAAACTGAGCACATTGCTTCTTTGACTAAAGCCCCAGTGTCCCGCTGCCCTTGAATCCAAACACTTTCTGTCTGAAAAACCTTCAGAAAAAGCTTCATTGGGCACAACTGCAGGATGCCAAAAGTACACAGATTGCCGGTCGGACTCAATGTGCTACAATGAGCTGGTTGTGGTCAAACCTTGACTGAAAAGATCCATCCAACCAATCTTTATCATACCCAGTTTGTACCCGTGGGTCTCCTGGAGCCTATTTCCAGCAAACATAGGGTAAAATGCCATTTGTTTCCAACTGACCAACACATGGATGTTGGGAGGAAATATTCAAACCCAGGATGTTCTTGTTGTGAGACATCAATGGTCACCACTAACCACACTAGACATGCAATGTAACATTCCTGCATCGTTTTTTTTTGTACAAAGCTGGATTAGTTTGAGGAAGGTGGACCCATGATAAACTGGCAACTACTCGCATCTGCTGTTTGATCTCAGCAGGGAAGGTGTGATGCAGGAAAAAAAACAACAAAAAAAAACTTCTGTGAAGATAATTTCCCGCTACACAAACACAAACACACAGGGACTCAGACACGTTTTATTTCTGGCTGAATCAGACTGAGATGCCGTTCATAATCAAATCCAGACTAACTCTGGAGGCAGCCTGGCAGATCTGATCACATTCCTGCACAACGGGCACTAAAGCACTATCATGGATATCTGCTTCATCTATAAAAGCTGTCACGTTCTAACATATTTATATGTTGTTTTTTTTCTTCTGAGGAATGTTTCAAACGGAGCTGAGCAAACTTTTCTGTCATTCCCTGAGAGAAAGTAAACACTTCATTTTCAGATGAGAGTCTTGATCAGCGCTGAGCCATCTGTTCCCATGTACATCAGAAAACACGGCCGCAGAAAATGACAGAATCAGGGTATCATGGAGAGAGAGAGGCAGGGAAACAAAGAGTTGATGGAGCCTGAGAGAGACTGTTAGGGGGAGACAGGAAACTTAACTACATGTGGAGTCAGAAACATCAAAGTATGGAGTCCTCTGACAGCCTGTACCTTTTTATATGTGTAGTGTGCAAATACATGAGAGTGAATGATGATGATGATGATGGTGATGATGGTGATGGGAAAGTCATTATGCAACCAGAGCACAACATCACATCAGTGTGATTAGAGCAGCCAGCTGTTAATTAAAGAGGAGCTGGCCCGAGCGCAGTCCTGTGTTGTTTCCAGCAGCAGTGGAGCGAGAGGACACTGAGGGGGAAATTACGGGTTTACGTACGAGGGACGGATGGACGGACTGATGCGCAAATGGAGAGAGCTTTGCGGCACTTGGATAGTGATCACATGACTGGGAGACTGGGGGTCACAGAGTTGGTTTTTTCCTACAACTGTACCGTTCCTATTCCCTTTCAGTACATATCTAATTTTTATTTTTTGTGTTGATTGTTTTCACTTTAAATTCTGCTCTCTGTCATTACATTTAGCAATGCATGCTTTTGGACTGTGGAGAAACCAATGCACCTGGAGAAAACCTGTGCCAGCCACTCTTCAAAACGTTGCCTGTCAATATTTTCATCTCCTCCATTTTGATTTGCTATCGTTTCTACCTGTGAAGCAGCCTTACCTGCTTTAACATGAAAGTTGCAGCATGAGAAAAGTTTGATTCGATTTGAGGGCACAAAAAAATCAATGTCTGATGGAATTAAATTATTTTCCTGCAAAAGTTTCTGATTCCAAATGCTCTTATTTTATGATTATGACCACATCTTGTCCACTTTGCAGACTGCACAATTTACAGGCAAGTGTGTCTGCAAGTGGGTTTCTGCTCGTCAAAATCAAATACTCCTTCTACTGTACAAATCAATGCTTCACAGATGACTGACAGGCCGGTGAGAATACAATAAGCTACGGTGAGCTGCAGACAGACAGGCACACGTTCGAGTTTCTGTGCACACAGTGGCAAACAAATAAACAGTTGCACAACAGTGTAGACCGATGCACAAAGGTAAACAAACAAGGTGCACGAGCACACAAGAGAACGGTGTAGGGTGGATGGAGGAGGACACAGCACCGGGGGAGTATTTTTAGCTTTACCTCTGAATGATGGTTTACTCACCATTCCATTTCAACACAGAGAGAGATCACACTCCCTGTACACTGCATTTTGTCCTTTGCTTGCACTTTTGCTCAACTTAGCTATGGGAACCGTTCTGATCAGACCGGCTCTTGCAGCTCACGGAGGGTCGAATGGAGGTCGACAAACAGGCACAACAAGTCTTCAAACACCAGCCCTCAGCTCAGAGACACAGACGGGCAAGCCGGCAGCCGTGTCTGCGGAGGTTTTTTCGGGTGACATTCGTGTCACTGTTTCAGAGAACGCATTAAGAGGTTTATCTAGAAAACACAGAGCAGGAAGAGTTTACCCCGTGGAAAGTGGACACAGTTGGCTCAAAATAGAGCTGTGACCACATGAACAAAATGATATTAAAGCGTGGATCTCTCAAAAGGTTGTCGGGGTTAACTACGCAGAGCCAGGAATGCAGACAATTCCCAGGTGGACACTGTGTGCTCTATTAATCTAAGGGGGAAAATGAGCAAAATTTGTGCCTTCATTTTCATATTTCGCTGCGACATAGATGCACGGCCGCACCTCTGTGTACACGACGGCGGTTTGTTGAGATTACTTGTGTGTGCCTGCCTGCGATTGCTGATATGGATGCGTCAGCTGTGCTGATCCATACAGATGAGCGTTCACATCAGCACGTAGCTGGAAAAAACACCTTCAGCATATACACACACACACACACAGATGAGATTCGCTGGGTGGTAAGTAGCACAGTAGAGTGTCTCCACACAACGCTGTGCAGCATGCACCATGTTACGAATCACGTTACATAAACCGTCAAGGAACAACACAAAAACAAAACAAGCGGAGGGGGAAGAGAGCCGCTGAAGCGAAATATCACGCTTAATGTGTCTCCACCCTTGTTTATAAAGCGAGCAGTTGTGTTTGTGTAAGGTTACACACATGGACATGCTACACATAATGGACAAACAATGTATCACAGAAATGTGGCTTATTATCCTTTATCTTTTTTTTGTAAACAAAAATGCTTCAAGTTTTTGATTTCAGAGAAACCACGATGCAGTCAGTGGATCCAAGATGGTGCCATTACAGTAGTTTGAACACCACTTTCTGCTTTCTACTACAACATTATCACATTTTGCAATGAATTTTGTCTATTCTCTACGGCATAAAAACCTGAGCAACTGTTTATAGCTGATGTAACATGAGAACAGACTGAGTCTGAATGACTTTACTAGGTTCACTTGAACATCCAGGCTCAGGCCTCCTCCTGGGAAGCCCTTTGTATCAAACCACAAAGTCAAAATAAACATAAATACAGATAAAAAAGAAAAGGGAGAAAAAGAGGATTAACGTTCAAAAATATTAGTCATAAAGAGCAGCTTTCATCTGTAGCTGTGTACACCATGTTGTTGACCTCTACTGAAGAGAATAAGATAAACCCTCACCAGACAGATACGATGAGTCATAAGATGTACTGTGTCTGAGTTAATATTACTCCCACACTCACACACACATTCATTCACACTCACACAAATACTGAGAACAAAACCACAGCTACAGCCATAGAAACTGATTTGACACCGTCTGCTTTCTGGGCGTCGATGTGTTTTGGTGGAGATTATTTCATTCATGTTTAGAGCTTTAGTCAACTTTGTGTCCTTCTGTGGGTTTGTTAGTACCAACACTGGAACTGCGTTTTATTTATCCTATTATCACACAGTGTTGAAGGAAAAGCTCCCTGTATGAACCTGTGAATGAATAATAATGATGTTGAGTTTTTAAAATAGCTCTCAACCAGCACAATGCTCCTACAATGCACCTGTTGGACTGAAGGGGAAGAACAGTAAACACACCTTAATCAATACAAAACAACAGAATCAAGCCTAGAGGTAGCCTCAAACACACTCTCACTATAAATATTTCAAGATGGGAGGACGCATTCATCCTCAAAGAAGGCTCATGACCTCAGGAGCCACACAGTCACACTCCTAAGAAGGCTGAGTCTTCTGTGTGTCATCTGTCTGTGTGTGTGTGTGTGTGTGTGTGTGTGTGTGCGTGCTCCTGTGACCCCGGACTTACGAAATAAAGCAGCCTGGGTACAACTCGACAGGAGACCTGTCTCACTGACACAGAGCAGACACAGATAGCAGCCAGCTACTGTTGGGATATCAGTGGGATACAAGAGGCAGGGCCCCTAAACACACACACACACACACAGAAACGAGCAAAGACAGGTCCACGTGTGACAAGAGGTGTTTGACCCAAATCCTGCTCCGACACGAAGAAGAGAGCGTGCGTGTGTGTGCCAACAGACCTGTCCAACCGGCAGCGTGAGGATACATGCAGTAGTTAAACTGTGTTCCTGGGAGCAATTAACCCAAATTAGCGAGAGAGGAGTACGCATATGCAGTATTTATTCTGTGGTTTGGTGAGCAGCTCTTCTGTCCGAGCGCTACAAACGGCTCAAACAGACGAAGGTTAGGAGCACTTGAAACCATCACCGCAGCCAGGTTAGCTCCCGTCTTCCCTAGACGGGCATCAATGTTGTCGCTGTTCCTGGCCTAAGCGGTTTTAATACTGAATCATTGTGATTTTACATTGCTATTAGAGTCACTGCTAATGGGGCTGAGTGCGAACTGCACGGGCGCCGTCAACATCTCCTGACACACTTGGCACAACGACAACACTCGCTACGGTTAGCGCCGCACAGCTGCTGCTGACATCTGACATCAAGCAAAGGTGACTGTTGCGTAAGCCGCGTTTATACGTTTCACAAGCGAGCCCATTGGCGTTCCTTTTGTGTGTTGTTTGTGCATGTAAATCTCCTCCTACACAAACCGTACGGGGCTGTGTGCGTACGTATTTATCCAGAGGCTGAAGGCACATTCAGACGTTACATGTGAAAGTCCTGCATTTAAACATATGTCCTTGGAGCATTCATTACTGGCTCTCTCCGTAAAGTTATATGATGATATTAATAATAGTGATGCATTGCAGTGCAATATAGCAGCAGTGGGGTTAATTTCAGCTACTTCCCACACTGTTGAGTACGAGCACATAAATCTATAGTCGGCACTTAAGCTGCTCTATATGCGGTGGAATAGAAATACAGAGTTGTCTTTAATGGAAATATTCAGGTTCAAGTATCCGAAATTGTCCTGTGGCACAATTAAGTGAGTAAATGGCGTAACTGATCTTGATTTCTCACAGCTGCTACTTAGCGGTGAAACGAGAGAAATCGACACATGTGAGCGGACGCACGTTAACGCATCATCGTGAGCGAGCTCCGCAGAGCGTCTGAGCGATCTCACACCCTCCACAACCGTCAGTAACCTCTTAGCGCGGAGCCGCGAACCCCTGGCAGCCAGCCCGAGGCTGAGCTGAGTCAAACAGTGGTCAAGGACGGACAGAGGCGGAGAGGTGAGGAGAGAGAGGGAGACAGAGAGAGAGAGAGAAAGGGAGGGAGACGGAGGGAAGCCATTATCCATTGAGAAGTGAGACAAAGGATGACGGGGCCTTGCCACACTTGAGTGAAAACAAATAATGGCTTCCCCCTCCACTCCCAAAAAAGAAAAAAAAAAGAAAAAAATGGGGCAAGACCCTCGTGTGACCCACTTTTTCATCGTTAGTGGACCAGTGATACACCAACTGCACGGCCAAGTGATTGGCGACTCATCCAGAACTGTGTGAGTCTGCAGAGGTGTGTGTCTGTGTGTGTGTGTGTGTGAGAAAAAGAGGAGGAGGATGTGTGTCTGCAGAGGCAAGGAGGTGGGGGTGGGGGGGGCGTGGGAAAGCATAGTGTGCTTGGGTTCATCTTCATGTCTCTCTATGTCTTGGTTGCCGTGTCCTCTATCCTCCTCCTTATCCATTGAACCCTCTCTGATCGATGCAATGATATACATTTGGAACTGATCAATACGGTCTAAGAAATTTTTGATGTCCTCCAAATCCCAACAGAGCAATGCACTACCTTCAGCTACAATCGGGTTGCTGAGTAAACAAAGATTGCGAGACAACATGTAGGAGAAGTTTTTGATGAAGTTCTTCCTCAACGTCTGATTCCTCCTCTGATACTGTCCTGAACATATGAGGCAGGACGTGCATGCGTTTCATAGCTATGTTAGTTCAGGAAAAAGTTGTGAGGCCTTGTTGTTTAGCATAGAAAGTTAAGTCACGTGACCATTTATGTGACTGGCAGACAAGACACAGAGGAGCCCCAGTGTGGTTCCCAGAATAACAATGAAGGGGCGGACTTAGTTGAATGCATTTCTGATTGAACCATCCCATTGCTTCTATGCTATTACCAGAGAACAAGGATAAATACTGCATTCAACAAACCACAAAAAAATGAACTTGAACCCTTTTACATATAGAGTAAGTCTGCCAAACGGAGAATCCAAAGAAGCAGACACAGTTTTGATGGACTGATCCAATCACAAAAGAAAAAATCAGCAGCGAAAACAATCCAACACATAGCAAACTGTCAAAACAGGTATCCATAGGGTAAACAAATAGCCTTACATTCCTCATAGACTGGTGTGTGTGTGTGGGGGGGGGGTTTCTTTGCCGCTTCAGCAGTTCTGCATTTCCTTGCGCACCCTCTCACAGCAACCTGAGAGTTATATTACCCATGAGAACAGGAGCGTGTGGAGAGAGGTACGGCAGGGTGTGAGAGCATACATGGGGTGATTCAGCCTCTAATTGAAGCCATCAATAACACCGCACACAGGGCTCACAGCCACGTCGGGGGTGGGCGGGTGTGGGGGGGCTCTGACAAGGTATCTGTGGCTCGCAAATTCTCCTTTATCACACACACACACACACACATACACACACACACTCTCTCTCTCTGAGGCCTGTCAAACGTACAACTTTGTCGAGTCCTCGATAACCTTTTCTACAATGTGAGATCGTCATTGTCAGCCGGGTTTGAGCCTGTATGACAAGACGTGATAAATCCAGAGTGGAGTTTGTGTTATCTCCGTCTTACTCATTAGCAGATTAGCCGCTTGGGTTTTTAGCCTTATTTAGACACAAGGATGCGAAATACAGAGGCGTCAGAACAACTGAGTTTCTTGTTTGGAGGATCATTTTGTGGAGTGTAATCCGGTGTACCAGGGGGGCGAAAACCAACAAAGACAGGAGGAGAGCTCAGTCCTCGGTCAGGCCAGCATTCGAAACGGGCAAAAGGGGTTGTTACAAGATAGACATAACTCTCATGGTCTCATGCTGTTTCACAGTTTTATAAAATGATAGTTTGGATGTCAGTGTTTTGAGTGAGAGAGTCTCGGCGGCAGAAATTACACGCTGTGTGTTTGGCTTTAAATGTCAAAAGGAATATGAAAAGGTCCATCGCTGCCCTTCAGCACATGTGGCTGGGATCCAAATGAGAGCCTGCATCATCCAGATTGTCTCTCTAAAAAAAAAAAAAAAATAAAACATATGCGACCCGGGCTCGTTTTGTTTTGAATCACCAAACAGCATATGTCTCAAATATGCTTTAACAGGCTTTAATTCTGTCTGAAAATACTTCACAGCACTTTGTTCTTGCTGCGGCCTCAAAAGCCTTTTATGGCCCCTGTCTTCATTACTCATCCGATGGGTTTATTTAAAAATCCGTTTCGCCCTCTTTTTTTTCCCTTTGTCAGTCGATGTCCCACGCCTTAAAATTACCCCACCAGATTAAAAAATAGACTTAGTCTTGTTCAAGGAATCGTGGTGGAGGACATGCATGTCCATGTGACGTCCCGCCCCTGCCGTCCCCTCTCTCAGATGTTCCGTCTGAGATCCGTGATTCAGCCGAGCACAGACAGGACCGAGTGACTGTGACATCAGTGTCAAAATATAGCAGCGCCGCGTCCTCCGCCGGGCTTAAAAGCATTAGGAGAAGTCGTTCTTCTGCTGCCGTCCGGCCTCGACCACAAGATAAACACCCATGTATAAGAAACGCACACGCTCACACACTCTGGGAACACTGGCCAGACAGAAGTCATTACTTCCACTGAAAGTCATTAAATCCCCGGAATGATGTCACGCTCGTATATTGTGTTTGCTTCACTGATTCTGCTCTTCACTTTAAGACATTAAAATTTACGTCCGTGGTTCACAAATCACCACTACTCCAAAAAAATAAAAGAGACTGAAGGAAATGGCAAAACAGCCAGTCTTTTATAGTACTTCTCCATTTTTGTTTTTTGATGAGAGTTTTAGTTTAACACTGGTTCATATAACCTGAAGTAACTGTTGGAAATAGTGTCAAATACTGAATGAAAATTAACTTTCCACGACATTGAGTTGAAGTAGTCACATGAAAAGGCGATAACCGTGTAATGCTCACCATGTAATGCCATAAAACATACTATAATGTAGGTTGAATGAAGACTCTTTCAGCCTGTGAGTATAGCACACGTTACTTTGTAGGTCAGAATTTTGACCCCAAAAAAAAAGCTTTCTCATCATTCGATTCACTACTTCTGCTCATTATGTCTCCTCCAATCGTGCCCTGCTTCCACTGAGGTAAAAATAAGTTGACGGAGTGAGGTGGCACTTTTTTTGTTTTTGGAGATAATGGCTTTTTTACCGGCAGATAGCTCCTTTCCTCAAGAGGTCTGGCCTTGAGATTAAAATGGCAGCAGAAAAGGGCCCACAGTCAATACCAATCTATCCACCTGAATAGGATAACACAGTTTAACCTGGATAGAGCCGTTATTGCTTTCACTTTAACCTCCAATGCACCTTTTCACTGTAGCTTTTGCTCTGAGTCTGAGGCTTCGGCAGAGGCAGACCCAGACCCTTTGCAGCGTCTTTAAAGTGTGTATTCATGTCACTGGAGGGCATGAGCACACAGACACACATCAGACTGGTTTGCAGTATCTATGCCTTAGGGTTAGGGTTATTCGACTCACATTGTTGTTCAGCTCTACTCAGAAATAAAGGGTTTAACAATATGACTATGGTGTAAAAAGAAAAGCTGAGGTATTGGGAGTAAGGCAGCATTACAGGTTCAGTGCAGAAGCAGCTGCTTGCATGTTTAAATCTTTCTCCTAAGCTGGAGAGCGATGACATAAGCCAGCTAGTCTCTGATCGCCAACACAGCACATGAAAAATGAAACGCTACATTGCCAGCTAATTCACTTACATAAGAGCCTCAACTGAGACGTGAATTTAAAAGCACAGTGACACAGAGAAATATGGAGAATAAACACGGGGACGCATGAGCACGAAGCAGGGAAAGCAACTCAAAATTATTCCGATTTTATCGTCTATTAAGCCTGTGCGGCTTTCACAGCTCTTTGTGTTTCTGCCAAAAAAAAAAAAGTACAGTACATTTATATGACATAAAATCTAAACTACGCTGCAATTATTCAAGCACACCCTCGGGCTACAGGCCTCCTCTTACATCGCAGAGGATTTCTCAGACGCCCTGTGAAGATTTCTTCTACCACAAATCATCTCGCACTCTTTAACACAGACACACACAGACGCAGTGGAGATTTAGTAACTATGATCAACACTCTGCTGACAGTGGAAGGGATGTAACTCTCCCGCAGTATTTCTGGAAACATGCCACTTTAGTTTGAATCTCGAGACCAGACGGTGCTGAGCTGCATATGGCACTTCCTCTTCACATGCATCACAGTTGTTTTCCAGCCTGGGTGCATGTATACGTGCGTGTCTGCGCTGACTGACACTGACGATCTGCAGCCGCACATGTGCATTTTGTCTTTGTTATCCTCAGTCTCCGGTTCTTGCTTCAGGACTGCGACTGACTGACAGTTAATGGACTGGCGTTGCTTCGCTGTGACTGGCCCATTACCAGACTGAGTGACAGGCCAACTGACAGCAGGCCAAACAGCACCCAGTGCAAGGTTATACATGCTAATCAAAGACAACAAGAACCTTTCCTTTTTCTCCTCCTCTTGTTCCAGTGGCTGACCAGCAGACCAGAGGTCAGAGTAACTGAATGATTAATGCGTCTATTTTTAGGATTTACCACCGATCTTCACGTGTCAGGCTCAATACTTCAACCCTTGACGCTCTCCTGCAAAGCAACAAATAGTAGACACGAGCTGTGTTTATTTCAAAGGTAATCCAGAATGAAAGATCACTTTAGCTCGGCTTTGTCATTCTGAGTGAGACAAAGTGTGACCTAGATTTGTGCCACCTACATTCAGCAACACAAGTGACACCTGCAAAGCAGCAGGTTTTTGGTGAAATGTCAATATCAGTGGCTTAAACATATTAAACTACACATGTGATTTGCATGTGCTCCATAGATGGTTCCATACACTGCAGTTATCACTGAGTTTGGAGAAAAGTTGCTCAATATTGTTTTGCAAGAAATGTGAAGTCATGTGAACATTCATGTGAGGTGAGTGCAAAAAAAAAACAAAAACCAGACAATATCTCCACACCAATAGTGGGATTGCAAAAGTGCCTGTAAAATAGCATCCGCAATAGCGTTTCTCATTAAACCAATGTGTGTGAAGCATATTCTAAATGCTAATAGCGCATAACTCCATTATGTTTATGACATGCTAAAACTAACAGCGGTGTAATTGTAAGACAATAAAAACAATCGTTTCCGAGTGCTAATCCTGTATCCACTCTTTAATATCTCACATTACATTTTCAGAAGTCCTTCTCCTCCTCCTATGAAACATTAAAATCTCTTTATTGACATCTTGAGCTCTAGTGGTGAGTACTCCAACTTTATTAAATCAAACATGATGAAAGGTAAAACAACCCCTGGTCTGCCAGTAGTTAGTAGTAGGCATAATAGGAGGTGTGTATTTGGATCATTTGGTATTTGGTGTCATTTGGCAACAGATTTACAAAAAATGTGTTTAAAATATAATTTATCTATAAATTCATTGTTCTCCTCCAGATCCAACCACGGGGGGAATTCTCAAATGGTAAAAGTAGACACTCCGGCCACTGTTTTACTGCTACTTAAAGGTAATTGGGGCTGGGAAAGGGCAGTTTATGTGTCCGGGACTGTATGTACACTATGTAACAATGGCAACAGTAATGCTCTAAGTGACAGATTATACTATTACCAGTCACAAGATTCCTGTTTTCATGGATTGGATGAGACACGGGGAACACCTCGACAGTGTGTCCAGCACAGCTGCACCGTCGCACCATCTCTGAAACGCGCTCACATGTTCATCTCACTTCAGCTCTCACCCAAACACACACACACGCACACACAGACACACACAAACTTCAGCACAACACATCTGTTCCTCTCCGTGAAAGAACAGAGGCCTCGAGGCGAGATGCCAGAGGAGACTCTCTCTCTCTCCCTCTCTCTCTCTCCCCCTCTCTCTGTTGTGTTTTTCACTGAAACCATCTCTACCTTGGCGAGCTAACTCAATTCATTAAAGCTAATTGTGTCGGTGTGAAGAGCTGGAAGTTTCCACCGAGCCGAGCACCGCGTGTCCTCGTGCAGTCCAACCATCTGTTTGGTTTTCCGGAAGCCTTCTCTCTTCGGGAGATGAGAGCGAAGATGGCAGGTAGCTGGATGTGGAGAGATCATACAGCTAACACACGCCAGTTATCACTGCCTCAGGGGTGAAAAGTGTGGATTGTTTTCTTCCATTTCCAATAGGGATGGACCATCTGCAATTTTCTCGGCTGATTCCTGTTTCCAGTGCTTTGTCAGTGAGACCTGCTGATACTAATTTTTTTGCCAGTTTCAATTTTCTGCCTGAGAACTATCACTGAAAGGATATACAAACACATATTAACTTTCTTTCAGTCAAAGAAATGATTTAAGAAGCAATTTCCCTCAAACTGTGCTAAATTACAAGATCTTACGCAACACTGCTGTGTGACTGGAAGAAGCTACAAATCACAACAAGCTAACGAGTTGCAGCTATGTCTGACATTTTACTTCAAGCTGGTCGAGTTCATTTGGGTAACAGTGTTGTAACTGTCTGATTAGGTTTCTTGTGCTGGTTATTTTCACACTGGTGCCTCCACAGTTCACTTTATAGTCGAGACCATCCACATGTTAGCTTGTTAGCATGTGACCGCAAAGGCTGCGTCACACTTCTGCAGCTGCTCAACCGGGGACTGTCTTCAATGTGCACAATGGCATGTTTTGTGCATTTCCTAGGGATTTTATTTTATTTTTTACAGCTTTACATCCTCTATAACTGCAACTCTATTTTTGAAACCAAGAATAAAAGACAGCATTTTATGGAAAACCAGTTAGCCACGCTAAAGCTACAGTTGGTTAAGTACGTTATCACAAATTGTTTTGTACAACAGCCAAAGATTACACAAAACATCACACACACAACAGTCCACACAGAAAATAATAATAATACATACGGAAAATAGTATACTACATAACAGAAATAGCAAAAGACCGGAAAATAGTAAAACAAAATAAAGGAAAGAAATAAATAAATCTTCTTGATGATGGGGTTGGAAGTGTAGCCTTGCTGGTACTGGTAAATTTATTGACTTTAGCAAGGTGAAAGTTTCAGTCGGTGCCAGGGTCTATGCACATCTCACACAGGCCAGGGTTCAGGCATGTCTTGCTGAAATATTTATAGATCCTCTCATGAAAGCTTTCACCATGGATTCACTTAAGTAATCGATACCGTTATGAAGGTCTCTCAGCATGGCACTACGGTAATAAAATTATTCCACTTTCCTCTGGCCCAGAGAGCAGACTGCGGGCACCCCTGGTACTTGTATAGATCTCTGCTCTCCGATTTTAGTGCAAGGTCAGTCTGGACGAACACACACACACACACACACACACACACACACACACACACACACACACACACACACACACACACACACACACACACACACACACACACACACACACACACACACACACACACAGATATACCATCCGTGCAATTTGCGCCCACACATTAACAGACAGCCATCAAAATCAAGGAGTGGCCAGTAAAACAGTGCCGATGAGAGAAGAAGCTTTTTCAAGAAACTAGAGCTGTGTTTCCACAGCGGGGCGACTGTGTTGTTTGCGTCACGCTGTGCTTTCACGGCCACAGATCACAGCTAAGGAGCCGCATCTTCTCTGCCTTTAAGTCCAGATCCCGTGACAATGGAGGAAGTCTGTATCTAGAGTAAACAGCGTTGGGTGTGAGGTAGGTCATGTGCATGTGTGTGTGTGTGTGTGTGTGTGTGTGTGTGTGTGTGTGTGTGTGTGTGTGTGTGTGTGCGTGTGTGTGTGTGCACACTACGCCAGAGCTTCTCTGGTGACGCAGGGATTCCTTGAGGTATCTCGTCCTCTGGCCCTTGTCCAATCATTCGTCACACCGCTGCAGCTGCAGACCGCGCTGCCTCTGATGACCTCCAATCGGAGAGTCGAGTCTAGTTGTGGGCATTAAAACCGGATCGGAAATTTCATCCTGGCCCACATCCAAACAGACACTTCTCTATCACTGAAATAAAAGTGGATTCCCGTTCCAGTTTGCGGAGTGGTGGGATGTACAAGCCCCCCAGTATCTAGCTTATAGTCAATTAGATATTTGCCTCCGTTTCACATAATACGTGACTAACCTAAATTTGTTCTGGCAGACGCAACCACATGACTGAGCATACAGCCAAGGCTGCTATAGAGTTGTTTACACTGCAGTGCATGCTGCTCATCAGTGGCTGCGACCAGACACTGGCTGTAAGTGACTGTTTAGGGGCGCCGAGTCGTGAGCTGCGAGAGTATTTACAGATTAGCGTCAGAGTTGGGCCAAACGGAGCCTGCCAAGCTGAGGCAGCCAGACCTTACAGGCCCCGCTCACTGACGATGCTCCGCATCAAGGTGAAACAAAGCAGTCCATAGAAACGGTGGGAAAGTCCTCACGTTGCACAATCGCTCCTTGGTTGTGGGTGCCGGGGATTATGTGACTCATGGTGGTTGCAGCAGGACTGTTCTTTCAGGCGCAGCTTCTGCACTGTTTGTCTAGCAGATCAATCGTGAATGTCGAGTTTTTTAGTCAGAGTTGAAGAGCAGGATCCCACCCATTGATCACAGGAAAACAACATCATATAATCGCACAGCTAAGGATACACACAGCCGCTATCTCAACACTGACCTCACAAATGTTTTTTATGTCCTGTGTTATGCGTTAGACATAAGCAACTAGAGATGTAACACTTTTTGTAACTAAATACTACAGTTCTGGGATTTATACACACACTACCAGTGTCCTAAACCAGGAGTGAGAAATGTTTTCAAATGCTGAGAAAAAGTCATTACAGATAAAGTTATTTTTATGACAACACTGCATATTCATCATCTGTAACAAAATGCAGTGGGTAGATCTGACATGAAAACACTCACTGCAAAAAGCTTCGGGACAATGCGGAGATTCAAAACAGCATCGTTTGTTGCTGACGTGCCAGAATCTTTGCCAATACATCCAGAGCGAGCAAAAAAATGTCAAATAATCTCTGATTTCTGCTGCCTTCCCACTTTGTACGTGACAGTGAATTCAAAACTGGAAGGAGGCCCTATTGTGTGAAATCCCATTGCATTTCACAGACGTAGCGCTTAATCAACGATGAAAATAACCGAGGGCTGCAGCCTCAGAGATGCCGCAGGACCAGACCATGCTGAGTCACCAACATTTCCATTATGCTGGAGATACTGTTTTACCCCTCGGATTAGGGCGAGTTTAAGTGCGCAGACATGTTGTGTTTGTGTGAGTGCGTGCACACTCCTGTGTGGACGTAGCGAGTTGACTTCTGGGCGTGGAGCTGGAAATTTGGGTGTCACCACAGTCGGTTTCTAGTTGTGCAACAAGTGGGTTACAGGATCAGAGCCTGAGGGCAGAGAAAGAGATTAAAGCATACACCATGCGTGTAGCTTGTATGTGAGCAAGCTGTCTGTATACTGGGTCTAAATGTGTTTGTGAAGGTGAAGCTGTTCCATCTGTTCTATATCTGTGTTAGCATTTTTTTGTGTATCCCCGTGGGAGGCAGGACACAGAGGTAATTACTGAAGTTGACTTAAGGGTAATGTTGACATTATCCAAATATGTCCAGTGACCGAGGAGGACTGCTGGAGTTTGAACTCTGCGGTCTGAAACCTTCTCCTTGTATAACCCTGTCAAAGCGAAGACACACACAGACACATAAAGCACAAATTCAGTGGGGCCGGTTACTGTACGTCCTCCCTCCAGATGTGACAGGGAAAATACTTCTTCAGTTGTCACTCCGAGCCAATCACAACCACTTTGCTCTGAGCAGCCTCTGCCATTTTTAGGTCTACAAAGTGGGCCAAACATAGACAGGGCGCAGCAGCGACAGCAACACAGGAAGATATGTAAAAACTGGAGCGATCGTGGAGAGGAGAGGGAAAACGCGGAGAGAGAGAGCGAGAGCAAAGAGCTGACAAAGAGTGAGAGACGAAGAGGAGGGAAGAAAAGGCAGAGCACTTAAAATAAAATGAGGCTGGTTTGATCATGTGGGCTCCATGTGGACGCGACAGAGGAAGCTCCAGATCCCACAACAAAGCAGCACACGAGGAATCACTTCATTTTCTCTTCCTCCTACATTCACAAACAGCTCTATCACCCAATTTAGCAAAGGAGGAGAGGACATAGTCAGTCAAGCTGGTGTCAGAGGACGTAGAGTCCACCAGTTGACTTCCATTTCTTTTTTGCCATTTTCCTGAGGGATTTGATCAGTGACACATTCATAACTTGAGCATGCGCCTACATCTATTTATCTACTCGGCTCACATGCTGAGTATCGGCCCAAAGCAAACATCACACACCTAAATTGGAGTCTTGTCTTGTTGTAGTCCGCATTATTTACACAAGGTTGTCTGCCCACCCAGAAAACTGCAAAACTCTGAGGCAATGTGTCCAAGGTTGAGCCTCTGCAGCATTCACAAGATAAGCCTGTCAACTTCAGCTTGAGAATGAGGGTTTGGCTAAGGGGCACAGGTGGCGCTGGAAAAGCCAGAGAGTAGAATTTCTGCTCTGCGTTTTGCTCCCAGGCAGGTTACGTAGGAGGGGAGTCAGAGAGAGCTGCTGGCTTGGATTCCACCGCCTGTCAGAAGAAAAGAGGCCAAACAATGGGCTGAAACAGAAAGACAGAAAGGAACCATACAACTGAGGAGAAAAGTGTCTTTTAAAATTCTGAAGGGGCCGTGGAAAGACTCGGCATCGCACATTTAATGACAGATCCCTGCAAAGGAGTAATTTCCATTTTCAATTCTGCCAACCTGATCTATATCTCAGCTTCTATAACGTCGACTGAGAATTTAACGCCTTACTAGCCAGATTCAAATCCGTCATGTGAAGTCCACATGTTTAACTCCTTTCTATTATCAAGAAGTTTTAAATTACCTACATACATTTTACAGCATAGCCTTGGTCAGTGCATATAAGTTTATCTTTTTCGCTATTTCAATGACATCATATTGTATACGCATGTTAGAACTGCATAAAAGTGTAAATTTTCCATAAGTTAGAAGCCACAAGCCATTCATGCAGGGTGTTGAAATCTGTTCTTTAATTTGCTCATTAGATTGTGTAGCTCGCTGGTTATTTTTCATAAAGACTTTCACTGCGGGGTTTGTTATTCTTTTTTTCAGATGTTCTTAAATGTTAATGAACCAATAAGTTAGCTTCAGAGGCAGAATATGGCAGAAACTAATATAAAATTCATGAGTGTTTAATCACTTGTAAAAAAAAGAAGAAGAATTGTTGGATTTTCATGGGGTTGAATGAGCACTTTATGTCTACAGGAGAGGATTCTCTTCCATGGAGTCGACCATGTTTCTACAGCAGCCCAGAGCAGACAAAACAAACACTTTGTGTGTGTGTTATTTTCAATGGTTTTGCAGACACATGCTTGGGAAGGTAGAAGCGAGGCTCCTTGAAGTTATGTCGAATATATTGAATGTTTGCAAGGTTTGAAGTTGTCAATACTCCACCGTGGGGAAATTTTCCCACAAGAGCTACAGACCCCGACAGCTAAATAAAGACACAAATCAATTTATGCATCAGTTCATCTCATTTAATCATCTAAACATGGGTCGGCCAACAGGACACAGCAGTTTATATTTAGACTGTACCCAAGGTTGCGTTGGCCACTCTACAGGATTTATTGCCTGTCCATCATGAATAAGAAAAGAAAAGGCATGAAAACAGAATCAAATTGTTTTCCCATATCGTCTGCCCCAGAGCCAATAAATTAAAACCCTTAAGACAGCGTTCATAGAATGGTGCTCTGCTTTTACAGAAAGCATGGCGTCTGTGAACTTGAAAAAACAGTTGTTGTGGCTAAATTGGGCTTAAAAAAATCAGCCTTTGTGTTTGTCGTCCAAAGGCGCTCCAGGCTGAGGAGCACTGAGTGAAAAAGGAAGAGAGGGAGAGAGAAATGGATGGAGGATAGAGAGAGGGATATTAAGTGACATAAAAGAGATATCACAGACGGAGGGATGTTACCGAAGGGCATTCAGAGATGGAGGAAGGGGTGGGAGGCAGATCGCAACATGAAATCTGATCTTCCCTGGGAGCCAACACTTATCCAGTCCCACTGCAGCCGGCGGCTCAACAAACAACAGACAATAAAAGGAAGAGTCGAAGAATAAGCCACCGAATCCAAGCCTCTACTCACATCTGGTGAAATGTTTGGATTTTTTTTTCCACCTTCATGCTTTTTTTTTTTTCTCCTGACATTTAACAAATGTCTGAGGAAGGACAAATTCTGCTCTGGCTCAAAGTCGATCAGCGCAGCGACTCCTGTGTCCTCCCTCCATCTGTGCACCCGCCCTCCAAACAGCATCCATCCTGGATACACACGGGTCTGCCAGTGCCCTCTCCTGCTCCATATTCCCAAAAGCCTCCCTGATGATGGCCTATATTACCTTTTAATTCATTTCTGATTTATTTTCTAAAGCCACCTAACATTTTCTACTTTGCTGCTAAGGACTAAAAGCCTAAGGCTTCCCTAACTTCTATTTATCCGCACTTTTAACCTGTCCCTACAAAAAACCTGAAAAACACATTAACAAAATTCCATCGTAATCGTTTTTAAGCTTTACACAAACAATGGTGAACACATCTGTGGCTTTTTATGCAGGAGAAAACGTCTCATGTGTGCCTCTACGACTTTGCGGAGCAAAACATATCCTCCCCTCCTCTCCCAAAAAGGTGAATGAGCTACAAAATTAAGTTTAAATCATTTTTATTTCTCCTCAGCCTCAGCTATTTCCACTAGCTCTGGTCCTACACAGCTCAGCAGACAGAGGCAGCCATCTGCAAAGTTAATCAGGCACTCGTGTTGCTAAAGCCTCCGATAATGTGTGTTGGTTTTACGTGGACCAGCTTCCTCGTTCTGCTGTCTCTGTGCTTTGAGGTCTCCCTTTGTCCACTGTTTACCAATGAAAACCTAGAACACACAAACACACATACACGCATCTCCACCTCTAGCAGCAGCTGGGGCGGCCTGAAACAAGTACCATTTATTGAGCGAACCTATTCAGCTGCCCTGTGCACACACAGTCCAATAAAGAGCCTGAGGGAAGCAAGGAAGACACACACACAGACACCCACAGTGACATTAATTCCTCATTGATCTAGTCCATCCTGTCAATTTTCAGGTTTCATCAATAACTTAAAAGAAATCATTTACATTTAAACTTAAAATCAGGATTTGAAGAAGTATGTGTTAAACAAGCATCAGTCAGAAAGATAAACTCAGGTTCTGTGTCAGATTGTTGCTACATGTTGCAGATTGTGATAAGGCAGAGATTTCGTGTTGTTAAAAGAAAAGCATCCATGTTAAAAGGCGGATTCCATACTTTTAGGATACCCACAAAGCATCGTGTCTGCAGAGGGAAATACAGTGTCTGTACAATGCCCTCATGCTCATGTGACTGGATAAGAGACTCAGACAGAGAATGTGGAAGTGTGTGCACATGCGTGTCTGTGTATGTGTGTGTGTGTGTGTGTATGCATGCACGTGCGCCTCCCGTCTGGCAGAGGGGAAGAGGACAAGGTGTCTCGTCCTGTAGCTCTTCATCATCTGCAGCCACAAAAAACTAATAAGGTCTGAAGCGCTTCCTCCCTTCGCCTGCTGCCTTTCAGCTTCGCTGCGGATACGACTATGAGCGTTTTTCTGTCCCCCGCAAGAATGCACAGATGACTCCAGCACTCCTCCTCAGGCAAAGAAAAAAATGAGAAGGAGTGCTCACACTGGATAATTTGCACTCCAACGTATTTAATGAGGCAATGTTTTGACTATCAGGGATTGTGTCCCACGTCTGCGCCCAGCTGGGGTCGAATATGGACTTGGGCATCTAGCTTCTCTGCCTCTTGTCTAGAAAGCTGGGATGAATTTAAGACATAGAATATAATATAGTATAATACAGAATATAATACAATAGTGAATTTTCACTGATTTGCATCTGTAAAATCCACTAAACAAGCAAGCAAGCATAAATACACTATATATCCTGGCACATAGATAACATTGAGAGGTGTACAATGTTTCATGATGCTAGGAGCATCCACACATACATATATCTCAACCCCCGGTAAACCACAATCCCTCCTACAGACAGAAAGTCGAGGTTAACTCTGTTAAAGTCAACTGAGCCAATTCTCCTAAAGAATCATGCGCCTTTAACTGTCTGTCCGCACACACACACAGACACACAGTGAACACATGTGTGCTTGGAGTGCATGATGGACAGACAGGCCGACAAACAAACGGAAGAAAGAAACACAGACACGTAGACATACTATTGCTGGAGGAAAAGAGGAGAGAAAACAAAGAGCCTGTGAGAGAACAAGCCGAGCAGACGCAGGGGAACAGACTCAGCAGGCCATACTGTTCTGTAACAAGCCGGCCCGGCTGCTGACATTTGGCATTGATTGTGTAGTTTTATAGGCATTCGTCAGTTAAACCCCTATTGGACAATTACAGAGAGAGCCTGCTCGCTCCTGCTGCAGGGGGGTGGGGGGTCGCGACTTTGATCTGTGCCGGCTTTTCCCCTTAGCTTGGTGGAAAACCCCTCAGAAAGAGAGGCAGAGAGGTGATGCACCTCTAATTGGCTCCCAGCAAAACGGAAACCAGGAGCAGCTGTTTGAATGGAGCATAATGTATACAGGGAGAACAGATAAGAGCTACAGAATGAGATAGAGGAAAGAGGATTAATAGAGTGGAAGACAACAGGGGAGAATTTTTATGGGAAATATGTAGTGGGAAATGGGGGTAAAAAAAAATCTCTATGTGTTCACTCGTACAAGAGCCAATCACAGATTATCTCCATCTGGAAAATCACCAATAACTCAATATATGCTGTACTTCCATTCTAACCTTCCCTGCATACATGTTGCCTATAGCTTGAGAGTGATGATAATACCATGTGTAATATATAGGACATCACGTATGAGTGCTGTAATGAGTGCAGCCGTGTTATATGAGGGCAAAGTGTAATCTGATTGTTAGCCAGTTTCTAATTCCCAGACTAAAGAGTGGAGATTAAGGCTTACATGTTGGCATGACGAGACAGGTTGGTGTTTCCCCTTTAATCCAGACAACCGAGTCAGTAGGCTTTCTACTGAACATGTGTGTGACATGTGTGCCGCATGACTACAGGTCATCCTGGATTTCATGAATTTCACACATTTCATTTAAAGTCCCCCAAAGGCTTATATGTCTGTTACTTTCATTAAACGTTATTCAAAGCAGCTATACATCAAATATATTATAGGTTTTCATTTTTGCATTTAAAGAACACAACAGGAAGATGAAGAAAAACAACTTAATTGAACTGGATACCTTGAAGTAATAGTGGCTACTTTCAAAATAACTAAATAAACCAAGAAGCTCCTGACAAAATGAAAGCACCCCAGAAGCTTGTATATGATAGGAGGTATTGAAGTCTGCAGAACTACTCTTCAGTCTCTTGTGGGGTGAGTTTCACATTCCAAGTTATGAATGCTAACGCTATCTCAGTTTATGCTGCAGAGTTACCAGCTCTTGCCAAAATAAAATGGTTGCCATGTATCCTGAGAATCACTGCAAGATGTGATGTGGTGTGAGTTACAGGCCCAAAAAGAAAATATAAAGCATTCTTCAACACCAAGGAGTATGAAATGTAAACAGGGGTTTAGAGGAAATCCCAGCCAAATTCCAGCTAGACAAAATGAGGGTACTAAGTGAACAGGCAACTGTGAGGTGCATCCACTATTCTCAACTTAAAGATCCCTCGGGTATCACTCAAATAGACTTCCCTCACTATTTTAGACAAAAAAGGAAAAAGGCTTCTGGACTTCATGGGACCCGCTTCTGCAGACAAGAGCAAACGGGTTCTGCAGGCTGTCACAAGACTGAAAAATCGGAGCCGACACTTGGACGGCTGCTCGGAAGATGTCGAGGATATGGTGTTCCTTCTCCCCTCCCATTTTGAAAGAAAAAGAGGAGAACCCTCTCCACAAGTCAGATTGATGGAGCTCCTTCAGAGCCACAGGAGACAGTATACAACAAATTCTGACATGTAAAAGAGGCGGCACACTCGTTCACAGGCACCGACATGAGCGGCAGTGAATGTGGGCTAATTTCCTCTATGGGCTTCTTGGGTCATTCTGATATTAATCTTCATAGACGCCATGTTGCCTTGTGGTCTCAACCACTGAGCCCATAAACCAGGTCTTTCTTTCCATCCCCCCCCCCACCCCCCTCCATCCCATCCCATCCCCCCGGTACGTTGAGGAGCTGGCTGTGATTAACGACCCGCGCGGCTAAGATAGGATACGCAGAAGAACCAGCACAACACACACCGGCAAGCACTCGCACAACGAGGCCAGGGGCCTGCGGTGAGCGGTTAGTGGTGGATGTTAACTAGCACAGTCTCCCTGCGCTGCGGCCAATCCAGCTGACAAGCTCAGTGACTGCGACAACGTGGGCCAGAGAAACAGAGGGCCAAGATGGCCGCCGTTCAAACGGGCATGGATTCGAGAGAAACAAAGTTACCAGATTTTAAATGTCTTATGCTCTTCTTTTTTTTTTTTCTCACAACGCACACCAGAGGAAGGTTGCGGCTAGGTGTTTGGCAAAAGAAGTATACAAGGGAGAAGAAATAAACAGATGCAGGCAGGAGTAATTACCCTATGGAGCCCGCGAGTTTGTGTTTATGTGTGTTTGTATTTGCGTGTCTGTCTGCAGGGGCCAATCGTGATCACACAAGCCGCTTCCCTTTACCCAAAGATTCATTACAATGTCTGAAGACTCTACCCAGGCCTCAAACTAATGTGAGAGTGGAACATTAAAACCTTTCCTCACACACACACACACGCACACACACACACACACACACACACACACACACACACACACACTGACATCCATATTTCAGTGTAGTCTGAAATAGGCAGTGCACTAACAGGGCCAGGCAGTTTGACTCTCACTGCAAAGCTGCTGGAACCGCTCCACCCTCACTGCCCACTGCCAGCACCACACCAACCTCACTGCCAGGCAAAGACTGAAAAACACACTTCATCTGTCCACATCACTTTTCCGAGTGTTTACATATTAATATTTCCATGTGATTTTTTTCTATTATTACCATTTTGCACACTTGCCACAGAATGATAATGTGTTTGCAGTTCTATTTTGCAGTCATAACCATGTTTACAAGCAAATACAAATGAGGAGGAATGGTTGAATGGAGTATTTATCCTTGTTCTGTGGTACCAACATAGAAGCTATGGAACACTAGTTTAATTAGAAATGGCTAAGATGCTATTTTACAAGCCCTTTTAATACCTCGTTTTGGGTGTGGGAACATTTGTGTGAGAATGTTTCTGCACAAATCCATTTTGTGCCATTTTGGCAACTACACAAAAGCTTTACACTGATTGGCTGTCTTGCCTGCTACTCAAATCAACTGTCAGGTGACTTTAGATGCATTGCTAAACAACATTGCAGAGCAATCTTTTACAAAGTGGTACCTGGAATGTTTGAGGCAGAATCAGAGGAATCGGGTATCAAGGAAGAAGTGCAAGCACTCTTATTTGACCGGAAACCAAATTGCAGATGTGTACCCCAATTTGCTTGTGTACCTGCATGAAGTCGAACAAAGTTTTAGCTGCCATTTTAATCTCTAAAATCTATACATGAATGAGAATGTGATGATGTTTTTGGAGACAGTTAAGACAGCCAAGGTAAAAGTGCTTTTTCATTCTAGCTTCCCTTTAAACAGTGCAGAGGCTTAAATGATTTTTATTTTTTTGTTTTTTTTTTCCTAAGAAAGGAAGTTTTCTGCCACTAAATCTGACCCCAGCTAAGGGAACAAAGGGGCCGTTCTGTGCCTGCATAATCGGTCTGAGCAGGTTGCTCCGGTCCAATGAAAAGCTGAGCTGAGCTGAGCTCCCAGCTGGCGAAAAAGACAGATCCGCTCCTCCCATCTCCACCTTCTCCACCTTCATCCTCCCATGCCTCTCCGCTCAACTTTCCATCACCAAGGGCAGGGCCATGACTGTGTGTCAGCTGAGGTAACCGCGGATTTCACTCCCCCACCTCTCTCACCAAGACACACACACACACACACACACACACACACAGACACACAGACAGACAGACACACACACACTCACACCATTTCTACCAGTGTGAAAAGAGGGTCATTGTGCCACAGCAGGCCAGTGTAAAGCACGTGGGCTTGGCCGGAGGTACCACTGAAAAAAAATCTCCTACAGTGTCTCGTGAGCCATCTCTACCCATCAACCCTGTCCGCGCACACACGGTTACACACACTGAATCACATGGTGCAACAACTGTGCATCCACACACACACACACACACACACACACTCTCTTTTGGCATCACAGCCACAGACCGTCATCTTTGCTGATCGCCCACTTGTTTACAGGATTTACGTTTGCTTGGAAAATCTCCAACAAACACTCACATACACACACAAACACATTCTGATTTCATAGCAAGTACGTATGAATGTATATTTGACATCATGACATCAAGGGAGAAATACAGCCTGGAAAATACCCAAACACATCGAGCAGCTCAAATCACATCGTCAATACACTGCAAAGGTCCCACAAGGACACAGAGTCCTTTTCTTAATCACATTCACACACACACATACACACTAGTGAAATACACATTAACCACCAAGTAAACTTTAATGTGATGGTTCACTGATGGCTATTTCTACAGTTGAGTGCTTCAAAATGGTGATTTTCTACATCAGGCTGAACCATTAATCTCAAAGGAAATGCGACTTCTTCAGTTTGTAGATTAAGAATGACTTGTAAATTAGACATACATATATCATTTTATAGATTGTTCTACAGTTTTAAAGACATATTAAGACACAATCTTCCCAGTTGACAACATGAAACAGTTTCATAGCAGGAAATAGCATCTACCATCGCCCATGCTGGTCTCTTTAACTCAGGACTCTAGGCTTGTAGTGCTTATTTTGCCTGCAGCTTTGCCACACTCATTTTTAAATATATCACAAATTGACATGGAAACGTTTTTCTAAACCTAACTCCCGCCCTAGGCTCCCTAATGTGTTTACCCACACTGGGACTAAAATAATTTTTGACATTTCTTTCCAATAGCCTCTTATGACCTCTATATATATATATATACACACTACTGTACAGCAAACCACATGGTGACTAACATGGCATTAGTTTGCAAAAATTGTGATTGAGTGATAAGATGGACCGATAAGTAACCCAGGGACCCGAGAGCTACAAACACAGCTGTTGGGACCCGGCTGAGGGAGGTGGAGGTTGTGGACAAAACAACCATTGAAGCTTTCTCGGGTCTGTCCCCACTTTGGCATCCCCGCCCTAACAGACACAAACCCACAGGTTTCCCTTGGTGGAGAGGCACATTTCCCTTAACATGAATCAATGGAAACATCGTATGGAGAAACATTTTTGGTCTCCACCCAGTTCTTTAAAGCAGTCCCTGAAAGCTCCCTTTCTTCAAAGAACTGACCTCACAAAACCTTTCAGCGGGATATAGGTGTGGGCTTCGTTTCACCTTTTGCTGCAGTACTGTGCAAAGTACACATTTTTTTAGCTTAACCAACCATGAACCCAGACTATTTTGAAACCAATTTACATAAAAATGCTCCAAATTTAAGAAGCATTCCTTTCAGTTTTGCAGAGAATTGCCTGTAGGAAGAAAACGTGACATGTGAAAAACAGTTGTCAGTCGCCTAAATGGGCACAAATGATCAAATGCTTGACGTAACATTGCCTGTGTCTGTTCAAGGCACTTCAAGACTGAAAAGTTGGCAGCTGAAGCTTGTACCTCCAAACATGTTTTGCTATTTTTTGCCCCCACAAACCTAGTTTTCACATGCCAGGCATCTCTGCTTTCCCACCGAACAACGCTCGGGGGAAATGTCTTTATTTGAATCTTTCGCTCATTTTGTCATTCGGCTTCTCTGTTGTTGTCACAAACAAAGACCTGCTCATCTCTGCTCAGCATGTTAGACATTTCATCACCAAAACCCCCACTAACAGTAAATAAACAAAACACACCATGAAGCAATTACTACAGCTAATGGCATGCATGGAAGAAGAAGACGTGAGAGGGGAGAGAAAAGAGAAGAGGAATAACCAGAAAAGGATAGAGGAGTGACAGCAGATGGTATGGCTCCTCCGGACTTGGGTCAACCACTGGCAGAGAGCATTCTCATACCACAACCCAGTCTGACTATTATCTCATGCTATATCACAGAAAGACATATACACGCACACCAATTGCTGAGGGCCAAGCAGCCTTGAGGTATAAGAGTAAACATCAAACGTGTGTGTGTGTGTCTTTGTGTGCGAGCCTGAGACTGTGTTTCTGTTACGCAACGGGAGAGTTCTTCCCATCTGTGCCTCTCTGCAGCCCCCGCATCCCTGACCGATGAAGCGAGAAACGACAGCTCTGCCTTGCACTCTGCCTCCCTCAGCTTTCCCCCTCACAACATCGTCCCACTCTTCATTACAATCATCCGTGGCCCACCAAAAACACACGCTCCGAGACACTTCTTCCCCAAGAGTGGACCACCGGAGGGTAGGGGTTCTGAAATGATGAAATATTCATTGTTATCGCCACCTTCACTGTCTGCATAAGGCCCGTCTGCCCTCATCTTAAAACCTACACTAGAAAACAAGAGTACTCCGCAGGGTGTCTAAAACAACATTTTACTTCTCTACTTCAAATTCCAGATTATCCCACTAAATGCATCACTGTCTGCAACACCCCCCCACCATCACCACCCGCCCTCCTTCTCCATCACTGATCTTCCGGCTTGCCTAACGCCCCACAGGGCTCACTGTTGTGGAAAAGATGCTAAAACAATGAGAGCAGACAGTGCAGCGATAATCCTAAACATAGCAGCTGGGGAATTAGCTTGCCATTTGCTAGGGACTCGCTATCCGGGTTTGATGAGAACTACACACAATCTTAATTGGTGTTGGCGCTTTGTGAGAGCACTGTACTTCACTTATCTGTGGAAATGGAAGAGAAATCAGGGATGATCTCTTTCACTTTTCACTGCAAACAAGTCTATATGTTTTTCTTCTCCAGGCCCTGAAGCAACGCTGTACTTTGAGGATCGCATCCTGTCTGGAAAAAACATTTTAGCTGCTTCCACCAGGGCCACTGTGTCAGTGGCTCTATTCAAATAAATGAATTATAGATGTGCAGAAACCTGCTCTCTCTTCAGGATATTTAGGCAATGAGGCGGGATCGGGTTTCAGACAGTAAGGCTTTACAGAATGACAGTAATGCGTTTACCACCGAAGCACATATCACAACAGCAAAACAATAATGTTACGCCATCACTAACTCCATTATTCAGGGGGCATACCTAACGTTGTTTTTATGCACTTCCCTTCTCATCCCCATTGCCTAACACTGTCTTTCCCCCCCCTCCTCTTATCTGACAGCTTCGTTCCCTCCTTCTAGCTCATCCTGGCACGGATGTAGGTGTGTGATGCCCGCACCCTGCTGCTTGTCTGGTCCAGCAGGGACGCGGTCCAAAATCTGTTAGGATACACTGGGCACTAAAACACTAGTCGCTATACCCAGCAGAAAACCAGAGAGAGACAACAACGGCTGCAGCAAACCACACCTTGGTAAACAACAGTCAGTGTTTGAAAATTATGTCAAATATTTGCACTGTTCGGTTCGTGTTCTTGTGTGCTGGCACAGCCCGTATAATGGAAACTTGACTGTGGAATTACAACAAGCTAAGCCCTCATAATGTCGTTTTTCTTTGAGCAACTCCCTCCACTGTTTTTGGGCCCTGAGCCCAGCAGCAAAGTTCGCCCAAGTCCTCTGCTCCAGGCTGAACATCTTCTCTGCTCAGTGCTGCTCCACTACAGGTGCCGAGGCTGGCAGGCTGCAATTTAGTGGTTAGGGATACTGCGGATAATTATTCGGAGATTAGAGCGGATTTCTTTTGTCCTGGTCTGTACTCAAAGCTGGCGAAAAGTTTCGGGGAATTGTCCTCCACTCGGTCACGTTTCAGGCACAAAGGGAGACAGGCAGACAGGCAGACACCTCTGATTGGAATTCCATACTCAGAGCCGCAGGAGTCGTCTGAGAGAGGCTAGACCAGCAGTCTCTACCCAGACTGACCGCATTTATTGTTCACCTACCCGACTGACATTCCAGGAATAAGCAGAGGTGGATCTCTCATCTGTCTCCCACATGAGGCCATCCAAAGAACACTCAGACCTACGCGTTTCATGCACATACTATCAATCGGGTAAACATTTCATTGTCTTGTGGTTTTAAGAAGAAAGAGACACTACACGGAAAAGGGGATAAAAAAAATGTTCAAGAACAGATGCCAGCATAATTCCGGCATGACTGAATTACACTCATTCACCCAGGTTTTCATTCAAGCTCTGAAACATCCTTCACAATGCAGCCCTGCTCCTCTCCAAAACAATAAACATTAAAGAGACCAGCCACGACTCACCTAGGTGGTCTCCATGGAAACTGTTGTCATGCGACGTTCTACCATGGGGGACGAGGTCGTGATGGGCGGCAGGGGGCCAGATTTGTCCAGTCTTGCGAACGCTCACGATGGTGGCCTCAGACATGACCACGTGGCCTCCCTGCTGCCGGTGGTGACGCTTCTGGGACTGTGGCGTGGGCGGGCTGCTGCTGTCGAAGGAGTGCTGGGAGTTCTGGGAGTTCTGGGACGGCGAGCGGCTCTTCTCTCTGAAGGGTCGACGGAAGGCGGTGGTGGGGCTGGGCGAGACGTGGCTGGACTGGCCAGAGGAGAAGTCCTCCTCGCTGGACGTCAGGTTCTCGTTGGAGCTGCAGTCCGGTGTGTAGCCGCCACCCCCGCCCACGTCCTCGAAGCTGCCTGGGGAGTAGGAGCGGCGCGGCCAGGTCAGGAGGTGGTCGTCACCGCTGCCCATGTCTCTCATTGAGACTCCGCTACTACTTCCTCCCCCTCCAACACCGCTCCTGCCGTCGCCTCCGCCACCCTCACCCATCATCACCCCACCGACGTAGACGCTGGAGTAGGCCTGGAACTCGGAGGGCTGCCAGGGAGGAGGTGGGGGTTTGCCCCCATTGGCCCGTCCCGGGTGCCGTTGGTTGGGTTCACCATCTTCGTACTCGGCGTCGTAGCCGCAGGTGCTCTCGGTGGAGCGACCTCTGTACACCGGTCGGGTGCGGAGCTCCCCCGCCACCGTCGCCAGGTTACCAGGGAGCGAGTGGAGGGACCTCTTCCGCTCCATCTGCATGGCCTGACTCCCCAGGGTGCTAATCTTGTCGGAGACGTCCCGGTCGTTCACCCTGACCAGACCTCTCTCGTGGTGGAACTCCATGTTGGAGTAGAAGGGCGGTGGTGGAGGCGGAAGCTGCTTCTCCTGGCCTTTCGCCACGTCGCCCGCGGAGTGAGAGTTGGCTCGTTTGATCCTCTCGAAGTTGGACCTCAGAGCTGCAACGCCAAGTCCCATCCCCATTTTGTCTTTGGGGTCAGAGGTCATGTCTTTATCAGGGGGTGGAGGAGGGAGGTTGGGTCTGCGAGGGGAAACCGCTATGCCGCCTCGCTGCTTGGATGGCGAGAGTCCATCCAAGTTATCACAAGACGTGGACTCGGCCTGCTGGGGGACCTCGAAGGCCGACTCCAGGCCATCTCCATGGGAAGCCGACTTTCGGGCCGGAGGAGGCCGAGGTTTGGACCTCCCCATTGAGTCTCCTAGAGGCTGATAACGGTTTCTATCACCAACTGCGCCACTGCAGCCAACGTAGCCTCCGCTGCCTCCCACCACTACTCCCACTCCTCCTGTCTCCTGCATATGCGGCTGCTGGGACTGACACTCAGCACCCTGCGTAGCAGCAGGGTCCACCCCCTCGTTCAGTGGCGTCTTCCTGAAGCCCCAACGCTGCTTGTCATAGCTCTTCCTCTCCTTGGCCAGGAGGGTCTGCAGGTAGATCATACGGAATCGCTCCTTGTTCACCTCTTGCTCCAGGCGCCGGATGGACGCCTTGCACTTCTCCAGTTCCTGCTCGATACCTCCCACAGACCTGAGCTCCATCTTGGGGGGCTCTGACTCTGGGAACTGTGCCTTCCAAGCTTCAATGAAACCAACCGGCTCCACCATTATGCTTTCTAAATGGTTTCTGTGACCGAACCTCGTTCACATACACCGTGTGAACAATGTTCCTTTATGAGTCTGGTCCCACAGGATCCTTCTCGACCACCAGTGGCTCGCTTCACAGTCCTGCAGTGTTTCCTCACAGGCCTGTAGGTAACCGGTGCACAAACACACAGTCTAATTGCTGACACTTGTCGTGGGCTGCACAGAGGCAACAATGCATCCCATTCTGAACAAGAGGAACCGGCTGCTCAGTCAGAGAGAGAGCTGGGGAGACGAGAGGCAGAAGGGGGACTAAAAAGCTGCGATAAAGCTCGCCTTTCTCATGCATTATTCCACAAAGGGACACTTTCCAGAGGGGGAATTTCTTCTCAAAATCTCAGCCACGACACAATGACAGCATCCGTCTTGAAGGAGGGGGGGTGGTGGAAAAGGGGGGGATACTGTGGTGATCTGAGAAGGACAGAAAGAGGGAAAGTGTTTATAATCCTTACTCAAGCGCTGGGTCCGCTACCAGGTTAGTCCTCGGGGGTCGACGCAAGCACTCTCGACCGGTCATGAGGCAGTGATCCCGGCCGCTGCTGGCGCTCCGGACCGGGAGCCTTTGTACCCGCGGAGCTCGGAGGGAGATGTGGTAAAAAGCGACGCCAACATCGGGAGTTTCTCAATCAGAGCTGCGGGTATCCGATACAGAGGGAAATCGCCGGTTTCGTTATCCCATGTTCAAGCCAGCGGCAGGGTCGTGCGGAGCGGGCTTCCCCAGGTTTGCTATCCCGTCTGTGCGGCCGTGGTGGTGGTGGTGGTGATGGTGTTGCTGCTGCTGCTGCTGCTGTGTGCGCTTCCATCTCAGGCCAGCAGCGGCGGAGGAGCTGCAGGAGAGGGAGGGACCAGCCCAGCAGCGGCGGCAGCAGCCTGCTGGTTAAAGAGACAGAGCACGGACACACACGCGCCACGCACTGCACGCGCTCGCACAGACGCGCACGCTGTCACACACACACGTGCGCACACACACACACACGCATGAACACGCACGCCATACACCTGCACGCGCACCTTCTCTCGCACTCGCTCCATACACGCTTACACACACATGTACAATTCACACACGCGCGCACACATTCATGCACGTGCGCACACGCTACTCACTATCACATCACAGGCGCACGCGTGTATTCACCATACACAGACAGGTACACGTGCGCGCGCACACACACACTACCTGAGCGTTCGTCCTGCTTCATTCCCAGCACAATAGCTCCATCTCATTTTCATACCGTTAGACTTAAGCGGTCCTTTTGCATGAGGCAGCTCTGGTTTCTTGAATGTGCACAGTTACACGTTGCACACATTTACACGACTTGCATTCAGAGAGAAATTGGGTTCTATCATAAGTGGAGTATGTTTATCCTCTTTCCCAATTTCTCTGCTGGTGTCTTAAGTACCCTTGTCCTGAATGATGTTGATGTTTCCTGAAACGTTGACTGAAATGATCGGCCAATCTAGCTCAGCAGAAGCTCGATGATCGAATCAGGTGTGTTAGAGCAGAAAACATAAATGTGCAGGGTAGTGGGAGGAACCCTGCTCTGTTCCTTAGAAAGTTAGTGGTTTAACCTGTCATGCAGGTGTTCTGGAGTATGCAGCAGAGCTGTTGAGATCTATAGCCCAACACTGCCACCCAGTGGCCTCACGCCATGTAAGTGCGAGATTTTCATTGGATTTTAGGATATTTATACTTTTCCCCTGATTCTTTTGATTTCACCCATCCATCCATTATCATATCTGCTTTGCATCTTGATAGTGTCTCTCTAAAAAAATACTTAAGTAATTTAGAGTCTCCCACTGACCTAAATATGGATGTTTTTTAAACCAAGAAAATGGTTTAAAAACCCAATGGCACAACCTTGGCTGTGCTTCACTTCATTTCACACAGAGCAAACAAAAGAAAAGACAATTCAAATACTATAGTTTTATTTACCTGAAACCACAACCTCATTGATGCATGTACAATCATCATTAGTCATCAATAATGATCGTCTTTTTACATATGGTTAATATTGTTCTTCCACCAGGTGTCTCTGAGGGGACCGTGTGGGGCCCCCTCACATTAGATCACAGTTTTACAGCAGTTGATAAGGATACATGATAATAACATTGATAATAATAATGCAGAGGCAATAAGAAAACAGGAGAACACTGTCGTATTGCAGAATTACCCATGAATCAAAGTGTCAGTCTGTTGTGCCCATTGCAAAGGACTGATTAACCAGAGAGTAAATAGATCTGTAGGGGAATTAAGTAGAAAAAAAAATCTAACTCAAGTAGCGCACAGTCAGGTTCAGCATGAGTCATATCTCCATGTCTAATATTGTGCAAATAACCCAAACAAGTTAATAAAACAGTGATTTTTTTCCTCAAACATCTGCGATATATCCATCTTAAAACCACCTTACTATGCCATCTGAGCATTATACATTAGAATCTATAAATAGAAATCGCAAAGCCTACGTACAGCTGAAACGCATGCATGAATGTTTTGTACACTGATGTTCAGCTAAAGACCATTCGACCTGATGTCTGTAAAGATTCTCTACGTGACAAGCTACCATGGAAGCTGGAGACAAGTTCTTCATGCAAGGAGGAACGTCGAGGGTGTTGAGAACTTCCCCGCACACGAAACCCAAAGTGTCATATCGATATAGCATCTGCACACAGAGGTATAAGTGTTAAGACGTGTATGTGTGTGGGAGTGTGTGGCTGTGGCTGTGTACGTGGGGCAAAGGGAGTGGCGTTTCCAGCCCAACCCGACTTTCTGAACGTGTATTTTGGTCTTATTACTATGTGAATGTGTCTGTCTGTACACACTGCTGGTCGTCATGGTATCTGAGGTGTGTGTGTGGAGTTGAGAGTGAGCGCACAAGCTGGATGGAAGGAAGACGCCAGCCTCTGAGCACACTCTGGAACTTACAGAAGCTTTTACGAGAGCCAACCTGAAACCGGAGAAGAACCAAACGTTAGTACAAAACTTTTTGAAAAATTCAAGACACCAAAAGCATCATAACATGATTTTTTTCCCCCACTTTAGAAGACCATCAAGAGTAGGTATTGTGTTGTGAATAAAAAGCGAGTGTTAGCGAGTGAAAAGAATAGCACACGGTGACATTCTCAATAGTGGCGTTGTGGTCGACTTAATCCCAATTCCCGAAATGCTTCTCACCCGTAATGGTGGAAGGCACTCAAAATCTCTCATTTCTCAGAGTTTCAGCTGTCCTCTGGTTTCTATAAGGGTTGCACTGTGGTGGAGTGGTGTTTTGTAGGGTGTGAAGAAAAAGCAAATGGATACTCACTCGAGTGACAGGGGAGCCAATGGAAGGCATTGAGGAAGAAAAGCACACAGGTTGTTGTAAGGTGGAACACAAACACACACACACACAGTGCGAGCAAACCCAGGCTTCTACCCAGAAACACATGCTTTAGTCAGGGCGGGTGTTTGTCTCTTCTTCCACACACGGACATCTCCACACAAAAATAAGACAAAAGTGGTTCCGAGATGAGTGCAATTGATCGTGTGTGTGTGTGTATGAGTGTGTGTGTGTGGGTTCGGATCTGACAAACCCAGCACAGACTAAGACCTCCACGTTAAAGCCCGGGAGAGTCAAGTCTCCCAGTTTGTGGCTCGTCTCCTGCTCGACATGCTCAAGCAGTCGCTCAGGTTGAAATCACTTGGATTCAAGTATCGTATGCACATACAAAAAACACTGGATATGAATGATGTTGATAACCATTGGCCTCAATCGTATTGAATAAAGACAGAAAACACTTTGATTCAAAGGGTTTATGAGTGTATTTCTCTTTGAAGTAAAAAAACAACATTTTGGGTTCTTATTTGCAATCCAAGGTTGTTTGGAGTACTTTCTGTACAACATTAGTATTTGTTTTTTTTAAAGATTTCAACATTGTCCTTTGAATCAAACGCCATGGAGATGATAATTAACATACGTCATCCCCACTCAGTTCTGTCTCCAAAGCAAACCACAAATAAAGTTATTGAGTCTCAAAAATCAATACAAACAAAATATATCCTTAAAAATGTTAGAGGGAAGGGAAATTTTGTTCTGTTTTCTGCACAAGCAAATAGGGGCACACCTCAGATGTTATGCTTCAGCAAGACCATTAAGGAAAAGCATCTAGAGATGAGCAAACAAAAAAAAATCTTTTTTTTTTTTTTTAATCATATTGAGGTAGCTGTGCTCTGCCCAGTGCAGAAAAACTGGCTTATTTTTCAAATCATTTAAGAATAAAGAAAACATCCATGAAGTTACTTTATACTCTAACATGGAGGGGGGGAGGGGCACACACAGTTAAATTAGAAATGAGAAACCACGTAGAGTTCATGCTTGGTCACAGGACATGCGGCTTTTGATTTTCTCTTTTTTTCAGGATTTTTCTCGTTTGTTTTTAAGCAGAGCATTCAGACATTCACTCCCCCCAAACCTTTCCCCCCCCTGCCTCCCCTCCCCTCGTCCTCGCCTGCCAAGCGGAGCTCGCCCCCCTCTGTGAAAGAGTTCTGAGTTTATACTGAAGACACAATGGTAAACGAAATAAGTCAAGGCGGAATGTCTAAGCCACGCTGGTCAAAAAAAAAAAAAAAAATTTACAAAGCTTTTAAAAAGAAAAGAGGAAAAAAAAAGAAGTTGCATAAAATTCAATCTCTGTACAAATCAATGGGTTTCTGATATCTGAATTTTCTTTCCGTGTGGAGGGAGGCTAAACAAAAACCATTTTCTGTAGTGACGTAAGACATGTGATGCTCTCAAAATCGTTAAAAATATAAACCTTGAAGGCAATATTGACATCATGGAAAAAAAAAAAAGCAATGACAACAGTACATTATCTTTCGAACCAGCAACAAGCGGGGAGTGGTGATCTTCTAACACTCGCAGTCAAAGCCCCCACCCGTTCTCCAATCCTACCCCAACTCATACCGGGTGACTTCTCGGTGTCGTTTGTTACGTCTCGTATGTGTTAAAGTTGGTCCTTCTCAGACGCACATGGTAGGCACACACGCACAAGTACACGCACTAACTCTACAAACACGCACACACGCTAGCTATGCACATGTAAGGGAGGCGGAGAGGGCGGGGAGGGGGGGGAGATGAGAGAGGGAGGTGATGGTGGTGGGTGAGGAGGGCGGGCGGGTGGGGGAGGGAGGGAGGGAGGGAGGGGGAGGTGGTGGGGAGGGGAGGGGGAGGGGGAGGAAATGGAAAAGTCGAGGTTGTGCTCAAGTCAGTCAGGACCAGAACATGTCGGCCATGTTAGTGTCGCAGCTGTAGATCCAGAGGACTAAGGGGAGGGAAACGGCCACGAAGGGCCAGGAGATGCCCTCCATGCATGCAGGCAGGCAGCTGCCTTTGGAGCCGCCGGGCTTCTCCAGTTCTTTACCGGGCTCCAGGTAGTTCCTGGCCACAAACTTGAGGAACTCGTCCAGCACAATCACAGGCAGGGAGATCTTGAGCACCATCAGCCACTGGGTCAGGTTCAGAGGGGTGATCTGGAAGATCATCTGCGGAGGAAGCACGAGAAGCTCGAGATGATACACATGTTAAATGAAACTATTTTACTTAAGTCTTTGTCAGAAAATGAAGTATAGGCGCGATACGATCAAAATAAAAGCATTTGAATGTCTTATCTTGGCATGATTAACTTTTTACCATTTCTGTTTCATTTTATAAACCAAACAACAAAATGCGCAGGCGCTTTAAAGACTAATGGGCTTCTAAAAGAGTGATTTGTGGCGGCTCTGCCAGCTCTCGTGTGGCCACTCATCTCCCAGCATCAGGGCCTGAGTCAAACACAGGGACGGTTCTCACTGGAAGAGGCTCCACGTAGAGGATGAGGAAGTGGAGGGACATGGAGAGGCAGATGGCTCCCAGCAGCCACACGTTCTCCCAGGGCGGCATCCTCAGCAGGGACTGGTTCTCCGACACGCTGAGCAGCAGACACGTCGGTCAGTGATTCATTCAGGACTTCATTCATTCATTAATTAATTAGCTGCTCTGCAACCTGACAACTTTGCCGCTTTAGCGCGCGCTCAAACCGACCTGTTGAGGGCGTTGCACATCTCGATGGTGACCAGCACGGACAGGGCCATGGTCATGGGGTAGGGGGACTCGAAGATCTTGCAGTCCAGGTTGGTGAAGTCTGGGTTCTCAGGACTGCACTGCAGGAAGTGGCTCTGGAAGAATGAGCAGATTAATGCAAGATGACCACAGACGTCATGGATATTTAGGCTCAGGATACTTTAACGTGACAATAAGTAGTTGATAAGTGACAACAACTACAAATAATCATGAGAACAGCAATGGCAATAACTGTTAATAGCATGTTATGGACAAAGACAACTAATGTACATGTAATATTTACATAACTTAACATTATGAATGCATCCCGTTTGTTATTGTCTACTCACTATCACTGATTACTGTTATTGTTAATTTACTGTATAGTGCATAGATGCATATGCACAGATTACATATGTAGATTATACATCCTGTGAATTATGTATATAGATGACCCCAGTTTAGATATTCATATCGATACATAACTGAAAGGTTTTTCCAGACTTTCATGCTGAACATTTGCTTTAACTTCAACATTTTTTGCAGCAACACTTCACTGCCAGTGTCTTGTACATTACACGAGACGAATAAACCCGTTATCGTTGAGTCAGTTCAGTAGTGTGCAACAGTGTGGCTGTGTACCAGCTGGTAGAACGTGATCCTTGGACCGTCCTCGGCAGCAACGAACCACCAGGCGGCAGCGCCCACGGTGGCGGCGCCCACGTAACCTGAGGAGGGCGGGAACCAGAACACAGTCAGTCAATCGCGCGGCTGCCCCGGGCGTGGACGCTCACGAGCCCGGTCACTCACAGCCGATGGCCAGGTATCTGAAGAAGAGCCACCCGGAGATGAGGGGCTCCCGGGCGTTGCGTGGCGGCTTGCTCATGATGTCCAGGTCGGGCGGGTTGAAGCCCAGAGCGGTGGCGGGCAGGCCGTCGGTCACCAGGTTGACCCAGAGCAGCTGGACGGGGATGAGGGCCTCGGGGAAGCCCAGGGCGGCGGTCAGGAAGATGCTGCGCATGGAGGAAAGTCGGAGGAGCACGGTTAGGACTGCAGCGCAGAGAGCGCGGCTTTCAGAGAGGGAGTGAGTCAGACGCAGCCGGCCTCGGCGGAGCGCTCGTACCAGACGACTTCGCCCACGTTGGAGGAGATGAGGTATCGGATGAACTGCTTCATGTTGTTGTAGATGGCTCGGCCCTCCTCCACCGCCGCCACGATGGTGGAGAAGTTGTCGTCGGCCAGCACCATCTCCGAGGCCGTCTTGGCCACGGCTGTGCCCGAGCCCATGGCGATGCCGATTTCTGCTTTCTTCAGGGCCGGGGCGTCGTTGACTCCATCGCCAGTCTAGAGGGAGGACAGGATTTTAACTGATCGAGTCTGCTGCAAGTTGGTGGTCTACTGAATGATACCCTGGTTATCTGGCATGCTTCTCCTTCTACACTAAAGCCAGAAATATGAAAGTCTAGGCTGCACTTCCCCTTTGTTGTTATCTATAAGATCTTATTTGACAAACTTGCTCATTCTTAGGTCACTCAACTTGTGCTAATAATCCCATGTCTGCATGTATGTTGTATTGAATTATTTGTTTTAATCAGGGGATCATTGGAAAAAAGAGATTGTTTTCAATTGCAAGTGTTGTGCAATTTCGACAAAACTCTCTCAAATCTCCCCTTTTCCTCACCATGGCTGTGATCTCATCGTAGGACTGCAGATATTCCACAATCTTGGACTTGTGCGAAGGCTCCACGCGGGCAAAGCAGCGGGCCTTGACCACAGCGTCTCTCTGGGCAGTGGGCGACAGGTCGTCGAACTCTCGGCCGGTGAAGGCCATGCTGGACACGTCGTCGTCCTCTGCGAAGATGCCAATGCGTCTGCAGATAGCCACCGCCGTTCCTGAGGGACGCAGACCAGAGCACGGGTCACATCGCGGGGCCTCCCGGGGCCAGCCGAGTGCAGTCATGTCGAGTCAAGTTACGCCCTCTACGTACCCTTGTTGTCCCCGGTGATCATGATGACTCGGATGCCGGCCAGACGGCAGAGCCTGATGGAGGCTGCCACCTCGGCCCTGGGAGGATCCAACATGCCCACGCAGCCCACAAACGTCAGGTCGGTCTGAGGGATCGAGGGAGGGGGAGAGCGGACAATGAACATTCCCGTTACTTTTTTTGCTTACTCTCACTGGAGGAGACGGAGATGAGGCGACGTCAGTCCGCCCGGGCCGTCACCTCGTATTCCACGAAGCGGGACGAGTCCTCCAACACCATGTCGTCTTTGTTCATGTGGCTGTCCCGGGTGGCCAGGGCCAGGCAGCGCAGAGTGTCCCGGCCCGTTCCGTACTCCCTGATCACAGACATCAGCTTCTCCTTGATGCCGGGGGTCAGGGGCACCTTGTTGCTGCCCACGCGGATGTGCGTGCACCTGTCGATCACTCCCTCGGGGGCGCCCTGAGAGCGGAGAGGAGGATGGTGAGGATGCAAAGGAAGAGGCAGCCTCGGTCGGCGAAGAACCTGCAGGCATTCGGCCCCTGCCCGTTTCTCACCTTGACGAACATCTTGCCGATGGAGGTGCGGGCCTTGTTGGGAGTGCAGTACACAGACATGGACTTCCTGTCTCTGGAGAACTCCAGAGTGAACTCCTTCTTCATCAGCTGCTTAATCACCTGGAGACATGCCGCACACGCGCACTTTCTTATCTTTCTGCCTTGGAAAAATGCTAAAATACAGCCTTTGTGGCAAGAAAAATCACTCGAGGAATCAAGATTACGTACTGAATTACAGGCATTGGCTCTCTCGATCTTGGACAGGCCTTTGACTTCCGTATCGAACACGTTCATCTTCTCCACCAGGCATGTTAGAGCCGTCTCCGTGGCCTCTCCCACTTTCTCATACACGCCTTTGGTCTGGACAAACACAGCACGCAGTGGAAACGTTCTTAATCATGAGAAGGTGTCACTGAAATATGCAAAGAAGCGGAAAAATGGGCCAGAGCGAAGTTGGAGAAACAAGAGGGGGGGCCGTGCACCAACCTCATTATAATCCAAGGAGGAATCATTACAGAGAGCACAGATAGAGGCCAGCTCCACCAGGGCGTCGTACTGGGAACACTTGACTGGCTTGCCATCATGGAACCTAAAATAAGACGGGGTGCGACACGTGAGGCCAAATGTTAACAATTAACAGCATGCGGTGTCAAACTCATATCGGCAGGCTAAATGGGATGACATGGATTTCAGTGCTGGGCACTCACACTTCTCCGTCGGGGGCGTATGTGGAGCCGGTGACGGTGAATTCCTTCAGCGAACAGCTGTCACCCTCGGCCCGGTCGATGATGAACATCTAGGCAAAGAAACCACAGAATCCTCTGTTCATTTGCAGCTCTGCGCCCGTGTCGGTTCAGGCTGCCACCAGCGTCCAGCAGGTGGCAGCGCACCGCCGTTCGCGGGGCGAGCAGCCTCCAGACGCACACCAACATAAAACAGAGAATAATAATGAAAGGCTGAGTCAAAGCAGACGCTGGGCGCTCTGGTGGGGACGGTCTATAAATGTCACCTTACAGCAAGGCAGACGCAGGGTTCCTGCGCGCCGACGCGCGCCGCATCAACACACTGTGTGAAAGTGAATCACGCCGAGGCGGAAACGGTCCGGTCTCAGGCATCCAGACCTCTGGAGGAGGTGGGGGGGGGGGGGGGGGGGGCATGATGATGGAGACGTGGCTGTGTGTTCAAACTGAAGGATTTTCGCTCACCAGAGAAATCATCAAAGAGGGGAAAACGCGGATGTGGGCAACCCGGAGGACACAAGGCATAAAAGACAACACTGACGCCATTAGCGAGGCCACAGAGGCTTTCAAGGTTATGGATTCACTTGCACACAACACATTCTTACTCCATATATGCCCAGAACTGACAATGGGACCGAGATGAGAGGAGGAATATCTCTGCAAAAGCATGGATATAGTTCCTTGGAGCAACAGATTTTAGCGCGTCCCAAAAAACAGAGAAGGGGGTAATTTGTGTGCTACTGGTGCCTTCTCCATTAAACAGCCAGGAATATCATCCAGTGGTTACCGAAACGAGGCTGCCTTAAAGTCCAAAGCGCAATTCTGACTTTGAAATTGTGCAGGACGAGCAAAGCAAGAGGAGACAGACGGGGGAGAGAGAAAGAGAGAGGGAGAGAGAGAGAGGGAGAGAGGTAGGATCTGTCAACGCAAGGTCAGTTATGCAACTCTACCGCCGATTCTGCTGCAAGTGACTAACTACTGCATACTGATCAGTATGCTGCTTGAACAAGGAAGGGGGAGGAGGGGAGGGAAGAAGGGAGGAGGAGGGGGGGGAAACACAAGTCCCACAAGATAAAGGAGGCGAGGAGCAGCACTAACAAAGATGGAGGGACGGAGCGCGGAAGGAGGGCGGGACGCGAGTTGGAAGCCAAGCGCTTCGGGAGGAAGTCATTCACATTTTCTAAGGCCACAATAGACCGTAAAAGGTTACTAGCTGGCGGGGCCCGGGGTCATTCATGGGGAAAATGCGTAAACACAACCTGCACGCAGGCGGAGATGGAACGAGATACAAAAAAAAAAAAAAAAAACGGGCCTAAACCCTTCCGTTGTTCTGACAGCGGCTCTGCTCGGAGCCCAGCAAATCCCCGCCGTCAGCACAACGCTGGCGGGCTCCTGTCGTCGGCCCGCTGAAAAGTTCACACTTGACAGGTTCTCATACGTGGTTAGAAAATGAGCCGGGATTACTCCTCCCATGTATGGAAAGGGCTTGGCGGGTATTTTTGGAAAGCTCCCCGCTCCGCTCTCCCAGCGTGAAACGATAAAGTCCCCGAAGAGCCGCGCAGCTTTGTCACCGCTAACTGTTCGGTTGCCCCGGGGACCGAGGGAGAGAGAGCCCCCCACACACACACACACACACACACACATCAACATGTGACACATGGTCCCAACATCCTGTGTGTGAGTGGATGCCCCACACACACACACAAAGTTCCCAGAGCAACACTAATTGCTTGGTTTATTGTACCTTAAACGTACTATGGGGGGTTGAAAACGTGGAGTTCTCTTCGAATGAAAGCGGATCGCTCTCGTTTTCCCCACCGTGGCCTCGGCGCGCTGTCGATCTCGAGACGAGGAGCGCGCCGCGCCACCGACGGCGCCATTTCCAGCCGCCCCGCAATCAACTCTGAACCAGCCCAGAAAGGTGGAACACCTCCTGCCGCCGAGAGCTCGTTCATCACAGTGCGCTGGCAGCCATTTTTCCCCCACGTGGAGTAATTACGGGAATGCAGCCCACGGAGCGATCCGAGCCGCACATGCTAAGACAGGTATGGGGCGCAGCTGCCGGCCTTCAGCTACACCGACGGCCCCGTTTCACAGAAAGGAAAGCAGTACGGAGAACTAGTGGGGAAAACTGGTCGGACGCTATTGACACAGCAGCGACTCGCACAGTTGGACTGGTTTCTGTGAAAACAGTCTCGCCGGTGTCGGTTAAGCCGACGCCGTCAACGTGATGGAGGCTAATGGGCCGTCTTGACCGTTTCAGCAGCGGCGGGCTGTTTGCCTTCGAGGCAAATGTGGGAAAGCGTGGAGGGTTTCTCAATCATGCTGGCAACACACGGGTATAAACGGATTTCTGCAATTAAATCAGATGAACGCCTCGACCACCGGCCTCGCAGCCTCAGAGTGTTTCGTAACGGCGCCGAGCTTAAATCTGCATGCAAATAATTACTTCTTAAAGGAGAGGCTTTCCCTCCGTTCTCAAAGAAAATCTCACTCAAACAAACCACGCTTTCCTGTCTCTTTAAATCTCCCCATTGAAGCTCAACCCGGCTGAAGCGCAGTGAAAACCCAACAATATAACCCTGAAACTACATGTCAGCCAATCGATATCCCTAAAAAAACAAAACAAAAGCATAAAAACATCACCGGTAGGACGGAAGGTTTTGGATGTCAGCCAGAACTGGCGCCACTGTTTGCAGTGACTCTTAAACCCTGTGGAGAACTCGAACACTGTATCGCAGTGAAATCTGCAGTGGCCCCGTCCGCCCAGGCACAAAACGACCCGACGGAAGCCAGGGATAATGGTGTATTCCCACCAAGGCTTTGCATCCACATGGCAACCAGAGTCCCTATACGCGTCCGCCCCAACCGTGAACTGCAATTGTGTGTGCGCGTCACGGGCCAAGATGCAGAGACAAAGCCTCCCTCTGAAGCAACTGGCTGCATGCATGTGGACTTGGCAACAGGCTTGCCGTTTACACACCTTACAAGTCAAGCAGTAATTGTAGTATGCTTTGGATCTTACTCGGCACTTGTCATTCTGGTCGCAACTCCGCACTGTAGTGTGTGTGTGCGTGTGTGTGTGAGACAGATTTATAAATAAACACGACATTCACAAAATCTCATGCTGATAAGCGGAACTTTCAGCAGTTTTCCTTTCCTGGGCTCCTGCCACGGCTCTCCCTCTCCTCTCTTACCCTGCACACGGACATCTGATTTGTGGTCAGCGTGCCAGTCTTGTCAGAGCAGATGACAGATGTACAGCCAAGGGTCTCCACGGAGGGCAAACTGCGGACAATGGCATTCTTCTTGGCCATGCGCCGGGTTCCTAGAGCCAGGCAAGTAGTGATGACAGCTGGCAGACCTGGGGATGAATAGCAAGGGAAGCCGAGAGGAGAGGGCGATCAGATGCACAAGACGTGGAATTGAGCCAACAGGCTGGATTTGTTCTCTTGTCTTTTCTTTCTTTCTTTCTTTTTATTTAAATCAACTGTGCAGCAGCCTGTCTGTGATGACCGTGCTCTCGGAGCAGCGAGCGTGTCAAGGACGAGGCTCCGTGTGCGCGCTCACCCTCGGGGATAGCAGCCACCGCCAGAGCCACGGCGATCTTGAAGTAGTAGACGGCGCCTCTGATCCAGGAGCCTCCGTGGACGGGGTCGTTGAAGTGGCCGATGTTGATGATCCAGACGGCGATGCAGATCAGGGAAATCACCTGGAAGGGAGCAGCCAGAGTCAACGTCTACCTGAGAAGCATCGTGTGAAAGCCTGGTGCGAAGCAAGTCGTGACACTTCAATAATTGAACAGTTTTAATAAGAACTGTAACTGTACTGCATGGGCTTTTACATGGAGGTGCGCAACTACCACCCTTGTCTGTGCCGATGTAATATTAATGTTATTATCATCTCTTACATTATTTTGATGAAGCAGAGAGAGCTGTAATGGTGAATTCATCTTTACTCACTTTGCCTTTCTTTACTAAGGTGTGCGTATAAGCAAATTGGTCGTCAGTATTGTTATGAGAAGCAGGGAGTCGGCCGGTTACCTTGGACAGCTGCTGTCCGAACTCGTCCAGCTTCTGCTGCAGCGGCGTGCGCTCCTGCTCCGTGGACGCCATCTCGTCGCGGATCTTACCGATCTCCGTGTCCGTGCCGGTGGCCACCACCACGCCCACGGCCTTGCCCGCCGCGATGTTGGTGCCCTTCGGACGAGACGCAGCGAGAGAGAGACGGTTGGCGGCAGAGCAAACGCATTAGGACGGCGGGCCTCCGGGGCACGGACGGTGAAACTGGGTTAACGACTTCTGTGAGAACGCGGTCGCCAGGAGGAGGAGGAGGAGGAGGAGGAGGAGGAGGAGACTCCAGACGCCGCATGTGTCAACGTGCGGTCGACACAGAGAGGGAAACGATCATCCTGAGCTGGTCAGACCGAACCGTTCAGCACGTACGATAGGAAATTTAGCAGCGCTGTCAACCATGAAATACATAAATAGTTGTTTTGCTAAAAAGATAATGATGAGGAGGAGGAGGAGGAGGAGGAGGAGGAGAATGACAGAGGAACATTGTTATCTTTGTGCGACTGGTACGACGGGTGGAAAAGTAAAATAAGAGCAGGCAGGCTCCTCCGAGTCACTCACAGAGAAGAGCATGTTCTTCTTGTCCTGGTTGACGGCCCGCGGGTCAGGCACCGGGTCAGTGTGTTTGATCACAGACACAGACTCTCCTGTGAGAGGAAGTCGGGGAGGGGAGAGAGAGAAGAAAAAAAACAATACATATGTGAAAGAGAGAAGCGGCGAGTGCGTCTGCAGCTTTTGCTTGCGATGCTCGGCTGACACTTAGGGCAGACGTGCGGAGGGGGCTTCGCAGCTGGCTGAGCCGCCCTCACAATCACCAAATGCTGCGGCGCCACAGCCCTCCTCAAAGCCTGCGCATCTGATGTGCGCTCTCGCAGCGCATGTGCGCGTGTCTGCGCGTGTGGTGGACTGTGCGAGGATCGCGGGTAAGGCAGGCAGCGCTTGACGAGCCGTATGGCCATGAATGGGGAAGGGAAGAGAGGGGGGAAAATAGCTGAAACACGAAAATATCCACTGGAATTTGCTTCCAATTAAGGCAGCGCAGCAAGACATGAGACTTAAGCACTTAATTCACATAAAGCCTGTCTCTAGTGAATCATATATATATATATATATATATATATATATATATATATATATATATTCTGTGGCTTCAATATTTTCCATGGGGTTCAATTACCCGTCTAGAAATTCATTCATTAACTTGTACCACTCAGTCGGTGCTTTGTGTTTTGGTATTGACTGAGCAGCCATGACAACCAGGGTGTAATGAGGGCATGTGCGTCAAAAGCAGGGGGGGGGATACTGCTTATATTTGCTCTACGTCTCTACGCGTTCTTCAGAAGAGGCGGCGTTTCTGCACAGGAAACGTGTATGATGTAGATCACTCAAAGAGTAACGGCTGAGCGCGGTTAAGCAGCTCCAGCTGATGTTTTTCTCACCTGTAAGGATGGACTGGTCTACCCTCAGAGTGGTGGACTTGATGGAGGACAGCCTGATGTCTGCCGGCACTTTATCGCCGACTGTGGACAGAAACAAAGGGCAGGAAACACTTAAGCACATTGAAAGGGCGTCGGTAAGTGGTGCCGGGCACATGTGGGATGGATGCTTGGTGCAGCGGAGGCCGTAAAAGCAGACGGGGGCGTCCAGATGAAACGAAACGCCGCGCGTGGTAAAAAAAAAAAAGACGATACCTCGGCTCTAGAATCAAACTGACGGTACGTTGAAGATGAATGAAATGTTAAACAAAAAAAAAACACCACACAGCAAACCAAAGCAGTAAAATCGGCGGCGGCGGTGGAAGCCGACTCGTGCTCGGTGGGAGTTGATAAAATAATCAAACTCAAGTTATTTCAGGGGGAGAAGCGGCATTGAAAAAATGATTAATGTTCCACTCAATCTGCTGCGGCGGACGCAAATAGACCGTGGCTCATTCTTTCCACTAACACATGGCTTTGGCCATCCCCAGTAAAACAAATGTAAAATGTAAATACACACCGAAACCCAAACAACAACCTTCTGAAGAAAGCAGATAAGTACCATTAAAGTCACTGATGTTTACCGGCTCTGCTTATACAGGCAGAAATCACACGCTTTTACTCCTTTCTGTTCTTTCACATGAGGGCCGACTGGAAACAGACAGCGTGCTGACGATGAGCCAAACAGCTTTGTGGCTTGACTGACCTTGTTTTATATCCAGACTAATAGCTGCTGCTGTTTTAAGCTTAATATGACAAAGGAAATATCTACTGGTTCTGTCTGGATAGATAAAACATGCAAAAAGGGTAAGAGTCATGTTGTGAGATCATTTTTAAAAGAATATCCTTGATAGCACAGGACCTAACGTAGACGGCTGAGTTTTTAGATGAAATTCTGAAGCATAATGGAAAAAGCTGCTTTTGCTCCACGGTGAATTATTGCTTTTGTTGTACAGTACAACATCACAGGGCCTGGAGAAGGCCGGAGGTAGAAAGCAGTGTAACGCAATGACCCAGAGCCTCTTAAGAGAGCCTTGTGTGGACAGTGCAGAGTGGTGACAGACATGTAAACCAACCCCCGGGCCTCTGCAGTGCCCTTCTGAGCAGCAGAGAGAGAGAGAGAGAGAGAGAGAGGGAGCAAGCGGGGGGATGGAAGAGAGCAGAGAATGGGAAGAGGGATTAGATGAGTCCAGCAAAACACACGTCCAAAAATGGGAAAACTATTTTGATCGGTTGCAAACCTTCTGCTGGATTTGAGGGGGAGGGGGACACTGGGATGATAAAAACTTCTGTTTTAAGCAAGGAAAACCCACTCATCACCACTGGGGTTTAAATAGAAACCGTGTAAAACAGTATTCCCTGGCATCTGGCGGTCACTCGCTCACCATTCACTGAGGCTTGCATAATAACACGACAGACATCACTGCATTGTTTCAATCACTATTAAGATTTAGTAAAACTAGGAGGGAAAAAAAGCAGGGCTACTGCTGGAAATGTACAGTGCATACTGAGTGATAATGCTCTGGACGATACCAGCTGCACTACCAAATTTGGTCTTCCACTTGACTGGAGGCTGTCAAAACCCACTTCTTCACCTGCCTCCCAGACAAGATCCCTCTTTACTGACAGCAGATAGCGGAGGAGATGAACAAGCCAGGCAAGAGGACACTGAGCAGATAAGAGAGACTGCAGCAACTGGAAACGTCCAAGAGCCCAAAAACCCTGCGGGAAGGATTGGAGGCGAGGTTCCCTACTAAAGTTCCCAATCAGGACATGAAGTATTCATTAATAATGTCTTCACGAACCCTTAATCAAGGCCCGTCTTATCTGATGTGCATTTTGTAGTTGACACGTACAGCAGATAATAATAGAAAAGCCTCAGCATTGCATACCTAATTTGGCAGACTGAAAGTGGTGCAATGACCAAAAGCCATTTCAACTTGACAGTGAAATTAGCTCCCTTTACATCTTACGTCACATGCACTTTTCCTCTTCTTTTTTTTCTTTTTTTTTTCAAGTTGTAGTTTCTGGGAAAGAGCAGACAGCCTCGGGGATAGAGGCCCTTCTTCTCCCCTGTGTGCTGCAGGATTTTATCCGGTCCCCAGAGTGAGGGACAAATGTCAGTCTGCATAAGCCGGGACTGATGTCACACCATCAGACCTGAACCGTTTTCATAGCCTTGAGCTGAGCTCCCCGCTCTCGTCCGCTCTTATTTTAACCGTGGTCAGTACCCCCTTCGCCATGGGACCGCCTCAGCTCTTTCAAGGAGGATTGAATTTGACTGCCTTGGGCAGAATTGAACCCCCCCCCCCTTGCCCCCATATGCATATACCCTCCCCAGGCCTGCATATGCCCTCAGCTCACCTTCAAATAAATAATATATTCCTTGGGGTTTTACTTATTCATGGGCACTTGTTGTCATTTTAGCTTGGCGAGAAGCTTTCCCTCTGCATTTCATGACGCTGCATTGTTGATAAATGTATACATTTCTATCAGTCATAGAGTAGCACTGTACTGCTGCTGCACTAATAAAGGGCTAAGTATCAGGTAATGACATGACAAGTTCATTCACAAAAATGTATTGTTCCAATAAATTTCCAGGTTATAAAATGAGCTGCCTCTCCAGTTGATCAGTGAGGAACGAGGCTACCTCAAGAGGGTGGAACCAGTTCTTTTCTTCTGCACAACTCCTATAATCCAATCCACCATGCTCAGTAACTGTAGAATCTTACTTTGTCTCAAGCTGAGCATGAAGTACAGTTTATTTGAATGGTGTAAACCAACCATATTTTCTTAAAATGATGTTAAGGTTATCTTAAGATAGGCTGGTTATTACAATAACTGGTGATTTCACTTTGAGGAAAGCGGCTACTTCAGTCACCAATGCTTAATGCACTGAAAGCCCAGAGGAGATGCAGATCTCTTGATCGGGTTCTCAAACGCTCTGAGCTAACGTCGGCTATCAGCAGTTGACAGATGTGGGAAAACTTGTTAAGTATGACTCTTTCACTGTTAACTGTTTGTTTGGCGTTCGAGCAGAGCCACTGCAGATCACACAGCGCACAAATACTCAGCCTGGGGGGTCTGTCATACTTTAAAGGCCCTCGAGGGGTTGTATATTTTCTCTCCCAGTCACTGGGGCTTCCCTATGATGCTAGCACGTAGGCTTGCAGCCTCCTGGGACCCTGGTCCTCCAGCCCTCCAGAGACCCTCTCACCCCCCCCCCCCGCCTCTTATGAATGAGAAATAAATCACACAGCAACATACACATGGCACAGAGCGTCCTGTATAATTGATGTGCCTCCTTATGACAGAGCAGTACGTATAACGAGTTAACAGCAACGGAAAAATGAGTCAGCAGTGATGGGGCAGAAACAAATAGCCTGGCCGATGACGGGCGACAGACTATCATCTTCCAGCCGTGAACAGGTGGTAAATTGACGCATCAAAGATTTATCAGATATTTCTAAACCTGTGCCGCTGCCTGCTCCCTCCCAAGGCAAGATGGTGTTAACAGTGTAAACTAATGAGACGTCTCAGACAAGAATGCGATACGCGAGCAGATCCATCCATCCGTTGCCATACGCCGGATGCCAGGGAACAGACACACGCCATTCACTCTCACACTCTCACCTAGGGGCAATTTAGAGACTCCAATGGACCTTAACACGTTTCTGGACTGTGGCAGGAAACTGGATTAATTCCTGGGATCTTATGCTGTAAGGTGACAGTACTAACCACTCAGCCACCATGTGGCCCAACTTCAATAGATATTAACGAACAAACTACATTTTGGCTTTTGGGAGTGCATAAGACACCTTACAACTCTACTTCTGCATTGACCGGTAATGTTACATTCTGACAATCAATAGTCAGAATCCTTGCATTAACCTTAAGAGGATGTTGATATTCAGTGCATAAAATGTAAGTCAAAACTATAACACATTCTACTTTCATTGAGCTATTTTTTCTGAGCTATTGCCATCAAATACTCATGCCGTTTGAGATTTTAACTCTTTAGATGCCATGTTTTCATCACGATGTCAAAATGTTTTTTAGGGAAAAAAATATATATATATTTTGAAGTTACGACGAGCAAAGTAAATTGCTTCGTGTTCATTTGTCAGCCTACATCAACTATTCGAAAGCGGAGACTGAACGGTGCGCAAAAAAAATGAACTGGCACAATACAGAAAAGGCTGATTTGAGGTACTTAAGAAACATTTATATATATAATATCAGGTTGCTTCATGAAAGCTGACGTATTCAGCACACAGCACATACAGCTCTGCTGGCGACTTATGGCTGTGACGAGGCCTCGCTGGGCGCGTGCGGGCAGATGATCCCCCGCTCGCGGCTTAAGCACTGGAGCCGCCCCCGGCAGAGCGCGGCCGGTCTGACGGGACACTTTGCATTGTGGAGCACGCTGCTGCTGCTGCTGCAGCTCCCCGGGCCGAGCGGTCCGTGTCAGCGCCGCCGTTAATGCAAACACAGAGCGCGCACACACGCAGCTCTCTCCCTGAGCAAACGCAACTGTGCTGTTGCTGGTGGTGGCGGCGGCGGCGGCCTCGGGCAGCAGGACGCGCTCGCCTCACCCTGACAGATCCGCACCGTGCAGTTTTTCCCAGCGCTTAATTAATTCCACCCTCATCACTTTTGTGACCTCAGAGGCAGCGCCTTGCTGCAGTCCTGCAGCCGCGCGCTGGAGGAGAATGGAGAGAGGATGGGATGTAAAGCTCCCATTCCCCACTGATAGAGCTTAGCGGGATGTTTCACTGGCTTTTGTGGCTCGAGCTTCATGTGAGGACATGCGGCCCTGCGCTGGCTCGACTGGTTCAGCTGTCCATGCCCAGTGGTGTTATAGGGTTTGCCTTCATCCACTCTCAGTTACACCTAAAGGAGTCCCTTATAGATCTATACGTGTGCAATTTTTTTTTTTGACTGAGGGAGGAAACTGCACTGCTGGAATAGCCAAAAACTCCACAGAGAAATGTCCTTGGTCTGACCTGGATTCAAAATGGGAAATCTTGAAGACAGACTTTCTTGAAACAAAGCCTTGTTGAATTATCCCTTGCAATATTCGTCATGTCCTGTTTGTGTTTCACAGGAAGCCCCGTCAATGATGCACGCTAACGTAACCTGGCACGAGATGCAGAGCAGACACAAAGTGAAGCATTGTAACATGCTGAACATGTTTATTAAATGCGATCGCTAATCGAGATGGAGCCCAGTAAGACCGGGCATGACTGTGGTTATTACCTCATTAACTCAAATAACTATTAATACTTATATTATATTAAACTATTAATTTAATCTTTCCTTTAGAACATCACAGTGGCGAATGGACAGTTCTTGCCCATACACCTCCATCGTGGTCATCTGAGCAAGCTGCTGATTTTACAGACATGCCCTTTAATGTGCTGGTAACCATTACGAGATGTATGAAGATGTCCAGGAATTAAAGTCATTTCATTTTCAAAGACTACGCGATGAAATATTCAATAGCAAAGTCTGTTACAAAACTAATCAATATCTGCAGCCCTAACTGAGATGGGTTCCCATTACGGCTGACCCTAACGAGGAGGCTACAAAGGCACATGGTGACTGACTGTAACACTGTCCATCAATAAGGCAATTCTACAGATGTATAGATCGTAATAGGTTTTAAGTTCTTTTTAGATCGCTGTTATTGCACTGGAGCTACATCTGCTGACTCAAATGTATTTGTAAATGTGACACCAAAGATGAAATCAGTTCTGCACAGTGAGCAAAAGCATCAATGGGATGAGTGAAATGGTTCAAACCCGTCCCAGCATCGACTACGAACCCACAATGCCTTCTTTCAACCGCGGTAAGATTGTTAACACTTTCCCACTAGGAAAATAGGTCTTTTGTGGGAAGCAACATAATTAACTGATATGGAGACGGAAAGACATCAAAAGAGAGACAGAAATAAAGATAAAAGACAGAAACAAGCCCACTGAGGAAGAGCAATCAGGAGGCAAGAGCAGCAGTGACGCAGGAGGCATAAACATATGTGGCCCTATCCAAGCTGAGGTTAGCCAAGAAAAGAAGATGGTGAGGAACAGATTGGACCTCTGCTCTGCGATTGCATAACCACTTTACTTGGTCTGAGCGACCATTACTTTGAAATTATCAGGGGGGATGAACAGGATGGGGGCTGGGGGGTAGATCAGCTGTGTGTCTGTGTGCGTTTGTTTAAACTCGTTATGCTTACGTCACAGAAACTGCTGATGTTTACGTAAGTGGTGACAAACGTTATCCATGCAGCAGACGGTCTCTGCAGAGTGACGATTTTAGTCATTATTCAGGTAAAAACGATCAGAACCGCGCGGCCGCGCAGCGGCTCAGCCACACGAAACAAATGGATCATATTTGCCCGATCGCTTGAAAACGTAGTCGAGCTTGAATGGAGAACAACACTCGCTCCAGAGGTGTTCGCTGACAAATCAGGAGACAGATCAGCTTCACAAGAGTATCAACAATGAACCATCTCGACTCCTGCTCTTTCTGCCAGGACGGGTCAAAGAAGTTAACAAATAGGCAGATTGCTCTGCAGACCTAGACGACATCTGAACTGAAGCCGAGGTTGTGACTAACATCTCGCCGAGTGCCAGTCAATTTGTCTGTGGTTGGGTCTTAACTGGAGCTCCTTTCCTCGATTTCACGGTAACCTGCGTAGCCCTGCACTCCACTCGTGTGTTGGGGCTGCGATAATGTCGCACAGCAAACCGTGGAAAACAGGAAAACGGGGCTTTAATTCTGCGACAGACGCTCAATCATAAGTTCGAAACTGGAAACCGCTGTGTCACTACGATGGCGCCACAAGTGAAAAGTGGAAACGTACGACGGCACAACACAAAGCGTTGAATGACAGAAACACTTAAGTCCAAAATGAGATTACTGAACTAAAATACATATTTGTATTGGTGCACGGGGATTCTGACTCATTCACTTTATGGCAACACTGTGGTGGAGGTGCTCATTATTTATCATTTCCAGTCGAATTTGGGAAAGTTAAAGCCGTTGAAGCTGAAGCTGTGACGGGAAGCAGGTAAACTGGAGCTACACTTTTAAGTTTTGTTTTTCATTTTTATTTATTCATGTCAGTTTCTTATTTTTCAGTATTTCATTTTAAGGCATCTGTCACATCCTTCTTTTGGCTTTTATGCTCAAGTTAGAAGACATACAGGGCAGATGTTAACGTTGCCTCTTGTTACAAGATGTATGCATGCATGTACGTGTGTGTCTATATGTGTGTATATTATGTATACATACATACACATACACACACACTCACATTCACACACCACCCAACCACCCACTCCTGTTCTACACTATAATCCATAATACATTCAGGTTTTGTAGTCACTAAGTATCTCAGAGAATAAGACTCAATTTACTTCCTCATGGTGAGAGGCAGAATATTCAGAGTATTGAGGCGCATCCTGATGGAGTGGATGCCGAGAGCTTAACTGCTCTAAACCACATTCCCCGCTGCTGTAATTTCTGCCAGAGGCTGCACAGGCAAACAGCGCGGATGGGTTCCTCCACACCCCTCTGACACCATGCCTCCTACATCCAAATTTAGGTGGTGCATCACCTCGTGCTGTGACGCACAGGTGCAATGACGTCGCACCGCTAGAGCAAAAGAAAAAAGAAAAAAAAGCACTCACTGCTTGGAGCTCCAGCAGAGCTGAGTGCTTTCAGTCTTCTTACCTGCCACCTCCACAATGTCACCCGGCACGATGTCCCTGGCCTTGATTCTCTGGACGCTCTTGCGATCCTGGCGGTACACCTTCCCCATCTCCGGCTCGTACTCCTTTAGTGCTTCAATGGCATTTTCTGCATTTCGCTCCTGAATGGAAGAAAGAGAGAGAAGGGGGGAGGGGGTCAGAAGGTTTCACTTCAAATATTAATACATTTTTTGAGGGACCTTTGAGACAGAAAAACAGTACAGACGCGAAGGCGTTCTCACTTCAGTTTCCCTAAATGTTCCCTTCTTGCCTACTCACTTCCTCCCCGATCATTCCTTGGTTGCACTTTTCTGCTAGCGCTGACTTTCCCTCGTCTGACTGATTGCTCTCGGACTAGACAGTTTTGGTGCCAGCTCCCAGCACGGCTCGTAGGCAGCGCTCGCCGAGACAGAGCAAGCCGCGCTATGGCGACGACATTAAGGGCTTTTGTGAGAGGTAGCAACGTGAACGGCGAGCCATTAGAACAGCTGGCAGCGAGAGTGGGGGTGTACAAGGTCAAATAAGACAAGTGAACTTCAGCTGCCCAGAAAGCAGAGAGCAAACTTGGGACTTCTGATCAGGTAAGGTCGTGTGCGGATGCGGCCTCTCCCACTTGCATGTCAATCACAGAGGCTTTATTTGGGTAAACAAAAGGCGGCCATTAGAGCCAGCCGCTACTTACACGAGCCTCAACAAGGGCCATTTCATTTACAACACTATTTACAGAGACCCACCCAACCCAGTTAGGTGTCTCCTCCGTCCCAGTGTGCTGCAGGACGATTTACAATTGTGGCAATAAACACTGACCCCGGGGGCGCTTGCACAAGCACACACACACACTTTTAATGCATGGAGAGAGAGAGAATGGCCTTACTCCTAGACCTAGAGCACTGGGCCCCAGTGGGGGGGGGAGTGATATCATCTGTGTGTATTAACCACAAATTTCATTTCAGGGCACCCTGGACTTGCCCCACCAGATAATGTGAAATCCGTTCGGAGCATGTGATGTGTATTAATGCGCGTCAACTCTGCCAAGCATCTACTGACAATTGAGTCAAAACATTTAACCGGGAGAAGTTTAAATGCCGGTATCATCTAACAGGCAGGCTAATAAGGAGATGCCGTTTAATAATCTAATTAATTAAGTAACAGATGCATTACTTAATGACTTATTGTCGGGATGTTCGACGTGCTTCATCTCACGTAAATTAAATCTGCCCTGAACTGTTTTTGGGTGCATTAATCTAACACTATTAGGAGCCAATGTACCCATCTATTATTACTGTCTCCAGGGTAACATGCTGTTTTCTGGGCCGCTCTCAATTTGATTGGAAAGAGAGCCGGTGGAGGGGGGGAAAAAAAGAAAAAAGATAATTAGTTTTTCTATGTGTCCAGATGAGTGTTTCCATCAACAGTAGTTGCTGCCTTTGCTTCTTGCCTATAATTAAGGCATATGTTGACAAATCAATACTGCGGCTCAAAGGAACTGACACTGTAAATCCTGGGAGGGACGCCGAGGCTCAGCAGGAACAAATGATATCAACAAAGAGAGGTTAAAAAAGAAAAAAGGGGGGGGAATACCACCCAGACAGAAGAACGGCTTTTGTTTTCTCGTTTTACTCTTGAAAAGCAAATGCTGCCGTGTTCAGTCCAAGGCTTAGAGTTAAAGATGGCCCTGAAAGGCTGGGTTAATGAATGAGAGTAATATATGATATATTATAATCCTAAACGTGTGCCAGGCCGGCTCAGTGCATTAGCCCTGAGAGGCGGGGATTTGCATCTCCATTACAATGGGGTGGCGCTTTAAAGGGAGCAACCTATTCAGCCCAACGGTTGGTTGGTAGCTACTCATCAAAGGTTTCCAGGGCTGCAGGAAGTTTTTTCTTCTTTTGCATCAAAAAAATGCAGATGAGACGAACCTAATTATGAATGGAGCTGCTATTTCTTGCAATAGCAGCACTGATGGAAGTTGAGGAAGGTTATCGGATACTATTGGACCCCAAAAAGTATGGAAATCAATGTTGTTTTACCCTGACAGTACAATAGAATGTATTGACCTTGATCTCAATGGGAAAGGTTCCATTTCATTTTTTTCCATGTATGGAAGCGTCTTCATTCAGGAAATCTCATGTTTTGAGCCATGTCACTTTTTTGCTCCAGGTGCTCTGCTATTATTATTGTCACAACATAATACATTTGCTATGAGGAACAGCAGGAAGGGCTGCGTCAGGTAGAAAATTCCACTACTCCTCCGGTTTTATAAAGACAGACATCGACCATGAGTGCGTTTAGCCGTTTTAAATTGGCAAAAGAAACCATCTGTGTCCACCTCTAATGAAAATTTACAGCAGTTCATGAACAGCTGGCTCGAGCAGACAAGGTTTAAGAACTGATGCAGATGAGAAAATAAGATGTGCTTACCTGCCAGACTCCTACGATAGCATTTGCTATGAGAATAAGAAGGATAACAAAGGGCTCCACAAAGGCTGTAATGGTTTCTTCCCCCTCCTCAAACCAGGCCAGTACCTACACAACAAAGGGAGAAAAGAAAATGAAGGAAAGATACTTCAGACCACTGAAGTCCTTACAGACTTCCAAACATTTGTATCTCAAATGTACATTTCATCTTTAAGACTCTTGACATTTTACTGTACTTTTCCTGCTACTGTTACATTTATCGTAGAGTATCTATGAAACAAAGGGTGTGAAATTTTACTCTATAAGAAACCAATTCTGATTCTGATCAGATTCTTTTGAGTATTTCCTCGAGTGCGTATACCCACACACCGTGTCGTAGGCAAAGTGGTGCCAGAGCCCCACTCTCATTTACATATTTGGCGTCATGGCCCAAATTTTTAAGTATCTAACAACCATTTAATAATGCATAATACATATCAGCCAGCTCCTGTCTGTACTACAGAAACTGGGCCAAGAGTATTATAAAGTTATGTCAGAGAGTGAGGACGTAGTAACCACTTTCTCCTCTTTTAGAATCTGTGCCAGGGCTTAAGTGTGTCAAATGAAATGCCGGCGGCTCGGTATCGTCAAGCCATTAAAGCCAATCCGAAGTCTAATTAAATTCTAAATGCCTGTCAATGTTGGACCGTTCAATTCCTGGACACGTGAATATCGAGTCGAGTTTGTGTGGAGTTCTGTGGTCTCAACATTTCCCATGCTGAAAAAAAAAAAACGTAAATACGAGTGCATGAGTTTGTGTAACTGAGACCGAGGCATCTACTACAGCCTGTGACTTAGACGCTCCCAACACATAGCTGGCTGTCACCACCAAGTCTCAGTGATGGATAATATTCTCACAGTTGAATGAGAGCCTCGGGATAACCCAATACTGGGAACTGCGACTCACTGCTGTAAAGTACACAGTACATATTTGCTCATTCATGAAACTACCAGGTTGCATGTCACAATATTAACATGAGCACTTGGCAACAAGGTAATGTCAACAGTTTGTCATGACTAGAACATAACGGCAAGAAAAAAAAGCGTTCCCTTCTCGAGTGTCTGCCATCTTCACCCAGCTCATTCCAGCAAGGTGCCACATAACCACCAAGCGGCGACTCTCTGTTCCCAGATGGACATTAAAGGCTGGGCCTCTTGACTTTTGTTGTCACTCTGAGTCAATGAACTCAGAGGCTGTGATGCCTCAAGAGCAAAGGCATGTATGTACTGACAATGCTATGAGGCAGAATTGTCTGGGTTGTGTCACCAGACAGATTCTGGACACCTTCTTATCCCCCTGTGAACCATTCGTGCTAGGCCAAGATATGCGCTGAACAGATCAGAAAACACAGGGCAGATGGAGCTGAATGCAGATGGCAGAATACCAAAATCTGTCTGAAAACTCGTTGGTTTGTCTTGACAGCAATGAAATAAGTTTTTAATATTTCACTAAATTACCTCTGAAGTACCCAAACCAACTTCAATTTATCTTGAATCTGGTCCTGAAAGTGACACAACCTGCTCTCAAGTTTGATAAAGGAGGTATATGACGCCGTTTTACACAAGTGAGCAATTTGAATATCGAGAACTCATTTAATTATACTCTGAAGGCTTTATTAGATCCATCCATCCACTCATTATGTGCACTTTCTGCGCAACAATGTCACAAGGGTCTGCTGGAGTCTGTTTCCAACTCACACAGGGCAAAGGCAGGGAGTTCATCCTGGACAGATCTTCAGTCCATCACATGGCACACACACGCCATTCACTCTCACACCTAGGCGTAATAGTCTCTGATCTACTTAAATCCACGCACACACTCAACATGCAGACTTCACACAGCACAGACTTTCCTTAGTCTATACTACTGAAATAAAAGCTGAATTAACAACCATCAACAAATACAATTTCACACAAGATATACTTACAAAAGATATGCAGGCAGCAAGTAAAAGGATCCTCACGAGCAAATCTTCAAACTGCTCCACCACAAGTTCCCAGAGGGATTTGCCTGGGGAAAAAACATAAGATGCGTTGAAGATAACGCCACAGGATAAATGAAAAGAGATGAGATTTTCAAAGCTTCAGAAGGCAAATCCCTGCTTTTACTCATAATGATCTACTCACCTTCCTCAGCTGGCAATTCTGCAGATCATCCCATTCAGCCCAGAAACAAAAAGAGAGATAAGTGGGGTAGTTAGTTAATTGATTGATTTAAGAACACATCCACTAGAAAAAAAAAACCCGAGGGGGTGATGTAACAGCAAACTGAATCACAAAAAAAGTGATGCTGGCCGGTGTTACAACATACAAATACTGACGTCAGCAGCCTGCCATTGTAGCCAGCATGTCGGGCCATACATGACACCGGCTTTACTTGTTTCATACTGCAAAGCCATGTTAACCAGTTCCTCACCGTTTGGTCCATATCGTTCCCTCTGTTTCTTCACCTGCTCTGAACTCAGACCCGTGCTTTCATTGACGTTAAAAAAGCTGTAAACTTCCTCCACCGTCTTTGTGTGTGCGTTGTCCATGGTTGAACGGCCACTGCTTCGTCCCGTTCCCGACGTCCTCAACCCCCCTGGTGAACTCTCCTCCCCCGGGTGTCACGAAAAAATAAATAGACGACGCCGACTGCGATCAACTCGAGTAGCTGAAAGGAGGTAGAGGAGGACGACAGCCCGGCGTGCAGGTGCCTGTGACGAGTTAGCTGAGCTAACGGAGAGGGAGCTAGCAGGCTAACAGGCTAACACCCCGGTTGAACTCGCCGGTTGGGCTCCGCTAGCGTGCCTCGCAGACCTCCAACCGACCATTCATAATCAGCGTCACGGGCTCGACTTGGCGGGCGCTAGCGTCCTATTTCGTTTTTTTTTTCTATCAGAGCGGCGAATTCCAGCGTGGATGTGTCCACACAGATATCGGTTTAAACATGTGGCTAAGTTGCGGCTCCCTCCGCTCAGTCCGCTCCGGGCTGTCTGTTGCGGCACCAATCGCGTTGCTTCGCCGCAGCTCTCGCGTTTGTCGAATGCGGTGTTCGGTGTCCGCATGTGGAACCCGCTCATTGGCTGGAGACGCCGGAAATCCTCCTTCTCTGTCCTGCTCGCTCCCTCGCTCCCCCACTCTCTCTCTCCCTCACTCTCTCTCTCACTCCCTCACTCCCTCTCTCTCTCTCTCTCTCTCTCTCTCTCTCTCTCTCTCTCTCCCTCTTTCGCTCCACGACGGCAGTCGCATAGCAATAACACTAGTATTAGCAATGGTATTAATGCAGTTATTCGACCAAATAAGTGTAATGATACAGCAAAATGACTACCCATAAAATAAAAAAAAATGGAATTCTGGTAATGAAAAAGCCTACCTCGGTTATATCAGTTATATAAACATGGAACCCATAGCAGTTATCATAATACGAATGGATAGACAAAAGATGGCATCTAGATAGATAGACAGACGGATAGGAATTTAAATTCCCTACACCATAAGTTAAAATAAAACGCAAACATCTATGAGGTTAGCAAGTTACTAGTGCAAAGGGCATATTGCAGGTGACCATTGCATTGTGCAGGTAGCAGCAGGTCTATCTATGTGCAAAGGTGACGAGTGTTCAGAATTACACATCAATTGCGTAAATAAAATAGCAGCACGTGGACAACCTAACTTGAGGTACATGTAACAAAAATAGCAGCAGTAGTAGTAGAACTCACCATGTAGCGCAAATATAAATGTAGCAGCAAGATTGGTCATGTTGAAGTCCGCAGTGAATCAAAGTATACATTGATTATTTATAGGGCCATAACTGGAACATGTCATAGACATATTTATATTTTTCAGAATTGATTTTTCCCTCTTATGAATTCTTACATTTCTATGCTGAAGGAGCTAATGTAACAAATGCTGTTTCTCTCAGTATTCTGACTGATCTGATTCTGATGTTAACATAAGCCTACAAATTCACAAGCAGTGCTGTAAAATCAGATAATCTAAATCAGCCTCCAAGGTTCATTTATAAAGTAAAACACAAGGGGGGCAACTGTGGCTCATGGAGAGTGATGGTTTGACCTTAGCCCACTGTAGCCTACATGTCAAATTATTCTTGAGCAAGATATTAAGCTCAAAACCGCTTATGATGCTGTGTCAACAGTATACAAATGCATGTGAATGGTCAAAGCAACCGGTTGAGCAGGCAAATTGTGTCCACAACCAGCATATTGAATGGGTATGAACGGATGACTGTGACTTAAAAAGGCTGAATGAATGAATATCGGAGGAGCCCTGTATAAGAAGAACTTAGATTCCTCTTTATAGATGCTGCAATTAGAACTAAATCTGTAATAGACTTGGGCAAAAACTGTGTCAAAACTGAGTGGCAAGTAGGCAGATGCAAGTTCCAACTCATGTAAGTACATTCACAGCTTTCTCTCCAGATATCCTTGTAGGAGAAGACTTGGTTATAGATGTCACTTGGATTATATTATACATGTCACTGTGTCTGGAGTTGTGTTGTGTGTGATGAATCTCATTCTCTGTCACACTTACAGAGCAACAGTGTCAGTGATATAACTGAGTGCTTATCATTTGGTATGTGGCCAATCAGAGTGACATGACTGACATTTTTGAACCATGACTTGACAATAATTTCCAGATTAAAAGATTATGCAGTCAGAAAAAAAGATCTGATTCCAATCCAGAGGTTCCTTGCTTGGCTACATTGCTTGCTTCATAGGGAACAAAAGAACACTTAACAGCTACAGATGATTAGATAGCTCCTGTCTGAGATGTTTTCTGTCTTTCGCAGGCTACAGTATCTGCTGACTATCTGAAAGTTATTTTCAGACACTGTGATTACTGACACAACTCCTGCTCAGTGACAAGGAAAGACCCAATCTGTGCAGCTATGGTGACAGTTGAAATGGGCTCACAAAAAACAAGATGAAACCATCTGCAACTATCCAGACACAGAGCCGCATATTAGAAGAATGAAAAAGTTCAGAGACTGAAAACCTGGCTCTCATAGATTATGCAACCAATATAGATTTTATATAGATGGAACTATTTCTATATTTCACTGGGGTCTCCTCTCCCCCCCAAATATTGATAAGCAACCTCTTGTCATAAAAGGCATCTCACATGTCTTCAACAACAGTCTCAGTCTTTTGTACAACAGAGATGTTGGTTGTCATGCTTCATTAACAAGTATGCTAAATGTGGAAAATGGTACGTGATCCTGCTTTCACTTTTATTTATTTGCTGACCAGCACCAATGCAATTAGACATAACTCTTAAATAAACTGAAACTGATGCATCGAATAGCTGGAACTAATTTGCCAACCTGGTGAGCTTTTAATAAGGAATAATAGGCATTAGACAAAAATCTAAGAAGGACATAGAGACCAATTGAGAAGCAGACATAGACAATCAACCTCTATAATGATCACTGATACAGCAATGATTTCAGTTAAGAGCAATGATGAAGAATAACAAAAGGGAGAGAAATGTCATGCACATACTACAGACCCATGTGCCCATTATGCTTTTCCTCAAACCATTGTTTTCTTTTTTCAATACAATAGACTGTTTCTTTTTTCATCTTTGATGGCAGGATATTCCAAATCTGTGGACCATTAATTGAGGAAACTGAGTGTCAGAGGACAGACCCAATGTTACTTTGCATGTCTCGCTCTCCTAAAACTGGTCTCCATTCCCTTCACTGTCATGAATGAAAAATGGAGGTTGTAAATCTTAGTTTAAACTCTAGTTTACTTAAGTTATCTTGCAATAGAGGCTTTAGAAAAACTCTTGTGGGAAGCAACACAATGAAAATACTTTGAAAGGAAGCTGATGATGCACAGTCTCAAAATGAATACTGCAGTAACAGCCTATTCTCAATTCAAGCAACGATGACGAGTGAATCTGGTATTTCAGAAATTGAATGGGTGAAAGTTATCACGAGGCAGCCTCACACTGCATCTCTAATTCTGCTGGTTGTACCATGAAAATATGCTTAGCTTAAAAAATTTGACCAATCATGTGATGCTCTGGGCTGAAGTCTGTTATTCTTCAGAAGCAACAGCAGTCTTGCTAGAAAAAATATACCTACACCTATACATGACTTTTAATATGGATGAACGCTATTTATTGAAACTGCATTAAAAACATTTCAAAAGTGATGTTTTCTCCCTTTTGGTTTTCTTTGTATATGGCATAGCTGTTTTCTCATTTGCATGCACAGTAAAGCCCATTCAGCTCTGTCAACATATGACAAAAGGTGATGTTTGTAGGAGTAGTGACAAAACCAGACAGTTTGGTAAGCTCTTGTTCCTGTTGTGGCTGCTTTCTCTCAAGATATGAGTGGCCACTTCATGCAATGCAGAAGGGCTGGAGACTTTTCAGAAAGGTTCATCTTCGTCTGCAGCCTCTGCAGTGATTCTCTGTGAGAACCACTTCACTCTCCTTGAAGACCTGAGTAAGAATCCTGTTTGCAGTTATCTATATAATTCAGGGCTCATATAGAACATTTGAGGACACAAACGACAACAGTGCTGGCTTTGTTAATGTCTGAGCCTGAAGGGGTACATACATTTACATGTCACATAGTTCCACTGCTATTTTTCCTCCATGCTATGAGATTTATTCGTCAGAACTATGGATGAGTGGGGTTACTGTGGGACTTCTCAGTGAGAAAGTACTACTTGTGGCATGAATTAACTCTTTATAGCTTCTTGATTTTTGGTAACAATACTGACTTATGCCCTTGTTATTTATGGCCAAATAAATGCTTATGTAAACCAATGGTATCCTAAATTGACTAAAGATCCCTTGCTGTGAGTTGTTCCATCTAACAAAACCATGTTAGCTCTTCCCAGTCTTGAAGAACCACTGTGTCACATATGGAGTCACCAATGTCCTTTATGAATAGCATTTGTTGGAAAAGTGGACATATGCCTTGTGTGACATGGGATATTAGCAGCTGGGTTCCTTTTCCCACAACATGCCTATGTTTGGCATGGGATTTTCAGGAGAAAACAAACTGATCACCTTATAAGGTGCTATGAAAAGTGGAAGTGTGCATTCTAAGATCTGACCTCCTGGTGACCTACAGTTAATCTCTCATTGTTGTGGCGTCCTTGAAAAAGACATAAATACTGGTGCAGTAGTGCAGAGCCTCTTTGTCACAATAATTTGACGCAAGTGTTTACACTCATGCATTACACTTAGATGACTCACAGCATATAAAAATGAGCGGCTACTGTGGATTAATATAGTACGACTTCTTTATATGGACTGCAAATGATGAGGGGAAGCCTCCACTGTGCAACATATCTCAAGGTTACACAAACAGCTCATATTCAACATTATGGAGTAGGCCAAAAGTGTTCCACTATTGTGCATGGTCATTAATGTGACAAATTGTGCAATAACTTCAATATGAAACACTAGAAAGATCAATAAACACTGAATTGATGTTTAGACATAGATGTCACTAAGTCACCTTGGGATAATCTCATCTTGGTCCAAAATTTTCCATGAGGCAACGATACAGGCAGAAACTGGAACCTAGAATACAAACTAGTGCATTTGAAGTTAGGATTTTGCTACACTCAAGTGGACAAAACTATTACTACATGTGACTTTTCAAAATTATCTGTAAATTGTGTTGACCTTGCCTCTTTTTTTGTTTAGCATACGTCAGTAAAACCTATATTACAAGCAAAACCAATTTTCAGCAGTGCGATTCTGTCTCTATGAATTGTTAGCTGCATGTAACAAACTTCTATACAAAGCCAGAAAGATGTAGTTCTGAGGTTTAATCCTCTAACAAGGAACAAATGTGTTTAATATATCACAGACATTTACAGATTTCATAGAGGAAGAGTGTTGCAATTCATGTTGATTTAAAAATAGCCATATAGTCATGAAATTGAGTCAAATAAAATGGGTACACATGAATATCATGGCGAGCCGTTGTACTTTTGCTATATCATAAACTATATTTTACTTAAACGAAGGTTTTATCCGCATACAAACTACATATAATGCGACTTTTACAGTAAACCGAATACAATGACGTGTACACAAGCGAGAACGAGGCGAGTCTCGCGAGATTTACGTCAGGGGTCAAAGTTAGCGTTGGCCATGTGTGTATGTTGCTGTAGCTACAGCACTATTAGCTAGTGCTACATATTACACCACTACAACTATAAGGATTTGTTAGGACCATTAGGATTTGTATCAAAGGGAACTTTTTCGGGGGACTGTGTATTTTGTGAACGGATGGCTGAGTCCAACTTTATCTGCATTTGATGCCTTGCTCTGGCTTAGCCTTGCGTGGTTCAGCCGGTTTTCTCATGATGGTATAAAGTGATATGATTAAAATCCGACCGCTGTTCAGTGCCTTACTTAGTCAGAGACAGACGACAGAGAGAAACGGTAAGACAACCTTAACTAAAACTGCATTTATTTAGTCTACAGATAAGCCGGCTCATGTCCTGTTTTGCAAAGATTGCTAAATAGCTTTTTATTGGCTGAACAATCTTTATGTTTAATCCTTGAGGTTGAAATTGTACAAAATCTTATGATGGCATTAGTTGCAGTCACCTATAAACTCACAGTGTGCTGTATGGTATTGCTTGACCGTCTGGTTTAATAATGAATGAATGTGGTGATAGAATTAAGTCTCAGACTGTTTCTTGTCATCCTCACAGGTCGATTTTACAGACTGGTCTCCATGATGAGTGAAGGAACCGGAGATGAACAGACAACCAAGCCACAAACAAAACGAGCCAATGAAGAGAATGACTCCACTGAGAGTGTCCAGATCTCCAAAAGAATAAAAGTGGAAGGGGAAAACATTGATGATGAAAAGAAATATCCCAAAAAGAAAGTGGTTCTCCTCATGGCGTACTCTGGAAAGGGATACTATGGCATGCAGGTACTTGGCTGAGCTGCTGGCTGTGTCTTTTTCCTTTCTGGTAGTCTGTCCAGCCATTTTCTCACCCATGTTGCATGCAGTGATGTTGGGGCCCACCATTGCAGAGCACACACAACACCAGGGCAATTTAGAGCCTCCAAAAGACCTAAACATACACGTTTTTGGATTGTGGAAGGAAACCAGATATTGTGGGAAAAGCTAAGGAACACTTTGCTTATGTTAATGTTTTTTGTGTTACAGAGGAATTGTGGAACTTCTGAGTTCAGGACGATTGAAGACGATCTGGTCACTGCGCTTGTCAAGTCTGGATGCATTCCTGAAAACCATGGGGACGACATGAAGAAGATGTCTTTTCAGAGATGTGCTAGAACAGATAAGGTACAGTTTTATGCTGTTTATCATCTCATTGTCTTTCAACCAACAGAGTTGTGATGATAAGGAGCTTTATATTCAATCTGTTTTATAGTTCCCCGTCTTCTTTCGGTCTTGTATGTGTATATTTGAACAAGCCATAATATGGGTCTGCGTCATTATTACTGGTGCCTCATGTCAAGCTATGTGGGTGTCTGCATTTGTTTAGGGTGTGTCTGCAGCTGGCCAGGTGGTTTCTCTAAAGCTGCGATTGATCGACAACATCATTGACAAAATCAATGAGCATCTTCCACCACAGATCAAAGTTCTTGGTAAGGTACTGGTTCTTGTCATTTGTATTTATTTCCCTGAGTCATGGTTTCGAGACATGGAATGTCATAGGGATAATGAAAACTATTAACATTGTCTTAACATTGAAGGTCCTCATAATCCTGTAGAGCTAATAACTCATGTGTTTTCTTTTTGTCTGACAGGTTTTAAACGGGTAACTCAGGGCTTCAATTCCAAAAACAACTGCGATGCTCGCACTTACTCATATATGCTTCCAACAGTGGCCTTATCCCCAAAAGACTATGATACCACTAATATCGCAGCCTTCCGCTTAGAGCCACAGACGCTTCAGAGGGTGAACCGTCTGTTTTCTCTCTACAAAGGCACCCATAACTTCCACAACTTCACCTCTCAGAAGGCACCGACTGACCCCAGCGCCCACCGCTACATCACAGAGATGTCGTGTGGAGAACCTTTCATCTGCAGCAACATTGAGTTTGCAGTGATCACCGTGCGAGGCCAGAGCTTTATGATGCACCAAATCCGCAAGATGATCGGTCTGGTCATTGCCGTGATCAAGGGCTATGCAGACGAGGAAGTGATGGAGCGTAGCTGGGGAAAGGAGAAGGTGGATGTGCCCAAAGCCCCTGGACTGGGGCTGGTTCTAGAGAGGGTTCACTTTGACAGATACAACAAAAAATTTGGAGGGGATGGGCTGCATGAGCGGCTGGAGTGGGATGACAAGGCGGAGGCCATTAAGGCCTTCAAGGAGGCTCACATATATCCCACCATTGTTGAGACGGAGTGTCAGGAAGGCTCCATGGTCAGCTGGATGTCCACACTTCCTATCCATGACTTTGAAGCAACAGCTTCTGACAAGCAAGAAAACAAGGACCAGAAACAGGTTACCAAGGTGAGGGTTTTACTCTTTGAGGCATTAAAAGATTAAAGTGATGGAAAATGGCTGCATTAGAAGTAGTGATCAGCTATTTTGCATCTGTTATTATAGAGTTTGTAGACTAAATAAGAGAACAAATATACCTGCCTGATAAGCAAAACACATAGAAATCTCTGTGTTAAATCAGTATTGCATAGAAATTGAGTCTTGATACAATGATTGCCTTACAAAATCCTGATTTTCTTCATATTCTTATCCATTGTTTTCTCCATTTCCACACAGGACAATGCAGGTGAAAGAAATGACGAATAAGGTCAACCCACCTGCTGAATGAAGAAACATTACTTTTGATTTACAAAGTTAAAACATGGGCTTCTCTACCAGCCAGTCATCAAGTATTCCATTTAGTATGTCTTCCAACATTGACTTTTTGTGGAATTTAATTCTTCCTGTCACTCAACTTTTATTAAACAATATAATAAAAATCTGTGTTTTTTGTGCCCTGAATGTGCTCTTTTGTTAATTACACACAGTAACAAAGGTGGGTGTTCCATGCAAACCTTTGTTTTAGCTGATATTAAAACCACATGATGCTTTTAAGATGATTAATAATGTGCTTGAGTTATTTTTTTTCCTCCCCTATCTGTCTTATTATACCCTTGAATGTAAAAGAAAAGATGTGAAGCAATGCTTCCTATCCTACACTTTGAAGTTGAGCTGGATCTAATATGAGGGTTTTTTTCTTTAAATTTGTCATGGATTCTTTAATGTCCAGGTCCAATATTAACTGAAATTGTATTGAGGATCTTGAAATCCATATTACATTCATATTTCCATTATTTTCTATTTATCATACCTTGTTCAGATACACTTTTTTTGATCCCTTTAAAAGGGCTCTCTGCAAAATTCAAGTGGATCGGAAAATGAGTTGATACATCTCATTTATCTTATTTTACATTGTGAGTTTACACCATAATTCCCGACTAATGTGTAACGGAGAGAAACCGATCGATCTCTCAAATCACAACTTCGCCCTCCAGACACCGGGAGGCGCAAAGGTCTAAAGCGTTGGGCTGATGCTGCGTTCACTGACTTTTTGATTTACAGTAATTCAGACACAAGCGTCATACTTACTAACTACAATTGAGTATTTCTAGGGCAGTGTATGATACATCGAATTCGTATCTTAGGATGTGTTTTTTAATGTAATACGGAAACTCCAATAATCTTTACGGTATAATTTGACTTTTAGGGGCGTACACGATGAGAGTGTCGTCCATTTTCCCATTCTTCTCTTATCCCGTGAATGCAACATCGATCAGCGATCATGGCGCCGGCCAAGAAGCGCAACGTGAGTTCGGTAAAAACAACCCAGAAAAGTGCAAAGAAGGCGAAAATTGATATAAACAGCAAAGTCGACAGTATACTGGAGAGCAGAAAACATGCGAACGATGTTTTTGATGTGCTGGAGGTGCTTGAGGTAAGGAAAAGCCCCGTTTTCTTTGAATACCATAACATGATGGTGAGCTAGCAGTGTTTCTACTTCTGTAATTCATTGAAATTATACTTTGTATGTTTGTTTTCAGTCAGAGAATGAGAAAGATATTGTTGGTGCGGTCAGTGCCTGTTGCAAGTTATTCTGCACCTTGTTGGAGAGAAAAGAGCTGTTCAAGGGAAAGCTGCCTGAGGATGAAGAGTCACTGAGTGATGGTAAGGACAAACCGAGTCCTCTGTAATTCATAGCATCACTGCTGTATTTACAGCTCTTGAGACTGATTGGTTAGCTAATTTATCTCTGTCTGACACAGATTCTAATGCAGTAAGTGTACTTCACTTAGTGAGTAATTCACATTTAAAGATATTTTAATTATATAATACAGGGTTCAGAAGCCTCCTCGAAAGTGATGAATTTGCCAATCATGTAAAATTCGTTGGAAATGAGAATACATTTAAAATGTCCTTGAAAAACATTCAACCCTTCTGTTTCTCTCTACCCTGAAAACCTGAGCGCTGTCTAGGTAAATGTACAACATTAAAAGTACAATAGAAAATTACATCTCCAAATCATGTGTGTATCAGCATATAGAGCGACAACTTGTGTCATACTGTAGCATACAAAATGTCCTGGAAAAATCCTGTCAGATGCTTCCTGTAAAAAAAGTGTACAGTACTCTGAAGTAGAGGTGAGCATTGCAAGTCAACATGCAAAAGAGCACAAAAGTGCAAAATATGACCAATGACAAGTACAAGCATTTGTAGGAGACTAGTAAGAATGTGCATCAACTCAACTGATTCAGTTGCATTGGAAGAGATGTAGACACTCAGTTGGTGGGAGATGTGACAGCAGCACATTGTGATACTATGTTGGTCACACCATCATGCATTATTCATTTTCTAATGTATGTCTGTGTCCTGGCTCAGGAGGGTACAGTGCTGAAGAGAAGTACCGCCTGTTCATGCGCTACCGCTACAACGACTGTGTGGAGACACTGCTGGAGCACCTCAGCCATGAACTTTTCAACGTTCAGGTTAGTTAACCCATAGCCTGAATGCAGGTGATGCTCTCTGTCTCTCTCTGTCACACACACAAACACACAAAAAACAAGGCATGGAGTGAACCATGCTCTTTAACTAGTACAGATTTCTGTCACTACACAATTTGCTGTCTGTATTGTCATGATTCATATTTTGTTTTCTTTTGGTATTTTAGATTCTACTGTCTCCAGTGTGATTTATTACTGTTAATGAAACAATCGTATCATGTGGAGCAGATTATTTGCTAGTATCTTATCATGGCATCTTCTTAATAACAAAATGAAATCGGTCCTGATACAGGAGAGCGCCCTCTGCTGCCTGATGAAGTTTGCTGCAGGAGAAGGACAGCACCCCCTTGAGGACTTGGACTGGAGTGAACATTACAGCTTCCCTCGGGAACTTCTCCGGGTACGCTTTTATTCTTGCTGCCTGGCTGTGAGAATAAAGACGTGAAAAAATAAGTTGTAACGACAAGTTACAATGCTGTCATTTCTCACAATTTCCTGATTAGTTGGTGGTGGACAGACTGCTGTCTGAAACTGCGGACAGCTCCCTGCTGATCTCCAGATTCCAGGAGTTTCTGGAGATGGAGGACGTACGCTTTTATGTGATGAGCGTCATCCGGGAGGGCGTGGCCAGAGTCATGGGGAAACACAAAGGGGTAGGAGAGCTGTGTGTGCTGCAGTTTCCTGCTCTCATCGGGGCAGTTCAGATCTGGTGTGTGAAGGGTAATGTTCACTAGACGCTGTCGACTTGTGTTGTTCCTCCCAGGCAGTGGTTCCCATATATCAGAGCAATGTGTTTACCCTCATGTCCAACATCAGTGTGCCAAGCAAGGAGTCAGAGTTAAGCAACTTCATGGTCAAACAGGAAGGTGAGACCTGCCATTTGTTAATAAAAATGGACACTCTGCCAAATTATTACTCACATTTATTAAAGATTTTTTTTGAAGAAATCTTAAGAGTGACTATTTTCTCTTATTTCAGCAAAGCATGAGGACTGGAAAGCAGCTAAACTGAATGTAAGTCAGCTACTCTTATATATATTGTCCCAGCTGAATATTCACATTTCTGCTTGCTGCTGAAGTTCCCTGATGTTTCATGTCCTACATCTTGACAGGAGCACAAGCGTGTGTTTGAGAGGATGTGGCTGGGATTTCTCAAGTATAAGGTGATATGAAAGTCATGAGTACACAAGCCAAAACATGTCTGTCAGACATCTGTGATTATTATTCAACTTCCTGCATTTTTGACCTCTTTAAACATTTGCCCAGAATTAATATGAAATATCTTATTTCTGCCTATTGCAGTTACCAAGCAGCATGTACAAAAAAGTGCTTGTGATCCTGCACGACTCCATTTTGCCCCACATGAGTAAACCCACGCTGATGATTGACTTCTTGACTGCTGCCTATGATGTTGGTAAGCTGTCAGAGTGTTCTCTGGTGACTCTGGATTTTGTTTGTATGGGATGACGATGGCAGGAAATGAGATACAATGTCATGTCTTTCTTGAACAGGTGGGGCTATCAGCCTGCTGGCCCTCAATGGCCTCTTTGTGCTAATACATCAACACAACCTGTGAGTGTTAAAATGTGGCTTCATTTCATAGTCCCATAGATTACAGTAACACATAGAAGACCTTTTAACATTAAATTAGGTTCCACTTCAAATATATTCAATAGCAGGCAAAAAACATGTTTGTTTTTCTTTTCCGCAGAGATTACCCTGATTTCTACCAGAAGTTGTACAATCTGCTTGAGCCTTCGGTTTTCCATGTGAAGTACAGAGCACGCTTTTTCCACCTAGCGAACCTCTTTCTCAGCTCCAGGTGAGATCACTGAAGCCAGGAGTGAAGTTGCTGTTTTAAGAAGTAAAATGGCTGCCACATATTACTGAAGCAGCAGTTGCAGTTTTGTTTTATTATTATTTACTCACTCTCTAGTCTTAAAAGAATCAAACAACTTTGTAATTTTCCCTATTACACAAGATAGTGACCATTAAAAAATCAAATATATAAACACTACATTATTAACACTGCGTGTTTGTGTTCTTCTGCAGTCACTTACCAATGTACCTGGTGGCTGCGTTTGCCAAACGCCTGGCACGCTTGGCGCTCACAGCACCGCCCACTGCCCTTCTCATAGTGCTGCCCTTCATCTACAACCTGATCCGACGCCACCCGTCCTGCAAAGTCCTTGTCCACAAGCCCACCGCACAAGACGGTGAGTGGGTCACGGTTGGAATGTCTCAAGATTTGCATTTTGACCCGTTTACTACAACTTTACCACTAGAGCCTTTTACAGATTCCATGTATTACCCATGATAGTATTTCATTTGTTTCTAAGGTTTGTTTAGATCTTCAACAGTGCAAGGAAGTGTGGTTTTTTTTATAGATGTCTGTTTCTTGTCACAATAACAGAGTCTGTGGAGGACCCGTATCTAATGGATGAAGAGGATCCTGCTCAGTGCAGAGCCTTAGAGAGCAGCTTGTGGGAGATCAAGGTGTGTACACTGTCTGATGCTTAAGGTGTCACAAGTGACTCCAACTAATGCTGTACCTTGTGCTGTTTGTGATAACCAGCAAGTTAAGTTGTTGAAGGAACTTTTAACATGATTGAAGTATTGCCCCCCCCACCCATTGCCACAGACACTGCAGAAGCATCACCATCCAGATGTGGCCAAAGTTGCTATGCAGATCAACTCGCCACTGTCGGCACAAGAGGACGACCTCAGTGAGGTGCTGGAGACAACAGCATACGAGGTGATGTGATGCTTCTGAATGTAACTGCTTTATTCATTCATTGGTTTTTTTTTTTTAAGTATTTAAACGTTTCAAATTCTGCAATATTTAACACATCATTTTAGTAACATCTATGTTTTTTTTTAACCCCTAGCTAATGGAGAAAGACCTGAAACAGAGTCAGATGAAGAACATCCCGCTGGAGTTTGAAACGGCCACCCAGTTACTTAAAGGAGGAGGAGATGTGTTAGGAAAGCACTTCTCTCTAGAATAAAACAAGTGGAAAAAAATGGTGCTCTCAGGTTGTGGTATACATGTCGGACCAGCTCATTTGCCACAGTAAGAGTTGAAGAAGTGTGGAGGAACCCAGCTAATGAAAAATGATGCAAATGTATATGTGAGACCAGCACCTCTGACTAAGCACAGTTGTCTTTGATGTGTGAATAAAAATCTTTTTTTTCAATCTTATGGTTTCTGTCTTTCATTTACATAATGTCTGCTGTATGGTCAACACCGAGAACATTAATGGCTCTTTGTGCAGGATTCTGCCATTTTTAGCTGAACTGCTTAGCGATTACGCTTTATTAAACAAAGCAGAGCCCAACAGATTTAGTCAAATTAAAGTTTGAAAGGCATGCCTTGTTCACAGTTGATATTCTTTATACATTTTGGTTTCAAATAACACACAGAACAAGTTTTAGAAATCCTGAGCCAACATGTGGTAGCAAAGGATAACAGGTGGTGCAAAATTAATGTGGTATTAAGAGAACAAATAACGGGTCAATGTGCAGTCGTTATCAGGCAAAGTGAATCAGACAACCCTGCCATAAATCACCACTATGCTAACGTTCCAAACCTAAAGAATGCTAACTGTTAGCACCTTTATACGTCCATTTACAGCTTACAGTTTAATAATGTTGTGTTCAGTGGGAAGTCAGTTTGCAAAAGTTGAACAAAACCTGTGTAGACACACCTACTGCGTCAAAATTTCGTACATTGTAGGCATTGGCTTCCCAGCAAGTATCACTGTTGGCTAACGCCCTTAACCATGAAAAATGTTGGCAGTGAAACATTGTCATGAGGCCATTTTCCCATCATGTTGTGATAACAGGTGAGAGAGGTGAGTCTTAAAAGCTCTTTTCCGTCTCCTGTTTATGTTTCATCCACTTGATAAGTGTGCCATATGGGTACACAGCAGGCAGCCTTGGGTACAAGAACGCTGTGAGAGAAAATACTGAATCATAACTGTCTTCTGTTTGAAAAGAGCAAGTCATCTAAGGGAAGAGCTGTCCAAAACATATCTTCATAGACATGCAAGAGAAGAAAAGACACATAGAGCTGTGGTTGTGCAGTGCAGTGATACAAGGCATCCCTGTGCCTTTTTCTTTGAAGAGTTAAATATAGTTTGAGGCTTATTATTATGGAGGATAAGAACACATGGCACCAGACTGGGCCAAAGCCGGCAAGCTGAGAAGCCAGCGTAGCAGAAGATCACCGCGAAGAGGATAAAGCGTCACATGAACGGGTAATTATCTTTCTAAATTATTTGGCAGTTTAAGCATGCATGCAATTTTTGTGATTTTATATCTTTGGTGAGGTTGGATTTAGGTACGCCTTTGAAACCCTTCAAAGATTCTTTTTATAATCAAAATCTACCTGCAGTTGCATTAAACCCGCACCTCATTTCTTGTAATACCTCAAACTGAATTTCTCCAGTGTGGGACATATAAAGGCAAGTTCTATTTTATTCTATTCGACTGTGTAGTATGAACACTGAGAAAGTTGCGGGGTCAGAATTATACATAGCTAGATGGAGTCAAAATGATGCGTTTGTTCATCTGAAATAGCACAGTCTAAAATGAAGCAGTGATAATTTCAAGCTCGGTAATGGGGTGATAGATTAATTAATAGGTAGATAGCAAATGAAAACCCCCCCAGTCCGACCTGGATAATGACGCAGGCATTGCTCTCCCTTCTCGCTTTGATAAGTCCGTGAGAGAGATGCTTTGCACTGCAGGTTGATACAGCGATTGGCAGGATGGGACATTTCTACACAACTCTACAGGACTCCTGAGCTTCTGTGTTATTGTTGTTGTTGTTGTTATCGTTGCTGTGGTTGTTGTTGTGTTTCTCCTCCTCCTCCTCTAGTCCCCTGCGAGGAAATAGAAGCTGTCCAAGGTGAGTCAGCACAGAGAAGCTGTTTGAGCATTTGGCTGAGACTCTAAGAGAGATGGAAAAAGAGTGAACTGATCTCTCCCACAGTGAGATTTTCCATTACCTGAGAGATAAATCAAAAGCGACAACAAATCCCTGTTTTGTACGATAATTATTGCCTCTTTGTCATTGGTAATATTCAGAAAAGCAAGTAGTATAACTTACCGTAATCAAAATTGACTTGATCTTGTGGTTGTTTATGAAAAAAAAAGTACATTAGTCACGAAAACAGATGACTTTTCAGTATTTGCTATGATGCAGCTCCAGCCCCAGATCCGTCAAATCTCCCGAGCTACAAGCAGCATTAACCTTCTTAACCTTCCATGTGTCACTGCATAGCAGTGACTGTGAATATGGTATTCCTGTGCACGAACTCACACACACACACACATGCACACACAAACGTAAAAAAAAACCAAAACAAAAACAGGACAACATAGATGGGATTTAGCACTGACTGGTAAAAGCTGATGTTTTTTCCACACTCCATCCTTGTCATTGTGTTGCTGTGATACAGTAATCCTCTCTTATGTAACTGAGTGGATCTCTCCTCTCTCCCTCTCTCTCTCTCTCTCTCTCTCTCTCTCTCTCTCTCTCTCTCCCTCTCTCTCTCTCTCATATACACATGCACATGGGTGGACACATGTATTTGTCAATCATACCGGTCAGCACCCAGGGATCCATGTAACTGTATGATAATAGAAATATTTGCTGCCCTGTCATGCAAATTATTGATAATTTGATAATGAAAGAAGATGATGGCATTTTACAGTAAGTGCAAACAAACTCTTTGGTAGATTTGTCAGAGTTATGTCAATATACATGCCGTAATTGTAATTGTGTTTATACAATTTGTGTCAGTTAAACTTAATCTGGGAGAACATTTAATGGTAATATAAAATCACATGCATATTTTATGGTGTGAAAAATGTTTTCAAATGATTATTAAATCAAATCTGATGATGCAGATGGAATGATTATCTGAAGCTTGCATTCAGGTGTAGGCCCAAAAATTTGCTGGGAGCTGGACTTTGTGTTTGCGTGTGTGATTGAGTAAACATATGCTTGGGATGGAGGTGTGAGAAGAGTGCGAGTTTTAAAGTGTGTGTAATCTCTGGTTGTGTGGCTCTCGCAGGTGATAATGCGGGATCACACGTCCAGCGTTCATGTGGAGGAGCTGCTCAGGCAGTCTCAGATGGAGCTGCAGTGGATCCAGAGACAGTTGGCCATGATCGCAGCCAGAAACATACGCCATCACCACCTGCACAGCAAGGGCAAGGTACTGTGGGGCCACACACTGTAGACCTGTTAGTACTGCTACCTCTGTGGGTAATAAAACTTTTTATAGCTTACATTTCCACTATTCCGTGACAAAATTATCCAGTCATTTACGTAAATCAAAGTGTCTGCTGCTTAGTTCACATGAGAGAAGGAAATCTGGGGATAAAACCCCAAATTTGTGGGATGTCCTGTGGCAAAAAAGGACATCTGCTTGTCCTAATCTGACAGAGCTTGATTACACATCATTATGACGTAACATTAGATCACTGTTTTTAGACTCAAGCATGCAGTTAGCCCCTCATCTCCACTCTGTTAAAAAGAGACACGGGCCTACAGTATGCAATAATTCATGATGTACATCTTTTTAATTGAACATCTCAAACTTTTTATGCTGAAGTGCAGTGCAGCTATTATTTTACGGTTTTACTGTTTTACTGGAAAGAATCCAACATTGCAAATTTCTATATGCTGGATATATAGCCTTTCACATTTTTCTGTACATGTGAGCAAAATTGTATTAGAAAATTGTGCTTTCATTTGGTCAGAATGAGCTACACAGAGTCCAGCATTTCTGCAGAGAGCATTTTAAGTGGTTAGCATAGGTGAGGGGTCAGGTGTATTCAGTTGGTTGCAACCTCTCACTAAATCCTAGACTGGTCTGATGAGATTTCTCTACCTATGCTATAGCAATGTTCAACAAACTCATTTGACCTTAACGTCCACTTTTACTCTTGAACATGATCACCACTGTTATTGCCAGTCTGGTGTAAACTCATTTCCATCCTCCCAGTCTTAACATTTGTAACCTAGACCGTTTTGTGTTTTTGACCATAAATCCCCTGTTTGGAATAATCTTTTACCTCATCTGACCCAAACAAATGTACACCTATCTCCTGTTTTGTTTTTGCAAGCCTTGACTCCAACTGGCATGCCAGTGCCTGATTCACATTGTCTGTCTTTTCGGCCAATTTAATTCCTCTCCTCTAAAAGGGAATGATAGATTGTAATAGGCTTTGTTTCGTTGAGTGTTCTTTATGGGGATAAAAGCATGAAAACAAAAACACTGTTGTAGATTAGTGAGAGTGGTCAGAAATTCCAAATGATTTCCTTCCTACTTTTTTTTGTCACGGACACTATTGGAATGAATGCAATGCAAGCATTTGTTAAGATAAGTACTTTATTCATTGTGTGAATATGATAATAACAGCATTACACTGAATAAGTAAAAGTAATATATAAGTAATATATAAGTAATGTGTGATAAGTAGGTAGTGTAGACTAAAGTAACAAATAGTACATGAACATACATAACAATGGTAACAATAGTATATGACTGAAGTAACAACGATTAAAGGTCAGAGGAAGAGAAGAAGTTTGTGATGGTGAACAAACTTTTTGACAATATACCATTGATTGCCCGGACTTTCTACACCCCTGTTAAGGTAAATATTATATACCGTGCATTTCAAACAAGCCACGGTGCCATGATGTGAGCCACAGCAGCAGCAGCAGAAGCTTGTTTGGGTAGCTAAATGACACCATTGCCCTGAGCCATTTGCATATTTAAAGGGGTCATTGCATATTTCTGCCTAATCCACTTTCCATCTGTTGCCTGAACCCTGCTCTCGCAGGGCTTTATGTCATGCCTGGAAACCAGTTCCCCCACGAGCGTGATGCGTCTGCGAGCGAGCACGGGAACGGCCGGCGAGCGTTGCTAGGCAACAGAGTGGAACAGAGCGTACGTTCTGCCTCCTCTTCCCACTCAGACGCACTTAGTGTCTCCCTGTCTGTCCTCTCCTCCGTCCTGCGCCTCTGCCCCAGAGTTAAAACCCAGATCGGCTATCGACAGACACGCACTGAGAGTGCCTGCTGCTGCTGCTGCAGCTGCTGATGTAGCCAGCCTTGATTTCATTTGAGTCCTCTGATCGCGGGCGGATTTAGAAGAGGTGAAGAGAGCAAAGGGGTGTTTTAGCTGAGGTCTGTCCGGGAAAAGTGAGGGTAGATTTGATTTGACGCAAGAGCAAAGTTTCGAGTGTCAAAGAAAGAAAGAAAGACAAGCCGGAGAGACCGTGTCTGTGCTTGGGAAATGTATTCAAGGGGAAACTAACGCCGCTCTGTGATGTAATTACTCACACATCACTGCTCGACAGATTTATCTAAATGAAAGCTGCAGAGCGCGTCCATTTTTTTTCGCCTCTGCACGCACCGCATGCGTGATGCTCCTGGTCAGCTGAAGCAGGGCGTGCGCACGTCTGCGTCCGAGTGAGATGGAGTGACGATGAAGGGGAGGGGGATTTTAAAGCACAACAGGAGGATGGAGCAGGGCAGAAGAGAGCGCGAGACGAAGCGTTAACAGATTCAGGGGTGGGACGTCTTATGTGTGTATGTGTGTGTGGCAAGCCAGTGTGGCCGCTTTTGCGTTCACTGATAGGGTGAGACACCCAGCCTGTTACAGCGGCGCACAGACCAGGCGAGCTATTAAAACTGCAGATTGCAGGCGCTCGTTGCAGCCGCACACACAGGCACTCACACACCGGCGCTCATGTGCACACACTGGGACACGTCTCCTCCCCCTTCACTGCCAGCTTGTGATGTGACGGCAAGTGGAGAGAGTCATTTTGGGACAAAGGGGGTTCTGCCTTTCAGGTAGGGACATTGCCATCATCTGCATCAGCAAAAAAAAGCACATTTATTGTACAATCCCTGTCCCCTTTTGTTGCATTGTTAGACACGGTTGATAGAACACATGATACATGAAGCTGCTGTGATTCTGAGAAATGTGTTCCCTCCATCTGGAGCAGGAAGTCTTTGTGGACAAGTCAATTATTTCTCTCTCGCTGAATAATTGACTCTAGATTTATAGCATTGTGTGTACATTCTTATGTCATGACAGACATCCACAGACGAGAGCTACTCTTGATTTGACTGGAAGGACATTTTTGGAAAATCTCTTTAATGGTCAGTAGTTACATCCGTTGTACATCCACGGGTGACTGCAGAAGGCGGCGCTGTTACAAGTGTTTCACTCATACACCAGATGGCGATATGACAATCTATTTAAATCACTCCAAGTCAGAGTGAGATTACCTTGGGGGAATCCTGGTGGTCCGGATGGCTGAGCACACACCACTTGACCACAATGCCCTTGGTTCAAGTCCAGTCACCACATGCTGCTCTCCTAATCCTTCTTCCTGTGTGCCTCCGCCCGCAAGTCATCCAACAAATCAGATATGCCATTTAAAAACTCCAGAAAATTATCACTTTATTAAGCAAACCATTGAGAGAGCACACACCCGTAAAGCATTTTTGGGGTATGAAGAATTAAAAGCTATCTGTAGCTATTAATTACTGCAAATCCTAACTGTGCACAGCATAAAGGAGTAAAAAGCCTCTATTACGTAATTATATGCTGTAACATCTTAATAGCTACCCACATTATCTGCTTTGCTTAATAAACAGTTACCCCAGCCTCCAGTTGTGCATCAGTTTTAAATGGATAATCCATTCACTGTGCACCCATCATTGATGTCAACAGTTCTCTGCAGGGCAGACAATTCACAGAAATTAAGTCCCCCGTACGGTAGCTTTCTGTTTATGGGAAATATAATTTTGCTTTCGTAAGAGTAAATTGTACTTTTACATTCGCAGTGGTTGACACAAGGGGTTTGTGACTAGCGCTGTCACCTCGTGGCAAGAAGATGTGAATCCTGGGTCGGCTGAAAGCTTTTTCTGCGTTGCATGATCTCTCCATGTTTGGGTAGGCTTTCTCCAGGTTCTTTGGGGTACTCAGAGACTAAATGGCTCTTAGGTGTGAGTGTGAGAGTGAGATTTGTGTGCGTGTCCTGTGATCCGCATCCTGTGTGCCTGACCTGTCCAGGGTGTATTCCCTTGCCTTCAGTGCAAGGTACAAAGTGGATAAGTTGATGGATGGATTTCTTTGTGAAATGCTCCATGGCACTAACGAACTCCATCCCAGTTAAAAGCCTGAAGTATTTTCTCTGCTGACCTGCATCTGAGCTGTACAAAGATTTTCCTTTGAATGCTGGTCCAAAATTTTGACTTGTATATTGTAGTTGTGGTTGAAGAATGATTACAAATGAATAAAATGTTGGATTCTGTGTGATAATGAAGTCTTGCACAAACTATCAATCCATCAAAATTGCTCAGTCATCCATACCGTACTTCATAGGGTCACAGGGTCTCTCAGAGTCTCTCCTCAGCTCACGTTGGGTTAAAACATGAAAAAATCCTGGATGGGTCCATCACAGAGTATAGACACTCACCATACACACACACCTAGTGGCAAGTTAGAGTCTCTAGTCGACCTTAATGCATGTTTTTGGACTGTGGCAAAAAAGTACCTGGAGCCACTTAGACAAAGGGAGAACTTGAACTCCATACAGAAATGGCTGGGATCGGCACTCAAACCAGCCACTGTGAGGCCAACTCAGCCAATGCCTTTAAATGTAGGACATCACCTCTGGAAAACAGACATCACCCAACACTATTTTTGTTCTTAGGCACCATTTTTAAGGTCAGAAGTGTTTGTCCTCAGTTCGACTTGTGACACAGTTCAACCAGTGGAGACAAACACTGGGAAAATTCTCATTATTCTGTGTTTGTGCGAGCTTTTCCCGTTTGATGAATATGCAACGGAAGACAAAAATATCAAACATTTACATGGAGGAAAATCTTTTGTTTGATGTTTGGAGTCTCAAGGTGACTGCTGCTGGGTCTTCTCGCTCTTGCCGCAGAATGCGCAGTATTCTCAAGTCTCCCTATCTCATCCTTTCTCACATTATCAGTTTTCTTACTGTGATCCACAGTAGTGGCGTGTTGTGGATCTCCTCAGCAGTCATCCTAGAGGAAATAAACAGAAAGTGCTGATGGCCGCTGTTACATCACACAATGACTGGACAACTGTTTGTTAGAAAACAAACACTTGTGTCACAGTATTTTGCCCATCCGTTCTCAACATGACACATTCTTCTGGCGTGAGTGCGAACCCCCCCCACCCCAAGTGATGCTCTGTACCTTTTTGCCGAGTCCATTTTTAATCCTTCCCCTCCCGGCTCACATTTAGCAGGGGATGTTGTCAGTAGCTCCTTTGGCCCCACAGTGAACTAGTGCGTCACAATACCCAGCTGTGACGCAGCTCCTGTCAGAGCAGCTTTAGCTGCTCCCTTGGTACAGGGATGATGTCTCCCCAGTGGATGGCACAACTGGGCCCTGCTTGACCCGGGACCAGTTGCTGCCACAGCCTCTGTTGTCTCCGTGACTGGCTGGTTCAGAGACTGCAGTTATCAAGGCTTAATTAGATGTCTCAAAGTCATTGAATAGCTTTAATTTACTTGAGATGCACAAATTCGCTTTTTAGAATTTTCTCATCCATCCAACCGCATACTCAAGCCTATCCCAGCACACATAGGTTGAAGGCAGGAAGTACACTTTGGACAGTTCATCACAAGACATTCATACACACGGCATTCATTCTTACACTCAAGCTTTGGGACAATGTAAGAGTCAAAAATTGACCTAAAAAATTGACTTTAGACAAGGCAAGGAAACCTGGAAAAGACCTAGACAGACATTTGGATACAATTCACTCATTATCATGTGACCTAATTTTCCTCATGTTGTGTGTCAAAGCAAAGCCAAACACTCAAGTTAAATGAACTAAAACACAAATACCAATGCCTTTGTCCCCCTCTTTTCTGAACATGTGGTCCTATTATTAAAGTCATTACCGGGTTTTGATTTTTCTTTTTGAGTGCACATACAGTTTTTTTTTTTGGTCTAAATAACTTACAACCCAATTCTCACAACTGTGTCCATATGGCCTAATGTCTTGCTCTAAATGGGCTGACCGAGCGTGCTCGTCTGTCTGTCTCTCTGTCTGTCTGTTTGGAAAAGCCACAGCACTGGTTGGCAGGTCTATCTATCTCCCTGTCTGTTCTTGGAAAGTCCACCATATTACGCTGGTGGGTCTATCTGTAGGCTTGTCAGCTTGGCAGGTCTGCTGTATTAGCAGGTGGGTCTGGCTGTCTTTCTGTCTGCTTGGCAGGTCCATCACACTGGCTTTGGTAGCTTTGGCTGTCCGTGTAAACTGACATATTGCCTGCAACTTTGTTTTTAGTGTTTGTTTTGTGGAGGATGATACTCTGGCACGCAGTGAGGGGATCTGTTTGTTGTGTGTATGTGTGTGTGTGTGCGTGTGTGAGTCCTTTTGTGAGCCTGACAAGATACCAAATGTTCTGGTAACATGCTAATTGATATATTAGAATTATATAAACTGACATTAGGGCCATCTGTTGGTTGGTCTGTCAGGGGTTACTACAAGGAAATACTGCTGGAAAAGAACAATGGTCTGACATTTTCATCTCTTCCTTAATTTTCCTCCAAGGGGAAAAGTGTAATGTAATGTCTAAGTTTAGAGAAAGAGCGAAGGTAAAAGGGGCAGAGAACAGAAAAGGGAACGGCGTCAGATTAGGTTTCTTTTGTCTAGTGTGGCAACATTTTCCTCTTATAGCGTGATAATATTGGAGTGGCTGGCTTGGTTAAGTGTACTCTTTCAGGAAGAAAATGGGAAAACTACCCCGCTATTTTGGATATCAGATTGTCGCTCCTCCAAAATGTTCCATTTTCATGCATTTGTACATTACCATCTTTTATACAATATAAGTGGATATACTGGAGCGGAGCATCAAATCCATTTTTAGATTAACTTATCAGTAAAACTCATTTCCTCTGACACAAAACAGAGCTGAGGCCATGCTCACATCCTTGGACGATGTCTAATTTCAGAAGGCACGAGGCAGAATTCACATTCAGCTTTGCTCAGCTAGCTCAGCCAAACAGCTGTTCAGTACCTCTATCATCTGCATCCCCTGGTTGCCTCAAAGCGATTGCAGATTTTTTATTTATTTTTTTGCCAAGTGCAAGACTGATAGCAGAACAGTCCTGGACCAAAACAAACCAACTGTAAAGTCCAAAACGGACCATCAAATTGTACAAGTTGTCACGGCAAGGGAGGGAAAAGTAACTACGCAACGCAGAGGACGTACTCATGGACCTCGAGTGAAGCTTCCAGCCTGCCTATTACAGATAGGCTGTGTTATTTCCATGGAGGGTACAATCCCATCAAGAAAATTTCTGAGGAGAAAAACACTCACTGGCAAATCCTGCCGGGGCTCAAAACCTGTTGCAGTAGCAGCTTCATTTTCAGGCCTGGTAATCCTTTTCCTGTGACTGACCCCACGGGATGGAACTAAAGCCTGAATACATCACTGTAAGCAGGAGTGACAGTAGCCCCGTGTCCCTTTTAATCAAAATTTATTCTAGTTAAGTGCTAAGTTTTCCCCGATATGCATAATTTTCATTCTATGTCTGCTGGACTTGTGTGCTAACCTAATTATTTAAACTACTTATTCTTGGGTTCAAAAAACATTATGTTTAGGTTGATTAAGAATGTGTGTGTGTGCAGTTTGATGGACTAGTGACCTGTCCAGAGTGTATTCCCTGCTTTTGTCTTATGAGTGCTGGAGATAGATGCAACCATTGAGACTCAGTCAGCTTTGCATCTACTTATCGTTCTATCTCTATCTATCTATCTTAATTTCAAAAGTGGGAGATTGAGATTACTCAATGGATGGATGTGTGTACTGACCAACTAGCTTAGTTAGTTAACTAATTTTTCTCACTTTTCCCCCCTCATTTTCGTTAATTCCTTGCAGTTAAGATATGAAGTTACTTACCAGCCCACCACAGGACACTCACTCCATCATGTTAACCGCTTCCGACTGCTGGAGGAGAGGAACCGGGCACTGAAGGTTGAGGTTGCCACGCTTCGCCACGAGAAACAGCAATACAGGAAGTTGGTAAATACTCCACTCCCACCATCACATTTATGTCTCTTTTTCTCTGCCAGGCACATGCATTATCTATGATTCTGCACCACTCAGCTCTCTATCTCGCTCTCTTTATTTGTTATATTGAGATCAATTGGTCTCTGCAGTTAAAACCATTGAGAGACCATAATTGTGCTCATTATACTGTACTGAGAGTGTGCACACAAAGCGTTGTAATTCCTGTTGCGGCTTTTTATTCTTCAAGGACGCAGCTGTACCTAGCAGGGTGACTCTCATGGTTCTGTGCACATACACTCCCTCCGTTTGGTCTTTGGTTATGCAGACATGTGGGCATGTGTAATGTGATGTAAAACAGATAAGGAGGGGCGCGCGATTTGGCGTGCATTGTGTGTGTGTGTGTGTGTGTGTGTGTGTGTGTGTGTGTGTGTGTGTGTGTGTGTTTGCGTGGGCTAGGCTGTGTAGACTATCGCTGGCGCGCTGTATGCTCATCGTGCATGTATTTGTGTATTTAGTGAACGTGTCCTTTGGAGGCCTCCCCCAGGTGGTCTCAGATGGCAAGGTGTGTGAGCTGTTGTCTTGGCAACACGCCCATTTGCAGGAGTGTGGACAGACTGTCAGAGGGGAACTGACAGAGCATAATGGCAGCTTCTGTTGTAAGCCTCAACGGCCTGGAATTAGTTTCAGTGAAACAGAGGGAAACCTGCGTGCTGCCGTTTGCATTTACACATTTTTTTTTGATCGTGTTATAATTGAATATAGCTTTCAGGCTAAACACAGGTTAAACACATCTCTCACATTTGGATTGCCACTGGGAGCTCCGCTGCCAAAATATATCCATCACTACACACCAAAGTTGTGCTTAACTTATTGATGATTGATGTTATTCTTGAGCATTGTTTATTCTGCCAAAAAAATCACAGCCAAATGATAACTTTGGTGCACAGTAAATCTTTTTTACATTTGTAATTTATGGAGGCCTGCAGTGACACAATGACTTAATGTATAGCGTTATCACCTAACAGAAAGAAGGTTCAAATCCTTGTGGGAATGAGGCCTCACTCTGTGGAGTTTGCATGTTCCGCCTGTGTTTAACTGGGTTTACTCTGGTTTCCTCCCACAGTCAAAAATAGGCATGTTTATGTCGACTGGAGGCTTTAAATAAGTGTGAATGAAAGTTGTGTGTGTCCCTTGATGGTGACTGGTGACCTGTTGTATTCCCTGTCTGTGCCCTGTGTGTGATAGGCTCTGTGCAACACCATTAAGGTGCAAAGCAGGTAAGATGATGGATGGAGGCAGATTTTTTCCATCTTCTTTGCTGGAACTTTAATCTGTTTTTTATAGTAGTTAACATCCAGCTGTCTATAGCACAACTCAGTAATGGTATATGTGTGTATGTGATCTTGTATTTCTTTTCCACACAGTATAGTACATGGTTAGATAGTGGAGATAGTCCAGCTGGGTGCCTGGCAGACTCTTTGCTGTCACTGCTGAAGGCTACACTATCACTGACTGCATCATGGTCATTCATGCAAAGACAGACTCAGCTATGGATCAGTCAGACTCAGAGAAGCTCAGTCATGAGAAGCGGCTTCACTCTTGTATATTTGCTCATGCAGACATACTGTGGGCTCAATGATTTTGAAAGAACAGGAAAGATAGGCAGAGGACCACCGCCGTAAATTTCGAGTTTAATGGCCAATCGTTTCTCTTTCTATTATTAGACAAAGGAAAATATATTCAAAAAATAAAACAGCTTTTCAAAATTATTGATTCGTTTCACAGCTGCACTTTATGGAGAAAATGACAGTTAAAATATGCCCTGTAGTAGCTGATTTGCTCATTATATCGGATGGGTGGTTAGTGATGATTTAAACGAATGGCTTCACCAGTAAAGCCCCTTTTCCTGGCTACCAAGGCTCATTTAATGTCATCCCTGTTCTGCACTGTTACTGCATCACTTGTCAGAGTCCAACAAATCACATATTTGGTCACATATTAGCAGCATTACGTAACATTTCTCCATCTCTGTTGTGTAGTGCATCTCTGTGCTAACAGATGCGTGAAATTTAGTTCTTTCAAAAATGCATCTAAATGCGCTTGCATCCAGAGCGTTACTCTATACTGACTGTATTAAATCAGACATTACCAATTCTAATGGGCAAGTTCTTGTTGCCGGTGCATGGTTATCACCCTAGAACAGACAGTGTTGTAGAGTTTTTGATTCATGCCCAGTGCAGTATCTGTAGCCTGGGTATCTGATCCTGGCTTCCTCCTCACATTCACCACCTTTAGTATAATAAAGCTGTTTTGAGGACCACAAAGCAGCAGCACTGGTTAAAGGAGCTTGTAGAGGGTTTAGATTAAAGCAAATCTATTGATCTACATCTTTAGGGAAAGGGTGACCACACCCAGGAAACTACTCCTCTGTTGTATGATCAGATAAATCTAGTGGAAACACGTAGGATCCACCACCTTGCACAGTTAGATTCCTGTGTCTCTGTCTTTTCTTCCAATTCATTTGTTATTTCGCTACCTAAATGGCAAGAGAAAATACAAAGCAGGTGGACTGCCTCCTAGGAGAAAGAAAATACAAAAAGCTTTAGACCGGTTGCCTGGAAACAATCTGTGATGGACAGTCGGAGAAAGGTACCTTAGGTAAGGAATGACCTTCTGTATGTTGTGCGGCTGCTGCTAAAAGGCCACAGCTGTCTCCCTCTCGGACAGCGTCCCTATGGCAACGATTGTGTACTGCCAGCAGCTGGCCCTCGCAGATGATGGGCCTCATTATGATATGGGCTGTCCCGGTGTAAAGAGGAGCAGCGTCTAATCAATAATCCTTAATAGTCGTGTTATCTTGGCTGACCCAGTAATCTCCATTTTAGCTCCCTCTAATCAAAGATGTCCAGACAAACCAGAGTTAATAGCAGTCCGGCGTAAAGCAACACAAATCAGATCAGAATAATACCACCACCACCCACAGGATATTCAGAAAATTCACATTGTTTTGGCTCACAAAGCCGCTTTAACGGCTGATATTAGACGGGGTGTGTTTAGACTGGAGTTTCTATTCTTTTCTTAATCGAGTTTATCTCAGACAGTGTGCTTTCAGATGTCTCAAGTTGGCTCTGTGTAACTACATTACCCCCCCCCCCCCCCCCCCCAGTCCATTTCACCCTCCATTCCTTGTCTTGCTTTAAAACGAATGAAAGCCAAAGTAAAGCACTATAAACTTTACCTGTTTTCTGGCTGTGTCTCTTACAGTCTCTAACCTGAGCCAAGCTCTAAAACACATTTTTCCAAGTACTTTGACTCATGACCCCCCTCCCCATGTCTATTCATTCTGCTCAAACCAGGTATACCTGCATGGCTGCAGATAAAGACTAGCCTTCACTGCTATTAGGAAAAAAAAAGAAAATAAAAGAAATAAAAAAAGATATTCTCATTAACTCCAGCAAATCACTGCTCAGATTTTTTAGGGTGACAACATAACATATGAAGTTTCATTAAAAAGCTTCAATAGCAGCTTTCACAGTAAAAGTGAATTTGTTTTTCTGAATGTCAGTCTGCATGTAGGGCACTGCAGTTTGTTGTGAGATATCCACGTTGACTCCTGTTCAAACAAAACCTCAGAAAACAACACTGTCAAACCCACATTCGGTGTGGTCCTGCTCACACAGCCAGCAGGAAAGTCATGCTTGCAGATTAGTTCGCTAACAGTACTGCTGGCTCAGCTCGCTGCTCACTTGATCCTTGCTTTTCAAGTTGAAGTCTGTCTCCCATCTGCAAGCCACTTTCTTGCATTTTTATTTGTATATTTTTCTCCCTTCGCCTCCTCCCGCAGCACCATAAATCCCAGGTTACTCGCCTCTCTCCACTTGTCCCCATCAGTCTTCCTGCTTCCTGTCCTAACCTCCTTAGTGCCCACACCCTGGCAGAGGGGTTGACTGAGGCCACTGGCCTGTGCAGCCTCATGCTTGCAGTAATGTAAGCAGATCTGATGTATATCAGGGAGGGCCATGCCTGCCCTTAATTACATTTTCGGAGAGTACATTCCAGACACAAACTTGAATATGAGCTGCATTGTCCTCACAGTATCAGGTAGATGATACTGAAATGCTCTCTTATAAGTTTCCCCAGTGATTATTACTGAGGTGATTATTACCATCCAGCCCCACAGACACAATTAGAGAGTGCTACAATCTGATCTGCTGTTTGCTTTTGGATGCTTACCCTCCTGTTGTTTGGAAAAATCCCAATATAAACTGTGTAATGAGTTTTTTTCTCCCCTTTACTTCAGTATAACACTTAACTTTCAGTGTTGTTTAAATGGATCTATCCACCCATCCATTTTCTTACACACTTTCTACCTTAATGGTATTCAGTGTGGTTGCTGGACAAGTCTCCAGTCCATTGCAGGACTCACACATGCCATTCAATCTCACTCTCAAACCTATGGCCTATTTAGATCCTCCAGTCAGCCTTTTTCTTTTACTGAAGGAGGAAACTGGAATACCTAGAGAAAATCCACACAGACACGCAAACTTTACTACTGGTGCATTTCCAGAGTTGATTTAGCAGGTGAATGTTTAGTTTAGGTCTGTTCTTTGTGGTCCCAGAAAGCACTGCTTTTTTTGACCCTCTGACACATAGTAGCCAGAAAATTCCCAATCTAGAGTGTCTCTGACTCCATGAGTGATTTTAGCTAACTACTCTTGTTCTGTCAACACCTGGAATACCGATCCCTTCCAGTAGATGGCGGTACTAAGGTCTGGGCTGGGTGTACATTTACACTATGCAGATCCTCCTGGTCCCCAACAACTACTACAACTACAGATATAAGAGCTCCCAAATTTCATCATGGGTCATCATCATTTGGCAGACATGGCATTGCACTCTTCTTCTTTCTAATGGTATTTTAAGAACGCTGCAACAAATAAATGGGACCATGTGTGAACAGGTCTGGGGATGCTCGCCTTCACTCATACCTCTTATCTGGTTTATCCCCTCGTTATCTTGTTTAGGGTGCATGAGTGGAAGGGGCTGGACCAGTGTTAGCTACATCAGAGGCTGGGGGCGTGGTTATTCAGTCCCACAAAATCAACAAGTCTGCAATTTTTTTTCCCACTAAGCGAGACAAACCGCAGATGTGATGAAATGGTAGCTAAAGATGTTAAAGAATGACAATAATATAGACAGTGAAAAAGGACAGCAGTCAAAAAAGTAATGGGCAGCTGAAGAGAAACCCACCAACTTCATCTCACTGACATTTAATAGTGATGTAATGGCATGGCTGTTGAGTGGAGGAAAAGCAACTGGTTCTCTACTGGTTTGCACATTGAGCCAGCTTTGAATCAGCACTAAAACCGTTTTGATGGAAAAGGAATAACAGAAAGTCCCTTGGTATAAATGGGAGTCAAACTTGGGACCTTCTTCCTGTGAGGCGACAATGTTGTCCGCTCATCCCCAGTGCAAATGGAACTACTAATAACTTTGTAAAGTGAGCATACACAGATTTATAATAACCATAACCACAACTCGTAATGTATCTCTCAGTGCTGTTTCCTGGGCAACTGCGGCATTAATCCGTCTTTGAGGTGGAGCTGGCTTTAGAGATGGCAGAAAGAAATCTGAGAATGCTGGCAGAATTGGGTTCATCTGACAGATACAGAGACAGGCAGTTACATAAATGTCCAGCATTGGCAGAACATATACTGACAGTGTCCGAAACAAATTCACAGTCCATCCTGTGGGAGTACTGAATCACATTAGCCTTAAGAGTGGAGGGGGAAATAAATTTGTTTCATCAGACAGAAAATGTGCTAAAAATACGGCGCAGTCGAAAATGTAGGGCCCTCCTGGATTAATTGAAAATCCCCTTAACCGGATTAAATCATTTTAGGGGCTAACTCTGGCATACCCACACTCCCTCTCACACATAAACATGCATGGACACGTCTGAGCCCCCACACATAAGCTGATGTCAATATGATATAATTACTCATTGTGACAAGGCAGTGTAGGCAGTGCGATAGCAAGTGTGCTCTGTGTTGTAGTTAAAGGCTAAAAGCTGTGAAACTGTGAGGATTAGAGTTGGAACAGACCAAAAATGGAATAATTGGTCGCATGGGGATAAAATTTAGCCATGCTTTGCATCAACGTAGAACTTAACATAAAAGGAATTTTTGTGGAGTGAAGTGAGACATAATGCAGCTATGAACCACTCACCTCCCACAGCCCTACAGAGTGCCTGTTAAATGTTCTTAGAAAGACGACAGTGATGTTGGATTCACAGCCCTTGCACTTAATTTTTATTAGTCGTAGCATGAGCTGGATATTTGACTGGAGATTTCAGGTCAGTGTCGACTTTGGCTCTCGACCTTAGTCCAGTAAAATCTCAACAGCTAGTGGATGAATTACTTAGACTTAAATACAGATTTTCACATATTTCTCACGTTTTTTTGCAGTAACAGTAATTTTCCAAATTTCTATCTACTACCACCATGAGGTTAACAATACTGCTTTGATTCAGTGTTAAAGAACTGACAATCCATCGAGATTGCCATTAGCCAGTGGCACTTCATGTTTGCTGTGTAAATTGGTGTGCTAACATGTCAAACTTAGATGTTGAACATGACAAACATTATCTGCTGACCTTGCAAGCATGTTGGCATTTTGCCCAGGGGAGCTGCAAGCATGACTCCTGACTCATACTTGTGCTTCACTGTGTTACAGTAGACCAGTGATGCGAACGTATCAGAGGAGGGTTTATCTAAAATACCACAGATGGAGCAGCTTAAATAGCTCAAACATGGGACTCTGCTAAGTCTGTATCCTGCTTGTTGCCCTGTTGACTTGTCATTTTTTTATTCACTCATTTTCTTGACCTGCTTTGCACTTTATCAGGGTGAAGGCAGGGAATACAGCCTGAACAGGTTGCTGGTCCATCGCAGGGCAAAGACACACACCATTCACACACCTACAGAGAATTTAGAGTCTCCAGTTGACAAAAAAAAACGAGTATCTGGAGAAGACCTATACACAGAAAGGCCCTAAATCTGACCCAGGAGTCCAATCCAGGTCCTTCTGGCTGTCCACCAATCCACCTTGCTGCTCCTCATCTTAAAATTTCCATTTCATTTTTTCCTGTCCCAGTGTGGTTACATTTAGGCAACAAAACAGAGGATCCTGGTTGGGGTAAGGTCAATTCATAACATTTGTACAACTGTGACATCACAACAATGCGATTGGCCAGTTGCAGTGGTTGTCCTGGAGCAACCTCAGCACGACATCAACTGTGATATCAGATTGCGTAAGGATAGACACGCAAACTTGGAGCACTAAATTGCATAATTTACATCATGCAAACGCACCCTTAAATAATCGGTTGTCATTCTGTCTTTAATTAGCAGAGAACTAACAAAGCTGAAGCCATGTGCTGTTTATTATGGAAAGGCAAAAGTGGCATCAATCATGAGCCTGTTCCATTAACATCATGGCTCGAGACTGGGAGGCAGAGAGGAGAGGAGAGGAGAGGAGAGGAGAGGAGAGGAGAGGAGAGGAGAGGAGAGGAGAGGAGAGGAGAGGAGGGAGTGTCCATCCGGCAGCAGCCAGCATCATGCCGGCTGCTGTCATTTCAGTCAATTTGCCAGACAGGCGGGAAGGTCCAGACTGTGGCTGCACAGGGCAGCTCTCCAATAAAGCTTATACGTATCCCAGACTCTAAGATGTCTGCTTCCCATTGCCAATGATACACCTCTACTCCAAACAGTGGCTTCTGATGTAGCTGATGGTTGTAACAGTGGAGCTGGCTGATTAATTCAACAGAGTGGATTTCTGCAGCTCGCTGCACACGCGTACAGCGTGAGAGAGAAAGGGGGAAATTGAGCAGAGGAAGAGAGAGGGAGAGAGAGAGGGAGAGAGAGAGAGAGCGGAGGAGAAAAGGAGAAAATGATGGAGGAAGGGTGTTAAGGAGGAGGGTCTTCGGGGGTGGGGAGAGAGTGAAAGCAATGGTAGAATAGGAAAGAGAGAGTGTGTGGAGAGGGGGCGGAGGAAAGAGAGGAAGGGGAGAGAGAGAGAAAGAGAGAGAGAGAGAGAGAGAGAGAAAGACACGCAGGCCCCGGAGCAGCTACTGATGCTGATGCTGCTGCTGCTGCTGATGCTGCTGCAGCCGTTTGACAATTCCCCACCCAGAGAGAGCAGGCAAGAAGGGAGGAAGGAGTAAACGACACCCTCAGTCAAGATGCTCCTGTGCTAGCCGGCACACACGGTAAATACTAATCCTTTCTCACTCATCTGCTCCCTCTGTACTGCTGCTGTTTGTCTCTGCATCATTGGCCCAAGTGTGGCTGTGTTTGATTTAGCCCTGTTGAGATCCTATATATAGTGCACAGGGTTAGCATAGCCAAGCAGCTGGGGAAAACCTGTCTGTGCAGCTGCTGCAGGAGGAGACAGACGTCCACGGAGAGGTGAGAGAAGAGAGAGCAAGGGAGGATTTGTACATTTTTGTCTCTTCTGGGACTTTAAGGAAAGGAAAAAAAAGGAATCATTCCGGCTCCTCTGTTTCTTGACTGTAGGAGAGCCACCTGTTTGGAGATGTGTGGGTGTGTGCGGTGTGTGCTGAGGAAGGGGTGGAGGGGGGCTGGGGGGGGGGGTGGGGTTACAGTGTATGGGTCTGATGGTGTGTTTGTGGCTTGCAAAGGTGTCTACATGTTAGAGCACGGACAGTGTGGGATAGTGCTGTTTAGTTGTATTATAAATATCATCTCTCTGCGGCAAGCAGTTGTATAGCGTGCACATGTGAGTGCCATTATGTCTAAAGCAGCACATGTTGTAGACACATGTTCACATGATCACTTGGACACCCTGGGAGAGAGAAAACCGTGTGGTGCTTTGTCAAACAAATTGATTTTGCTTGTTTCTGTGGGTGAGCTTTGACGTTATCGGCTCTGGTAACCTGAGCTTTTCCTGGTTCCAGCTTGCCAAAGGGTTGCCAGGTGTGGGTGATGAATATTAACCCTATCATGACTGATTGACACTTGCTCACCATGGTAAGAGGTTATAGACCACTCTGCAATTGTTGCATGGCCTTTGGTTAAAACCCATGGTGTGTAAAATAGTTATCCCCTGCATTTTCACTTTTGGTCAAGACACATTTATTTACCTTTAACTTCCTGCCTTTGCCTTATATCTGATAGGCTACCATACAAAGTGGGTGATAAGAGAGTGGATGGAAATTTAAATGCAACTTTATTTGCAAACCTACTCTACTTTGTTGTGCTGCTGATATACAGTGCATTGCACTATAGGTGTCACAAATTCACATCACAAAAGATAGACAAAAATACATTGAAATACATAGTGTATTTTACTCTTGGGTAAGAACTACTACACATTTTTAGTGATTTTGGAGTGCTTCCCTTGTTGCTTCACACTGCTTACACTAACTGTGCCGTCTGTGTTTCAGAAGCATACTGTTGCTGCTCCTGCAAGTGTAAAACATATCACTTCCCATGTGCAGGATTTTGTTTTTGCAAGAACACAGCAAGGTGTTTAGAAGTTTACAGCCTTAGAAGAGCTCTGAGTGTCTGGTGTAACAAGGGGGAATTTCTGTCGGGTTGTAGTCTGCTTGGATAGAAAATGGGCTAAATTATAGTTGCTGTTAAAAAAAAAAAGAAAAACTTTTATCGCAAAGTTCACAGAGTTTCTTGTCTTGTCTCAGAGAACATATGTGAGTTTTTGCGGAGACCTCTTTATTAAGTCTCTTTGATGAGTAGAATGGAAATTGCTGAAACAAGGGAGAAAATCAAAGCTATCCCCAGACTGCCAGCTACTCAGCAATTGCTTTAATTCCTCTGCTGGATATGGATGTGATGCTATACATGCAAGTGTGTGTCAGTGTGTGTGTTTGTGTGTGTATGTGTATGTGTGTGTTTGTAAGTGTATGTGTGTGTGTAGGTTAGATGCACACAGTTCATATGCCCGCAACATGCATATGTTAGAATGTATGGTTGTGTGGGTGGGTGACAGACCAAAGTAGAAATATGGCAGGAAGAGAGAAGGAACTGGTGCTTTGACAGGTCTGTTCGAATCTCTCTTTGCAGCATTTTGCATTGTGTATGTGCTGTAACTTTCCCTTTTCTTCTCTCATCCCTCTCTTCATCCCTGTAATTAACCACACCCCACGTAGAAGGTGTAGAAATCAGAGCATCAACGGGGCAACTCACACACACAGACCAACAGTAATTGCGCTCCCGTTCTTCGTCATTCTTCCATTTCCTCTTCGTTTTCTCCATCTCCATGCGGCAGACTACTTGTCTGTGCCAGCTGACGTTCAGTTGGAAGCCAGAGGCTGAGAAAGAGAGAGGCAGCAAAAAAAAAAAAAGAGAAAAAGATAGGGGAAATGAAACTTGTGTTTTCAGTCTCATGGCTGATTTCCTTGCTCCTCTCCTGAGATTCTGAGTGAGTCTGGCAGCTAAAAGACGGCCTTCTTGACTAATCCAAATGTTCCCCGGGATATACAGACGGTGCAGAGACGGCCTCACAGGGGTGTGGCAGCATGCATCCAGAGGCTCGTACGTGCACCAACATGTGAAGATGGACAGAGTTGGACATCAGATGATCATTTAATAGAGTTAAATGCACACAGATAATCATGCATTTGCACACTTACTCCAGATCGCATATACTCATACTCACTCCCCCTCATTTTCACTGTATGTGTGTATCCATGCATAGCTTTTTCTCTACCGTGAGGCTCCACTGCCAATCCCACAGAATGTACAGATTGTCGATGCTGTGCTGTGTATTGTGTGTAGTGTGCACACACACACCAATACACCAACTTTTCATTGAGGTTGAAACAGCAAATACATTAGATAGCGTTTGTTTGCAATAGTCGTGTGGCGGCTTACATTCAGGCAATTCAAAGGGCATCAGATATGTTAGATGTGATACTTCATTGCTACTTTTTATCATCCTGACACTCCATACCTGAAAGAGAGCAGTTTCTATAGCAACCCCATCATCCCCTCCCCTCACCCACACCCCCTGCGTATGTGTGTGTGTATGTGTGCATGTGTGTGTGTGTTCCCGCAACCTGTGTAGCTCTAAAGACAAACACATGCCTGAATATGAGTGAGTGCCGTATTGATTGCTTGCATACACGCCATAAGTGTCGATGTCATTTAGCCTGCGGGGGAAAGCAGAGAGGGAAACAATAAAGGAACATTTCCCCCGCACATTCGCTGGCAGCTTTTCAAGATACACAGAAGTTATATGAAAGGAAAGACACAGAGCACTGCAGAGGGGGAAAAAAGCGAAACGAGGAGGGTGGGGCAAAGAGGCAAAGTGAGAGGAGAAAAAGAAGGAATATCCGTAGTAAATGGCTGACTGATTCAAGTCTAAACACACACACAGTGCAAGGGAAGAAAAAAAAAACACGAGTAGGACTTAATTTATCCTGTCAGGCAGGTGCTGTAGTCATTCTATTCCGAATGAATCCCTATCGAATGGAAAGAATGGGCGCAGATGGGGATTTTTGAGGAAATAACCAAGTGTATTTTGAGAGTTTTCCCGGGCTGTGCACATGCATTGCTTCCTCCATCGGTTTACCAAGTAGCAATTAAGGACACGTGTACAGAGTCCATTGGACGATGTCGCTAAAAGCCTCTGTGACCCTCAACCAAGTTATACGACATTGTTTATGGTCTTGGCACACGTGGAGGACAGTGTCGCAGATCAAAGTGCCCTCTGAAAAACACAATTTCACCATGGCTCTGGCAGGCTAGGTGAGCCCTTTAGCACAGGATCATGCTGATAAAAGGCCTGTTAATTCCACCGCACTAATTGTCTCCCACTGTCACCTGTAATTTTTTTTTGTCCTGCTTGGGCTCCTCTCTCTCTCTCTCTTTCCCTCCCATGATCACGCTTTCCCCTCAGTCTGTTCCTCTAAATAACTTCCTGATTACATTCGCTTACCTAAATGGTACCTGTCGTGTGCCTCTGTCTCCCTCTGCATTTTCCTTCACTCAACCGTCCATTCTCTTCTCCTCCTTTTCAGTCCCCTGTGGTTTGCGTCTGGAAGGGCTTGAATGATTTAACATAGGACAGAGGCCTTCGGTGGACTGAACACCAAGGGCGACTAGATGGAGGGAAAGTGGGAGAGGAGTACACAATGTCAGACAGACCAGCCTGTTCAGATACAGATGACATGACAGGACCTGTGCTCCTGTAACTGTCACCTATTGCTCTGTGCCACTGAGTCCCGCTCACCTGAGACCTGAAACCCAGTCAAACGCGTCTGCCGTGCAGTGTTGCAAGAGACATCATAGACACATCTCCATATGTCTGCCAAAGAAAACCTAAACTGAGGCAAAAATGCAGATTAGCAGTCACCCATTATTTTCCCTGCTTTGTTCCCAATGTAGTGATAGGGCTTTCCTGGTGTCTGTCTTCAGTTCACATAGGGCAAAGGCAGGGCATTCACCTTGGACAGATTGCCAGTCTGACACACACACACACACACACACACACACACACACACACACACACACACACACACACACACACACACACACACACACACACACACACACACACACCTTTACACATACAAATGGTAAAGGCACAAAACACACATACACACACGCCCACATGCACTCACACACAGACACACAGACACACAGACACACACACACACACACACACACACACACACACACACACACACACACACACACACACACACACACACACACACACACCCAGAGGCATTTGCCCTTAACATGCATGCTTCTGGACTTTTGGAGGAAACAGGAGAACCCAGACAAACTCCACACAGAAAGGGTAGTCCAACAAGGCATTCGAACCTGGGACCTCAATGCAGTGAGCCAGATGTACTATTGATGCAAACTAATGTAGATTACAGTTAGTTTTTGTACAAACCATTTGGACAAACCATTTCTGTACTCTGATGATGCTAACCAGACGTTCTGTTCCTCCTCCTTTAAGAGTGTTTTGTAAAATCCATTGTGTCTTTATCCATTTTTTTTCTTTTTCGGCAAGACACTCTCCAGACATCTGTGAGCTCGACGAGACGGAAGTCAGTGAGAGATTAAACTGCAGCCTTGCATGTTTTGTAGTCATGGTAGCAGTCCAATTTTTTTTCTCCCCATTTTTTCCCCAAGCTGCATTATTGCGCAACTCAAAAAGGGGACAATTTGGAAGAATCTATTAATGCTCTCCTAATGCAGATGAAATTTGTTTTACACTTATTCTACATAACACATCATTTTAAGATATCAGACTGATAGGATGGTAACATAAAACAGTGCATACAGAAAAATGTCGATACGTAAAGCTGCGCAACCTTCATTTTCTGCAGAGCTCGGGGAACACCCAGGCAACTCCCCGTTAGTTCACTTTCTGTTCAAGACTTAAATGAGAGAAGTGCTCATGGACCTCAGTGCCTGATGAATAAAACACAAAATATCAGAATGATTTCTGAACTCTACTGGCAGACAATGGAAAGATGCCAGCACTTGCATAATGTTCTCCCAGGTCTTTGTCTTTGTTTGGAGACGGTCTGCGGCATTTCTGAAACATTTGCTGAGTGTAATGTGCAAGTTTTGTACTGTTGTGGTAGCAATGCAGAAGTGCCCACATTTATCCTCATATGCCCTTTTTGTAACAGGATATGCATGCACTAGGTGCCGTTTCATTGATTTTTTTTCCTTGTATGGATCTATTGTAAACCCCCATTGTAAGCGGCTGTGAGGAAGCCTCTGCTAAGGCTCTGTCGGTGTATTTCTAGCATACTGTACGTTTTTGCAACTGTGCAATGGGGTCAGATGTAAATTATTTAGCACTTGTGCAGTATGTTTTGCTGCAGATTGGGGTCACGTGAGTGCGCATCTGGGGGTATTATGTGTGTGTGCGTGTGAATTTATAGAAATGTGTATGAGGAAGTGTGCGGCTGGATGTGCTTGAGCATTTATATGTAGACTTGTGCATGTGTGTTTGTATGTGTGTGTCTACACACTTGAGTATTCTGAGCATGGGGGTCCATCCAAGCATTATGTGAGCACGAAGGCCCATCGAAGCACATGTAATCCCTAACCAGCTCTTGGGCTCCTCATTAGCATTACACTGATCTTCCTCAGAACTTCTTTTTCCAGCCCTCTGATATTCTCTGCGTGGCCGTAGGGAACAATAGGTCCTGTTCACATCAAATGTGTTATGTCATCGATGTGACTGGAAGCTTTGCTGCCCACGTCATGGGAGCCCTACTTCACTCTCTCTGCTTGCTCCCACAGTATGTGCACACAGCTTTCACACACACTCAGACACACACACACACACACACACACACACACACACACACACACACACACACACACACACACACACACACACACACACACACACACACACACACACACACACACACACACACACACACACACATATACACACACACTTCAATATGCGCACTACCCATGCCCTAATATTCCCTTAGGGGCATGAGTTTTCTCAAGAGAGGCCAATGTTTTCCCTGGAGCACTTTCCACATACAGTACAGCTGGAGCACCTCTACATCGCATATGTAGTTCAAAGTCAAGCTTGATATGCTCAAGCAGGCTCCCTTTCTCCTCAACACCATTCAGATTTTCCTATCGGATTTAAATCCATTTACAATGCTTCAGTTAAGTCAATAGATAAAATAAACTATTTGTCAATAGTTACTTTTATTAGCTGCAGTAATAAAAACAATTAGACAGCAAGAAAAACCTTGTATTGAAAGGTAGACTCACATACTTACAGCTCGAAACGAGCTGCAGCAAAACTCAACAACTGGACATCTGCACCAGACCAGTGTTTTCTCTGGAGGCCTTCCCACACAGTCCAGCTGGAGCAACTCCACATATCATATGTAGTTCACAGTCAAACTCGATGTGCCCACAAAAGCTTCCTCTTTCTCCATGCCATTCAGACCACTTTCAATTTGGACATAGATCCATTTACAGCATACAGTTAACTGTGATGAAATGCTAAATGCCACTGTAATCACCTTTAATGAGCCTTATACATCTACATTTGGTCATTTAGCAGATGTGTGTATCCAAGGCCACTTACATGGGAGAAAAATCATTGTCAGTAATGTTTCTTTCATTAGCTGCAGTAATGGAAGAAACCAAGTGGATGCATGGTTCGCACTGTTACCTTGCAGCAAGAAGAAGTTGGTTTAACTCCCAGGTTTAACTCCTGGCCTTTCTGTGTGGAATTTACATATTGTCCCAGTGTTTACATGGGTTTTCTCTGGGTATTTAGGTTTCTTCCCACAGTCCAAAACATGTATATGGACATTGTTTGGAGACTCATTGCCCCCAGGTGGAACTGTGAGAGTAAATGGATGGATTGACATTGTGAACTCTTAGCGATCAAAAACTTGAACCATATTGTCAGACAAGGTCATTATGTCATGTTTTACAGCTCAAGTGTCTTATATAAGATGAGCTGTGTCAGAGTTAACAACTGGGCCTCTGTAACAATCCACTTCTTCATATTAACCAGTGGGAACGTATACATCTATCTACACAACCCTACCTTTGCCTGTAAGTAATTTAATTGTCTAGTCTGAGCAACAGGAAAGTGGTATTAGAGTCGGTTTGACTAGCGCAGTATCTGCAGCTCTCTTGTTTTCCTCTGCGAAACAAAACCAGTAGTTTTGAACTGTCATGGATATATTTTGCAAAAGTGGCTTGCATTACACTGCTTCCACATATGCTGATCACAAAGGTTACAGCATCCTGTTGCTTGCAAATGTCCAGTAAATTTCAGTGCACGTGTGTTGGCTGCATGCATGCTGTTTGTTTAATTAGTGCAGTGTTAGCTTTTTTGTTGACTCTTCTACTTGTTTGACATGTGAACATCCGCGCTCCTTTGTTACCCCATGGTCACATGTCCCACAGCATCTGCAGAGGCTCAAAAGCAACCTCCGTATGAACCACGTAACAAGCACACAAACACAAAGATAAGGACAAACATTACGGAGATGAAGCGGAGCCCGCGATGAGTAACAGGGGAAGCGACAGAGGAGGTCGGACAGTGAGGTGAACGAGGATATGTGTTACGTGCAGGAGAAGTTAATCTCTCCTGACGGTAGCACTGGCCTCTCCATGCCTCTCCTCTGTCTTCTCTCCTGCATGAAGCTCTGGATCGTCTCCTACTCTGTGAGAGGCACGCAGTGGATTGCACATGCGCTCTACAACACACACTCACACTTGTGACATGATTTAGAAGAGCCATTTGAACAAAACACCAGCTTTAAGTTAGATTTTTTTCTCAAGAGAAGAGTTTAGCAAAAAAAGGTCAACTTCATATCCTGTCAGGCTTATTATCTGAATATACCCCTTGATAAATTCCTCAAATATTGATTTTTATGAAGCACTGTTCACTATTTATTTCCTAGTAAGAGGGTTTTGCATGTACATCCAATTTCTGTTGTCATGTTGACCTGATGTGGACTCATTTGGACTTGAGACATTGTTAACATAAAACGTCCAGGAGTGCGTAGGCCGGGTTTTCATTCAGGCTCCTGTTGATCCACGTTATTAAATCTGCAGGGGTGAGTCACATGTTTCACATTCAAACATTATTCTTATTATTTACATATCCGCTAACAACAGGGGGTTCCCTCAAATTGCTGGCACAGCAGACACTGTGTGGGAACTCGCAGTCTTAACTTAACAGAGTGGGTATGAGTGTACGTGAGGCAATTCTTGCCGGATGAATCATTTCTTTTCAGGGAATTTGAATCCTTAAGATTCAGATGAGAGGTCTGGAACGAGCTTAAGGCTAATGCATGCCCGGAGATGCTGGTTATGCAACTCATTCAAGCTTGGATGCACACCAACACACACATACACAGACACTACCATTTTTCCATGGCCTTTGGGAATATTACACTTCATTTCTTCGGGGTTGACCCCTCTCCATAACCCTAATCACTACTTGCTTATCTCTTTCCTTAACTTTGACTTGATTGCTCTTTCCACAGTTTAATGGGTCACGTTGCTGGGACCAACCCCTACAATGTGGTCGCTGTTATCTCACAACATGAGTAATACATGCCCACACATGCATGCACACGCAGACACAAATTCTAATTCAGGCTTCACTACATTGGCATGACATCCATGTCCACATCCATCCATCTATTGTCTTACCTTGCCACTTCATGTCTTATCTATGTAGTAGTGGTCTGCTGGAGCCAATCTCCAGTCTACATGGGGTGTAGGCGGGGAATGCTCTCCGGACAGGTCCAGTCCATCACAGGAGATACACACACACAAGCACATACACTATTCACAAATTTAGAGTCTCTAAACATGCATGTTTTTGGACTGTGGGAGGAGGAGAAAACACAAGCATACATGGGGGATGCAAACTGACTGACTGTCTAACCTGAGTTTACTCTTATTTAAAGTGGTTGCAGAGGTTGTGTGGTCGCAGTTACATAAATCTTTGTCTATCACAGACACACACACACACACACACACATTCGCTCATTTGCATCACAACTGAGGCGACCACACACCTATGATTTATGAATGAGGCACCTGAAGAGCTGTATTAGTGGCATAGGTTAGAGAAATGTCAACAAATAATGAAGCCGACACATAGAGGTGAATATATTGAGAAAATGTTGATGAATTATCTATGGGTGACATTATGTTAACTGTCACTGTGTGCGCACTTCATGATGAGCAAAAGGATAAGCTGAGAAATCCAAAAGGTCACTGTCCAACAGGGCACATTTGAACACTGCCTGACTTGAAGCTTAAAGGAAATGACAATCGAAGGAATGTTCTGTTCAGCCACTCTTAAGTAGCAATTGCTGCCTTGTGTACATGTTGTAAATCACAGGTAATGCACAGTATAAAGCGCCTTATTAGCAACTGATTTCCAAAGACTCTGTACTTTAGACTAGCAGTCTGCCAAACAAGCTGATATTTGACTGATGATTAAGTGGGATTGAAGCCGAACACTCTTTTGTGGAAAAAAAAGTGCCTACTAAGCCCTTCAGAGGACAAACCTTGTGTGTTATATATATTTCATCTTTTATGCTGCAGCCAAGACCTTGCCAGTGCTACATAATAAATCTTTAAGATGCCCCATCATTTACATAGCCAATTCCTTAAGTGGGGATGTAAGAGTGCCAATGTACAGCTGCCTTAAAAGTAGAATCAACCTTGAAAGTTTGTCCTGTTAGTCGTTTGCTGTTCACTAGTGTTTGGGATCATCAGTAAATAATTATACTGAGGTTGGAGTGAGGGTGTTTCTGTTTCTCAGTGGGTTTTCTCAGCTCTCAGTCGATTTGAGACTCTGTATTGTCTCTAGGTGTGTGAGTGGAGCAGTGGACAGTGTGTGTGTGAGATGGACTGATTACCTGTCCAGGGTCCAACACTCCCCACAAAACAAGTTAGTAAGGTTAGTAAGATATCTTGGCAATACTTTTCAGGCTCAGTTCATCTTAACTGCAGAAAGGTCAGACCCTCCAAAGGCTTCTTTTTATTTTATCCCCATAGCTGTATGCTTTAAAATATTAGTGTAAGTGAACTGACCCACAGTCAAGACAAAGTGGGTTTCCATGTAGATTTCATACTGCTTGCCTTAGAGGAGCTGTCCATGGTCCTGACAGCTCCTCACAGAACAGTAGCTCTTAAATTCTTTTCTGATCTGAACCATGGCATCTCATTGTACAAACAATATGCGTTGGAGTATTTGTGAGTTTGAGTTTGTGTTTGAGTATTTTCACATGCATGTTAATTCTCAACACCTGTCTGCTGAAGGTTTTTAAAAGGGAACAATATATATACAGATATTAAGATGTACAGTAAGGAAATGAAATCAGAATATACTCAGAATAGCTATATCACATGAGAATGTCCTAATTTTGCCACTTTTGCAAAGAGACCTTGTTCTTTGGGACTAGACAATCACCACTGAATTAATTCTAATGATAATGAGTGATGCGGCTAATAATGCATGCATTAAACTGAGTCAGTATGGTAGCATCAGCAAACTATTCCCCTACATAATTCATGTCTATTTGACATTGTTTCCTGGTTAGGCCCCTCACGCACACAGACTGTGGCCCTGCATCCTCCCAGTGTGAAAACCACTGCATTAGACAGCACTGGAAGGGCTGCTGATGTTGCAGCAGCCATTAGTGGTGGGACAACAGTCATAGCCCTGACTCCATTTACCCGTTCTCCCACCACAGAAGTGCAGAATAATCTTTGACACGCAGCAGTCGTTGTGCACACACACACACACACACACACACACACACACACACACACACACACACACACACACACACACACACACATACACACACACCCACACACCATGCAGTCGTCTTATTAAACCACTCTGAACAAATGTGTAGAGGCTGGCAGCTCGGGGAGTTATCTGTTTATAATATCACAGTGTGATAATGAGATTGAAATAATCTGATACAGCGGCGTGAAGTCTTTTGTTTGAGGATCAGTTTGAATGGCCAGTCTGCACTGTACTTAATGCAACTTACAAGTGAAACCAGAGAGCGGGGCATTGCTTCTTCCCATCCCATCCCTGGGTTGAGACTGAGGTTAGGCTGTGCAAAAAGTAAATTTAACTCTCATAATATAACGCACACACTTAACGTTACTTATATAGAAACAACTCTACTTTGTGGTTGAATGCAGCAAAACCTGTTGCTAAAGCATGTTGCAGATCAGATCCTATATTTCTCTCTCTATATTGCTCATAGATCTTCCCTCATTGAAATTAAAGGGCACGTGGTACATCTGTTGGCCCACGACTTCGCTCCTGCTCCCACTAATGACAACAGATGCTGTCAGTGCCTTCTCGCCACCGTTCCAAGTGGAACAAAGTGTTCCCACTGTAACATCTGATTAATGACGATCCCGCAGCGAGTTGAGGGAGAACAGTCCCCTACCCACAATCCCATCTCCAGTCAGCAGAAGCCATCGTAGAATCTCTGCACCCACAATATCATCTGTCATCTATTCTCCCACAACAAACTAACTGCGGCATCTACTGGTTTAGTCCTACTCCAACACTATGTTGAGGTATTTAACATAAACTGCTTGACCCAAAACCCAGTCAAAGCACGCTGAAGATCCTGCGCTTGTAATTTTCCTGTTGGCTTGAACGAGGCAAGATCTGAATGTTGCAATTAATTCCCATTAAGGGATTTTCTGTTAAGTGGCACATCCGCGATTTGAAAGCCTAATCACATCCTTAAATACATCTGCAGCCTGCGTCAATGTAAAACACAGCATATTTAGCATTTAAAGCCTCTACTTCTAAAAGCAGTGATGTGAGCGGAGCTAAAATGGCATTTGATGAAACAAGGCTGCGGTTCTCTCTGTAGTGAAAATAATATACATCTTATGCTGTTCCCATTCATTTTAAAGCAGTTTTGAACAGTGAGATTTGTCTTGAGATTCAATAATGCACTGCTCTACTCGCAGGGATTGCACCAGTAAAAATAAATATTTCTGTGCAGTCATAGGGTTCAGGATGAGAATACACCCTGGTCTCCACACACTCCACACTCTCCACACACAACTAGGGGCCACTTGGAGTCTCAAATTGGCTGAAAACATGCATGTTTTTGGTCTGTGGGGGAAACCAGAGTACCTGGAAAAACCCACACAGACACTTAGAGAACAGCCAAAGTCTGTACACAGAAAGATCGATCCAACCAGGGAGATGGACCAAGAAGTGCACTAACCACTCACCACCATGTTGCCTAATAAACATCTCATTTTCTGACTTACTTTTGGCCTAATTACTGGAGTGACTTACTGATGCGGGCGAGAGCAACTGAGGTCACATAAGAGAAGACTGCATTTTACTTTCACAGACTTGTTCATGCAGTGATGCATGATTTTACAATAACCAGTAGCAACGCCTCAATCTAATTTGTCATAATTGTGTTATTAATGGTACAGCTCGTCCCCTTCCCTCCAACACAGCCCGAGTGAAACATCCTTTCGGGGCTCTTGATGAACGAGTGAAGATTGCCGTAATTTTAGTACACAACAAAATGTGTCTCCTGAGATTCAGATAGTTTCCTGCCTGTAAACAGGAGAACACAGGCTGTCAAAGCTGCAGAGATTTCTTAGATCCCTCCTGCAGCTTCTCCACAATCTTTGCACACAACCAAGTGAGCAGGTGCGGCTGCTGCTGCTCTGGCTGTCATCTGCTCTGTTCAGCTTTGTCGACTGAGCTAAACAGGCTCCAATCAACGTTTGTTCAGGCATCAGCTCCTCATTGTGAGCCGCTCTTTACTCGCCTGGGTTTGCTCTCAAAGGCAAATTGATACGTGGACTGATACAGTGAGGCTCAGCGCTGCATCATCTCTCTTAAGAAGATCAAAAACGCTTGACTAAAAATATGTTTTTTGATGCAGAAATCATCTAAAATGCAAATATGACTTGGAAAAAAAATAAAGCCTTCAGAAGCCTACAGATGACATGGAGGGGAAGACTGCAGAGAGCAAACAAAACACACAAACAACAAAATGCAAAAAGTGCTCTGATTAGCTTGTGTCCTTATGCTAAGCTAACTTTCTCCTGGCTAATTTATTTCGAATGAATGGTGTGAGGGAGATATCGACCTTTCAATCAAACTCAGGAAAAAACGCAAAGCAAAGCAAAATCTGAACAGACACGTTATTTATAACCTACTTAAAACAACAATTTCAAGGACTTGGACACTGCTGCTACTTTTCTGCATATACCTAATGTATATTCTATGGACAACTTGTTATCTTGTTATTTATTACTTGCCTATAAACGACCCATTCAAGGAGTCCAACATCACTGCAGGCACTGTTTACAACTGCTGCTGCTCCTTGCATTGATCCTCAGTAAATTTACACCGATGCTCGCTGCCTCTTTCCTTGTTTATCTGTCCGTCTGTCTTTCTATCTATCTATCTATCTATCTATCTATCTATCTATCTATCTATCTATCTATCTATCTATCTATCTATCTATCTATCTATCTATCTATCTGTCTGTCTGTCTGTCTGTCTGTCTGTCTGTCTGTCTGTCTGTCTGTCTGTCGGTCGGTCGGTCGGTCGGTCGGTCGGTCGGTCGGTCGGTCGGTCGGTCGGTCGGTCGGTCGGTCGATCGATCGATCGATCGATCGATCGATCGATCTATCTATCTATCTATCTATCTATCTATCTATCTATCTATCTATCTATCTATCTATCTATCTATCTATCTATCTATCTATCTATCTATCTATCTATCTATCTATCTATCTATCTATCTATCTATCTATCTATCTATCTGTCTATCTGTCTATCTATCTATTTATTTCAATGTGGTGTAAAGAGGTGTAAAAGCCATTATAAATAAAGCTCTGACTACTTTAGTAGTTAGTGGCAAAAATATCTTGTGCTTAAAATAGTTTAAAAGAGTAAGAGAGAGTGAGAAAAATGGGCCATTTTTCCGAATTATGCTATTTGAGGTGTGAATCATTGTTGTGCACTGGTTTGTACGTGTGTGTAAGTGTGTGAAGGATACGGTGGTGAGTGGGGAGCGATAGCGAGACAGAGGACAGAAGAGGAAGGAAGAAAGAAGTTGTCAGAGCGAATTAGTCATTAGTGGCGTTAAGGTCTCTCCTCCTAGCCTCTCCAGTCTCTCGGCACGCACATATGGATCTCCAATTTAACAGCCACGCTCAGATTCACACATACACACACGCACGGCACATTTTTACAAAAACACGGGTCCGCACAGATGTCCCTGCAGTGCTTCAAATCCCCTGTCAAGTTGTTTTTCCTTAAGAGAAGGTCTAATTATTGGATTTTGCATATTCAAACCAGATTTCTCTGTTTATTCGTGCTTATTGGGAGGTTTCAATTGGCACACAGATATGCGTGTTGTATCCCTTGGCTTTGCAGTATAGCACTGTGTTTACAAGATGTTACGGAGTGTTAAGCAGAGCTGTGAATGTGTGATTCAGTGGAAGTGGGAGGAAGTGGAAAAGCAGACACCGTTTGGGAGGCCCATAAAAAGCAGCCTTTAAAAGGTCACTGTCCTTTCTTTGTCTCTGTTTCTCCTTTTGTTGTCATGCTCTGCGTAAACTTTGTTTTTCTGGAATTATAGCCCCATCTGCTCATCAGTTTTCACCTCTTTTTATAAATCTCCTTATTTTTTCCTCCCCTGATTTGCCTTCACTTCCCAGTGTCAGATTGACTACGAGGTTGTGTCCGGGGGTGCTGCTGCAGAAGACGGCTGCATGTGGCACCTCCTGACGTGCCGGGTCTCCATAATTGCCGGTCAGAGGCATAAGAAGGCAATCATTTATGGCTGCTACTGTAGCTAGGTGTGGCTCAGTACACTAAGAGCCCTGTAGTCTGCAGTGATGTGCTGTGGCGACAGCATTACACAATAAGAGCAGCGAGTGAACTCACTCACCAGTCTCTGTTTCTTCCTGTCCTTGTCTGTTCTCTATCGGTGTCTCGGTTTGATTGTGTCTTCCTGCGACAGGCCTGGCTGTCTCTCTGCCTGCACACAAAGAGATGGATGAACCTGGCTGGCCCCTCACTTTGTCTGTTTTTCTCTCTTCTCCCCTCGCCGAGGGTTTATTGAGTTCCTCGATTTGTGCTGATAAATTAGATCATAAACCTCTGAGCTGCACAATCTTTTGTTGGGCGGAAGCCGGCATGCGAGCCACGGGCTCCTTTTTATCTTGAGTATATCATAGCAATCAGCAGCAGGGGCCCATATTGCATGCATGCAAAATTAACAGTTTTGCGACACAGTTGTGTTGGATAGCACAAGAAGCTCCCTGGTTGAAATCCCAGTCAGATTCAGGGTCTGTCTGTGTGGATTTTGTATGCTCTCCCTGAGTCTGTGTGTTTTTTCTGGCTTAGTCCAATCTCCTCCCACAGTCCAAAAACATGCATTCAGGTAGATTATTACACTTACATTGTCCTGAGTGTGAGAGTGAATGATGTGTGTGTGTAATGCGATAGACTGGTGACCTGTCTGTGCTGGAGATGGGTACCAGCATGAATAAATAAAAGAGTTGCATTTTAAAGAGTTAATACAGTTAGATTACTCACAAATCAACATTTTGTCCGCTTATGCAGTTTGTACAGGTGAAATGGAAGGTGACTGAATTGAATCTTATATCTCAGGCTATGAATCTCATTATTTTTATGCGGAGACATTATATTTAGATCAGGAACATGCTCTGACAGAAAACCTATAGATCTCGATGCCACCATTTTACTCTGATGACTGATGAGCAACAAACACAAAAGCAGTCGTTGACTCCAATTGCTTTTTGTTTAATGGCAGAGCTGCCCGGAGACATCACTTACCCGCATATTGCAGTCAGGATGCAGTGAATGACAATCAGCATTATGAGCAGGGCACTTGCATGAAGTGGTATTATGTGCCGGGATATGACCAGTCGCAGTGAAATCACTCTTGGCTGCTCCGAGCCGCGATAAGAGGAGAGCATTGGCCTAGTTTGAGTCTGGCGTAATTATGTAATGCTTGAGTACCTGCAGCACCGGCGGCATGACAACTTCTGAATGTGAGTCTGGGTGGCGGTGGGAGCGCAGACAGGACCTACACACCTCTCTCCAATCCTTCCATGTGATCTGCAACTTAATCCCAGCCTGAACTCGCCAGGTTGCCCACATTATGCACTCATTTGCTTACTTTGCATTCATCTGACGCATTCGGCTCCCATCCTTTCATCTCATCATTTTTTCCCCTCCTTAACCCTTTTCCCACTTCCCATCCCTCTTTCTCCATCCTCATTCCTCCCTCATCAGCGACCCCTCCCTCCTCCTCATGTCCCACCCCACCCCTCCCTCTGTAGAGCTCTCCCCCTTTTATTCCTTATGCCATGTACCAAATGGAGGCTGACAGAATGCAACTGTGGGTCTCGTCCTCCAGCAGCATCTCAGAGGAAAGCTTAGCCTCCCCCCTCCACACACACATAGGCACACACACACACACACACACACACACACACACACACACACACACACACATGCACACAGACGTGCACAGACGGAGGGAGGGATCGTCACTAACCTGAGTCTTTCATCTGTCGCTTATGTAATAGTTTTAAAGATGAAGTTACGGCGCGTGGCTCGCATACGCGACGCAGTCGGGCATCAAAGTCTTTGCAATGAGGAAGATGACATATCGCAACATGACAACATATTTAAATATCTTTCCTCTCTCCCGTTTATCCGTCAGAAAGTGAAGCTCCATGCTGCCCTACAGGAGAAAAATCGCTTGAACCTCGAGCTGATCAACCACCACCTGAAGGCAACCAAGTATGAACAGGTATGGCGTCATAACAGAAATATCCATCAGTGGTCTTGTGCTCTCATGCTGGAATCTATTGTATTTTGCAGGGTTAGTCATAAAGGGAAGGCCTATCGCATGCATACACACACACACACACACACACACACACTTGTAAACATTCGTCGTTATAGCTATAATCTATGATCTGTCTCTGCAGATCAAATGACCTGCAGCCTTGTTATCAGCATCCCTGGTGTTATCATGCGTTTCCTGCTCATATTCTTTATTGCTTTCCACAGACAGGATATATACGTGTGTACGTACTATCCCTGTGTGGCTGCTGGGAACGCCAGCCAGACTCTCCCACTTCACACATGCACGTACAAACACGCACACTCGGGCTCAGACGGAGACAGTCTGCGATGGTAGGCGATTAGTTACTCTGGCGCTAATAGTGACTCTCGCAGAGGGGGCAGATTTGACACTAGTCCAGGGACTCTGCTCTGAGCTTTTTGCTCCATCGCGCCGCACAAAAAGACGCCATCTGTGTGGCCGGCAAGGTGGTCACGGAGTAAAAAGTGTGTGTGTGTGTGTGTGTGTAAGAGAGGGGGGGGGTCCTCCAGACCAGCTATTGACACAGCATGACAGAAAGATGTGGCAAGGAAGGTCAAAGACAACATGTTCATGGACAGAGGATGGAGGATCAGAGACAAAAAAAAAACAAAAACGCAGAACTTAAGAGGACGAAAATCGAGAAAGCTGTGATATTTGAATCACAGATCATGGATAATATACAAAAATATTCAATAAGATAGAATGCAATGAATATCATTCAGTCCAATGGATATTTGAACCAGGAACCAGTCCACCAGTCCACCATGTTGCCAGTATTAAGATTATTTCATCGGTAAACTTGTTCAACTGTAACAGGTGATTGGCTCTGAAAAGATCATCCATGAAAGACACCATCATTCACAAGCACTGTAGGATATTACTACATCGACTTTGTAAAACATTCTTTTTAGAAAATGATCAAGTTCTCCCTTTATTTACATTTCACACAACATTTGGTTTTTACACTGTACATATCACCAAATGCGTGCTGATTTTGGGATTTGTTTCTTCATTTCTGTTTATTCAAGACTCTGGAGCAGACCTAGTTTATGTGATAAGTGTCTTGAGATAACATTTGCAGTGACTCGGCACTTTAAATAAAGTTTAATTGAACTGAATCATATTGTCTGGAGGGCATTTGTCAGCACAAGACTTTAAGAGAACGAATTTGTGTCTGACAGTCTGAGAAGAAAAATAATTCCTTGTCGGCTTGTAGTATTTCTGGTTGGGCTGGCTCAGGGCTCACTCTTATTCTGTTTACATTTAAGAAGATTGGACTTTCACTTGTGCTTTTCAGTGTTTTTTTTGTTTTTGTTTTACTTAATATCATTTCTTTATACTTCAGACATTGGGTGAATCATAGAAAGCAGCATTGTGGCGCTCTCTTGAAAATAAGTATTCCTGGTTTTCAACACTTTAAAATAATGAAACGAATTATCGTCATTACGCCGTTTCTCCTGATGACGGTACTAAAGCTCCTGACTTCAGCTCTGAAATCCACAACATAAATTAGCAGGCTTATCTATTGTGCACTCATCTGTTATGTTAGTTAATGAGATGACTGGTGTGTGGCTGAGGGATGGCACCGCTGGATCCTGCGAGGCCACCTTTAGAGGAACCAGCTTAGCTCCAGGCCTCTGACTGATGAGGAAACGAGAGACAGAACACTCAAGTCAGCAGCTCTGTCTCATCAAGGCTAAATGGAAATGCGCTGATTAATTTCTCTTTAGACTTTGAACTCCCAATCAACCCTCCAGCCAAAAAAAAAACCCTCAGCCTCTATTCATAAATGTAAAAAGTAGGTCTGCTGCGAGAACAAACCTCATGAAAATTTCATGCTCTCTCCTCTTTAAAAAAAAATTACAAAATAATGGTTAGAGTTTGAATCTCTTCCAGAAAAACAAAGGAAATTAAAGCATGTTCCCTCACTCTGTTGTGTGTGTGTCTTTTTTTTAACATTTGGCTGTATTTCTGCTGATTCCTTTTGTATATGGCCATTCATATCCATGTTGTTGATAATCCTCTTAACCTCCTCCTGCTCTTTTTTTTTTCTTGTCCCATTCCCTCCCTTGCATCTGGACCCCTTCCATCCACGTAGGTGCGATCCGACTATGACCAGCTGAGACAGACCTTCGCTGTGGTGAGGCAGGAGAGAGACGCGGCCCAGCAGCAGAGGACGCAACTTCAAGGCCGAGTGGAGAACCTGGAACAGGTTCTAAAGGTGAGAGGTGCCTCCGTTTCTTCTTCCTCTTCATCCTTCTATTTCATGCTCAGTGTTACATAATTTCCATCCATCTCTGATCTTACCAGGCTCATACCTTAAAGGTGCGAAAGAAAAAAGGTGCTCTCACTCTCACACTCACACCTAGACCTAGTTTAGCCTCCACTCAAACTAAACATGGATGTTTTGGGACTATTGGAACTATGGAAACTTCCAACTAGGATTCAAACCTTCTTGCCACAAGAAGATAGTGCTATCATCAATCCACTACTTTGTCCCTTTAGTATTACATAATTTGACACATTTAATTATCTATACATACAGGACCATCTTTTGAGAATTAAGTTTTTTGCCTGAATCATCGTAACCGCAGTGCTGTGGTAGTTTTATCTGCCTTAAGAGTGCGGAGTAAGGAAGACCAGTACAGCCAGATTCAGATAATTTAATAATGACAGAAAGCAATTCTTGAGATCTCTTGAGATGAGCCCAGAAAATCAGCGAGAGCCAAGAAAGTTTTTTTTTCTTTACCTGAAGAAACTAAAGTCTTGTACGACTTGATCAAAGGAGTTCAATTCAAAAGATTTCAATTTCCAGTTTTTCATACAGTGTACAACCCCTGAGGGACAAATTTTTCTTTCTCTACTCACAGAAGGGAGATTTTAATTATCTGCAGCTACGGATTAGATTATATGGCTGAATTTAAATTTAGTTTGGGCTGATAGTACAAATCTGCAATGGGCCCTTCTCATCTCTCCTGTTTGGTGGGACAGAGAAACACTGAGAAATACGTCTCTGAGGTTCAAGTGGTCAATCATCTTTTCCAATTAGTCCATTTTTTTCATGGTTTCTGCTAGCTTTCCTCAATCATCCTGCATTTACTTTGAATTGAATTGTTTGGTCCACACCATCCAGCAGATTTAGTGAAAGAGCCAAAAGTCCAGTGTGTTTGTTTTCTGAGAAAACTTTGGAAGGGAAGCGATGTAACTCACGAGGGTGAAGTGTCATCGTTTTTTTCGCCACGTTATGGTCTGCCAATAGTCATCAGACACAGTCTCTCCACGCCGCGAGAGGCACCCTCATTACAAATCCTCGCCTCCCTGCATCTCCTATCGATTGTCTGTTTGTCAGGATATGCGAGAGAGAAATGTACCCGTCGGAGAAATACTGACCCGTTCCCTAATACAGCAAAGCAAGGTTTGTCACTTTCTCATTGTGTATTGATTACCAAGACAAAGAGACTATTTAGAGAAAATTACACAGGCCGTTGTGGGTGGAGAAAGGAGAGACGGAGGAAACACAACATAAAAAAATCTGAAAAAAGGGAAACTCGATTTAGTTATTTTTTAGATAAAAATAGAACAACTGTCAATCTTTGCTTTTAAACTTATATAGTCTGGTCGAGTAGGGTGGCACTATAGCTTTATCCCCAGTCGGACTGATGTCCTTCCTGAGTTTGCATGTTCTCCCTTGCCCAGGGTGTGTTCCCTGCCTTTGCACTATGTGCGTTGGAGATAGGCTGTAGCAGACCCCCATGAGACCACTGGGTACTAAGTAAAGTGAGCAAGATAAGGGTTGCATTCCTGCAGGGGAATTAAGGCTCAAAGTCTTCATTACCACATATATAAGAGGGTGTCAAGGCAAAAACAGACAAGACATCGAGTACAGACGACACAGTTCTTCTTTCTAACACTACCCCTCCATCTTTTCTCATTCATTTCACCCTTCAGCCCTAAATCATGTCAACTCAAGTCACATTGCTTGAGGCACAGCTGCCTATAAGGCACTATACAGCTTTTTTAGATGGTAAATGGATTGGTTCTTATATAACCTTATAGTCTATATAACCACTCAAAGCACTTCACCTCATTCATACAGTGGTGGCGAGGCTAGCCTACAGAGTCCGTCTGTTCAACCATTCACACACGTTTGTACACTTTCTTATTTTTTCTTTATTCAACCTTTATTTAACCAGATAAAAGACCCACTGAGATCAAGACCTCTTTAGCGAAGGGTGACCTGGCCAAGAAAGGCAGCAAATGACTAATGAACAGTATCTTGCCTAAGAATACTTTTTGATCCTGTCCCATTATCTTTAAATTAACCCATCACTTTACCCATCGCTTACCCAGTTGTGCTACATACTATCTGTAAGCAAAATTATGTACAGAAAGGGTCTGATACAGGTTTCAGAGTGACTCTGTGCAGTTCTGGTACAGGCAGTCTCTGTGGGTGCACAGGTTGAAAAATAGAGCGTTCACCAAGACTCCAGTGACAGGATCTCAGTCAGCCCAGTGCTCTGCAGCTTAGAGCTCCTCTCTGATTATGCAAAGCAGCGGCTGCCTGCTCAGGACACCTCGGAGCCACTCCGGGAGGTAAAGAGGCTTTTCTTTTTTTCTTTTTTTTTCCAAGGGAGACAGAACACAGAGAGAAAATGATGAATGTCAGAGCTTTCTAAGCTGTCTTTTCTTTTTAAGCTTGCAGAAACATCTTATGGCCTTAACTCGGGTTCTTAAGATGCGGCAGCTGGCCGTGACTCAGTGGATAGATGCTATATAGTCATGACTCGGCTAATTTGGGAAAGGCTAGATTTGGGATCAGCGTGGTGGACCATGTGTGACAGCTTTGTCTGAGTCAGTTCGGAGCACGAAGTCGGTCGCCTGTGATCGATTTCCCGCACATTTAGAAAGCTGAGCCTGCATCACATCCTTTATTATTTGAGTAATTTGAGATATTGGGAAATACACGTCTCCACTTTCGTTTGGATGAGTCATATGAGTAAATAAGAGCGTACGGTCAGCAAATCATAACTTGGCTCAGCTGAAGATCAGAAATCGGTGGAAACTGCCTTTCCATCTCATCATTTAAGTGATATAAAATACAACTCTAAAAACAACCATTAGACACTGCAAAATCTTCTCTCTCTCTCTCTCTCTCTCTCTCTCTCACACACACACACACACACACACGCTTTTTCTAATCTGCATGTTAAACTGTGGGATAGAAACAAATATGCAGCATTTCCTAAAATGTAAAATGATTCCTTTAATTCCTTGGTCTAGGCTAAATGGCTTAAGAGATATTTTTGTTTGTGGTTTGGTTTGCTAGATTTTGACATTATTCTTATTGCAATATATATGCCTTCTTTTTCTCACAAGCATCCAAGTGCAGATTGCCATTTTGGTGATTTGGGTTCAGTTTCTTTTTCAGAAGCTCGTGGCCAGGACTGTAGCCAGCCCTCGGCAGATGACATCCACTCCTCAGTGCCAGGGTTAGAAACCATTGTTCAAGCATTTATAGCTATTTTGAACCTGTTACCACCAACAGGAGAAAAAAAAGAAAACTGCGATTGTGGGTCTGTCATCTGGAACATTATCAACAACTACCTGTAAATAACATCCTGCGGTGTGAACATGTCCTCCCCTGCTCTCTGTTTCTCAGCAGCATATGCATGAGGCTGTCGAGCTGAAGCAGCAGCTGCAGGTAGAGCATGAGCAAGCCTTGGTGGCCCTCCACACCAAGCAGAAGGAGATCAATCGACTGCAAAAGGTATGGATGAATGGATAGTGACGACAAAAATCAACAAAATTAGAAATTGCTTCCATTACGTAACTTCAAACGGAAAGTCTCTGAGGTGATTGGTTTTATGACAAGAGCTGAAACTGCTTGTGCGGCTATTGATGTGTCGTGCTGAATCACTGTCTCTGAATCACTGCGACGGTATGAGAAAATATATACGCCCCACAAGCAAGTTGAAAAAGCAGCAGACTTCATTAAAAATGCAGTTTAAGCCTGCGACACTTTCATTTGTAATAGCATGATGAAGAGGCAGAAATCTTGCACAGACGTTACAGGCACCTATTAAAATTCTGATATGTGGCTCTGATATTGTCATATATTTATCAAACATATGAAGGCTAAAAAAATGACAGGGGATACTGGCCCATTAGTGTTTGTTTATAGTGAAACAATCAGTATCTAGCGCAGCACGCTAAGCACAGACACAACAGCCCTCGAAACCACATCTGAAAAATCATCTTACATGTAAACAAAAGGGGAAAAAAGCAGGCTCTTGATCCACTTCAAAATGTAATGGATTCCTCCTCAACCCAACTCCAGCAAGAAAAAAAGCAGCCATTGCAAGACAGACAGGCAAACAAATGACAGTGAAATTCTCCACAGGGGTGCATCGTAGCAAATTTCTTTGAGATTACAGAATACAAGCCTCAGAAAGTCATTGTAAACATATTCTGACATATTCTACTTAATGTAATTAACCCTTTCTGAATACTCTGGATCACTTCAACATTCTCTTACACTTTACACTAATAGGAGTCACACATCCATTATTTTACTCATTTTGGGACCCATTTAGGCAATATATCCTGGACACGTTGTCAGTCTATCGAAGAACACACACACACATGATTCACTTTCACATTGCACCTAGAAGCAATCTAGCGTCTGTGGATTTAAACATGCGTTTTTATTTGGACTGTGGGAGGAAACTGGAGCGCTTGTAGAAAGACCCCCAGTCGGTGTGACCGGGATACGAACTGGTGACCTCGCTGCGAGGAGCCAGCGCTATTCACCGAGCCACCGTGTCGCCCTGAATCACACGGATTGACTCAGAACCTCGGATATCTGCTAGCTATGATCGCTATTTGTCATGTGTCACATGCATGACTGTATCTTATTTTACTACTGTCACTGCGACAACCTTTCAGAGGAAGCAGTCGATCATGCCAGACAAAGTTGCCTCCCTTCTGTGGGGTGAATGAATGTGAAAGCAATGTATCCCTTTATAAAATCCATTAACTTGAAAAGTCTAACTGTAATCTGATTACCATCCAATTAAATTAGAACTGTACTGGAAATATTTTGTGTTCTCCCCAACATTAAGTCGTGTTAAATTGTGAAAACTGTGCTTGTAGCTCTTGCTGCCCGCCTCCCCTCAGTCATTAGCAAACTCCTAGTCTAACTCATCAAAGCTGTGCCATCAGGAGCAGGCATCCAGTACCAGTGCTGTGATCAGCCGGTGAGCCTCTGCCGGGCTATTGGCCTGACAGGATGTCAGCTGTGGGTTGTCTAGTCGACCTCACGGACTGTGATCACAGTGTCAGCTGTCACTGCGGGTTTCTGTGTGCTCCGCGCACGCTCAGGCTCGAGCTGACCAGGAGCATGAGGAAGCAGCACACCTATTAGAGGTACAGTATGGAGGCTGGAGCGCAGGTCCCTGGCGCGTTTCCATGACCTGGAGAAATGTGAAGAAGTTAAACGTTGTAAAAAACTATTAATGGAAACGCTTACATTTCAGGTAGATATATCAAAAAACAGTTTTATACTATATTGAGGTTTTTAAGATGTGGATACAGAAGTTTATTTTAAGAGTGTAAAGGAAAGTTATTTGCGTTCGTAGGTCACCGGCTATGACCTAGAGGTCACAGTTTATTTCTAGCAAGATGGCACAGTATGGACCGAAACTTTTGCTAAATCTAATTAAATATTTAATAAAACACCTTGCATCAGATGTTCTTCTTCAAAGTGGAGGGGGATTAGACTAGACCATGAGAATTATGTCTTATGAATTAAAGGCAGAACACCCTTCAATAGTAACAACTACAAGTCATTTCTCATCTAATGTTACCATAGATATATCGTAAATCTGCTTGACCCTGAAGAAGTTTGGTAAAGTCCTTGGGGATTTATCACGGTATCTTACACAAAAAGTTAAGATGCATTACTTTGCCCCATCCAGATTTTGAGCATGAAATATACTGAATTTAGTGATTAACTGTACCCTAGTGTTTTCAATGTGACCATAAACCTTAAAACCCATTTGTTTTTTGTGGCTTAACGACCTTAACGTGACCGCGTTCATAGCCTGTAAAATGAACAAAAAGAAATGAGCACTCTCTGCCAGATCCTCCCTAGATGCAAGTTTTGCAGGATACTGAGAGATTCTGTGAGTTTTAATGTAGGAACCTCGCTGGGTGCTGCCCGGTGCCCCCCTGCCCTTAAACAGATGGTGCAGCATTAATTACGCCTTGAAGTTTAGATTCTGCAGCGACTGCACAGGCTTTTCTCCCTCCCAAGAAGTACGATACAAACAAACGCTTTAATATCATGTAGGTTCTCTAATACTGCGTACCACTTTGTGACTCATACATGAGAGAGTTTAAAACAAACAGCAGCCCAGTAGTCGGTCTTTGTGACTGCATTCCTTCCTCTTCTTATCTTTTCTTGCACTTTTTTTGTGTGCTACTGTTGTATGAAAGTAGTCCAAACTTTCCTGTCACTGCGCACTGACACATCACGTTAATCCCATTAATCCTGCATGCACGCTGACCTTGAATGCGTTAGGAAATTTCTCTATGATCAAATCACTGACCTGCCTGCGTTTCATCACAGTCTTTAAGATGCTTGTCGCCGGCTCATCTACTCGAAATTATTTTCTCATTTCACTCTAAATCCTTTTGTCACGACAATAGTGTGTGGACTCCTTTGAGTGTAGTTCATGTAAGGTCATGTTATTATCCATCTGAAGCACTTTAATACGATTGTGCTGAGTGAGCCGCCTGAGTTTGGCTCGGGAAAAACATACCCAGTTTGAAAAATGGGAACTCCACTGTCAAGGAGTTACATCTCCTCCTGTAAATCCACTGAATCAGTTTATAGTCTCTTCCACAAGCCTGCTTCTCTCAGTGTCTGTGCAGGAACAGAAACAGCTCTAACTATAGCAGCACTGTGTTGTGTTGTCTGTGATGCCACAGTTTTTCATTTCACCTTGTGGTTTTGTTGCTTCTTTTATATTTATCTGTAATGATAAATATGTTCCACCTTTCAATTTTCCTCCTTTTGCATTGTGTGCTTTTACTTTTCTTTATTTTGATTTTTTTTCTGTTTCCCTCCTGTTTGTCTGAACAGAACAATAAGGACAGAATGTTTCAGGTATTTATTCTCCTCCCTGATTAGTTAGTTTCCTCCCTTCAGTCAAACACATGAATCTTTAGCAAATCACTTAAGCTTTCAAAGCTTTTCGTGGGTATTTTGTATAAAGCGAGAATCCATATATGCACTGAATGAGATTGAGAACCACTATGCTCCCAGTACACCCCATCCATCTTCCTCAGCCTCCTCAGATATGATATCTGCAGTATGATATGATGCCTTTTAATGTCTATACTGTACGTTTCTAATCCTCTTTGCTGTTCTGAGGCTTTGTTATCAGAGTTTAACAGTCTTTTATGTCAGCTGCAGCTTTGCATATGACTCTACACTTCCATATGCTTTGATTAAACTGCAGTGGTTGTAATAACATGCTGCTATAAGCTTAAAATGGCTCTTGAGGGATCCTTTTCTAATTGGTTCAGTTGTTGATCAGCATTATTATATAAGACGTTGGCTACTCTCCAGAGACTTCCTATCTGAACGTTTACACGTGATAAAGCATACTCCAAGCCTTATGCGTATCTCTCGTGACTCACTCCTCGCTTCCTGCTTTCTCCTTTTTTCTCCCCCCTGCTCTCTGCTCTCGGCCATTACCGCCCTGTTTGTCAAAGGTCAAGGTTCGTGACCTGGAGCAGAAATGCAGGTCACAGAGTGAACATTACCACCAACTGTCCAAAGAGCTGCTGAATTTCCGTTTGCATTCAGATCCCGTGGACATCCTCAAGGTTAATCCCACTTCCACATCCCAGATCCCACTCTCACCTGAGGAGAAACTCTCACAAGTTGGATTTGAGGCCCAGCCACAAACAGGTGGGTCGGTGTTTTCTGTTTTTTTTTTTATCTTTTAACTGATCCTTTGGGAGTCAACTTGTATTGACACCACCATCACACTCCAGATTTCCACAAGGTGTGAAACAGAACATCTGCACTATTTTTCTTGTCCTATGTGTCCTATTATGTGTCCTAGATCAATGAATGTTACGAAGACTGCTGGGGTTCACCCATTGTACGAAGTGTATTCCCTTTAGATACCCCAGATAAAAGCATCCGCCAAATTACATTTGATCAAAAGGCTCATGAATGAAAGTCAGAATGATTCCTAGACGACTCACAAAGCAGCTGGACAACAGTGCACTTCTGACCAGAGGTAGAGACCATTAGTGGCATTACCGGTTATTCATAATCAATATCTACCCTTAATTGATCACAGGTCTGATGTATGACACGAATGTGGTTTAACACATTAGTATTCTGACGAGATGTAGCGCAACCTGCAGAGGCAGCAGATCCAGCCGTATCAGCGATGCAGATTTATACAGTCTGGCTCGAACCAAAGGTCTTTGAAGTGCTGGAAATCCTGTTTTATCTCTGTCTTCACTTGAAACAGAGGAGGGACTCACTGATGCTTTTGTGTTAACGCATAATGTTTCTCACTCACAAGCCCCACGAACACACAGATACAGTGCGTCTGCGTTGTTGACTTAACTTTAATTTCCTCAAGGATCCGCTGCCGTTTGCACTCCTTGCATTTTTCCCATTCTGTGTTTTTCCTGTATTTCCTTTCAAGCGAGTGCTTTCTCTCCCCATCCATGGACCAGAGAGGTATTTAAGGATAAATGCATTGCACATGGGAGGTGTTGACGTTGTAGGGGGTTGGGGGTTGGTGCGGAATTGCCTTTGCCATGCAGAGTGTTTGCTGTTCACTCGTTTCAACAGGAGATCAATAGCTGTGCAATGAGCAGCAAATGGGTGCAGAAGGAATGACAGTTGCTCTTTATTTGCTATGGGAATCGATGTCTCCCAGGCGATGAGAGAGCGGCAAACACGCCGCCGCTGATCTCCCGGTTCTTGCCGTGTATGCCACAGACTGGAGACAGTGAAAGGCCAGAACTGCTGTCCGTCAAATCCAGCACCGTGACAACGGACCGCCCCAGCAGCCCCCGACAGCTGACCCCCTCAGAGGTCGGTCTGAGCGACACCGCATCGGCGCATTTGGCCACATTATTAATGCATGCGCGATTGATCATTCCGTCGAGACCGTTTTCACAGTTCACGACATTCAATATTTACTCTTGACCTGAATCGTAATAATGAGCGGTGTGTGTAAACGCTGAGTTATGTTTGGTTGGTGTTGCTCGTCTACAGATGGAGGATGAGGCCAGCCCATCACCCAGGTCCAAGCCTCGCTACACAGGCCAGGTCCGCCTCTGCACTGCCCGTTACAGGTGAGGGGAGATTGGACACCTTCAGGCACCTTCATTTTCAGTTTAATAATAAAAAAAGCAGCTGAGGTGAAAGCTAATATTACACATTTTCCCTTCCAGTTACAACCCTTATGATGGACCAAATGAGCACCCCGAGGCAGAACTCCCCCTCGTGGCTGGAAAGTATCTGTACGTGTACGGAAACATGGACGACGATGGCTTCTACGAAGGTGAGAAGCGAATCAGGACTCGACAGGACTTGACATGCAAAATAGCATCAGCATGAACTGGCATGTCAAGCCAGGGCTGTCAAACCAAGATTACAGTACAGCAGGAGGTGTCCTTTGTTGCTTTTCAAGTCTGTCATTTAGTGCCAGTCCTCGGCTGCTGCCACTGCAGAGAATGGTTGACAGTCATAACAAGCGTGCGCATCATCACATATTAATTATCTCACAATGAGGCAAAATAGCAAACCAGGGCTAAATGTGTGTCAGCACACAGTTTAAGTGTCACCCTGCAAAACTGTTCTGTTTGCACACAATGTTGTGTTAAATTCCTTTAACATTGCTTTAAAATGTCATCCGTCCATTATCTTTGTACCCAACGGTGTCTCTAGCATACAAATGGTAAAGGCACAAAACACACATACACACACGCCCACACGCACTCACACACACACACACACAATTCGCTTTTACACTCACACCTAGGAGCAATTTAGGCAACATTCACAAGGCAGGCAAAAGTGGCTTGAATCTGACTTTTTTGTCCATATGTGACCCATATGGGTTATATTTATGAGCATATACAGCACAAATACAATTATAACAAATCCAACCAAGGCCAGTTTCATATGTATTCCTAACTTCCACCCAGCCTAAACAGTCACTTTCATCTGACTTTTATGTCATACGTCGTGGTGCCAACTCTGCATCCACATTTTCAGCCATTGTTAAATTTGTGCTCTCTCCTCTTTCTTTCACTACTTGATCACAATTTTGGAAAGTCAGATTGCACAACTTCTGAAACTATACTATACTATGTAAGATCTATGTTTACTTGCAATTAACGTCGTTACATGTGATGCCATGTCTACTTCTGTGCATTGGATGTCACTTCACGGTTGTAGACTGTTCACTAATGTGAACAATCACACATATATATTGGATCTCAGCAAAAAAAAATCATAATTCAGCATTTAGACCAGCAATGTCAACACAGTCTTGGAACCTTCAATCAAACTTAATAACTTTCATAAGTGCGGGTTGGAGTGATTCCCCGTCTAATCTCTCCAGAATTATGAAGACCTTTCCATCAGAGGCAATCCTAATCCCCCTGTCTAGCAATCCTGCGGACGGCGTGGGCCACCGCAGACACAGTAGTACTCAGCTGCAGTGATTCATCAGCTGTGGGCGGTGAGATTGCATGGCATCGTGGAGGAGTCTTGCATTTTCCATACAGGAGGGAGATGCGGGCCTCAGACCAAGCTGTTGTCAAGATGGGACCTCGGTCCCTTTTAGCTTGATGACTAATCCAGCGGGGCTCAGCTTAATCATCAGCACACACAGACAACAGACACACGCCCCCGCACACAGATAGGCAGACGCACACACACACACAGATGGTCTTAAGGTCTCGCAGGGCTCTGTGGAAAAAGGGATTGAAGGACAAGATGATAGGGAGCTTTTTGAAGACACACTTTCACCCTGTGGGGGTAAAAGAAAAAACCCACCAGAGCAGAAATCTATAAAGTTTTTTTTTCGGCAGTGACCGCAGCATCTACATGCTCAAGGGTGTTCCTGGAGAGGTTCAAAAGCAGTGAGCAAAAGTTCAAGTTCTTCAAAATGTTAAAACGGAGTGTTTTCTCAGTTTAGCGTTTGCTGGAAAGAGCATAAAAGATACCACCAGCGAACCAGCTGTAAATGTTAGATCTTGGGGAATAATACATAATAGATAGATATGTTTATATATCACCCACCTCTCACGCACTGACTCATACCCACCCTGCAAAGAAAAGAGCTCCTGCTGGCGATTGTGTATTCAAGTTGCAGCTTTCCCTTTGTCTCCATCTCTTAAGGAACCATTAGTGATGCCTAATTTCAGCTTTTCAGGAGGCATCACAGAGGGACTGTTGTGTTTTCTAATGGTTATTAAATGGCAGATTTTTCAGGTGGTTGGCATCAGGCTTCCCATTAATCAAAATAAAAACAAGAAAGCGCAACGTTTATCTATTCATGCAGCATCCCCTCTCCTTTTTTCCCGCATCACAGGGGAGCTGCTGGATGGTCAACGGGGACTCGTTCCCTCCAACTTTGTGGAGTTTGTCCAGGACAAGGAAAAACCAGCGATCCAGTCGGGGGAGGGAGGGGACGACCTGGGCCCGCTGGACCACAATCCCCTGGCCCTGATAGCAGTGGATGGCGGTGCCTCCCAGGACGGCCTCCTGGGCTCAGCCAATGCCTTGGTCCCCTGTAGCAACGGGACAGGGGGTCCCCTGGACCCCGAGGATCTGGCTGAAGACGTTGTGCCTTACCCCCGAAAGATCTCCCTGATCAAACAGCTGGCACGGAGCGTCATCGTGGCCTGGGAGCCTCCGATAGTGCCTTTGGGCTGGGGGAACATCTCTGGCTACAACGTGCTGGTGGACGGGGAACCTCGCGCCAGCATCGCGTACGGCGGCCGGACCAAATGCTTGCTGGAGAAGCTGGACCTGGACGGCTGCGTGCACCGCGTGTCGGTGCAGAGCGCCACCGAGCGCGGCCTGTCGGACGAGCTGCGCTGCACGCTGCTGGTGGGGGCCAACGTGGTGGTGGCGCCGTGTGGCCTCCGGGTGGACGACATCCAGCGTGACACCGCCGAGCTCTCCTGGCTGCCTAGCAACAGCAACTACGGGCACACCGTGTTCCTGGACGGGGCGGAGCACGCAGTGGTGAAGCCGGGCAGGTACAGGCTGCGCTTCCTCAACCTGAAGCCGCTCACCGTGTACAAAGTGACGGTGGTGGCGCAGCCGCACCAGGTGCCATGGCAGCTGCCGCTGGAGCAGAGAGAGAGGAAAGAGGCCGGGGTGGAGTTCTGCACGCAGGCTGCAGGTCAGCAGACATCGTCTCACACACACACACACACACACATACAGTGTCAGTTATCAGTGATGTGCAGCTTCGTAGCAGATGATTGTTAGTTGTGTTTTGTGTGCTTTTTTTTTTTTTTTACATGTTTTAAGAAATCTTGTAGTCGGCAAAAAGGACAGATGGAGATGACAGACTGCTACTACTACTGCTGTTTATTTCAGTTTACTCGGAGCCAGCTCTGACATAGAATTGGTTTTAGGTTGTTGTACTGTTCTGTTGAAGAGTGCAATACAGCACTGCCTTACCATGCCATTGTTGTGTATTGTATTTTGTCTAGGTCCAACACCATATTGCAGAACAGGTCAGAATAAAACATCAGCGTTTCCCCATAAATCTGAGCACCAAATAACTTCCTTCTATTGAAAACCTCTGAACGGTGATGACATTAGTGCTACGACACTTGTATCCCGAAGCTGAGAATGATTATATCATAAAATAAGGGCACTTACTGAAGGGATTTGGGCAAAATAACATTTTCTCGTATCTGAGATTGGAAAGCATTATTCATCTGCAAACAATCTTGCCATTAATGCATCTTATAAAATCCAAACAGGCTTGTTTTTCATGGAACCAAATTCAAATGCAATTTTGCCCAAGTTTGCCTCCTGCATTCAGCACATCACTAATTAGAGAGGAGCCACGCATCATAAGATACGATCAGTTATTATTCTGATGAGTCATCTCCTTAGCCTATAGCCTAGCCTGTAGTAGTTACCCGTGCTATATAAAGCAGTGCCACTCCAGTGCACACCAAAATTACAAATTTGTGTGAGTGTGCTCTCGCCCCTTTTTGAATGCAGTTGTGCATGTTTTATCCAGTGAGTGGAAGACAAAGAATGAGCCGCAGTTAGTCTCTCTGGATTGTTTCCTGCATGCGGAGACAACAGTGCTTCTCCCACGAGGCCCTCATTGTTTTACTTTGCCTTCAGTTACTCTCCCATAGACAGCAGCACAAGCTTGTGGTACAGTACTAGAGCAGAGGAGTACAAACAGAAGATATCATAGCTTTAAAAGTATTTCACAAAAATACAAAACAACCAAGCTTTATTATAGAGTATCTTTGTTTAGCCACTGTTAGTACTGTGCCATAATAGCATCATAAACATTGAGGAAATAAGTGTAAATAGGTGCTGTGAATTTTTTTCCTGAATTTAAAATTGTGAAATTAATTCTGAATGAACTTTATTGTTTAATGTATCCTCCCACAACATCACCCCTCCTGTATGTGGGCATTTCTTTGCATGTTTGTGTGTATGTGTGTGTGTGCCTAGAGTTTGTGTGCATTTGAAGAATGCTTCACACCCTTTCCACTTGTTGTACGTTTAAGTCAGTAAATGATGATGATGCACATTGTTGTATGTGTTTTCTCACACCTGGTCTCTTACCTGCCAGGCCCTCCAATGCCTCCTCAGGATGTACAGGTGCTCTGTGGACAGGCTCCAGGGGTCCTGCAGGTCCACTGGAAGCCCCCGCTCCTCTCTCCCACAGGCACCTCAAATGGAGCAAATGTCATCGGCTACGCAGTCTGCACTAAAGGGCAGAGGGTGAGTTTGCTTCAGTCAACCCATTCTGTTAAATAGACGGCGGGTTAGAGGCATGGTTCATGGAAAATAAGTACTTTGCTCAGTGTCACAGTACCCAGAGACCTATTTGTGGAGCATATGGGAGACGTATTTCAAAGGCCTCCGTGTAATGCACGGATACTGTGTGTAAACACAGCTCGACTCGTTTAACCATACTCAATCCAGCTGAAACATGAGACCATGCATCACAGATGGGACGATAATATGCTGATCACATAGCATGATGTCATCGGTGTGGCTCTGTGCACAGCCGTGCCACCTGCTGGTGATTCGTGTTCAGTGCAAGACCTACCCTCCTGAAGCTGTGGATATGTTGGGAAGCTCTCTCTCTCCATCTTGTGGTCAAAACTGGCACACCTAGCACAAAACTAGCAATTAGCACAGCACTGTAAGAGCCTTTCTTCTTCACTAGTAGTTTCCGTTACCTCTAGAAAAATAAAAACTGGTAATGTGCATTTTTTAGGTTTTCATTTTTCCTAGATGTATTGATAACAACATTTTTATAAAGACTAAGATTTGAGACTTATTCCAGAGTTGTTCCTTCCAAGCTAATCTGATCGGTGTTGTGTGGCTGTGCTTTATAGATTTAACTGCAAACTTCAACAGATTAGTGAGGTTTACATGTGCTGCCGATTGCAGCTTGAAATGATGGTGATGAGGTCTTCAAGTTTTTGGGAAGGTCTTGAAGAACTCTAGGTTCCCCTGTTTACGCAGTGCTGAGGATTACACATTAACGGATGCAAACACTGATGCTGATATGAACGTTGTCTCATTCAGATAGCGGAGGTGCTGTTCCCCATGGCAGACTACGTCTCGGTCGAGTTGACGAGGATTCAGTGCCTGGAGGCGCGGGAGGTCATCGTCAGGACACTGTCAGTGCAGGGAGAATCCCAGGACTCCCATGTCGCCGTCATTCCAAACAACCTGCTCGTGCCTCTACCTGCGCTTCCCCTGCCGCCGCCACCAATGCACCCTCACGCAGGTCCCCCCCCTCACCCCCACGGTCAACCCCATCTCCCATCTCCACACCTTCCCCAGCTTCCCGCTCCCAACCAGGCACACGGACAGCCGCTCCCACCCCATCCCCCACACCCCCAACCCCACCCCAGAATCCCCCACCCAGGCGGCCCCCCTCAGCCCCAGCTTCGACCCCCGCACCCTCAGCCCCAGCCTCAGCCCCTGCACCTGCAGCCCCGCCTGCCTCACCAGGGTCCCAGGCCCCAGCACCAACTGCCTCTGCTGCCCCACCCCCAGCACCACCCTGTACCTCAGAGACCAGTATGTGCCAGAGACCTGGATGCCAAAGAGCACGCTGCCCACCATGGGGGGGCCATTCCTCCCGGCCAGCCTGGCTGGGATCCGTCGCGCTCGCCCTCTGCCCAGCCTCCAGGGGCCATGCACGGCCACACCCTGGAGGCCCCTCCGCCCCCCAATCCTCGCTCCCCGTCCCCACAGAGGATCCTCCCACAGCCCAGGGGCACGCTCATCCCGGACACGGTGGCCAAAGCCATCGCCCGAGAGGCGGCGCAGAGAGTGGCAGCAGAGCATGGCAAGGTGTGAAGATGTCACTTCCTGAGAAACTATACATCCAATTTTATGTTTGAACAGCTGACACTCATCTTAAGTTGGTTCAGTTCCACTTTAGGCCATTTGCTGCACATCATCCCTCGATCTCTCTCCCTCCTTCATGTCTCTCCAGTTATCTTATCACATAAAGGCAAAAAAAGCTCATGAGCTATACAGTACTTTAAAAACACCTGTAAAGAAAAGTTAACCCAAATAAATCCAGGGTGGGTCTTTGAGCAACTAGAGTGACAAAGTCCCATAGCGTCTTTCAGGATCTCATGAACTCTAAAGTGTCAATTTTAATTGGCATTTAAGATTTAGATTGACATCTCACTTGACAATCTGGGTAGCTGTATGGTGATATATGCCAGTGATATTGCTGGAAAAAATGTTGCTCGAAGCGACTCCCTCCTACTTTTCTGTCTCCTGCTCGTGCCTCTCATGTCAGTGGCTCTAATGGTCACAGCCAGCGTGTAGCCAGTGACATGACCTTTGAAAAACATGCCCAGAAAAGTCATTTTCATCATTGTCCCTATCTATATTAAACTGGAAGTAAGTTAGACTTTCCTCTATAACCCAAAAACAGGCAAAACAGGCAGACCATTTTCTGACTTCTGTGTTCCAAGTTTGATAGTTATAGTTATGATAAAGTTGACTACTAGTTATAAAACTTAAGAGTTATCATTATATAGATATCAAACCTTGCATGTATTCCAAAGGCACAAAGAGCAACATCCAATTTAGTTAGCATATGTCCTCGTCCAGAATCCCACTAGGATGTAGGGATGGCCTGATTGACATGTATTAAGCATACATATGCTTATAATGTGTGTTTTCAGGGGGACAGGAGACAAGAGCGATACGGAGAGCAGGGTCATTCATTTCACCAGCATCACTCTGACGAGGAAGAGGAGGATGAGGAAGGTTACTCCCGGAGCCGTCGGAGAGGCCCCTCGGTCGACGAGTTCCTCAGAGGGTCTGAGCTGGGGAGACCGGTAAGGACGATGTGAATGACCCTAACCCTAACCCCCTGTCGAACATGAGCCCCAGTGTGTTTCACAGTAGAAAACCTCCCACACGTGTGCGTGTGTGTGCGTGCGTAAGTTTGGACGTGTGCGCGCATGCACGTCTGGGTGATCGCATGCATACACTACCCTTGCCCGCGTCTCAGTGTGTGTTCTACCGCGCGTCTGCCCATCCATGTGCGTATGGTGTGTGCATGTATGTATGTATGTGTGGATGTTTGTATGTACGTATGTATGTATGTATGTATGTATGTGGACTTAAACAACTGCGTCTTGTGTGTTTGTGTTTTTGTGTGTTTGTGTGTGTGTGTGTGCGTGTGTGTGTGCGTGACTGCCAAAAGCCTCACTATAGTCACAATGAAGATTATCACAGCGAAAGCAGCCGGGGCTCTGACCTGTCTGACATCATGGAGGAGGATGAGGAGGAGCTGTACTCTGAGATGCAGCTGGAAGAGGGACGCCGACGCAACTCGCACAACACACCGAAGGTGCAGTTCTTTGCACTTATGTTCTAAGCCCAAGAGTCGTAATTACCACCCAAATTTATCCCTATTTAGCGAACTGCACAGGCACAGATACTTCAATTGAGACTGCTGCCTTGACTTGCATTTGATGTGTGTTGTTAGTGTGTGTGTGTGCCGAGTTTAGCTCAGATTTAAACGAAAAGGAGTAGAGGAGGAAAAAAAAAACATATGAAAGCGTCAGAGCTGCGGAGGGAGCCAGGCTGGCTTTGACTGCTTTCAGGCAGCGTATCAACGTATCAGTAAGGAGAAACGGGAGCAACATCTTCAAAGGTTGATTATCCACCCTGGACTTGTGTTTATGGTAGTAGTTAGTAAAAGTCTTGCTATTTTAATGCCTTTCCCCCTGACTATATGTGGGGAGAGTAGGCGGTTAGTTAGCAGCCTGGATAATAACGGTGGAGAGAAACGCAGATAGACAAGGTTTAAATATGTTCAGCGCCTTGGAGAGAGACAGAGGGACTGACAGGACCATTAAGCACCATACACGGAGACAATGACGAGACCTAGACATTGCCTATTGATGTCTTTTTGTTTTAAAAACGGTGTTTCATCGGGATTTGAGTCGTCTTGGAATGTTAAAATTTCCCGTGGGCTTGTGCGTGTTTGACTGTGCGTCTTTGCGTCTGTGTTTCAGTGTGCCTGTCTGTGAGTGCTGCATGGTTTCGTTTACATTCGATCTGTACGAGTACGTCGGCGTGCGTTTCTTTTCTTCTCCCTCTTCCTCTTCTTCTTCCGTGCGGTGCTGTTTGCATGTATGTCCTGAATGTTTAATGTTTGTGAATGCTTTTCTATGTGTGCGTGCATTCCAGACCAACACTCCTGCTGGAGGCCGTCATGACCGTGAGCCTGGGAGAAGAGTCCACCACGGCGGTCCCCAACCGCAGAGACGACCTCTAATGGTCCCCTCCATTGGTCAGTACAGGGAGTGGGGCTGGTGAGAGAGAGAGAGAGAGAGAGAGGGTTTGGGGGGGTCTTTTATCTTCCAGCTCCCGTGCTGCAGGACAGGAGTGTTTGTTGCTGAGGTTAAAAAACCCCATGAGCTTCTCTGTGTCTCCAGTTCACCACTGCGTCTTTGAACCATGCTCATGCCCTTCACTTCCTGATCATAAGTTTGATCTTGCAGATTATAAGGATGCACCGAGCTGAGAGTTAGAGCAAAACTGCACTCCACAATGCTGAATTAATCTGTTCCTCTGAAGAGTCTGACAGCCATGATAGTTGATGTTAGTTTTCCATTGTTGCCTCCTTCCTGTGTATATTTGTCATTATTATGTGTCTAAGCAAGGAACACAAATGGCTAACCTTCTCCGAGGGGAATGTTGAGCATTGCATTGTAACTCCGTCACCCTCTAATTGGTGTTTCCTGTAGAGGTAACCTCTGAGAATAACAGTGAGGGAAACCTCTCCCCCATCACCGAGGATGTTTACTATGGCAGAGTAGCTCGGCACAGGACGTCTCCCCGCAGGCACATGGGCGGCACCAGGTCTCCCCATGGTATGTGCCTGTAGTCCTGTTTTTACCACCACAGCATGGCGACAAACAGAAACAAAAAGCCACCAACAAATGGCATTTAAGTAGCTGTGGACACTTGCAAGTGCCTGTTTCTCTGTCTTAAATAATAATAGTTATTATTATGCTTCCAGTTGAACAGCATGACTGCACTGCACTGAAATGGTGGACCCACTGGCAAGCCATACCTGGGGTCCAGGATGAACGTTTCCACAGTTGCAGATGATAAATGATTGATTGACTGCTCAGTGAATGCCTCACTCACTGCACTGAACTCCAGATGCCTGCCAAACCCCCCTTCCTCCCTCCCCCCCTGTGGTACAACCACACCCACCACACCTAGAATATGGGCAGTCATGCATGACATTTTGAAGGAATATTAGTGGTAGACATCAAAGAATGACTACACATTCACCGCTTTCTTGTTTTCCTTCAGACGTTTGAGTTCCTTTGAGTTTTGAAGTATCGACTGTGGGAAAATGCAGTTGTCCTGTAAGGTTTCCTAGTGCAGTAGCCAGATCTCCTGCAGGTTGGCACATGCTCAGCTTGGAGTTAAAGGCATTTCATATCACGCTTGTATTTTTCAAGCATCCAAACAGCATCGCGCTCTGCTAGCTTGTGCATTTTCCACAACACTGCAACGAATTCAACTAAACTTGACAAACTTCCACGATCAATCTGTCATCTCCGCTTTGGATCTCTTGGCAGTATGGAGGAAGTTTCAGATTTCTGCTCCAAATCTTAGAACGTCATTTTGTTTCCCATGCAGTGAAAAGAGACAGAGTGTAGTCTTTTCACTTTGTTTCAAAAATTAGCCTTTTTGTATCATGCATGTCAAAGTCCTGTGTTTCTGCTGTCCTGTCATGACCATGAATCACTTGCTGTCTTTGTATTGCACCATGGTTTTGTCTTGCTTCTCATTTGTCTCACTGTATATTCAAGCACTAAAATAAGGAAAAAACTGTGAAACAGATTTGTGTGTGTGCGTGTGTTTGTGGGTGTATGCATGTGAGCACAAACATGTCTAGACAAGAAAATCAAATCTGTCATGCAATACTGCCTGACCAGATCAGTCAGACCTATTAAGACAAATAAAATCCTGGCATTGATTTCCCTCTGAAGCATGGCTACAGTACCTCGCTGTGCAAATATGATGGACTTGTTCCTCACAGTCGTGGTGCACACTTGCACTGTATGCAGCTTCTGTTGCCGTGCACAAACACAGGCTCGACTCTCACATGAGACGACAGTGAAAGCAGAGTGGTGATGATGCAACTGTTTCTTGGGTCTTCGCTGTGTTAAAGATGGCTACCGGGATCGCCGCTCTCCTACGTACTATGACGAGTCGGAGCCAGAGGAGTCCTTCCGGATCTTCGTGGCCCTCTTTGACTACGACCCTCTGTCCATGTCCCCCAACCCTGACGCAGCTGATGAAGAGCTGCCCTTCAAAGAGGGGCAGATCATACGGGTGTGTTTGACGTCCTCTGACATTCTGCATGTTTTTATTGTTTTCATTGACTGAATCACGACATATCCGTCCAAATAGGCTTTATTGCAATATAAATCACCACATGCTGCATTTTGGACGTAATCCCTAATCTTCAAATATGTTCACTGGAGTGTATATTCATCCTGACACTCATTGAGCTCTCTTTGACAGACTTCTATAGTGGAGCTGTCAGTGAAATAGTCTCTCTGCAATCCAACCCGCTGCTCTTCAAACAACCTTTAAATATAGGGTTGCTAACTATGCTCATTTTAAAATATGCCACTGAATACATTTTCTTGAAACCTCCCTCTTACCTAAGAGCATGTCTGAAAAACATGTAAATCACTGTCCTGTCAGGCCTGCAGTCATCAGCACAGATTTATCTGCCTGGTCACTCCTCCTCTTCCTCCTCCTCTCGTCTAACAGGTGTACGGGGATAAAGACACAGATGGCTTCTACAGAGGTGAAGTGAGGGGCAGGATGGGGCTCATCCCCTGTAACATGGTGTCAGAGATCCGAGCGGAGGATGAGGAGACCTTGGACCAGCTCATGAAACAGGGCTTCCTGCCTCTCAGCACCCCTGTGGATAGGATAGGTAGGTAGCATGCAGCCACACTTGCTCTTTGGTGGACCTCAAATGAAAAAAACACTGTGACCTTGAATTAATGGAATAGCAACTGTTATTTCCCAACTAAAGATGTAGAGCTGGGTCAAAAGCGTTGTGTCCTCATTTGTATAGAAAGAATGTGAGAAACAGAATGTGGACAAGTGGGACTCCGTCTCCAAAATAGTTTGTATGTACCATTTAGGTAGACTAGTGAATGGAGCACATGACGTGTGAGGCAGCAGTTCAGTTTTCTTTGAAATGTCAGTGAACGCGCTCCTGGTTCTTCCTCAATATCTGATAGCTGCATCACTCCACTTAGCATTCATGTAAGCAGAAGTCAAAATTGTCACTTAGGGTAAAGCCTACATCTGGTTGCCAGGTAAGGATAAAGATGGTAATGGTAAAGATGGTGAAGTTTCTATGTTATCACCAGAGAACAGGGATGAATACCGCACCCAACCATGCCCAGTCACCTTTAACACAAAGCTGTTGTCTGTTGTTCACATGTGGTGTGTGTTTATGTTTCCAGAGCAGAACAGAAGAGGTCTGCGGCGAGATCAGGCGTCGAGAAGGATGGTGGCTCTGTACGACTATGATCCCAGAGAGAGCTCCCCCAATGTGGATGTGGAGGTAATGCCGCTGAGGAGCCTTACTTAACAGTCACCCATGTCTAAGCACAATTAAGCACTGTGAGATAAGACACTTGAGTCATTTCCCTCTGTGTCTCTGATAGGCTGAGCTGACCTTCTGTGCTGGTGATATCATCGCTGTGTTTGGAGATATCGATGAAGATGGATTCTATTATGTGAGTTTAGATTTGTTGTTTCTCCGAACCTTTTTGGTAAATTCTGTCTTTGGTCCATTCTGTGTGTGCAGGGACTTATATATGTTATATATTGTGTTTTGTCTTAACACTCATTTTTGTTGAATCTCAAAACATGACCATCAGCTCTTCAGTAGTGTGCAACTTGTATTACAAACAAAGGTTTTTGTATGCATTTTGTGACAGCCTCTCCACAGTGTTGTTTCCAATTTCAGCTCCAGTCCAAGGTTCTTCAGCCTGAATCGGCTCATCTTCTATAAAAAAAAGCAAAACAAAACAAAACTCATTCACAATAATCCTGACAACAGATATGAGGGTGTTTCAATCATCTTGACTGACTCTCAGCAAGGGAAGCGGAAGCATGCAACGTGTAGCAACGTGTAGCTTTATCGATTCCAGGTGGCGCAAAGCTTTAACAGATCGGATAGTTTTGTGCAAACAAAGAGATAAACTCAAAAGAAAGTGAGTCAGTCCTGAGGGGATTTAGAGACACTGATTATCTACACCCCTACCTCCTCGTTTCCACCCGCAGGGCGAGATGAACGGCCACCGCGGCCTGGTTCCCTCCAACTTCCTGGAAGAAGTGCCTGATGATGTGGAGGTGTATCTGACCGATACTCCGTCCCACTACCCCCAGGAAGAGCCCACCAACCGGCCCCCCGCCAACTCCGCCTCCGCCTCCACCACCGCTGTCCCAGAGGGCAAACGGGTACACCATCATCGCCGCTCTCAGCGCTAGGCCCTGTGTTCATCCATCCTCCTGCGTCCTCTCTCTTGATTTCCGTCTCTCGCTTCCTCCACTTTGCCGTCTGTGTGCTGTTCATTGTGTGTGTTTGTCCATGTGGTGACAGTGGTGACTCTTTACAAACTAACAATCCTGCCCGCCCGCCCGCCCGCCCGCCCGCCCGCCCGCCCGCCTGCCCCTCCCTCCGCCCTCCCCTCACCCTTTGGAAAAGGGGACAAAAATCCAGTGTTAACTCCTTTCTGAGTCTCAGAGAAAGGAAGAAGCAAAGCCTGACATGGACAGAGAGAGAGAGGATAGACTGTGGGAGCTCTGCGGGTGATTTTTTTTGCATGTAGCACCGGTTAACGAGGACTTGAAAAAGGCTCGACCCATTCCCTACACGAGAAAATTTGGTACCTCTTTGCACTGAAACACAAAATCAAATTGTGGTTATTGTGCATAAGAATAATACAAAGAAGTGCTTTATTGACACGGAATAATTGCTACCCAATGACACTGAGAGAAATTGTTTGCGAAGAAAACTTTCAAGACTAAAGAGAAAGAGAGAGAACAGCATGCCTTTTTCAAACTTGATACCTTTTATAATAGACCTTTCTTGGCTCGACAGCTGTATTTCCTTAAAGAGGCTTTGTTTCTTTATGTATATTGCAAACACATTGGATCTATTTTTCAGCCCTGTTGACAGCGGATACGCCATGTTTGCTCTGAGCTCAAGAGACAAAACCAATCGCAGCGCTGATACATCCATACTGTGTTGTTACAATGGAACAATAAAAGGAAAAAAAAATTGGATATTAAAAACATTCTTCTTTTGCGCCCTGTGTTCATGTGTGTTGGTGTTGTTGTTGTTGTTGTTTTTCAGTTGTCATAGTGGTGTGGGTTTTTAGCGACGGTGACTATGCTGCCACATTTGATTTCTTTTTTGTTTTTCCTCACCCGCTTGGCAAAACAAAACAAACAAACAGAAGAAGATTGTTCATTTCACACCATAAATGGCTCTGTCTGCCTTGTACAGTAAGTCGGCAACTTGAGATACCAACGCCCGTGGCTCTAATGCACACAGCGAGCGGTCGCAGCCTTTTAAATGCCACCTCGTATTACAGAGGCGCTTGACGAGTGCCTCTGTAATGCTCTCTGCAGTGGAGCGCGTCAACCCAATTGTTACCAAAAAGTTAACAAAGGTAACGTGGAATAGAGCGTCTAGTATTACATTTTAAATTAGAAATTGTCAAAAATTGGTATGTGTGCGTCCAGCTGCTGCATTAGATGAGGAGCCTGGTATCTACAGTTGTGTCCCTGGGTGTTGTACTGTATATGACTGTACTCTATGTTCCCTCATGGCCTAACTGATGGTGGACCTCTCCGGCTCTGTGCTGTGCTGATGTCGTGCTCAACATTTGATGGCTTCCTCCTCAGTGTTTCTTCTACACTGTACTGTGTGTGCGTGTATGTGTGTGTGTGTGTGTGTATTACTCATTTTGTGGGGACAGAAATATATGTATACACACAGTCACTCAAGGGGACAACATGCAAGACTTTAGGATGAAGCTGAATAAGTTCGTCCACTTTAATAGTTTGTTTTAAAAAGTTTTTCTCTCTGTTTGGTAAAGGGCAATGTGACCATATTTAACTGACTTATTTAATCAAGGCTCATATGAACACATTCATTCATAACTTAATAGAACAAATTATTCACAATAACAAAACAATGAACCTGACATGATACCATCAACGTGTTTCAGAGTTTCAGGGTATTCCTCTTTTCTTAATATGTCAAATCTGCATCTGGATCCATCAAAAGTACACTGTGATACGAGAGCGACAATGCAGCCAGCGACAAGTTATTATCGTCTTATGACTCGAGTTTTATTTCAATTCACTGAGCTAATATACACAGTCTCTTTGCTGGAGGTCATTACAAGTAATATATACACAGGGTGGCATTCACTTTGTTCATATTTCACCATAAAATCAACCAACCAACAAACAAAAGCCTCTTGAGTCAGAGGATAATGTGCTTAGTCAGTGCAGAGGGCGTCAAATGATCAACTTGGTGTGGCTTTTCGTTCCAAACAAGCAATTTGACGATGTTCTCCAGGCTTAAAAGCTGCCTCTAGAGCAGAGGGTTTGTTTTTTTTTCGCTCCGTCTGAAAGTGTTGCTTTTGTAATGCGCCGCCCCATGCCTCCACACCTCCCCCCCATCGCCTCTCTCCTCAGGTCGCCACGGAAACCACCGACACCACCACGGTGGACAACGACGCCACGCCCGTCCGAGCGCCCTCGCCCATCGTCCGGCCTCTGCTGCCGGGCACCATGAGGCCCCTGAGCCCCACCAGGGGCCCACGCATCCCGCTGGACCCCCGGGACGACCACGACTCCCAAGATCTGGCGAACAAGAAGAAGAAAGGACTTCTGTCCAAGGGGAAGAAGCTGCTGAAGAGACTCTCCCCGGTCAAATAAAAGCAGCCGTGTACACGTTTAGGCCCCCGCGCTCCGTATCCACACAATCAGCTCTCTGGAGAGGGTGCGAGCCTCGTCTCTTGGACTGCGTGAGAATATATTAACCAGTGATATTCATGTTTCGGTGACTGATAAAAATCAACTACATGATGTACAGTGCAGTGCCAAAATCAAGAGAGAGGCCGCCTGCAGACACAAAAACATATAACTGTGATGTATTTTAAATCAATGGATGACTTTTAGAAGAAAAAAAAGCAAACTAGGATTTTCATGACATGTATTTTATTTCTCTCTCTTTCCTTCATCATTAGTCAAAGGGACTATGTATCTATTTGAAGCAGGGTTACATCGAAGTTCCTCAGCCAAAAAGAGTTTTGATGTCACCACACGGGAGCAGAGACCACACTCCTCTTAGGATAAATCTCAACTAGACTACACTGTTATTGAGGCATTCGGTGAAGTAATGCTGGCTGCTAACAAACAAAAAAAGGCTTTATTCAGTGCAATATCATGGAGGGGCGGTAGCATACTGTTTGCTGGGAGAACAGAAACCTGTGGGATTTCTGTGATGGATGGAGTTTAGAAGAAAGGGAGAATAATGAATTGGTGACAGGGCATTAGCGTCAGAAAAAAACGCCGGGCGAGCTTAGCTGTCTCAGTGGCCTTTACGAAAACAATATGAGCATGACATTCCTCGTTCAATCGCAAGGTTGATTCACACCAGGGTTGTTTTTTTTTTTCTTTTTCCTCTCCGCTTTCATGACTCGTGCTTTGTCGGTCTTGAAAATGAGATCAGAGCAAAAATGTTTGTCGTCCCCGCTGTCATGAAACGCCTAGTTCGAGACTAAATTTTGTGTCGGTCTTCTTATTGCACAAAGGTGGGTGTTTTGTCTGATGATTGGTAGAAGATGTGACGTGTGCCTGTGTGAGTGTGTTATTTGTGTGTGTGTGTGTGTGTGCGTGTGTGTGTGTGTGTGTGTGAGGCAGTGTGTGATGCATTCATGTTCTGCACCCTTTGTCTTTCTGCTCTTTGCTTTGTTGTTTGGGTTTCTGGGGGAGAGTTTTAGGTCATGGGCTCTGCTGCTGCCTCTCGTTGCCTGTTTTGCAGTTTTATTTCGTCTCACGTCGACACAGTCCTCCACGCTAAGGTGTTTTGAAATTACAACCCATAAATGTCAAGCTGCGTTGTTGTGCTCTCTGGCTGTGTTTCGTCAACCTGAGGATAGAAACGTAACTTTTCAGATCTCGGCGGGGCGTTTGTGCTCGACGTGACTCACACTTAGGACGATGAGCCGTGTCTCACAGCTCATGTACATTTAAAAGGGAATCTGGCACAAGCTGCTTTATTCCTATGATCTTGGATAATGCATGAAATAAGCCAAGCTTGAATCGGGAGAGCGCGCGCACGCACTCATCAGCGATGCTAATTTCCCGCTGTTGCTCCATTTAGTTTGTTGGCTCACTGAATGTTTTATACATTTAATCGAGTCTTCAGAAAACACAGACAAACAAACAAATCCATTTGCATAAAGGTACAAAAGATTTGCACCAGAAAACGAAATCAGATCATTGGAAACTGCTCCGTGTCTATAAAATCAGCTTGGCACCCACTGTCGGTGTGAAAGCAACAGAGGCAGCGAGTGTTCGCAGAGTCAGGAAACACGACCCGATGAAGTTGTGTTTCTGCGTGATCAGAGACACGGGGCGTCTGCGGTGCACTCTGAAGTTTTGTAAATGAAAGTGGAAATGTTATTTGGATTTATTCTGACTTTCAGCTCAAGCTGCCAACTGTCTCATATCACTCTGCACCCATGTTTTTTTTTCTTTTCTTTTTTAAATGGTTTTCACAACCAGGAGAAGTTTGGAGATCGGATCCAATTCCGCAATCGAAGCTCCAAAAAGACACCCACAAATTTCTCAGACAAAACAAAAGAAAGTATCTTTTTGTCAGAGAAGACACTCTGGTTTCTTCTTACATATGTTTCTTATGATCAGCTTTTCTCTGGAAGGCCTCGTACAGGATCGCACACCGTCCGAGCACAGAACCCAGATGAACTCATCCGGAGACACAAACACAACTCAACTCGCTGTCCTACCTCTCTTTGCTTCGTTTCCTGAGGAGACAGTCAAGGGTGTGCGTCCATTATTCCATGTCAGAGAAATCCTGTTTTCTGTGTCAGAATTTCACCTCTAAAAGCAAGTGTTCACTCGTAAGTGGGGGGAAAAAAAGGGTCATGCAAACTGTGTCGACTTGTTTTTGTCCTGTGGGAGTGAGTGAGCAGGTCGAGGAGGAGCGGCACCGTACGTCTCGTAGTTTTTTTTCTTCATTGATTCACTCGTTCATTTCGTTTTCAGCCTCTATGCTACTCCGCTATGTCCAGACGCACTTGAAAGATGAGTCAGAGTGAGTGTGAAACAGGGTTCCCCTCTCTCTCTGTATATCAACGCCGACGATTAAAGGCGACAACAAGAGAGGCTTTGCCAAAATGGAATGTAAGAGCAGCGGGCCGGGGTACCAGGTTTACATCTGATTCTTTCTGTTCCAAAGCTTTTCGTTGCGTGTTTTTTTTCTCTTTCGCGTCATACGGTCGCTGTCACACACGTGTCCCGAACACCAAATCATTCACCTGTGAGTGGGTGTTGTGTCTCTGAAACGCTGTAGCTCTTTTGTACTTTCAATCCATTTGTAGATAATTTCTAAATGTTTCTACTTGATTTTACGACAGCCTTTTTGTTAGTGCACTGAGGTTCCCGCTCCCTGTGACAGACTGCGAGCATTCTCCATAGTGTCCTTTGAAATCAGATGTATCGGTCCACCGTATGTGCTTGCTTTGTGACTCAAAGTCTAAAAAAGAAAAAAAAAAAAAAAAAGAAAGAAAAAGATAAAAGAGATATCACTGGACAGTATTTATGGTGATTAATTATGTGTGGGTGTGCATGTGAAAAAAAAATACCACTTTTATAACCAAATTAAATTTGATATTTTTTAGAAAAATGGTTGTTATACATTCTTTCGTGTGTCACTATCACCTGTTTGAAGTATACATTTTTTGGCAGCTCTTATGATAACTCCTCCTTATTTAGCACTTATTTTGCATTATTTAACACATTTGTTAATCATTAGTAAACTGTTAACTCTTAATTATTTCTCATTAGTTAATCATTTATAGATGCATGTGTTAATGCTTTGTCCATGCATTTGTATCTTTAGTCATTATTAGTAAATCATTACTCATTCATCAATACGCATCAATTGTAAATATTTAAAAGCATTATGTTATACACCCAAATTTACCAAATTCTTAACCCACATACTCAACTAATGATTTATTACTCATTTCTTAATTGGGCACTTGTACATGGTAGTTAGAATAGGTTAAACAGAGGGTGTTCATCACAAGACTACAACCCTCATGCATGCATTATGTTCTTCTAATGGTTAGGTTAGACTTGGCTATGCTTTACAAACATTAACAACTGACTTTTTAATGCTCATTCATAATTAATTCATCAGTTATAACTGCTTACTTAAGTACTTTTGGGGAGATCTTCTTAAGTGAAGCTTGTCTGTGCTTTACAAAACATTAATAAATGACTTGTTAATGCTCACTCATGATTAAATGTAGTACAGCATAGACAAGCTTCACTTTAGAAGATGGACGAAACGATGGACTTCTTCACTATGGACGAAACATTAACACATAAATCTACAAATGATTAACTGATGAGAAATAATCAAGAGTTAACAGTTTACTAATGATTAACAAATGTTTTAAATAATGCATAATAAATGCTTAATAAGGGTGAGTTATAAAGTGCTACCCATTCTTTTTTCAAATGCTGAAATCACCACATATTTAAATATAATGTTATTGCACTGAAATAGAAGAACTTTTTACTCTGCCAACTAATTCTACTCCACCACATCTGTGAGACCTACATTATGTTCTGTGAGTTGTTCCCTTACGCGTTGATGAAATTATAAACTATGGAAAAACTTTCTTGGACGAGCTGCAAAATGTATCCTTGCAGAGCTGAAAACAGGTCTGTTTCCTCAGAGCTCATTAGGAGCTGGCTTTATAGAGACATATGGTTCTCATTAACACGTGGTGATCTTATAGAATGAGATCAGCTGCTCCATGGTTAACCAACCAACGGGAAATGAAGTAGCAGTAATAGAATAGTACAGCTTTATTAATATAGCACCAAACATCTGCTCCAGAGATCTTTGCTACTTCTTCATTACTGCACCACTGATGTTTAGAAGGAAAACATCATCTATAATGACAACAAAAAAAAACCTGCCAGGTAATTTTTTTCTACATTTTTCTTTGATAAGTTACGGAAATTGTTTCTATGATACTTGCACCGCTGTACGTAACTATGAGCGCAGAATATTTTCAGGGTACTTTTACATATCTATGAGTTACTACTTCCTACTTCCTCCACCACTGATGAACTCGTTATTAAACAGTTGATAAGACCTGTCATCTGACTGTCAGAAGGAGATAACTGACTAAACTTCTGAGCATATTTTCATACCCTGGACTGACAAATCTGACGGAGCTGACAGATGGCTGTCCCGGATCTTTAATGAACATGCACGCTAATGAGACATAATTTACATTTAAAAAGGCACTGAAATGTGTGTGTGTGTGTGTGTTTGTGTGTGAGGGGAAGTGCAGCACTGGACGAAAGCACTAACATACAAAAGAAATGAGACATCTTGTACAATGAGTCGGGTTGAGATGCCTTCAACTTCATCCATCCATTGTTACAACTAGGAGCAATTCAGGGTCTCCAGTTGACCTAAAGGTGCATGTTTTTGGACTGTGGTGGAAGTAGACCACCCAGAGATAACCCACACACACATGTACACATAACATACAAGCACATGGGGACCATGTGGCTTATGTTTTCTTTTCACTCCATATGAAATGCTTGTCAAGAAGGATCTAATGGATCCATCTGAATGAAGTTAAAGGTCTTCCAGAGCTCTTAGACAATTAGCATCAAATTTATCTTTTGGCTGTAATTTTATGAAGATGCTGTATCATGGGTTGTTCAGTGAGACCTCACCTGCTTGGGCAGGAAAATCCCTGAATCAGCTTTAGCAACTTTGCAACGCCTCCGGTTCAACTCACAAATGATGCCACCAGCATGATGCAGAGGGTTATCTGTCCTGATCACTTTTATCAAGACATGACAAATTGCACGACACAACCAATCGATTTATGCAAAGTTTATTAGGCCGCAGACCAAATTTAATTTTTAATCCAGATCTAATACTCTGCCCACCTTCAGTCTAATGGCTTGCTGCCACTCAGCCCAGACGATCACAACCAATCAGATCCTGTTTCTGTCATCTCACCGGTGGCAAAGACTGTGACAGCGGTGGCTCTTGATAAACAACAAGCTTGGCTGTGTGTAAAAATGAGATTTCCAATCAAGTGCGCAGAGCAACATGAAGGATAGCAGATGTCTACTCGCATCCAGGACAGGCGCTCTGTGAGCTGGAGGAAAAGTCCTGGATCCAGCAGAGATTCATCATCAGTGTCACAGCACAAGGAGACACAGAGCATCTGTCAGTGCCGCCGGAAAACGTTTAGACGTGCGGCTGCAGATCTTATCCCTTTTTGCGTCGCTGTTTTCTACATCTCTACATCTCTATAGTCTTCTCAGTCACCTCTTGACGTGCCTGCGGCTCTTGGTCTGTCGCTGTACGTGTGCTGTTCCAACTCTGTCCTCTGGGGGGCAGCAGCGCCGCGCAATGTGGGGGGGAGACTGCAGCGTCACACACCGAGGGGTCTCAACCTGGGCCTCATCAATGAAACTAATTGTGTGATTAAACATTTGCTGATGTCAGCACACAGTTGCACACGCTGAAGTGTCACAATAAAGAAAGTCTTTCCTCCCTCTACACCTTTTCGTCATACTCTATGCCTTATTTCTGCCCTCCTACGTGCATATTTGCTTTTACCGTTCACCTAATTTTAATGTTGATTCAAGCAGGTACGGGACCTCAAAGAGGCATGCTGGGAAAACTGCCGCAGTGTAAATCCGGAGGTTACACTGAAACACACAAGGTAAGAAAGAATCCAGACAGGATTTGTAAGTCAATTAATCTTTGTTTTGTTGCTTCCGATACATTTGGCTCCTCTCCCTCCCTACCTCTCTCACTCACTTACCCCCTTCCCTTCCTTATTTTCCTCCTACTCCTCAACCTCCCCCTCCTCTCTCTCTCTCTTTCCGTCTCCCCTCCTGCTCCGGCTCTCAGCCTTATTTCCCCCTCACTATCCAGCAGATTTATATGGAGCTGTAAGTCTGCGGACTCCCCGAGGGCCGGCGGATGTTTAAAATTCTCGCCACTTGTAACCTCTCTATCACCGGCTTCCGTCCCGGCTGCCACGCCACCAGAGGGGGGCACGAGCAGACATCCATCTTCCACTGGCCTTTCTGAATATTTCACAAATGCTCAGAGTGCCGGTTAAACACTCAACGTTCGTTTGACCCTTCTGCCCCAAAAATCACAGCAGGGATCTCTCAGGTAGAAAATTATAATTTGACTTTGATATACCGAGAGACCTTTTGTCGTGCGGCGAGTTGGAGATTTCTTTTGAAGTCTCCGGGCTCAGGTACTTTTTAAAAAACTTCACCGAGTCCATGCAGAAGTGTGTGTGTGTGTGTGTGGCATTATGAGCTGAATTATATGAAGCATACTTACATGATATGTCAAGCAAATGGAAGCACCTGTGAATTCATCCTCCTTTTCTATATGCATCATATATATACGCATATATATATGTTTCCCATTATCTACAAATGTACGGTCCATCCATTATCTTCCCCGCTTTGTACCCAACTGTTTGACTGGGCTGGGTGCCTATCTCACTCTAGCACTCTATTCACTCTCAGGGCAATTTAGAGTCTCGAAGCAGCCTAAATAGGCTAGGTTTTACATTTTTCACACACATTCATGTGAAAAGGGAACATAAGGGAAATTAAATAATACAAGTATAAAAATGTTCACTCAGGCCCCTGTGAGTTAAGGTAAGAAAACACAAATTGGCTGACAGCCTCTACTGTTTCAGTTTATCTTGTGCTTTAAGTATTAGTGCTTGAAGTGGAAAACAGAGCTCCTTATTCACTGGAGGAGGATGCTCAGGAGGGTCCGCAGAGGGTTCACGTTGGTACGTATCAGCAAATCATTAACTGTTACACTCTGTGTTCCTACAGTGAATTCAGACATCAGGAGACAACTGCTTTACTACATTTATTGAACAAACTATTTGAATTATTGTAGAAAGACACACAGCAATGTTGGAGTCAATTCATTTTCTTGTGGGGCCACATGAACTGAATTGAACTGAATTATAATATTGAGTTATGTTCGATATTAACAATGTCTTAATTAAAAACAGTAAAAACAGTAAATTATATATATTCAATTTGTAAGACTAAATGTACTAAATTGGCTATGTAAAATTTGGAGCAAGCATAATGGAAAACACCAAGATTATTTAACATTTAATAAATTTTCCCCAAAACATTTTTAAAATGTTAATTTTCTTTTATGGTATTTCCAAAAAACATAACAATTAACTCAGGCCATATTATACTGTAGCTGCTGAGCCCACCAAAAACCCCTTAATAAATTTTCCCCATCAGTGAATGACTTGCAGTATTTGTCATTTTGTGTGACATCCTGTAGCTCCTCTGTCCTTGTTTAGAGAAAAGTTAACTCTTCCACTTATCTTGCCAGGTTTAGATGTCCATGCCCTCTCTTAATTCGTGTAAGTCTCAGTGTGTTTAGTCTCATCGTTTAGTCTCATGTCTGTTCAAACTGTCATCCTTAAACACAGCAAACTATGTCCCACATACTAAGCACCCAGCTGACGTATTGAATGGTAACAAGCTAACAGCTCTTGTAATGTTCTAGACATTACAGTGAAGTGCTCACATGCAAATATATGATGCACAGTCAATTCATAGTGAACTGTTAACCTTGTCTTTGGTTCATTATACAGCCAACAAATACTTTAAAAGTAGAGAACAGAGCTTTATATCCTACTTTTAGTGTGTCTAACAAACCAAGCAGCAGTAACCCACTTTCAAGCAAACGGTTAGCTAGTGTTAGAGAGCTTTGTGGCCTGTAAAAAGTCCACCAAGGAGTAAAATGCTGACATGCTGGCACAGAGTGACTTTGTTTAGTGTGGTATTTGGGCACACTGACATTAACTGTGCATAGAAAAGATTGGTTTCCAACATTAACCCTCCCTTCTCTGCGGGGAGTCAATATAACTTAATATATTTATTGTCTCGAGGTTGGTCAGTGCACATCTGGCCCCTCATCAGTGTTTTGTTTTGTTTTTTTTATACCTGCACACACACACATAATTACCAAACAAATGCACAATCAATCAAATTACCATAAACTGGCACAGCCTTTGGGGCTCCTGCAGGCTCTGGGGCTCGGAGACAGCTCTGTATCGCTCTGCATCGCTCTGCTTTGCTCTGTTTATTTGTTAATCCAGCCTGGCATGCAGAACACAGAAGTCATTTCTTTGTGTGACCTGATGCTGTGCCCTGACCTGGAGTCATGTTCAGTAAATTCTGGATTACAGCTTGTATTTTCAGATCGTGATGAGAAGAGTTGTCAACAAGAAAAAAGATGAATCTCGCTGAATAGGTTACTTGTGTGTCCATCCATCCACTCCAACATTAATGTGTTTCCCAGCGGGTGGTTGCAGGCAAACCTCTTACCTGTCTATCAATGTGCTCTGAAGGCAGGCTGTCGGTGGGAGAATATACCACCCGGCCGGTAACTCATTCCAGGCATCCAGGGGGGACAAAAAGATGTTTATGGCAGCCATGCCTTCACAAACTTTATTGGTATGGCAGCATTCACACAGGGTAGAACACATTGCTTTACAGACGACTGGCAAGTTGATAATGAGACAGAACAAGTCCAATCAACATTACAACAAAATACAAGAGGTAAAAGAATAAAACAAAGTAAACATAATGACATTCAACAAAACAGAACTGATAAATTACATTTAGCAGGTTGCAAAGATATGATAAAAAGACAAGTGTGATTTCTAAGAATATAATGATATCACTAAGAATATCATAACAGATAAGATCAAACAGAATAAAATCTTACAATACAAAAATAACCATACGATTTAACAAATCAAAGCAAATTATGTCCTTGAACCACACTTAATCAAAAGCCAGACTGCAGTGATGGCTGTTAAAAGATTTCAACACTTCCTGTTGCCCTCAGATCCTCCAGCAGACTCTTCCAGTAGCTCTGAGCATGAAAGCTGAAAGCTGTCTCACCACAGCTTTTAGTCTCACACTTTGGAACAACTATCAGACTTGTGCCAGAGGATCAGAGGGGCTGTGCTGGATCATACACTGTCAGCATGCGAGACACATGTGCCGGTGCAAGATGAACCGCTTTAAAAATGAGTGAACAAACCTTAAAATCAATACAGAAACTGACAGTGCCACAACTTCAAACAAGAGTAATGTCTGTGTTTCTTCCTCTGGTCTCGGTCAGTATTTGAGCACAGATTTCTGAAATCCGAGTGATGTGTCTTTTTTTTTTTAGGACACCAGGCTAACTTCAAACTTTGTGGCTTCACTTGATGATATTAAGTTCCCTGCTTTGTGGTTAAAACTGAGGCTTATGGAACTAAATTGAAAGTTACTTTGTGACACTGAAATTTCTGTTTATTTTGTTAAATGTTTTGTGGCCGCCCTTTAGGCATAAATATAGAATAAAATTTAAAAAGACAATTAGCAAAGCAGCACACGCAATGTTTTGCATCTTGTGATGGATGTTAAAGAGGGAAATCAATGAAATGAAAATAATGAAAAACAATTGGCCCTTGAATCGATCTTCAATTAACTCCATAGGCCATTTTTAGAAGTTTTGGCATTTTCCTGTTTCATCTTTGGTCACAGATAAATCTCTGCCAGAGAGAGAGATATGAGGAAATCCAGTTAATCGCAGTTCCCAGCAGTGCAATGGCTTTCCTCACTCTAACTTTGTGATCATCTGATCAGGCCCTCAGATCAGGTAGTAACAACATCGAAGGCTTACCAGCATCTAGGTTTATCACTGTGCTATGTCAGTGCTACGATTAATCTCAACAATCAGTCTGAAACATTATATCTAATTCATTTAAGTGCATCAGATTCTTCAATCCAATGCACACAATTTTTTCCCAAGTGAAGAGTTGAGACTTATCTACGGTTTCTAGGGACCATGGGATCCAGATTGAGGAAAAGGCCTTGGTGATTCATCTTGGGGCTGAGGCTGCTCGGAGTGGACGTCCAGCGGGCACAGCTTGGCTGCAGAGCCCTCTGAGCATCAGCACCACGGGTGTGAACAGGATGGCTGCGTGGCTGGCTGGCTGGCTGCCCCCTGGCAGCATGTAGCGCTAAGTGTTATTACACAGGTGAGACGGCAGCTTTATGCTCAGAGACTGGACTGCAGCACTCCCTGGAGATCAGCATGGAGAATCGAGAGGCAGTTTACAATGATTTCCACTCACAGGCTTTTATATATGCTCGAGGCTCCAATTGAGCATTCTGAAACCGCTTTTCCCACTGCTATTTATGCCGTTTGTGTGCCGGGTGGACACATCAACGGAATGAGACGGCTGAGTAGATCTGATGAATATTTGATGGATTAATGAAAGTTATAAGACAATAGGATGTTGTTGTAGCTCAGCTCCATCATTGAGCTGGATTAGTCAGTAAAGGTTAATAGATCTACTAATCATGATGACATCACTATGTCTATGAGTTCATACACTGGTCATAGTTTATCTGCATGTCAACTTCCAGGTGACCGAATCCTCATGAATCACCTGTCTTGGTTTAGTGATGCACAGATCAATTTGAAAAAGAAAAACCTTTACATCACCATGTCTGTGTTTCTGAAGCTGACAGGTACACACTACTACACTGTCACTGTAGAGTTCAACATGTTGGGAGTAAAAACTGCTTGTTTCGACCTGCAGCTGCAGTGGCTCAGTTAAATTCTGAATATGTAGGAGGGCCACAATTTTGCATTATGTCCAAATTCAATCATGGGCATCAAAGTCTAAATGAGGAATCAACACTGAAGCTGACAAATGCTGAGAGTTTTGGGGCAAAATAAAAAAGAAGCAGTACGTCCACAGTACACGGGCATTATACAAACACAGTCTTGAAACATGATGATAAATCACGTTTCAAGACTGCAGCCTGAAGCTTAATGCCAACATCAGCTTTGCTAATGTTAGGCAGCCTTGACAATGCTTGCCATGTCAATCTCGTGCAGCTAGCATGCTAAGATTAGCTCATCAACTGTGAGCACAAAGTTCAGCCGGGCATGACGGGAATGTCACTGCTCTAGCGTGACCACCAAAGTGATTAGGGTTCATCCTGAGCGAGACAGAAACATCTGCACCAGATTTCATCGCAATCTACCCAGAAACTGTTGAGCCTTTTCAGTGGATGATGTGGAGGACCTCCTGACCACCTGACCCACTCGCTGACATCCCAGAGTCATGCTGCTACAGTAATGTGGCTAAAAGCCTGGAGCCCGGGCACCCTCTGCTCACTCCCACAGCATGTCTGGTGACCGAGAGCGATCAGGCTTTTGCAGTCCAGAGTGCCAAACTCTGAAATCACTTACCCACTCACATTCATGCCAAGTCCATTATCCACGCATCCATTTTCTTGACCTGCTTTATACCCAAACAGTGTCACACCGGACTGGTAGAGTCCCAGTGCTCATAGGTTGAGAGGCAGGAAATGCACTCTGGACAGGTGGCCACACACACACACCATTCGCTCTTACACCCAGGGGCAATTTAAAGTCTCCAGTCTGCCTAAGCATGCATGCTTGCTTATTAATGGACAGAAGGAGGAAAGCAGAGTATCTGGAGGAAATCCACATGGAAATATTGATACTCTGCAAACTCCCCACAGGTGCAGGGCAGTCATGCTGCCTTTACCTACTGAACTACTAAGCCACCCTTTATGACCATAATTGCTCTTAAATTGCTTTTGAAAGTCTTTGATTTAAAGAAATATCTTGTATCTTATTTTTATGTAATTAACGTTGTTGTATCATTATTTTGTCTTTGAATCACTGCGTTACTTTGGTATTGTTATTATTAATTCCACAAGTCTTGATGGCTTGGTTAGACAGAACTTTTCTCTGTGAAGTGTGCATGTCCTCCCTGTGTCTGTCTAGGTTTTCATAGAGTACACTGGTTCATTTCCACAGTCCACAAACATGTATGTTTTGGCTGATTGAGGACTCTAAATTGCCACTAGGTGTGAGTGTGAGAGTAAATAGCGTGTTTGTGCGTGTGCGTGTGTCTGTGTGTGTGTGTGTGTGTGTGTGTGTGTGTGTGTGTGTGTGTGTGTGCACGCATGCAACATGATGGACTGGCGACCTATCCAGGGTGTATTCCCTGCCTTTGCCATATGTGCAGTGGGACAGGCTCCAGCAGACCCTGCTACGCAGTTTGGGTACAAAGCAGGTCATGAAAATGACTAAATGAATGACGCCGCAGTCTACTCCCTGAATTCTTGACTAAACCTTGGCTCTGACTGCTTGCAGAGTCATTGAGCTCAGTCCTCGATCCAGCTATTTATCTATTTCAACATCTCAATGAGGCACAACTTACATTTTAAAGACATTAACATATCCTCAAGGATTTAGGGCATTGGCCCATGTTGTGCCACATCAGATGACCTCCAAAGCATTTCCAGCCACCTGGCAGCAGCTTTACATCCTGCACCGCAGTCACATGTGGCGCATTGGACCACCTCTCTGTCATCTTTAACAGCACCAGCAGCAGGTCGCATGTCTGGAACAACAACTGAGATCTGGAGACGTTCCCAGACTCGATAGTCTGTGGCCTCTGCCACTGTCAGCATTAATAATCTTATCCAGCCAAAAACACAGACGATCTGCTCAAACGAAGACTCGGTGCCTCCAAAAATGAGACGCAGTAATTAACACGGCACTGTAAACACTACGGCAATGTGTACAGTCGAACCATGTCCCTCTCCTGAGATGATCCAGACTCTGTTAGTTCTTCAAAGTTTTATTGGCATTTAGAGATTCCTAAATGTGTCTCTAAGGCGCATATTTATTTTAATCAGCCTCTGCTGTCAGAAGAGAAAATGTTTATTCACCAGTGATGCCTGCATGCATAATGCTGTCACCTTGGCACCGATGCCTTCGGGTAATAAAACAGGCACTGAGGCGCCGGGCACATTGGGTTTTCGTTGGAAGACACATCCTGCCAGTAAAGCACATTTGTTCCACAGAGCAGGTATTCAGGGGGATGTCGCAGAGTGGAGGAGTGAACACAGGTCTGACCAAGCTCATTAAACCCACTAGGTGTTCTTTACAATAAATCGGATGTCAGCGGTTAGGCTGATGTCTCTGTGCAGGCACAGAGCGGACGGATGCCATGGTGTTTAGACTGCACACCTCCTCCCAGCATCTTCAGACACAAAACTGCTTATATTATCATGTCCTTAGTTGTTGCCCATATTGCAACAAGGTGCCATGTGATTTCAGCTCCTGATTTGAACTTGGTACACATCATTACAAAGTGTGGATCAACTTTCAAGTCACAGCAGATGGGGTGATACCCATTAAAGGAGTGAAAATATAGAACTATCCAGGGTGATTTGAAATGAAATGTGTCCTGAAGGTGTGCTGTGGTACAGACACAAATGTGTTTCGATTTCTTTTTTTTTTCCCTCTGACCCCATACATGCTCAACTGAGATGTAAATAATGTTTGGACACAAAGGTGCAAAGATCTCGAAGTCCCAATTAAGTTGTTTATCAGCACTAATTCGAGACTAAAGTAGAGTTTGCATGCGTCTGCTGATCCCTTGTGCCGCGTTGCCAAATGTATAGTGTGCTGCGACTCCACGAGGCTTTAGATATTGGAGCCTGCATCCATCTGTTCCATCCTACGCGCACTGATCCCATGTGATGCCGAGGACCCGGAGTATGCAGCTGACAGCTGGCACAACCTGCGCGAGACTTGCTCCCCCTCAACAAAACTGGCTCAAGTAATGTCCAAACAGATACAAAGGCTCTCTGAACATGACATCTGTGCATTCCTCTAAAAACTTAACAATTGCTGCAAACTTTGCGAAAGCTGACAGTGTGCGTGTGCGTGATTCAGAGATGAGCGATACAAGATTAGTTTTTCCTTTAGATATGGTGGAGAGTGAACAATGGCAACCTGTCCAAGGTCCCCAGCTGCACCACTGGAAAAAAAGATGTGGTAGGGTAATGGATAGGCCACAAATACTATTAATGATCATAAAGATATTTTAATTTCCATTTGTGCACAAACAAACCAGACAGTCTGTCTGGTGTACCCAGAGTCAATAAATTAGCAAAATAGAATAAAGCAAATATACTAATATACAACAGCTGTACAGTAGGTGGATATGGTGGCTGCATACAAGCTGTTGTCACTATACTACGATTATTTCGGTGCCCATACATGATTTCAGCCCAGAATCATATCCTTAATTTGTTAAATCAGCATCAAAAAGCCCCGTGGAGGAAACCACTGATCCCTTTGACCTCATGTGCATTTAATTTTCTCGCAGCTCTTCTCCCCCCCTACCGCCGATTACCCACGTGGCTCCCGTTAATCTGACTGAGGCCACATGTTTACTGATCTCTATGATGGGAATAGCCGCTGCAGTCCGAGCCGAGCATCCGGAGGAGAGCGTCCGTCTATGCGGCTCAGAGGGACGCTGCGCTCCACATCCAGATGCGCCGCAACTTTGACGCGCACAAACAAGTAAAGTAACGCGCGCCTTATTGCTTTTTCTTTTCTTTTTTTTTCAACAAGTTTTTACAAGTCGAAGGACACCGGACACCGGAGGATGTAGTGTAACCCTGTCTACAGCCAGTCGCCACAGCTGACCCTGCAACTGGATGAACACAACTTCTGCTGAGATGATGCTCAACACATTGCTCCCAGTTGTCGCAATTCTGGCAGCTGTCAGAGGTGAGATGTGTGTGAAAAAAAGACATAAAAAACATCTGATTTGGTTCTGACGTCTGGCTTGGTGTGTGTTGAAGCACATGTCTGAACGTGACGTGGTTGGAAGTTGTTTATAGGCTGCATACCTATTTGCTTACAAGGGAGCAGTAATGAAGATGAGAACGATGCGTGTACTGTACATCTATATTTTTATACATGATTGAATGGGCAAAACACACACACACACACACACACACACACACACACACACACACACACACACACTAAAGCAAAGATGACTCAACGCTGTTTCCTCGAGTCTATTATTCGTCAAATCTTTGAGAGAGGCCCACTAACATAAGCAGTAGCGGGGCTTAAACATAGAAACAAACATCAGGAAATGTTGATATTTAGATTCCAAAACCAACTTGTCACACCATTTATTTAGAGGCTGCACCAGGATGTGGAACTCTGCTATTTTTCTCTGGTTCCCCTACATCTAAATGAAAGTGACAGCACGCTCTCCAGCGAGCTTCAGGAAGCCTCATCTGTGGGATTAAAGAGGCCTGAAGCTGAGGTTGCACAGCTGTTTCTCTGGTTGTTTAAAGATAACCTGTACAGGGAGCTGAGAAGTCACAGTAAGCTGTCTGTCTCTCTGTGATACCGATATCATGTGAAAGTCTACTCTCTGAGATTGCCTGGGTTTATATCTGCACATGATATCTTCCTGTGCATTTTCATCTATAGACGGCTGTGCATCTGCTGGTGCAGGACTCAGCTGTGCAGCTGTGCTCCCAATGCGTGTCTAAGTGATAGAGTTCAGCCTTTTTAATATCTTCTCTGCTTGGGATCTATGAATATGCATGCAAGCCTTATCTTCTGGTCCAGTAACAGATGTGCTGCCTGTTGTGTCTGCGAGCCCATCCTAGGTTGAACTCACAGTTATAGTCGCTGTTTTAATATTTAAAATAGTTTTCTTTTCCTTCTGATGTCTTCAGGAAATCCATTCAGGACTCACCAAATTAATATCTCATTGCTGAATATAATGTATCACAGGGGTGAGCGTCTGCGGTGCAAACCCATGCTGCAGCCTGAGATCGCTTTGAATACAGAGATAGTATTTTGCTGGTTTTTATTCTAATCAAATAATGTGTTCACAGTTCAGTTTACAGGCAACATGTGAGCTTCAGTACGTGTTGCAGAGAGTCATTGTGTCAGTGGTGACCTGCCAGTGGTCAACCGTGCTCCAGACTTGTTTTGAAGCAGAGCGCGGATTATTTCTCTCTTTGTGTTTTCTTCGTTCCGCTGATTGAGTCGCCCTGCAGTGATGCCTGCCATGCGAGAGGGTCGGGTTAGTTTGAGGATAAATTTAACCAAGACGAGCGTACAGCTTTGAGACATGACTGACTGACCTGTTACAGTGGGTGTTTTCTGAGAGTCAACAGAGGTCCACTTTAAGGGTGGAAACCAAAAATGTCTAGACAGAGAGGAAAAGGGTCGACAAAATAAACTAGAGAGCAGCGACATTTGCCAAAGAATAACTCTTCAATTTACATCCAAAGGTGACCTCTCTGAAAGTTTGTCCATCCTTCTGCCAAAGCCCTGCCAATAAATGAAGCAAATTTCCTCTCTTAAATTCTCTTCACAATGAATCCCTGTCTGTGGCTAAAGCTAATTATTGTCTAAAAGTGGAAATCGCAGATCTGGATCGTCACCAAAATCTGATTATTAAAAGACTCTGATTTCTGGCCGCCGGCCCACCAGTCCACTGTAATAGAAATCTATTCAGGCCTTTTAAAAGGTCTGCTCGCAGATAAACGCCAGCGAGAACAGCAATAACATCTCAGTGGCGATGATAACGGTGGCACGGAATGTCAAACGTGCATTTGATAAATAAAACTCAGTGTTTGCTGTGATAGCCCTAGGTCGACAGATTTACGGCAGCAAATAGGAAATAAAACATTCTTGTCCAATTGGGTTTCTTTTTAAATTTTACATTTACTTTGCCTCAGCTCTGCAGAAATACCACAGAGATTATATGCACCTGCCAATATCTGCTTTGACCTTCTATGTTTTTGTGAAACAGCATCAGCCTGATCTTCGGATCCCTGTGTGCATCTGAATACTACATTTTTGATATAAATCCTGACAACTGTAGTTTTTTCGTTTTTTTTTCCTTTTCATTTTTTTCAGATTTTCCATTGCCTTCAGAAAAAGAAAATTGATTTACATATAAATGTATTCATGAAATATGGTTTGAAAATCAGAAAAGAATGATATATCACTTCTGAGACCTTTGGGAGGGGAGAGAGGCCGCGCTCTGCCTTGTGTTTGCCTTTAGACAAGTTATTTTCACGCGGTAGGGAAAGTCAAACACACATTAATTCTGGAGGACTTCAGCACGGAGGATGGCAAATTACCAAGTGTCTTTGGCAGGAGGATGTGGGAGCTGTCACATACAGCATCCTGTTGGGACAAACAGCCATCTCACTCAAGTTAGAAGAGCGGATTTTTTTTTATCACTCTCACAATATCCATTCCCTCTGTAGCATCACAACAGTAGGCAGTGGTAGTAGGTAGAGGTTTGTACGTTGCAGTTCCTGCTCAAGGACGTCTGTACCTGAGAACCTCCACATAAAAGTTATTAACCCTGTTTTTTTCAGTGTCCCAGTCACTGTATTGCGTGTGTGTGTGTTAGTGTTTTTAAGTAAATAACAGTAGGTGCAAGGTGACACTGTCCTTGAGATCAGTATCTGAGAGGAAACCTGTGGCCATACTATGACTGTTACATTCTGAGCATGTTGCGTGCAATAGAAATGGCAACTGCAACTGAGTGCCATTATGGACTGTTAAACCTGCACTCTGCAATATCACAAAAGGGAATCACTTTGGTGGAGCAGGTTATCGGTTTTCACACTGTTTTGCTGAGAGTCATGTGAATATGCTCTCCAGCTTTTAGAGGCAGAAATGTGAGAGGCAAATGAAAATGTGCTCTTTGTAACAAAGCTGCTGAATGCTTACACTTACTTCTTTGTAGGAACTTCGTAAATCATATGTTTTTTTTCTTGGTGGGGTAGCTGTTGGGATGACACGCAGCAAGTGAGGACTGAGTCTGTACGTCAGGCGCCTGATGAACTGAGCCGAACTAACTAACTGGATACAGATCTGCGAATAGATTAATTGAATAATAAAAAATAATCAGCTAATTTAATAAATAATTCTGTCAAGCATTTAAAATCATTTTCTGACCTCAGATTCTTAAATGTGAATATTACCTGGTTTTGTTCAACTTCTGTGATAGAAAATTGAATATTGTTGAGATGAGGACAAAGAAATGACCTAATTTTGGCCTTGAAACTGGCATTAAGAGTTTTTGCGTCATTTTATAAATCATACAATCAATGTATGAATCGAAAAAGTAATCAACAGATTGCTTACCTCCATATCTGGACTCATAGATGTTGTTCTTTACCATCCTAAATAAATACAACATAAACTTTATTCCTGCCAGAGAGAATGTAAAAGTTGTATAACAGAGCAGTGAATAACGCAAATATATAACAAAAATTGGAGGCAGTATAAACTATTAAAAGCAGAAAAGCTCAAGCAATGAATATGACATATAAACTCAATACGAATAAGAAGTATCCTTTGTATCTTTACAGGGCTTTGTGAGGACGGGTAGCATATTTGCTGCACTCTCAAGTGCTTGACCTTGTGCCGCTCTTCGTCAGCACGCCCTCATCAGATTTTCTCTGTCCCTCTTGTACCCAACTCACGCTCGTCCTTGTCCCTTTGGCTTCATTCCTACAGCCCTCATTCCTTTGTCCTGACATCCTCATCAAATGCTTGCAGTTACAGTAATGGACAGCTGTAAGTGCCATCTGTCGAAACCTGGGGTTTTGTTAGGGGCAGCCATTGTGTATCTATTGCATTAACCTCTCTTTGTGAATTCTCTCTCCCCAGTTGCCGAGAGTCAAAACACTGTTGAGGACACTGGGATGTCTTCCACGCCATCTCCAGTTTTTCCGACTGTCAACTTCCGGGTCCTGAATGTGAACCACGTGTTTCTGAGGCAGGACAGTCCAGAGCCGTCTGGGAATGCCAGCCTGAAGGCTCAGACTCAGACTTTTCTCATCACTGGTCCACGTTCTGGAAACCTGCAGCCGACTGTCAACGCCTCGTATGGTCCAATCACAGTAGACGCCCCAATTACTCAGGACCGGCTCCTCAGCAGGCCCAGGATCCTGCCAGTCATCCTGAGCCACCAGGTTCGCTCCTCATCCCCTGTTGTCAAGATCCTCTTCCACATGCCCACAGGAAGTAACATCACTGTAGTGCAAGACAGACAGAGTACCAGCGGAAACGTAAAAGATGGAGCTCACTGTGTGACGGCCTATGCCTTCTGGGAGACCAGGGAGGTCCGTGGGGCCTGCCTGGTGTCTCCAGGTGGATTCTGTGTGGCCCAGCTGAAGCCTGAACCTGCCTGGTTCAACTCAGCCAGTCGCTCAGGCAGCTCCAGTCGAGAGATGGGAAGAGGCGAAGGAGTCAAAGGTCCTCAGGGGAACCTGGTAGAGGTGTACTTCCAGAGTCGGATGGATCAAACGGGCCAGTGCACCCCACAGGACAGCCTGCAGCGTGTAGGAGTGGGAAGAGAGAGAGACTCCGGGGGGTCAGGGACTCCGATGAGGCGGATAGGAAGTGTCTTCCTGCTCAGAACTCCACCAGGAAACCCCACCTTTCTCCGACTGAGGCTGGGAGGAGCTGTGGTGATCCAGACTTCCTCTAAGCCCCTGAAGACCACAGACATGGCCACTTTCTATGTTTTCTTGGCCAGTACATCCACCGTGGAAATTTTCACCCTCAGGTGAGTGTGTCACTCTTTTCCTTAAAAATTTATAATAGTTTGAAATAGGGATTTGATAAAATGGCCGAATCCAAAACTGAGACAACAACTACAACAACTTGTGTCGTCACAACATCCTGCTTCAGGAATGCTGTTTAAATGTCTTTCAGCTGAAAGCCAACATGCAGAGTTTGGCAATTTTTGGCCAAATAATCTTGTTGCCTGAATTTTCACTGTATCTCTATTAAACAGGGCGACATTTTGGGAAAACTACTGATTTTCTTTCTTGCCAAGTTAGATGCACAGTTTTGGATTACAGCCAGTGACGTCTGGACCATGCATTTCCTGATTTGAACCAACTGAGGTCTGTGCTAAGCCTCCAGTGACCACAGACCAGAAAATATTGCACATAATCCCTTCACAAGCCATGAAATAACTCCCCCTTTTTTTTCTTATTTTAAATCATTTTACAGATTAGAAAAAAAGACACTATTGTTTAATTGATGAGGTTTAGAGGTGTTGATGGATGGATATGTAGCTTTTGAATAGGAATATTTGTTTTTCTTTATTTTCAAATGTTCACCTTGTTCAACTTTTCAAAAATCATGCATTTAATACACTATGTTTCATGTAAAGCCAATTTAATGAAGAGGGCAAAATGTAAAATATTCCAAATGTGTGGTTATACAAAAACTGCATGAGTCATTCATTAATTCACAAGGCCAAAACATTAGCTTAATTTGACTTGTATTCAGGTCTGAAGTCAAGTTACTGTAAAGCTGCTTATCATCAATCTTCACTCAGCCTCAGTCTGGGATTTGCATTTGTGTGACCCCGGTCACATCTCTCATGTCTACAGATCTGAACTGCTGCCACATAAAATGTTTTGGTAATTTCTCACTATTTATGTTTGTTGTTGTGTGGACATTAGAGCCTTTGTCAATTACACGCACACTGGTGAAGCTTTTGCCAGATTTTGGTCAGAGAGATCAGAGCTGTAACATCTGCAGTTTTCGGGACTAATATTACCATGAACTAGGATAATCCCATTCTGTACCATCATTTGCATGCACCGAAGGTTCTTTATTCTGCAATTAAATAAAGCAGAACGATGTTTAGCTTCGATATCCTTCCCAGACAGCATAATAATTATTCAGCTATGTTGCTGAGTTTGCAGGGGACGAGACATTAGGAGGTCACATAAAATTTAATTGTCGCTGAAACATGCGATGCAGAAATCGAGTCCGAAACCACGTCAAATCATCATGATGTACAGTATATTTGAGCATCTTCATGAGGGATAAGCTCCATGCATTTAAATGGTTACTTAAGGCACTTGAATACTGATGGGGCTCACCACCAAGGCCATTTAGTAAAATGCCTGAGCGCCAACATGACTCGTGCTGTCTGCCAGTTTTGCTGGCTTCATAAATTACTGACATGTTATATCCCGTCGTCTCCAACTTCTCAGTTAGTGGGGGAGTTATGGAGAGCGCTCTTCCATAAACAGGGAAATAATTGGCAAATGATTCACCGGTTTTCATATCTCAACATCCCACTAACATTTCAACAAGGTTCTCTGGGTATTAGACCTCATAAATAATGCATCTATTTAATGGTGCAGGAAAACAAATAACGAAAATCTTCCTGTCTCCTTTGGGTAAAAGTGAAGTTGATATAAAAGCAGCCCTGTCACAGGGAAAAGTTACGGATCAATCTGTTTCAAAGTTTCGACTCGCCGCCTTTTGATGCACATCACTGAGTGCAGGGGAACTGTTTTTATCAGAACGCTTCAGATCAGTAAAGTGTAAATCCTTCGCAGTGAGGTTTGCGTTTCTAGTCTTTACTCGGCTTAATGGTTTTGTTTGAAATGCAAGACAAATTTTCTCTCTAATCCCATGATTTAGTGATATCATGCCGCAAACAACATACCAGCCCTGCCGTAATCTGCAGCAGGATGCAGGAAAATGGAGAGAGATTCTGAGATATGTGTATTAATCCATAGCACTCGTACAGTAGTTAAACCTGTGTCACTCAGTCTCAGTACTCCCTTCAAATATCAGACTTGCCCTCTGCAAACACATACACACACACACACATACACACGTGCCTACAGACACACACAGACCCAGTGACCTGGATGCTTCTCCGGTAGCGTTGCTGCAATTACGTGAATAAGATTTGGCAGAGAGAGACGCTGACCCTTCAACATCGGCTGTTGTTTTGACTATTTGGGAGGATTTGCAGCCTCTCCACCTGAAATTCCACATAGTCTGACTCAGTGACCGCACCACCAAGATCCCCCCGCCAGGTCAGTAATTTCGGCCCGTGTATTTCTGACCTACTGCCACATCCAGAATGAGATTAGAGGAAGAGGAAGGGACCAAGTCCAGCAGTTAAGTCCAAGTGAAGGCTAGCTCTGAGGAGCTTGGCAAAGTGATTGATTCCTCCTGGGAGAAATCCCTGCTCTACTTCACTCTTTGGCCCAAGATTGAGTCCACTCCAGCAGAGTTAGGCCAGATAATCTTTGGCCCTGATTGAAAATGAATCAAGAGGTTAACCCTTTGGGGTGGAGATGATCTGGGCTGACTGCCAGGATTAACCATCGACATTTGTGTGCGTGTGTGGTTTGCCAGGCACCTGTTAAGTGCGCAGGCAGCTTGTAAACACAGCATTTGTTATTGAAAAAGTCATCTATTTTCTTGGAATCGCAAATATTTCATTAGAGTGGACATCAAACACGCAGAGTTCAACATCAGAAAGTGGTGGAATACAAACAGAATACAAACACAGCCAACACACTTGCTTCTTCTTCTGCATGACTGGCTGATCAAATGTGAGCCAGGAGCTTTCCTGCTTTCACATTTTTTAACAAGGAGATCGAGTGACTTTGGGAAAACAGCAGTGAGGAGCTGTTCAGTTCCACGGGTCGATATCCAACCCGTACCCCACCTGTGGTCATGAACCATGGGCAGTGACTGACAAAGACAAAGAGCGGGGATGGAAGTGGCTGAAATGAGGTTCCTCTGCAGGGAGGCTCGTGTCTGCTTTGGGGGTGAAAAACTCAGTGATCCACGAAGATCCTGCCATCGAGTTACAGCTTCTCCACACTCAACAGGAGCCAATTGAAGTGGTTTGCACCCCTGGGAAGCGATGTTCATCAGGTGCCGCTGCGTGTCGAGATGCTCAGCAGCAGGATAATTAAATAATGGATGGACAGTGCTTGGTCTTGCGATATTGTGATAATGATGTGATCTGAAATTGTGATAACAAAGACTTGTTTTATTCGATGAACACATGGCCATTATAACAGAAGAGAGGAAAAATGGATCAGAATTTGATATCTTTGATTTATGTAACTAGATGAGATTACGGTATAATTCCCTGCACAACTGGTGCTTTTACACTCGTTGATTAACTTTCTTATTGTGACAAAATGCAAATCTCCATCATGCAAATGATTCAGTGTTAAAGGTTGAAATTTAAAAACTGAGATTAGGTTTAAGTCAGAGTCAGTATTAGGGCAAGTCTCCAGGAATTTTGAGTCAGCATAATGTCCGCTGAAGTGTTGAACACACCACGCTACAGTGTGTGTGTGTGTGTGTGTGTGTGTGTGTTTATTGTCATCTTACATACTGCATTCTGTCTGCCAAGCACCTTTGACCTTGACCCTGTCTCTGTTTATCGATTTGTCTGGTTGCTGTTTGATTGCAAATCAGGATCTCTATAGTATACGTGTTTGGACCTCTGTGTCTGGGTGTGTGAGTGTTGGGGGAACACGGGGGCATGCAAACTGACCCTCACACCAGCATGAATAGATTTTGTCTGTGTCCGTGTCTCTCCATCTGTCAGTTCTAATGCTCTTCAACTCCTTGAAGACCTTAAGTCCTGCTGCCCAAATGACAAACTGCACGTTGTTATAGCAGAAATAGAGACAGATTGTTGGCTGTGCGGATATAGGTTTCCTCTTTAAACCATCGCTCGGCAGTAAATCTGTGGAAAAACAAAAGTATCATTTTTACAATGACTTCTAAGCATATTATTCTAATCTATGAGCACTGTGAGCCTTGGTGTCACCATCAGACCATGAAATGGCTGTGCTGCAGGACCACTGCCAGGCACCAGAAAACTGACATTGCTAATAAATCTAAAGTTTGTGTCTCTACGTGTGGATGGCAGGAACATAATTGTGGTCGACGTAGTGTGGGCCAGTCCTTCTTGGTGTCAACAGATGAGGCATTTGGAAGTTTAACCAAGCTTTTTGCTTTTCGGACAATTAGCGTCATCCCCTGGCCCCTGTATACCTGCTGTCGCACACATCTCAGGGTTGTTTTGGTGGCTTCAATCCAGCAAACATTTGCAGTTTTCAGACCTTACTTGAGGTTACATTTATTTTTTTAAAATAAATTCCCCGCCTGAAAACCCTGCTGATAAAACTGCAGGAGCGGAGCGACGCTCTTCTTGACTAAGCACGGGCTGAATTCTCTCTGGAGCGTTTCCAACACCTTGTTGAATCCGTGCCAGAAGGAAATTGGACAGTTTTAGAAACGCGTGCGGCTCCCGCCCCATAGCAGGGTGCCCATGTGAGCGCACATTAGTGAAATGTTGCATTTTTAAAGGCGAATCAGAAGCTATTTGTTATCGTCAGCCTGTGACTCGCTTTGACTACCAGACAGAATCTGACTTGACACGTTAGCAGACGGACTTCAGCTTTAAAGAAAACAAACACTCTGTGATTGTTGGACCTCTGGGGCAGTTCGGTCCATTCGCATCATTTATCATAAACGTTTTATCTCTCCCGGCAGACTAAAGTGCGTGGCTGATATCTAATTAACCGATTCCCACTACTCCCCAGGGCCAGTGGGAATAAATACCCCTGCTAATTCGCAGTCTGCTAGCCGTGTGCGACACATCCGTCTGTTGTTGACTCACCTCGTTAGACACAACATGAACGACTAAACATGCAAACAAACACATACAAAACCTGTTTGTATGTGTTTAGAGAGGAGCTGAATAACAAGGCTTCTGAAAGCAAAACCACGCTGGACTGTCCTTACTCTCCTCCCACGCGCTTTTATACAGCATGTCTCAAACAGATACAAAGGGCTTGGGTTTGCAGCATTGCTGTGGAGAGGACACAGATGGCCACAATTCAAGTGCTTCTGTTCAATTTTAGAGGCTTATTCCTCCGTATTCTACAGTGTCCCATACAGAATACAACACACAATAAAACCGGAGCAATAAAAAATGATTGGGTGGTTGTAAAGGATTCAGGAACGGCACAGAAGCAAAAACAAAAAAAACAGCACCCACAAGGTTTTCCAAAAGCATGTGTAGTTGTGAGTAAAATTCATGCATTTCATGTAACCTCACCATGTGTGTCATTTATTTATTTTTTCTCAGGGCTACAGTGAAAACGGGCCTGTCATTCAGTGCAGCACGACCCAGTGACTCGGCACTGTGGGACGTGGTGGTGGAACCGGGCAAAGGAGCGACTCCCAGCACCGTGTCTGTTGTCTGTCACAGGAAGCATGCTGTCACTGCCAAGAGGTCAGTCCTCTGCACACACACACACACACACACACACACACTAGCTGTGCACACAATCATGGCTGTGTTTTTTTACAAGGCCGTTTCAAAACTTCTTTTCTTTCCGTATCCCTTTTTATTGTCTCTAATTGCCTTCCAATGCCTTGTCCCTCTCCAATAATCCAATGTTACTTTCGCTCCACAAGAGCAACCAAATGGTTACCCAGTCTGTTGCTTGCAGACCTTGTGTTGTGCAGGAGTTCTTTTGGCAAAAAAGAAAAAGAAAAAAGATCCCTTAAGGGGCAACTGATCAGCGCCACAGAGGCACGATGTCTAACACTCATTTCTAAAGTCAGTGCAGAGTCTGACAAGCACAGAATATGAATGATACTGGAGGCACAAGAGCACCGCGAGGCCCCGGCCGTGTTTAGCTTTAATTAGGATGCATAAAAGTTGTTAATGGGACAAAGTAAGCGTTCAGAAATGGATAATGAGGCCTGGTTCCTGTTAGCAATCCAAGAAGAATCAACAGACGTTAAGCTAAAGCGAGAATTTCCTCATGTTGTAAATGTGGTCAGCTGTGCACATGCATTTGTTATGATCGCTTTGAAATACTAACAAGTCGACAGCGCTCCCAAACATCAAGTGCACCAACTCAAGATACTCAGCAAGTGGCTAATAAAACGATTAGCCCAGCAGCAAGACACTCAGCTGCAGTCTGTCTACCAGGCTTTTATATTGTGAAGCCCTCACCAGCAGCTAAAAGGCAGCCAAAGCCCTGTTCTCATCCAACCCCTGGCCTCATCTACCTCCTTTTTTCGAGCTTCCCCGCACAGTCTTTTTACTTTCACTCCCTGCTGGGTCATTGCTGCCTGAAAACCTTGCTGCTAGTGGTATGAACACCAGCACTCACCTGATGCCACCCGGGCAGGGTCAGTGAGCTAGCTGAAATAACTATCAGTACTTACTAGGTAAAGCTATCCAACGTGGGTGGAGGAAGAGCAGCTGCAACACTTAAGCTGACCTGGTTTCCTCAAAATAGTTTGTATAGGGAAAGATTCTCTGCATCACGCTGCATCAAATATGCACTCCAACCCTAACCACAAACATCTATTAAAGCCATCCCCCAACTCCTTACTCTATTATCATATAAATATGTACCAATCCAAAATATCTGACCTCAATCTATGGCAGAAATTTCCACTGAAAGTCTAAAAAGTGTAGTCTGATCTTGATAAGGAACGGCATTTACTGCATCTGAAACTATGCCACCAGTATCCAAATTGCTTCGATGTGAGTGAAATAAATCCTAAATAAATAGAGTAAGTAAAGTGCCTCCACTTGTACGGACGTTATTATGAATTGATATTAATCGCACTTTGACTGCCTGGTTCACTGCGGCTGAGTGCAGTTGCTTTCCCTGATGCTGACGGGGGCTTGCACCAGCAGCCACCTCTGCCCAGCAACCTCCCACCCACACAGACCCCACACCACCCGCCGTCCGCCCGACCCACTTATCCGTAATCATCCATAATCACGGCTACGTTATCCAGGCTTAAGCGCTTGCACGTTCCGAAGGGGAGATTAGGAAGGAGAGATATTCCAAGTCATGTCCCTTGTACTGAGCACATACACACACACACACACACACACACACACACATACACACAACAACACATGCGAGCACCCCACCACCACACACACACTCTCTCTCTCAGCACTGTGCTTTGAAGTGATGATACATCCAGGGGTTTAAAGTCCCCCCTAATAGATGGATTTCCAGGAAAATAGGGGCATTAACCCCTTCTATGTTTTACTGTCTAGTTATAGTGCCGCCCCTCACAGTGTTTTTACTGTCAATCATTTCAGTCCATTTCTGCTTTCACGTTATAAATGTGCAAAGACAGTGATTAGACCTGTTTTGACCATGGGTTAACTCCAGATATAGTTACTTTTACGGATTGCAAGTTTAACAAACGGTTAAACGACCATTTTGGGATTTGGGGATTATGTAGTGAATGGTTCTCTAAGAAAGATACACCAACCATACAATGGATAATTGTATTTAAATTTTAAATGACATAGTTAATACAAATCATGAGAGTCTGAGTAGACTGAACTCCTCATTGCCAAGAATAACACGAGCAGCAGTTAGCTTCGCAAGTTCCCAGACAAGAGTTGACAGTTAGCTTATCTCATTAGACTAGAGTTTGCAAAACTCTGTCATCTCCAGGAAAGATAAACAGGTGGATGTTTGAATTACTGTGAGTGATATAGTTTACACAAATTATTAGTCTGAGGAAACTTATATTTTAACTGGGAGTTTGAGTAGGCGTGGGTTTCATGACTTGAAACAGCTAGCCTAGCTAAAAAGCCCGAGTACATCAAAAGTAACTGACCTTCATGCAATATCTCCTTTTACTTTGCTGTACAACTGCAATCGAGGTCAAAGTTGATGTAACAATGAAGATTTGGAGAGTTCTGATACAGTCGTTGATATGAATATGTAGTTTTTACTACACCAGGTAGGTAAGATAACAGGATCTTGTCATAGTAAAAAAAACGGACTTGTACATGGTATTTAAAAGAAGTAAGGAAAGAATCTAAAACTAATACAAATGTAATAATTAACACCAGAACAGATAAAACACTTGAGGCAGACTGTTTTATTCACAACAATACTTAATGTGAGTTTTAGCCATGCACCGCACAGGCTCATTGTTTTTGCTTTATGCAAAGTTTTGCTGTACTTCAAAGTGCCACAGCTCCATTCACATTCTGCTCTATTTCCCCTTTGATCTGTTCCTTCTGGCAGGTATGCCTGCACACTCTCTCCAGCATCAAATAACATCACATGCCATTTCTTTGACAATCCTTTGACCAGAATACTTGGCTCAAGTCTCTGCCAGCGCACTTAATCTTCCCTCCACACTCTCACCTTTTTTCCCCTCTGTCGGCTGATGGAAATGAGACCTCTAGTGCATTGAACTCCCTTTTTTGGTGCAAACCGAGTGGTTTGTTTTTCGCAAATTTTAGGGTAATTTCTGTCCTCTTTTATTTTCATAGGCAATGTCTCTCTGAGGAACTGGAGAGCACATGCCTCATCTCAGCTCTGTCCACGCTGATGCATTTTTGTCTCTTGACAGCAGACTCTGTTAAAAGTCAAATAAGGTCTTTTCCAGAGGTAAAAGAACAACACGTATTCATCAGCCAAACATTTGCTTCCTGTTTCAAATTCTAACAGACTGAAATGACAATTTTTATTTGTGCAACTAACAGCTAACAAGCCAAATAGTGCCAATAATAATAGTAATGCCTTACATAATGGTAATTTACCACTTGAATATTGTGCAAACAGGATCCTAACAGTCCAAATGAACACCATATTTGGGCTGGCTCAGCAATGAAGCGCTTGATAGAAATTCCACTTAATTTGATTTTTTTCCATTAATAACTTTCCTCTAATAGGTTGCACATTGTACATTGTAAATCAGTGTAAGTCTTAATTAACTCTTAGTCTAAAACTACACTTGGCCCACATTTCTAATACTCGATCAGGATATGAACCTCTACACCAGACATGTCAAGACTGTTTCACCTTAAACACTTTTGATATTTTGAAATCTGAAAGAAGCAATAAACACACTTACACCTGAGAAATGAAACCCTGATTCTTAGAGAATATGTTGTTTAATTGATGCCTTTACATCTCTAACCACATTGCATCTCTCAACAGGGGACTTCTGGAGGTTTTCCAACTGGACTATATGCCACAAGATGTTTCCGAACTAGTCGAGAGTCAGACGATCTCCTGGCGCCTGGAATTGCCTGGAAATGTGAAGGATGTGGGCACCATGCGGATCTTCACCTCCCGCAGAGACTATGTGGGGCTGGCACCTCTGGTCATGGTCCGTATTCCCTTTCCTACTGTTTAAAATGTGAATTTTTGAGTCAATTTTTCTGCTTCTTACACACTGGCGCGCTGCAGTCTCCACAGGGTGCACAGTAAATGATCTATTGGTTTTATTGTAGTCCTATTAAATCTGTATGTTTGAAGAATGTTTGATGCTTGCTAACATTTGGTTTGTAAATGTGATTTTTTTTTCTACTCCCCTCCCTGTTAAATTTTAATAATGACTGCACATCAGAGGTCAAAAAGTTTCAAATCACGTCTGGCTGCAATATTATATTATCTTTTGTTGCTTCAACCAATTCCTTACCACTGTGTGCATTTACGAGAAATGATGGCAGTCGTTGGCAGGGGATTCAGTCGTCCAACAGTCGACATGTATGAAATAAACATCCTGGATCTACTGTGTTTCATCTCAGCCATACATAAGATTCACAAGAGGAATACACCTTTTTGTCTTCTGTGACAGTGGAGTGAATAGACTTATTTTATGACAGGACTGTAAAATTGTTCTTGCCTTTTTTCTGTAGCAGAATATATTACTCTCACATCCTTTTGTGAGTCTCTCCACCTCCACAGAAGTAAACAAATCAGAGATATGACAGTAAATGCGCCTTTACTATATTAGTCAGAAATGTCAGCCTGTTTGATGGTCTGACGTCCCTGTGCGGTGTTTGTATTTTTCACAAGATAATGAAGACTTCTTATAAAGGAATTGGCGCTTTGACCCAGCAGAGGCCCCAGTGAATGGACAATACCAAGCCTCTCTGCACAGTATAAATATAACTCTGTTTTCAGAGGAGAGGCAGATTTAAAAGCGAGCAGGGTGACTCCAGCTGAACTTGATCACTGCGAGACAGATTACCGCGGAGCTTGTGGAAACATCGGATGTGAAGATCTCTCGGCGTGGCGCTGCCAGCACTGCAGAGCGCTGATATTGCTTTCTGATTTTGTGCTCCTCCTGATCCAGTGGCTTATGTTTGGGTCAGTGTCGCAGTCTGAACTAGAACATGTCCTTTTGGAATTGCGGTCAGCAGCTGTCAAGCCGACAGAGTTCAGGATGCGAAGCTGCCGGGGAACATCTGCCGAGTGCTGCGCGATGCTTTAGTCCACACAAGCATCAGGAAGAAAAAAAAAAAAAGCGCTGATCACCCAGAGCTTCTTAACCACACACTGGCGCTACCTTTAATAGATTAAAAAGATTTGACCAGACATCTTATGAACTGGAAAGTAGTTGTAAATCCATGTTGAAGGAGGAGGGATGAAGCTGCATCGGGCTGGGTGACAATTTGGGCTTTTTTTTTTTTTCGAGTGCCTGCAGCTAAGCATTGATAAAGAGGCAAGGTGGGAAAATGAGTTGCAAGATTAGAGATGTAATCAGGTTTAGGTGTTTAAGCACTGATCTACTGTATAGATGAACTCATACAACAGAGGATTTATATTCGTCCAGATATGTGAGCATGTCGGACATAAATGTGTATATTCCGATCAAAGATAGAAATGCTTTTTGCTTTATTTTTCAGCACATCTGTCATTTGTGTGTGGGTACTGCATTCAAACGAATCAAGTGTGTGCGTTTGTGGGTGTTTTAATCCCTGTTAGTCTTGCTAACACCCTCTGCCTGTTATCTCCCTCGGCCTGTGCAAATAGAGCTGATTGCATTGTATAATGTATTAGTCCTGCAGGATATTCAAAGAAGTTTTCCGTGTATACTGTCAAAAGCCTTCTCTGTAAATCTTTCACCCCTCACATCAAAGCAGGAGGCCACAAGATGCTTTGGGTTCTGGAGAAAATCTGCTATATGTTGTACTAACTCAAAGTGAATTTCATCATAGATGGCTCTGCTGCAGATTTAAGTTGTATTGAACATGCTGAAGGATTAAATGGAGCTCAAGTTAACCTATAGCGGAGCTCAATGGTAGGAGATCCCACAGGTCGAACATACAGCATCCGTGGATACAACCATTAAAAATGACAGCCTGGACTTTATATTAATGCCTGAATGTAGACTATTACATCAGCTGCTGTGGGAGCCGAACTCAGCTTCTTGTTATTTCGGAAAGAACAACATGTAGTGTACTTGTAGAGCAGCTATTTATCTTTGTAGAGGTTTTGATACAATTCCCTGTCTGTTATCCGATAGCCAGCAGTTGAATTCAGCCTTCAATCAAAACAAAACACTCACTCAAACACACTTAAGAAACGGAAAACCCACTCACAAGATGCTCCCATTGTCAGGATTTCTTCCTCCAAACAATCCTATCACCTTGGATCTCAGGTTATTTGTACCGCACACTCGCTCCAGCTGATTGAGTCTCTCCCTCTCTCCCTCTCTGAACAGAACACTGACATCCTGAACACTGCGGTGCTGACGGGTGAAATGGTGTCGGTCCCAGTGAAAACTCTGGCTGTGGAGGCCGATGGCTCTGTCACCGATGTGACCAACTACACCAGCTGCAGGTCTATAGAGCAGGATGTGCTCAAGGTAGGACTGATCATGCACTGAGATACCTTGGCAGATATAGAATCTGTACTGCCTTAAAAAAAATTACTCCCAGGGTTTTGAAAATGCATGTTTCCATCCATCCATTTTCTGGACCAGTTTCACACTTTATCTGTGTACGCTTAACACACCTGGAAACACTTGGAAACACCCAGAACAGGCCTAGTCTGTCATACCTAGGGACAGTTTAGTCTCCAGTCTCAACATGTTTTTGGACCAGAGTACATGATTTCCCCAACTCACACAGACATTTTGAGAACAAGCAAAATCTACAAAGAAAAGCCTTTGTTCCCAACCAGGATTTGAACCCAGGTCCTTCTTGCAGTGTGTTGACTTTAGATGTGACCCTGTTCTTCTTTTGAGCCCGTAGGGTCTAGTCCATATACTGTAAAGTCAATGAGAAACAGACCTTTTTATTTTTGTGCCTCGCTTGTCTAGTAAAACTTTGGAGTTCTCCAGTCCCACAAAATATGTTAATCTTGAATAAGCTGAAACAGCTCAACTGTTCACTGTAATAATTCATTGTAGTAATATACAATAATAATATACACAGTTGGAACTTTCACACACACACACACACACACACACACACACACACACACACACACACACACACACACACACATATATATATAGTATATACAAACCTTATTCAGCTTAGTTTCTCTCGTATTTAACTCCAGTGAGAGTTGAATGTATTGTTAAGGTCTAATTTGCATACAAAGTAACTTTGCTAAGAGTTTGACAGTAATTAAACTGGATCTTGGAACGTTGGAAAACAAGATTCAGTCTGGTATATGGACATTTACTGTCACCATGCCATCATACTCAACAGGTGCAGCTCCAGCTAGTCTGTGTGTGTGTCTGTGTGTGTGTGTGTTTGAGTGTGTGCGTGGATTCTCATTATTCATTTGTGGGGACATTGATCTGTTTGCACAGCCACATTGCCTTCCCGAAGCAAGTCCCAATAAAGTGAATGATTAAATTTTTGGCTGAAGCCTCGGATAAAAGTTAGATTAGGGACGAGAGCTGTGCAAGCAGTGGACATGATAATGGCTTTGGTGGGTCTCCAGGAAGGTAATGAAAGTCTATGACTTGCCCTCAAACGTGATGGAAACATGACTGAGTGTGTTGTGTGTGTGTGTGTGTGTGTGTGTATATGTGTGTGTATCTGTGTATCAGAGTGTTGTGGATAAAAGCAGCCGCTTCCATATGGCATTTGAGACTGAGCTCATGATCCCACCACTCAGTCCATAAGCACAGAGATTTGACCTTTGTGTAATGGATCCATGTTAGTGGGACAGTCAGATAGAGCAAAGAGTGGGAGAGAGAGAGAGGGAATATCAGAAAAAAAGAGGAGTGGGTCAGTATATTACTTTACATTAGACGACACACAGTAGCAGCTGATAGCATTGTGTGCCCGAGGATGTTTTTTGTCTGTTTGTAAATGTGTAACCACAAGAAAGCGTAAAAAGAAGTAAAAGGAGGGAGCCTGTGTTTGTAATGAGTTTTTTTGTATCAGCAGAGGAACTTAATCCAGTTATTATTGTGTCTGAACGGTCTCGCAGGCTCTCTGTGGTCACTGACCCCTCTTAGAGCGATGCTAACGACCAGATGCTGTCAAAGCTTCAGACCACAAACTTTACCTTTTCAACTACTGCAGACACGAGAGGGAATCACATACACTACATAACTCTCATGTTTAACTACATGCTGGGCTGTGTGTGTGTGTGTGAGTTTGTTTAGAAGCTTATGCTATCTAGTGTGATTGCGCATTTGAACTGCTTTAACCCATATATCAGTATTTAGATTCCACTGTTTAAACCTAAGAGCTTTACACACTCCCTGGGTAATATTGTTGATATTTTTTCATGGATAAAAACAGAACAGCTATTTCAGCGAAATGAAAAATATTAATTGTTGTATTTTACAAGTTGTTTACCTAATATTTTTTCAGATGTATTTTCTATGCTCCCTGACAAGCAGAGGCTGCTTTCATCTTTATTTTCCCCTGTTTCTCTTGCGGTGCCCTAACGCACCAACAACAAATTCCTTCAATGTGAAAACCGACTTGGCAATTAACCAGAATTTGATTCTGATTAAGGCAGCATTTATAGATTTTTCTTGGCTACTTCAGCACAGCGGAACAAGCTGTCACATTATCACATCATAAAGTTGTTGCATGAGACAAGCACAAATTCGCCTCTTTACACATTCAGCAGACACTATTCTGCATTAGCATGCATTTGAAATTTTTATCCTTGGCCATCTGGTGAATGTAAATTCAATATTCCTATATCTCTGATTTGGTCTCCACCAGTTCATAAAGGAAACATCTGTCTCTTTAGCTTCTAATTGCTCCAATATGTTAAACTGATCATCTGTAATTTCCTCACAGTGACAAGCTAGTTTAATCAGAGACCAAGAATTTCTTCTCTCTTTCAGGTTTTAACTGCAATGTTTTCATTCACATGGGTTAATGATAGAGCTGTAAGAAAGCGCGGTTCGAGCGCTTCTTCAGTTTCAGTTTAGTTTTTGAGTGTCAAATTGACCCTGTTATTGAGCAGCACCGAGGAGCTGACATCAGAGATTTGGGTGCGGACCACTTGGCATCATGGGATGGTCTTCACGGGCTGGTCTCCCTCAACATTTCCAGAGAAGTTCAAGTTGACTTACCTTGGAAGTCATTCCTCCCTTTTTCCACCTCCCTCCCTCCACCCTTACCATCTCTCTCCAGTGCTACACTCTATTCTCCAGTCTAGTGCCCTCCAATTACCTCTGTGGAGCCACTGGTTTGTTAAGATAAGTGAGGCGGCAGTGGAGATAGGCCTCCAATCTTAAATAAAACACACCAACCTCTGTGTCTCACCTCATTGCTCTCTCTGGTGGGGACCTCAGTGCTCCCACCTACAGCACAGCGCTACAGGAGAAAACGTGAGGGTGACTAATTTATATTCTCTAACGGTTTCACAGAGACCACGGTTCTGAATTTACATGACATAAACAGAAACATTGCTCACTTCCCTGGCCAGACTTTGGAAAGTATAGAGAAATGAACAAAATGTCTGCATCTGTGTGGTTTAAAGTCATTTCTATTACTGAGGCTGTGCCCACATTTTTCTTGTAGGTTCTCAAATGAAAGTCTTTTGGTCACTCTTTGGATGGAAAATCCTCCACATGTGCTTATCTGGAGAGAGTTTAATCCAAATGGTCATTTATTGATTCTGAAATGAGATTTTGAGACTTTCTCATCAAATAGCAAGATATTTATCGGGCGTTTATAATGGGAACAAATGGGAATCGTGAGTGAGTGGACTTGATGACTCCATTATGAATCAAGTTTCCTTTGAATAACTACAACCTGTGTGAATAAAAATCTCCATGGATACTTAAAAAAATGAGTAACTTATTTTTTGTCTACAAGAAGGACATTGATTTGACTACTGGGTTGTATCCTGATGGTATCCTGATGTCCCTTAGAAAAATATATATTGAGAACCGATATGATCTGATGAGACTGATTTGAGGCACAGTTTGGGCATGAATTGGATGAAGAAAATGGATGGTATCAGACTTAATCCCAGGACACTTGTGCTGACACCCTCATTCACCCCTCCTCTTTCTCTGTCTTTTTATCTCTCTTGTCCAGGTGTCAGAACGATGCGACTATGTGTACGTTAATGGTAAAGAGACAAGAGGAAAGAGCAGAGTGATGCTCAACTTCACTTACAGTTTTCTCAGTGCCCAGCTAGAGATGAGTGTATGGATGCCCCGCCTGCCCTTGCAGATCGATGTGGCCGATCCCGAACTCAGTCAGATCAAAGGCTGGAGGGTCCCTGTCACTACCGGCACCAGGAGGTGAGGATGGACCAGCTCTGTGTCAAACTGTCTCATTGCTGTAAAACTTTTGTTGCTCGAGGTCGACTAAGGTTGAAAAAGAAATCATTGCATTTCAAAGCAGGACTGTGCAAAATTCAGAATTGGTTTCCATTCAATTCAGTTGAAATTCAAATGGACTTGGCCCCTCCCTGCAGGATGTTGATTTGGATAGAAATGACAAAGTGGAAAAAAAATCATTGCAAGTCACAAAAAATCCACTCAGTCACATGGCAGAAACAATGTCTTCGATATAATATATTCGTGTTTGGTTAAAGCCATCCATTGTGGTAAATGAAGAGGTCTTCCATAATTTTCCACAAAATCAAATTTCTATCATTTGTGTGCTTTGCAGACAAAAGCATGTTTCTGTGGTTTAGATCAATTCACGGTTCATCACCAGCCAGGGAAATGAAGAGTTAATCCGCCGCACTCTTCCTAATATCTGTCACCCTGCTGTGTGTGTGTGTAGTCTGATAAAGACATCACATCTGTGTTTGGTGCATTAGTGGGTAGGATGCTGCAGAGGCAGCACTGTTGCCCTGGAGATAAAGGTTAGTGGAATTTCACTCAATACTTACAGTAAAGTCATTATTTTTCACTCAATACTAATGATGATGGTCAACTGATGGTGTGTGTGTGTGTGTGTGTGTGTATGTGTGTTAGTTTTATCTAGGGAAAAAAACTCTCTGGGGCTTTCACTGTCCAAACAATTCAATGCCCAGCCCTAGACAAAGACAGATACAAGGTCAGAAATGTGAAATGTCTGTAGTGACTGTGATGGCCAGTCTGAGTTCATGATTAAAAGAGTGATGGAAGTTTGTGTGAAGTCAATGTGTGCTGCAGTGATGAAGATGTGCGTTTACTTGGTGGCCAGCAGCATTATGATGAATCGTTTGTGACTGAGCAGACTGCTTGGCTTTACATACATGGTAATGTGTGGGTTCGTGCATGAAACATCCTCATTCTCTGGCTCTTTCTTTGCATCTGTCAGCCGAGTAGCAGGGTTGGTGAGTTTGTACAGCTATTTCAGCATTGTTTTGAAATGGATTTGAGTTCAGGTTCCTTACACTCTGTCTTTTCTGAACTCAGTGCACACAGTATCTCAGGAGATGGTGTAGGGAATTTTTTGCCCAGGTTGGCAATTCTCAACTGGCTCAACAAAAGCAGGACAAACAGAAGATAGAATTGACCAGTGTGTCATGGGCTGACTGGACCTGAAAATGGTCTAAATGGTGGTGCAGACCCGTAATCGGCAGGTAGAACTCAGACTCAAGGGTGGGAGGCAGGTGGGTTTTCCAGGGCAGGGACGAGAAGAGCAGGTTGGAGTTGAGGCAGGTCGGAATCAGGAAATCAGTCCAGAAATAAGCGCTGGAGAGCCAGGCATGAGTTTGAAGACATTCTGGCAGTGAGTGTGTGTGTGAGCTATATATCTGTAGATATACTGAGTTAATTGTAAGTGGTGAGCAGGTGAGAGCGGTTGAGTTGATGATGGAGGTGTGGTTGTAGAAGTGATGGAGACTAAGGTGGAAATTTTCACTACAGGTGCACACAGTGACGCAGTGAAATGCGACTAATCTCTAATCTTTTTGTCAACATGTGAGTCAGGTTGGATTTTTTTCATGAAATCCAATCTTTTAAAATCCGACCTGGGTTGCTTTCGGAGCAGTTCCTGAATTGCATACGCACCTGATATTGTGCACCCATCGTCTGAACAGACGCATTTAACGCAGCTTCTACGTCACTCTAGAGCGACGATCATAACAATTCTGCATCAGATCCAACTGCAGAATAGACACAGATGACGACAACAACAAATTTATTCATGCCATTGCTGGCCTTCCTGGAAAATTAATGTAGCGCTGGTGGTTTACTTAACCATCATTTACCTCCGTAAAAATGTGCATTTTTATTGCTCTGTGCATTCTTGTCTGTTCTGGATCTCTTCAGATAGTCGCCACATATACTATAGGTCACAAAATCTGTGTAAATTGGAATTAAGCTCTGAGATCTACTGTATTGACATAGACTTAGAGCCTAGACTGCAACAGCTGTTAATTAACAGCCTGGAAAGAAGTCGCAGGTGACCTTTGAGCCCCAGACTGAAATGTTAAATATCCATGGCAAAGATGAATAACATAAAAACCTTTGTGTTGCCATCCTGTTGATATTAGTGAGTGTTTGAAAAAATATCAGTAAATCAAGTCAGTGAATTGAAAAATCGCAAGCAATGACTATTTTCATTCACTCAAGTGGTTTTCAGTTATTGATTTGTGCAATTATACGTGTTTATTTTGAATCTTATGCTTGGAACATATCTTAGAAGTAAGGATAGCGACATCAAAAGACTGAGAAAGTTGTGCAGAGCTTCAAAAGCACTTGCTTAGATCACACCACAGGTAAACAGGTTCATTAGTAACAGGTCTTCAGTTTGGTTCAGAATGGACGAAGTGTACTCCTGTTAACAAGCAATGATGGATGGATGGAAGTTTTTTGCATCAGGGTTAGGTAAAGCAAGTGCAGCATATTCCCCGTATGTGGAAGTCCAGTTGAAGCACTCAGGAAAGAGTTAGTTTTCTATCTGTCTGGTGTCGAGTCACCCTTGTTTAATTCAAGCAGCATCTTCATGGCATGTTAAGCTCTGACCTCAGGGTATATAATAATGATGTTTATTTGGGCTCTGGCTCTTGACTTTAGCTTTCTGCCTGCGGTGTAAAAGCATATCCACCAGCCCTCCAGCACACCTGTGGTGCCACGCATGGCAGACCAGCTGAGCTTATAATAATTATATGATCATGGCTGGGGGAGTGGGGGTTGAGAATGGGACACAGCTTAACCTCTATCATCCACAAACAAACCAGTCAGCTGCAGGACACTGGCTAAATGAACTTAAATCCATTTAGAAGGAAAGGTCACTCTGCAAATGGTTTTTGGCTTTCACAGCATCAACAATCAAACTACTGGCCTCCGGTACTGTTCTTGACGTAATTTTCTCTCTGCGGGGCAGAAAACCTGACATTTTGTGGTTCACATCACAGATTTTGTTTTGTAAACTCATTAAGACAACATAAATGTGGTGAAATTATCTCTACAATGTGCAAGTCATATTGAATCTCTGTCATTGCATTTATTTTGCAGCAATTTCTTACAAATTCACACATCACACATCACTGGAAACTTAGTGAAGCTAATCTTTGTTATCTTTGCATAAATTGTTATGCTAAATATCTCAGCAAATATTTTTTCTTAAATGCATTGTTATTTTTCATGTAAAATAAATGGAAGAGGTGCAGTTGCTAATGCAAAGCTATGCTAATATCCTGCCATTCGAGCTCCCTGCATATCATACATTTAGAAACCTTCTCTTGAAGTATAATGAACTTTTAATAAGTCCGTATTATGTTTTATTTCTTCTGTGTGTCAGGTCAACATGGGACAGCGAGGAAGAGGAGGAGATGAGGAAGGGCCGGGGTTGCATGCTGCAGTACCAGCACTCAACAGTCAGGGTCCGGACACACTTCATAGCTCAGGCTGCTGCTGAGGTGCTGCCTGACCCGCTAACTGGGGCAGAGCCTCTGGAGTACTTCCTAGGTCCTGATTGGCAGGTAAAACCATTACCCAGAACTGCTGACCGTTTGGGTCATATAAGTTTCATATTTCAAAGGTTATTACAGGTGGACCCCGCATTGATTCACTGCAATGATAATAATCATACATCTTTGCAGTAAACAAACAAAAATAACATGTTTTTGTTTTTATTGACAGGTGGACGTGACCAATCTCGTACGCAGCTCTCTAAAAGTGGCAGATCCTGATGTGGCCAGGGTGCAGGATGGGGCTGTGCTGCAGGGCCGTGCTGTGGGCACCACTACCGTACAGGTGAGTCACAGTGCCTTTGTGTGTGTGTATTGTCGCATTTGCAGCCACCGAGTCAATCATCAGCTGAAACGAGAGGTTTGCTTGACGCAGGTGCTGTCCCCTCTGACGTCATCGGTCCTGGCTGAGCGGAGCATCAGGGTGCAGGATGATAAAGTGAGCGTGACAGAGCTGGGGGTGCACTTGGTTTCTGGACTCTCTCTGTCCCTGCAGCTCAGCCCAGGGAGCAACAAAGCCGTAGTCGCCATGGCAACCACCCGGGAGACGATCACGCAGCTCAAACAGGTATGTACTGTAAGTGCAAAATTGTGCGGCACAAAGCATAAGAGTGCAGGCACAGCCAAACTGTGCCGCCTCTTTGTGTCCTTTAGTTAACATCATCCATTATAACCAGTGATGAACTACATGAAAAATGAGTAGACATTAGGGATAAACAAATAGTGAATGATACGGGGGATAATTATTCATTTTGGGAACACCGGAGGAAATCATTGCCTTTTGTTTTTTGGTAATTTGGAGTTCATTACAAAGTACATTACTAAGATAAACATGGAGGGTTACTGCACATAAAACAAGAAAAGCCTTTGAATTTATTCTTTTTTGCAAATGTATCACCTTTTAAATTGAATTCGCCCAAAAATGGCCACATTCTTTAAAACACTCGTTCTCTTCTTTAGTTAGAGTTCAAAAATATGAGAAACATTGTTATTCAGTACTGAAATTCACAAAGTATTTTGTCTTTAAAATTGTTATTGTCTCTTGTAGGGATCTGCTTCAATTGCATTGATGCCTTTGGTGCAAAGTCTGAACGCATCCCAAATTTATTTTTCATGTTTTTTAAAAATGTGGGCTCTTATCAAGCAAACCCCTGGCTTTCATCACTGACTTCACTGACTTTTATTGCCCTCACCAGGCTGGAATCACTCACAGATGCATGTATAATAAAGCAACAGCATATATTACATTGCCAACCTCCCTGACCTGCCTTTTAAGACCAACATGCTTCCCGCACTGTTAGCAAATTAGAAAAAATGATTTGTGTTTATGCTCCTTGAACTTGTCACATGCAAATCAAACCTTATACATTAGACTTCAGTTATTGATCAAGATGGTTTGATTTAGTATCTAGCTCTTAATCATGGTTGCCATGTCTGATTCCAAAGGTACTGCAGACAATGCAGATAGTTAACCTCGTTTTATGGATTAAATGATGCGATTTATTTTGATTTAATAGATGCTAAATTTAGTGGGTTGTGAGTTGACTGTAAAGACTACTGTGATGAGCAGAGAGGTTTGAATTACTCACATCATGTTGAGTTGATGCATCTTCCCTTGCACCACAAGTGTTCAGGGCATATGTGGAGAAAGAGCAGCTGCACAAAACACTTACTCAAAGAGCCTTGCGGGCGATAAAAGTAAAGAAATGACGACAAAAGAAAATGTTCTGGATTGGCTGAAGGACAAGGAAACTATAAAGAGTACATTGAATATTGAAAGCATAAAGAATGAAAGAAATTCCATGTATTTAGACATGCTACAGATGGAAATGATGTCTTATGCTGAAATTGACACTCAGGAAAAATTAATTCTTCTTGGTCTAAGAGGAAGATTTATGCTGGATGCCGGTGTGACGACCTTATTTGCCTTAATAGATCCCAGTACACGTTTTAGCCCTGAGTAACAAAGTGATTTGCTGCTTGTCAACAAATCCCTCTGTGGCTCTAGGTTCTAATTAATCTCTGACATGCACTGCAACGTTATAGCCAAAGCTGAAAACAATGTTATTTTTTCTCTTGACTATCCCAGATAATGGCTAAAAGCAGAGCTTTTATATGGATTTCATTTTAACCGTTTCAAGATCCCAGTAGAGCGAAACCCAGGGTCGAAATCTTTGCATTTGTTGTGTCTGGGTAATTCTTACTTGCACATGAGTGAACACTACAGTAAAACTTTGGAAGACAAAGATTCACCCTGCACACTCCTCATCCATCTGTGGGTATGAGGTTTTTCAAGAAAAACATGCGGGTTCACACAGAGTGGGAGTATTTGTTGTGTTCTTTCATCTTTCTGTTTCACTTGATTTAAACTGCGCGAGCTTACTTTTTGAGTCTTTCATCTCTGTTATCTATTGTCTGTTGCACTTCTTAACTGGAAGTCTTTTACCTTTAGTGAATTTATATTACTCTGTAAAGCGCTTTTTAATTGCCTCTGTGAAGGATATGATTTCCCCTTTTCTTTGTTTGCCACTGTGTTGATATTTTTCGGAAATGTATCGATCTAAATGGAAATCTTATAAACTCTTCTTCTATGGAAATGTGAAATGTAACGGTATTTCAGGGTCAGTGCCAGCAGTTCCCGATTCTCATATTGTGATATTAGTTTGTTATTGTAAAGCTTTTACGAAATGCAGGGGAGTTAAAACAAGAGAGGACGTGGAGAGGATTTGAATCATAGGAACAGGGATAACAGAACAGATTTGTGCAACAGTAACCTTAAGGGTGTAATAATATTTGTACTCTCTTGTTGCCTCTCTGAATGAGAACTCATTGTCTTTGCAGCCCATCTGTGGCCGCTGTGCTGTGCAAGAGAGGGGAAGAGGCAGACAGGGTGCCCAGATGATCATTTTAAAAACTCACTCACACATTTAGGCATGGCAGCTTGCCCATTTCTAAACCGGCTCCCTATCACAGGCAATGTGGCAGCAATTAGGGTGGTCCATATCTGCCGGGAACGACGGCTCGCTCCACCTACAGCACACTGCCACCGCGGCTGCTGTGCTCTCGTCAATAACAAACTATTAGAACCACGCACCAGTGCAGATGACCAGCCAATTGTGTCTGTGATGGCAAGCTGTTAGTGTTTTGCTCTGGGCAATTCATAATGTATCCAAACCCAAAATATAGGTTAGATGGTGACCCAGTGGCTCACATTAGCAACAGGAAATAGGTCATTGTGTATTAATGTGATTGGATTGGCCAACGTTGGTCTTAACGTAACCCTTGTAGTTGTATTTTTTTTATTATTATTATCATCCTTCAAATGTCTTGTATTATACTCTCTTTATCCACTTTGGTTGAATTACATTTCATTCTATGACTTCACGGCACGGTAATCCATGGAACAATAGCACCCTACTGAGTGTAATCATAACGAGTTTAGCTGAGGCAATTTATTGTTATTAGCAATCACAAGAGTTTAGCTCTCATGTATAGCAGGGGGGGGGGGAATACTGATTTGCTGCCTGCGCTCTCGCTACATTTGCCCTCTGTTTTACTCTGTATTACCTCTGTATTTCTGTCTCCATCTATTCTGTCCTTCAGGAAGCTGTGGTCAGCTGCTGGGTTCAGTTCAGCGATGGTGCTGTTGTGCCTCTGGAGCTGTTTGATCGCAGCATTTACTCCCTGACAGTCTCCATTCCAGATGAGAGGGTGGCCACGGTCCGCCGCACCCCCCAGTCCACGTTTGTAGTGGCTCAAGGTGAAGGTGAGGGCCGAGGGGTGCTGGTGAGAGTGGAGCTGAGGATCTGCGAGGAGTGCCAGAAGTCCAAGAGGAAGAGCAAGCTGGCAGTGGGAACAGGGCTCCTCAGGATTAACATCCAGGGGAGCAGCAGGGCTGAGGCAGGGGACCCTGATGAGGATAGAGATTCAGGCAGAGGTGCATCAGAGATGGTTGGCGTGCTAAGGACGACAGTGCCAACGCAGCGGGCTGTCACGGATATGGACAGATGGCTGCGCAGAAACACGCTGCCCGAGCAGCCACAACTGACCCCGGTGGAGACGACCACCCCTCCCCTCCCATTAACGACTAGATATGTGCAGCCTTACGTTGTCTGGATTGGGACCACAACCAGATCGGCAAGAGGAACTACGTATGCTGCCATTCCCTCAACTGCCACCGCAACTAAGAACATGCCAAGCTTTAATATACCACAGGCCACGGTCAGATCTGTGTTTGCAACTGTGGGTTTAGTCAGACAAGGAGAAGGGCAGAAGAGAAGCTATGGAAACATTCTCGACAGTTCTAATTCACCCTCTAATAAAGACGTCCCCAAAGCAGAGATAACGCCCAAGAAGGACCTACCTAAATATAAAACCCCAAAACTAATCGAGAGCGACCTCATTAGGACATTCAGAGCCATGTCTGACCTGGAAATTGGAATGTATGCCCTGGTGGGAGTCTCCTGTGTGGCCATTTTGGCCTTTTTGCTAAACTGCGCTTCATATAACCTCTGTTTCCGGAATCACAAAACCCCCATACAGGCACCTCCAGCACAGCCCAGCGGGGACCCCAAGGACCATAAGCATGACTGGGTTTGGCTTGGGAGCAATAACCAAGATGCCCCCGCCCCAGGTGCTCCAGCGCCAGCGGCTACACTCAAACGTGAGACCCACCGCCCTCTAGATTCCCGTCACACTATGGACTCCCTGCCCACAGTCAGCGCCCCTGCTGTCCCTGAGAGGACCGCCACCCTGGGCCGCTGCCGGACCAGCTCCCAGCAGCAGTTCCAGACCAAAGCGATCGACCCCATGGCCAACCGCTCTGCCACGCTGCTGGCCAGGCCGCACCGCAGCGAACCGCTCCATTCTCCCACCAGTAAGCGCAACCAGGTCCAGTTCACCACCTTCACCACGCTGGACATCAAGCACCTGAATGCACTGAAGAAGAACGGCGTGGAGCTAAACTGGGCCAACCAGCAGGCCCAGCAGCACCAGGCCCCCGTCGAGGCCCAGACACCTTTACCCGACATGCCCTGGCCTGTGGTCAAACCCATAGCTGAGGCCCAGTGAGCTCGTTGGGAGTGTGTCCACATTTGTGTATGAGTATGAGTGAGTAAAGAAGAGTGAGAAAAAGAGAGACAGTTTAATAACAAAAAAAAGCACACGCACAGTGTTCGGGTGTACAGTGTCTCAAAGAAAAGAAGCCAACTCTTGATGTTTTTATAAATCGCTTCAAGGGATGTATTTATTAGACAAAGGACATTTTATATATAAAAAAATATGTGTGCTCAGTGAAAGCCTGTAAATATATTATTTGATGGTGTGCAAAGAGCAACGCAAGATACTGAGATATTGTTTTAATATCACTAAAGATTTATGGCTGTTACAGTGACTATCCTCGAAATACAAGACTCTTGTGTTTGAATGAAGATGTTCTCTGCAGATTTAATGTAAATATGCATATATCTATTCTACTATTACTTATTTCTACATTTCTAACTCAAAGCAAATGAATTTTTGTCTCCTTGTTCTTTTGTACAATTCTGTTGCCCCTGTAGAAAGGGCTCCAGATATTGCTAGTTGTCAGGGTAAATGCAGTACGGGAGGGATTATTTCTTGTAAGTAATTCTATTCTTTTCCAAGCCTTTTGTACTTTTTTTTTTTCTAGGATTCCTCCAGTGGATACCTGAAGAGTCTGTGCAATTTGTCAGAGAATATGCAACATTTATCAAGTTATTTTCAGCAATCTGTCACCATAGTCTTCACTGGATATTTATTCAAATCAAATGCATGCTATGCAAATATAGTCTGTGTGGAGTTTGAAGTGGACATTGTTTCCGCATTTTTTAACAAAGTTACCTTGGGCTTCAGGCTCCTCCTTGGGGCCTGGTGCTGCAATTTGTAAAAATGTCTAATTTTGGTCTCCCGACACAGAGCATTACATATTCAACTTCACGTGTGAATGAAAAATGATGCCTTTTCTATGTAGCATCCTCTTATTTTTAAACCAAAATGTGATGTGTGTATACTTTAAGATCCCATCAATAAAGAACAAATGCATACATCTGTTGTCGTTGAAATCCAATTTAATTCCATCGTTGTTTTAAAAGCCTTTAAAATAGTTAAGTGTCATTCACAGGAAGGCATGGTGAATGGTTTGGATTATAGTCTAAAGCTCTGCGATGAATCAGTGGGATTTAATTACAGTATGTTTAATCACTATTAAATGTGATTTAAGGCTGATGTCATTCAGCAAAATTTGATACTGACAGCAATGTATTTGATGTGCCTGCCAATACAGAGATTCACCGCAGCGGCACAAAATAACTGTGAGAGATAGTAAGAGAGCAAAGTGATTCCTATTTTGTGCATTGTTGCTGCGTCCCCAAAGAGTTGCGTATATTTTATCAAGGCTGGAGGCTCGCAAACGATAACTCACGGCTCATTTGTCTCTTTTTCTCTGTCCTCCTTCCTGTGTCTCTGAGGTGACCACAGCCTCACTTGTCAAAATTACATTCTAGGAGCCGTGATGCATAAACAGCATCCCCAGCTTAAAGGAGCCCAGATAATCTGATGCCCTGCACCTCAGGAATTGGCAGCTGTGGATATGACAGCAAGCATGGTCGCTCCCTGCTGCACGACAGCGTCGGGTGGATTTAGCCTGTTGATAAAAGCAGTTTTAATAACTTTCTCCCAAATTCTCTACCTACAGCTGCAGCGTTTTTGTATGTGTGTAAACCCTCTCCCCTTTCCAGTCGATTTATCTGTCCAGCAGCGGCAGGAAAAGTAAACAAACTCCCCTCGGAGATAAGCAATGATTCAAAGCTGTCTCTGCGGTGCATCATGGCTCCGCATCTTTGATTGCAGACCTTCTCTATCATATAGGACGCAGAATTCTGAACGCAGGACTTCTGACACAGAAATGATTAAGATATAAAAGCCACACAGTTCGTATGACAACAATGGAGCGACAAAATAGGTCTGTATGTGCTTTTCCATTAAAAATCTGGTTGCCTTCCTCAGACGTTTTTTTCATTCGGGTTCCTCCTGTACATAAAGCATACACAATTGAAATGCTGCCTGTGTGGAGCGTTTGGCTTCAATCCCGGTTCTGGGAGTGTAATTCAGTTTGTCATATACCAAGCTTTGGCTACCTTTCTAGTTTGAAAGAGCAACATGAGGTATAATGGCATTTACATTATTTCAGCAGTAATCCACTGAGCTACAAGTCCATAGATAGAGCAGTCTGGGCTAATTTGCATACAATGGGGTATGAAAACCATAAATGTGTTTATCATCTAGAAAACAAGTCAGGGAGGGAGAGTCCCTGAGTATCATTACAGCAGGATCTCTAATCTGGAGCATCAGCTTCCCTATTGACAGATTTAAGGGATTGGGGTCATTGTGTTGGAGGATTAGTGTGCATTAGTGGACCCTCTCGGTGGCATACTCCTGATAATGTAGGCCAAAAGGGACAAGGTCACTTATTTCACAAGGCTTCTTTCCCACAGGTTGGACACCTGGTCACAGACGCAGGCAGGTGTTTGTGGGAAGGCGTAGCTGCAAATGGAAAATCTCAACAGTGAAAATTGATCCTACTTGAGATGCTATACGCAGCTTTTGTGTGCTCCGTTGAGCTGGGAGGAGATGAGGAGGGTCTGAATGTGATCGAGGAGGAGGAAAAAAAAAAAAAACGGCAGATGAAGACAGACATGAGAGGGTATACACTCACACAAATGCACACGTAAAAGTCAGTGGATAAGTAAGTATAGAGGAGAGAAGTAACTCATATCACAGGTGGAGGGGAACTCAGACAGTATGGCAGCTCATTAAGACAAAGTACCTCGTGCTTCCCCGCTACACTCGTTGCTGTCATTGCTTGTCGGCACAGTGTCAGCGCTCTGCGTGCATCATAAGATAATGTCACCGATTTTTACAAAGAAGAGGACCAAACGCAGAGGAGAGGAGATGGAACAAAAAAACAGCTTTGTCAGAGCAAGAGAGGGGAGAGCCGCACAGTAATTGACAAAAGAGAAATTTCGACTAGATGAAACAGTTTGCAGACAACAAGGAAATGAATTTTTTTTTTGAGGTTTGTTTGAGCTAGGAGACAATATATAACTTGTATGACAGATTATAGCTAGGCAGTTTAACAAAACTGCCAAAAGAGAGGGCGGGAGAAAGAGAGGGTACTCAAGAGACAGTGACTTCTTAACACATCAGTTAGATTCCTTAAATGATCTGGAAGTACTTTTCAGGGTTTGATAAACAGCTTGTTAAGAAAATGTTTTTCAGAGTTGGTTGTGTGCTATGGTATGAGTAATTCTTTACACTCCCCTCGACGAGATTTAAAGCCTTTATGAACTTCATAAGCTTTATCATGAAGCTCTTAAAAAATGAATGAATATCTGAAAATTGAATTGTTTATTCCTGACTTTTGTTCATGATGTGTTGATTTTGCATCTCAATGCATCTCAGTTCATCCATCGCAAATCTAACAACTCAGCCTGGCATTTCGCATGAGAAGGAGACGTGCAGAATGTAGACTCTATATACAAGCAAATATAGAGAAAATATCATTATACTAATGTTTGTTTCTCTCTGACAAACTTATTATTTTCCTTTTTTTTTTTTAAACCTATTCGACCTAAATCATTTCCATAAATTACAGATTCTGCTGCAGCTTCTGAGAAACTCAATGTCAAGTGTATAATTACAGAAATTACAAAATTATAAAAATGTCCACTGGGATGTTGTAACTTTGGGAAACTTTCCCTGTTTTGGCAGATTTCTCTTGTTGTTTAATGCACAAAAAGATTAATTAACTTTGAGTTCAAATGAAAATCTTGCAGTGGTGTGAACATCGAGGAATGACCAAAGATATACAACTGTGCGGCCCTTAAATGCCTCTGATAATATAGTATCATATATATAATATAGTATTAATACAAAATAATGACTTTACTTTATGGTGGACCAGTGATCCACAAACACAAAGGGTATAAATGGCATCAAATAACATAATCATGTGATGTTAATTGATGCTAAAGCTGAAAAATATTTGTTCCATTTATAAAATATACATTATAAGAGCATAAACAACCTGTCTATTGATAGATTACTGTATGGCGCTGAAAGAGGGACCATTCAAGCAGCCCTTCACCCAGCACAGCGTCCATGGGCGGTTGGAGGGGAGAATACACGAAGACTCAGGGACTCATTAGAATAGAGAGAAGGAAAGAGGAGGAAGATAGAGAGAGAGAATAGAAGGAAAACAGAAGAAGAGAGAAAGGGGAGGAAAGGGGAGAAAGAAGGAGAGAGGGAAGGGGAGAAGGTGTTGATGATGTTTCATCACATCCATGCTTTCTCTTACATAGTGAGAAAAAACAAACACAATGTACTTGCTTTTTCTTTTCTTTTGTTTTTGTCTCAATAACTGCATCCCCAGCTTGGCTTAGCCGGTTCTTACTTTTGGCCCTGCAAAAAAAACAAACAAACAAATAAACCTGATGCAAGTCTACAGGGCCATTTCTTTAGTGGTGGGAGCAGCAAAAACAATTACAGACAAAGCACTAGCCCGGAACCAGCACTGGATATATTTCGGTGAAAAAAGGACATGTGAGGAGGTAGATTCAGACTCTGCGCGGTACAAAGTGGGTAAGATAATGGATGGATGGAGTAGGACTGATTTCAGTATTATGAGGAAACTATAGTCACTAAGTACATGTTATTATTAAAAACAAGTAGATGAGCTTAGTGAATAAAGATCCTTACTGCTTTTTATGGTTCATGAGAGGAATTTTAATATCGAGCTTTTGGTAAGCGGCACTTTTAAAGAAATTAAAAAAAGAAGATAAAATCTACTACAAAGTTCATGTTAGACTACGCAGCTGTGGCGGGCGGATTAAAATGATCTACGCCGGGAACGTGGAGTGTTGCATTTGTAGTAATCCCAACACCACAGATGTCACAAGTCTTTCACACACCACAGCAGTGTGGTTCTGTCACCTCCAGCACCTTGCTTCTGTAATCTGAATTTATTTTCCAAGGCTGTTAGTGCACACAACCAAACCTCATCTCCAAAGAACCATGAAAGACTTTTTTATGCCTTGTCATTAAAAAAAAAAACTGGTTGATTGCTGTTTGTCCCATTTTATGAGTCGCATCCCACGATGTTGCCAACCAGAAATAACAGGGTCGAAGACTTCAAGAAAAAGGAAATGATGGGACTGCAATGCAAGTCAGACGTAGCATGGCGACATTAAAGGTGTTTGTAATGGAATAGTTGTATTCATCCCTGAGATAGCTGCGGGCGCCTGTCTGGTTTTGCAGTAACTTTTCCACCTCATTTCAGATCTGAAGAGCAAGGCGTGTGTGTGTGTGTGTGTGTGTGTGTGTGTGTGTGTGTGTAAGTGAGTGAGTGAGGGAAATATACACATACACGTACAATTGTACACAGAAAGTGTGAGCCTGTGCATGTCTGTGTAGGTGTGGGTTAAGGATGAAGGTAAAGGGGAGAGAAATGGTCCGTCAGATGCTGCGGAAATAAGGAAAACATATGACAAGTTGCACGGCTGGGATGGTAGTTTCTTGAAGCTCACACAGATGTTTGAAGTACTCCCCTTTTAGCTGACGAACATTTTGAAGCAACAGTGAACCTCAGTGTTTCATCTCCAGCATGCCCATTTGTTTTGTGACTGTGGCGTCTGGTATACACCGGACAGGTCTCCATATCCATTTATTTCCCCCATTTACTCCGACTCTCCTTCTCCTCCACTTGATTCCTCGCTTGCTTCACACTTTATACACTTGCTACATTCATCTTGCCTGCAGCTCTTAAACAAAGACTGCCTGTCTTGCTGTTTTTCTTCAAACTCTTACTTCTCTCACACCTGCCACTCTCACTGTATCCTCTTGATATTTGTTTCCCCTAAAGTTTTTTTTTTCTTTTTTTTTGCTGACACTGTGCTTTCCTCTGTGGATCTTGGTGTCAGGCACAAGGTGAAACTATAGGAGCTACAGGGATTCATTTTGATAGGCACCTTATATGTGCAAGGGCAGTCAACAACACCTTGATTTTTTTGTTTCATTTAAAATTAGTTTGGGACCTCTGCAGGGCATCAAAAAATGTCACCCTTTTCATAAATTTGCCTTTTTAAACAAAACAACATAAATATGACAGATCATAAACACATGGGTGATTATTGAAAAGAAATTTGCTGCACTGTGTATTTATGAAGTGCTGAGAAAGCACGACTCTCCTTCAAAGGTCTTGCATGTTCCCATCTCAGTTTTCCCAAAGATATTACCCCATTTTCTCGGTTTTGATGAAGTGAGCAGACTCTCTCATACTGTAGGTGTTTCATTTGGCAGAGATCTAGTAACTGTGCTTGCCTGAGCAAACCTTTCACATAATTTTTCATACTCACAAACCGTATAGTAACCCGCTGAGTCTTTTATAGAAACATCTATATTTGTTTCTTCTTTCATTTATTGTTGTTATCCTAAATTTGCCACCTCTCAGAATGTCATTTTTGAGTGTTCTGTTTTGCTATCACCGTGGTTTATTCTGGATGGTTTATTTTAAGAAATGTTTGCATAACAGCCACAGATCTCTGACTCACTAAATTGACTATATAAAATGGGCCTAATCTTTTTTTTTTTATGTAGAAGCACCAAATGCTTACAGAAATGAGAAACCAAAGGCACTGAGTGTGTGCCCATCCTGCCAAAAGGATATTTTAAAAATTTCTAGGAAAGAAAACAAAATACTACTTAGTACATGTGTAGTGCATTGCATGTGGATTAAGAATAAATAAACGGGATACATTTATTTTTATTTTATTTCATGATAACTGTAGTAACTTAAAATCCAAAATATGAGCCACTGAGAGGCGATCCTGAGTTTGAAATTGTTTATGAACAAAAAACAATGGCGAAATCAACTCAGGATAAGATAATAATTAGAAATCAAAGTAATTACAGTGCTTCAGTGACAACAGCAAAAAAATACAGCGACCTAGCTCACTCTCTTTCCAACCAAAAGGCAACCCGTGAACAGGTGAACAAGTGAACAAGTGAGCATGATAGTTATTCACACCCCAAGTGTACAAGTCATCTTGAACAAATTAATGATAATAATATCTGATGAGACTTTAATAGCAAGTTGTATGTAGAGCTTCCATGCTGTTCCACCGCTGGTTCTGGACTGTAGCTTTTCTTTCCTAGATTGAACCATGTCCAGAGTAGCACCATTCAGGGCCAGACAGAAGATTCAGGTAAGAGGGTTGGGGCGGAGTTATTGAGACGGAAAAAAAGCAATTCTGCCATTTTTGTCGTTGTAATGACGGTGCCCTCAAGTGATGGAAAAGCAACTGGTGCTCAACTGGTTCCCAAGTGGCTCATCATCAATGGATAACTCCTTTTCAAGCTGCTTAAAGCCACGTGGTGGCAGTGGTGTTGTCACTCTGGGGTAAACAGCAAACTTCAGTAAGGTACATACTTTTTTATGTTTTATTTGATGGGTAAACCGTTTCAGGCTGACACTGCTCTAATGTCACCAGATGTCTTGTGCCTGTTGGCTGCTGGTTTTCCACTCTTAAGCTTATCCTGCCATCACTCATCTACATATGTTAACGATTTGGATGTCATTGCAGTCGTTTTTGGTGCAGCAAATGAACAAACTGACTTTGTTCATGTGTTGACTATCAGTGTGTGTGTGTGGTGAATTTCAGCTTTTTGATATTGCCTTTATCTTTTTTATTTTTGATTTGATGCCGTTTATCACATATAAAATGCAGCACTTGCTGCTCTATTTCTATGTTTTTTTTTAATTGACTGATGATTATTGAGCGGAGCTGAGTATAGCTTTCCTTCCTGTTCCTGCTGCTGCTGCTGTCGCTGCAATGCAGAGGCATTACTGGGCTTAGATTATCCGTCTCATGTCACTAGATAGATAGGTCGAAGGTGCCTTGCAGGTGACTTGGCACTCAGTGGTTGGTCTCATGCTGTGGTAGATGAAAGCTTGTGTCTGGCTCTGTGACTAGTGAGGTTTACAGGAGAGAGAATGTGCTTGTTGCATGCTTGTGGGTAGCGAAAAGGTCAGAGACGAGAAGCCAAATTGTTGCTTTGTTCGTCTGTATCAGTATACAGACGAACATAATGTAATGTAACCCGGCTGGCCTAAATGAGATGTTTCTCTGCCAAATCAAGGAAACCTGGGAATAATTTTTTTTCAAGCCGACACATTATGCATATGAAGTTGTTGTGCACCATTAACCAGGAGGCACAGTTGCGTTAAGTTGATTTGTAGGTTTATTGCTGCTCTGTCTCTTTCTCTCATCCTTTATCTCTGTCTTCTTCTCCCACATTCAGCTGCAGGCCACTATGTTAATTGTGCCACTGTGCTAAACTTGTCTTATCCAGGCCATGAAGAAAAGGCGATTCTATTTAGATAATACTAATTCAGCAGTAGACTGTTTACCCCAGCAGTTGTCTTGATTCATTTTTCTGCAGCACAGAGGTTGACAGTACAGCTCTGTGGGGCAAAGGCAGTAGGCGCCTGACCGCACCTGCACTGTGAAGCTCCAGCAGTCGAGTTTGTGCCGATTATTTGATGGTGGGTGAGCAGAAGACTTTGAAGTGACGCTGACAACTTAGTTTGCATATTTTTGATGGCAGGTACATGCCTACTCCCATTACAAATGACTGGCACATGAATTTCTCATCAAAACTACATATGCAAACAGACAAACATGAAAGGGCACAGTCTGAATGACTCATACAGTGTCTCTACACATGCATACTTTACCTGCAAAGTAAATAATACAAGACTTTCATCTGTCACATGACAGCTTCTGTAACTCCCTAAATTACTTTATCTCAGTGTGATACCTTGTATGCAATCATGCAGTGATGGTAGGCACAAATACTCCATTACAAACCAGGTTTGCTCTTCAAAATGGCAATAATAAAGCTTTTTATATTGTTATTTCAAGATCACAGGTTAATGACTTTTTGTTCTCTGCATCTAACAAAGCCTGTTTTTTTGAAACGTGTTGAATTACACGCACACTCGCACACACATTTTCACACATTTCCTCACTGTCTGCATGAGATATTAATTGAACTGCTGAATAGAAAGTTAAGGATACAAAGACAGTACTGTAATTAGACAATATCAGCAGTAAGCAAAAGGATAACATTGTGAAGACAAGGAGATGAAGTGGGTTTTCTCCACAAGGGGGCTGGGAGCGGGCTCAAAGTAGAGCTACTGCTCCTCCATAGGGAGGCGGTTTTGGTGTGTCCATTGGGGAGGACCCAGAGGCAGAGCCAGGACACGCTGAAGACTTTATATCTCTCTGCTGGCATTTGTGAACGCCTGGAGTTCCTTCCAGAGGAGTTGGTAGAAGTGGCCCCGAAGTGGAATGTGTGGGTTGTTCTGCTGAAACTACTTCCTCTGTGACCCAGACCCAATGAGTAGGGCATTAAATATCAGCACATAAGGCCAATAACAAAACAATAACTTACACCATTTGAAGACCTTCAAATCTGAGTGTGCAGTGGGCGTAGATAGAGTGATAGAGAGAGAGAGAGAGAGAGAGAGAGAGAGAGAGAGAGAGAGAGTGATAGAGAGAGAGAGAGAGACAGGGAGAGAAGATCTCATTCAGCTGCAAGGCTCCAGATGAGAATTAAACTTGACCTGCTGCAGTAAAGACTCTTTAAACACATGGGCACCTCGACTACTCTTACCTTTAGTGCACTTTCGAGCATTAATTCAATCCAGTCGCTCCACCTATAACGAAGTTGTAAAATTCATCAGCACTGGTAAAACAAGGGAAAAAGACTTCAGAGGACGTTTAGTTGGAAGCCCAAATGTTCGCCTGAGGCCTCCATCTGGCGGTATCTGCATCAGTGCACTTGTCACCAGAGCTGATGGGTGTGCTGTCCGCGGCTGCTTTTAGATCACGCGGAAGACGGCGTCATTTTCGAGACGGTGCGACTTTGATTGTCAGCATTACCACGTATCTAAAATCGCGCAGGATTGGTTTCGCCGATCAAGCAGCGACGTGCGGGGGCGCACCCAGCAGGTGGTTGACTTCCACAGCCGTCTGATGTCTTGACACCCACAGGACGTCTGCGGGGTGGGTGTGCTGGTATCAAACGCTGCTACCGTTGATTCAGTGGCAGAGAGATGTAATTACATTGTGTTGCATGAAAAATGAAACGAAAGAGACAGAGAGAGAAAGGGAGGGGGGGGGGGGTAATGTGGGAGGGAAGCAGAGTGAGAAACAGAAAGTTATTACCTCTGCAGTGACAACTCACTGGCAGAGATGGAGGGCCTTTGATGGTGGGCCCACTGTGTATCTTTGTGATGTCAAATTGGGGATCTGAGGATCATTTATTCATGAGTCTACATCTCTAATGCTCACTGGCTGGCTAAGTTGTTTGTATTGCTTCCCTCAGGCCTCTATACTGTTTAAATTGCTCCTGAATAATTTCTCTTATACCCCGTTGTTTCAACTTTATTTGGGTGCAGCTGAAAAAGTCCTCATAGTCATTTGGTCTTTACACTTTTTGTTTACTGTCCCCGGTGTCTTGTTGCACTCCTGCCAAACGCTGAATCACTGACCACTTGTCCTCTTCTCAAATGCACACACACACACACACACACACACACACACACACACACACACACACACACACACACACACACACACACACACACACACACTCAAGTCTTCAAAGTTGGTCTGGGTGGATGAGGAAGTCAGTCATGTGTCTGATAGCTTGCCAGTCTCATTTGAGAGTTAGTTAGATGTGGCATATAGAAATAGGACAGGAAGAGGCTGAGACCACAGTGACCCGATGTCTGCAATCAAATGGCAACCATGCAGTGGGAGGAAAAACAGACTATCTTGGTCAGATCAAACCGAATTTATATTGCTTGCCTTTTGTCTGCCATATGACATATACTGTATTTACTTATTACTCAGCAGCATTGGTTTCTCCTTTGAAGGCAAAGAAAAATCAAACTGAATATGGCGAAATGTATATTTTTGATTGTCATGATGATGCTCTAAACTTTGCATTCATTTGAAGGAACATAATTTATTCCTTGTCTACAAACGTTGATATTTGAGGAGAGGCTTGACAACTGACTGAGTGCACAGTTTCAGCATATTTAACGACATGTAAACTTGTGTAAATGGACATTTGTTTACCCCGTGTGTTGCTTCTGTCAGTCAAACAGCACTGCTCATTTTTACCTCTGCCACTGAAGGTAAAAATGAGCATTTTCACACATACATATTTGTCTTGATTTGATTATACAAAATCTTCAGCTAAGTTATTTATATTAATCTGGACTTAAAAATACACAGCTAAATATGGCTTTGGCTGGGCTGACTGATGCCTGAGGGAGTCAGGAAATATTAATTACTGTACTAAGAATTATTATTAGTCTAATAATTATTTTGACGAGGAAATCCTTCATTTACTGAATCATGGTCGTAGCTGCTTTGTCCCCCGTTGTGTTACTGGGGTCTGCTGGTGTCTCTCTGGACAGGTCTCCTATCCAGCACAGGACACACACACACACACACCATTCATGCTCATACTCACATCTAGGGGCAATTAGTCTCATGTTGACCTAAACATATATGTTTTCTGACTGTGGAAGGAAAACAGAGTACCCAGAGAAAACCATCCCAAACAACGAAAGAACATGTAAACTTAACACAGAAAGGCCCCCCCCTGTTGTGTGCCCTCTTGCTGCGAGGCGACAGCACTATTTACTAAGCTACTGTGTCGCCGGATCAGATAATTTTCTCTCAAATTGCTTGAATCAAATTGATTCAACAGGGTGATATATACACCTACTCCTAACTCAGTGGAATTTTCTACATCACTGATAGAGTTTAGGATCCTCTAGTTTTGTCCATTTGGTTCATAATTACACTCAAAGATGTATCTGGAATATGCCAGTATGTTCCTATGAAACAGTCTGGATGATAACAGGCTTACATGATATGTCAGTGTGTCCTTTAATCCTCCGGGATTCATAATGAAACATGATGAGTAGGAGCAGCGTGGCTTTGTGATGGGTGTCAAAAACCATGCTGACTTTATTCATGTAACTGCGCTGCCTATTTCAGTGGGCACTGCTGCCTGTTTCTCTCGCTGAAAATAGGAGGTTCACACATCGAGATCAAACCGTCGGGAACACACAACATGCAGGTTTTAATTGCTGCGCTTCTTCTTAGTCTGTGCAGCGTTCCTCCGCAGCAAAGATCCCCCTGTAATTCACCGCACCGTTGCCAAGTTAAGTGAGCCAAGATGAACATACATTGGATGCAGATTTCAAAGGATGAGGTGGGCTTCCTGTCACACCGACAGTGGTCCTGATTTCACGCACCAGCCAGGTTTGTCTCGAGTTATTCACTGTGGATCAAAATGTCACTAAAATGCCTGAAACATACACAGGGCCCCTCCTGTCTTATGAAAATCCTCTATATACATCTCACTATTTTCCGCTTCTGACATCAGAGTGAGTAGGTGTGCCTATTTGTTCGAGGAGGCAAAGTTGTTCTTCATATTAAAAGCAAACCTTCTGGAAATACTCTGATTTATTTGCAATGTTCGAGGCTGCTTGATCAGAAGGCTCAGAAGTGCTCAGATGTGCTGAGTCATTTCATAGGATGATTAATCCTCTCACAGGAGGGACAGGCAGTCAAGGAACCCTTGCATGCACCCAATAGCATAGTCTTAGTTGAGATAAAGACATTATTTGTCCCAGAGAAAATAGAGCTATTATCAAGGGCAATTTAGATAGATCTTTTACCTGCTCACCGTGACCCCAGTCGAACAAGCTCTCAGAGTGTTGAACTCCCAGGTGAAGCAGGGAGCGCAACCCTTTTGGGATTTTGGGACAATGCAGAAAATAAAGAAAAAATTCTCCAGGTGATTTTTACATCCCCATTTGCACATCAGGGTTGTCAGACAAGTCTGAAAAAGGAAGAGAAACTGTCAGTGGTGAGTAAGAATGGGCAGAAACTTAATGGCACCAGTCCACAAACCCGGGATGTCTTCTCTGTGTGAACGTCCATGATTAAACATTGTCCAAATTACAAATGCTATAATAATTGAATTGATAGTCCAGTTGATCGGCCCTACAGTGTATAACGCCGATAACCCAATCCGTATACTGTCAGTACAGGGTTTGTGCATCTCTATAGAAAAGTCAGAGCAATATTTGATGCCTTCTGCAAGTAGAAATATTCCAGCAGTGCACCACATGCAGTCCTACTTACAGCAACAAAAGAAAGTCCATTTTTATATTCTGATGTCGTCCCTTGGCTGGCATCATAACATTGTGTTCATGTATACTAAAGCCTCCATTTTATTGTCATATCATGTACTATTATGCTTCCATCCAAGTCCCTCGGCAGCAGTGCAACACCAACACAGGTGTCTCTATTATTTTACCTAATTAGATCTTTTCTCTGGAGTGTGTGGGCATGTCTGCATGATTGACATGTCTCTCACTCTCTTGTTTTGACATTTTTCCAATTGCATGTTTTAAAGAGTGAACACACCTGTGTGGGTGTGAATGACCCTTAAAAGACCCATATTATAATTATGAATAAGATTACCAGACTGTGTTTTCAAGAAAGCAGCACTGTGTGTTCATGATGAATGTGTGACCTGTAATATATATTCATTATTCATCTATTTTATAAGTTCATGTCTGTTTTTTTTTTAAATAAATGTTAAACAAGGTTGTGAAGTTACCCTGCTCGGTTGAGAGGGAACTGGTCCACTTTGAGTTTGACACAGAAAGTACAAGGGCTTCTGAATAGGTGGTACAACCATACATTTGCCTGTCTGCTCTCTATGAAGCAGTTTATTTTCATCAGCAGCTTCGCTTTGTTTTCAAGTCAAAAGAGAGAGTTGGCAGAGGATTTGTTGCTAGGTAGCCACCAACGTAACAGCAGCAACAGGATGTTTCCTCAATTGTCAAAGCAGACCGAACAGTACATTGAACAGCTTCTCCTCCAGCTGCACACGGCAACATGCGGCAAATGGAACTTAAAGGAGCAAAAGATGGAAACATTTATTTCATTAGTTCAGAAATCCTTTGGAATCCTTTCCTCAGTCTGAAAACGTGCATGTTTAGCCAGATGGATGTCTCTAAAAGTGCCCAAGGTGGGACTGTGACAGCTTGTGGTGTATGTACTAGTCACCTGTCCTGGGTCTGTTCCCTGCCTGTTCACCTGTGATGGGACCAGAAGACCCCACGACTCCACTGGGAGATAATAGATGGATGGAAATGCACAGGCTGGATTGATCAGCTCCATCCTGGTTCATGTGTGTAAGTCCTCTGGTTTCTTGTCCAGTTGCTTTCAAAGAATCATAAGTCCTTATAGCTGTAATTAAACATTTTATGTTGTCACAATGAGCAATTCATAAACTTGTTCAGCATTGAAGCTCGCTTCCAGGAAAATTGCCTTTCTATAGCATTGTCATTGATTGTCATAGATAGATGGATCACAGGACACACACATATACATGCACCATTCAGTCACACTTAGGGGGCAGTTCAGGGTCTCCAACCAGCCTAAAACATGATGTGTTTGGACAAAAACCCTCAAAAACACTGTCTGACTGGGACTAACCATTCAGTCACCATGCTGCACACACAAATTTTCTCTTTAAATTACTTGCATATATCAGAGCTGTGAGATCTAAGGGATTGTAGTCAAAAAACTCAGCACAGAGCAGTTGGAGTATACTGCGTGCTTATGTGGAAAACCACAAGTTCTTAAAGAAAAAAAAATACATTGTTGAAAACAAATATGTATGGACACCCTGTATCTTACTCGCGTCTTTATTCATGCAGGCCACAAGGTCTGTATCAAGCAGGCCTTATCCTCCATAGCAACCGCCACAACACCCTGCCAAGGTCTCTGACCAGCTCCTATAGGGCTCTGAATTCTCCTAGCCAAGCTGAGGATCTGAAGGAGAGCGGACACTGAAATAATAACAATGAAATAGACACACACACCTACACCCACACAAACATACTGACACACACACACACACTCATAAGTACTATAGAGGAAGTAAAAAATTAGAGAAAAACTGCTCCATATTTAAAATTGTTTACCGTTTCACAGCGATCGTCTCTCATTTACATTCCCACTGCTGATGTTGGTGATTGCTACAATACTATTTAATTTTAGACTTAACTTCAATTAGGTCCGCTTAGTGGCCACCTGCTGATCCTCTTTTATCTTCCCTTACACCGCCTGTGCTTGACTTGTGGAGCTCAGGCATCAGGATGAATGAAGCCAGGATGCTAGAGAGAGGAGGAAGGGACTGGATTTGCTCCTGTAATGGGACTATTGTATCCCCACACGCTCTTCTCCTTCCCTCCAGTGACCGGTGGAGGCATGTGTTTCTCTTGGAAACAGATGGTTTGAAGCGGATTTCTATTGGAGCCAGCAGGGATACGGAGGTAGGTAGTGGGAAATGAATGAAAAAAGTGGGAAGTAAGTGGGAGAGAAATAAAAAGAAGTGAGGAGATAATTCTCTGAATCCTGAGCTCACTGTTAGAAATCCCTTGATTCCAAAAACACAGAGCAGTTATGGTAAATCTTATGCATTTTAGGTAGGATGAAGAGAGGAGAAGCTGACTTGTATTGTTTGCATCAGCATTAAATATCTTCCTCTACCTAAGAGTCTATCAATCTATTTGTACATCAATTGATTTTTACTTAAATAAATCACAAGCATAAAGTAGTTTGACACAAGGCTGAAAGCATGATGGACAACTTTCGTATGATGCTGCACTGACTCTGGTTCCCCACTGCCACCCTGCAAGTCTGACTAATAAAAAAAGAAAAGAACATTATTACTTATACACCCAGATAAAGAATTCAATAAAGATTTCAATATAGCTATTTCTGATGTTGGGCTGAAGCACTTCAGTGGTCCATAACACAATAGTTTCTATTAGTTTTCAGGTGGAAGTATACCAATTGCCTGTAAGGACCTAACCTTTCCTGGCATTAATATTCAGACCTACAGTGGCCATCAATAATACTAGTTTCAGGTAAAACGCATTAACTTTTTCCAAGTACTTTATCTAAAAGCCACAACTGGACACTACTGGGCTCCTGATTCATTTTGCAAGCTACCCAGCAGGTTGTTTCAGTCTCCAGAGTCACTTAATCGTGCTCTCATTTGCCGCATAAGTAAAATGACATTTCTCTGCTGCTGCTTTCTCCCAGGCGGTCGGCAAAATGGCACCCAGAATTATTTCCACATTTAACATTTTTAATTGAGCTGCCATGTGCTCCATGGAGTGGCTCTCTGGTCCGCTGCGGGAGCTCAAATTTTGGTCATCTATCTGTATTCCAGGGCAATGTGCAGGTTTGTGAGGCTTCTCTCTGGGAAGGCTTAACGTCTGGCTGCGATCTGAACCGCCTTCTGTAATAGGGTTAATTGAATCAGTAATCTCTTTACACTTTGCCCTCAATTGCCCTCAATTACCGACTTCACCAAATGCTGAATCACTGTTGAAGTCAGCTCGGACTGGGATAGGAGAACTTACACTTATTCCAAAATTGGCTGCACTCAACTCAGTAATACTCACCAGAATTATGAAAATACATTCTTAGCTGAGTGCCTTCATTTCATTACTCTGACAGCAAACTTGCTGTGCTTTGTGAAAGTGTTGCTGATACGCTGCAGGATGATATTAGAGAAGGGGTCACTGTGAAGTGCAGGCAGTCTTGAGGCAGCAGCGTTAGCAGTAGTGTAAGCACAGCTCACTGACAGAGAGGCAGAAGGGTCTTGACAGGGTATGTCAGGGCAGCAAATAAATGTTTGAATGGGAGAGTGGGCCCACAGAAAGGAAGCGTGTTCAGGCAGACAGCCTGACACCACCCAGATAATGCAGCTGCCAGCGGCTCGCCCATATTACATCTCGCATCACCGAAACACCATCACAAGAAAACGCATCCACTTGCACATGCGGACATGGTCCTGCACACAAACAGGCATGTCACATACGCACGCTTCCCAGATTTGTACTGAGCTTTTTAAATGGGATACCTGAGAATGAGACAGAAGAGAAAGTGCGTGTAAGGCTGGATGGGTGTGAGGAGAAGATGCTTCATTGATTACAGGCCAAGGGCTCCACTGAAAATCCACCTCTCCTTCTCCATGTAGTGGTAATCTCCCCTGTCAGATCGTAGAAACAGGCTGTAATTTGATAAATCGCTGGGGCGAGATGAAGTGAGAACGGGCCTGACACTGCAGGGGCCTCCCATCGTGAGACGCAAATCATCTGATCCCTTTTTACTTTGCATTTAATGTGAGCCTGCTTTCTTCCATGGCTCCATGTTAAGAGACACAGCAGCCATTTATGTTGCCAGGAAAAGATGAGGATTGAAAAAAAACAAGTGACTGTGGTTGTCACAACAGAACGGCTGGAAAAGCTCAGGCCTCAGGCAAGGGTCAAAATGGTCTTCAACATTTCTAGAAAAGAGATGGGCCACCTTTGATCAAGAGTCAAGAAGAGTTTTGCACTTGCTTTTCTAAAAGCATCCTTGCTGCTGTGATGACAGGTAGTTGATACTGTATACTTTTTTTGTTCACAAAAGTTGAACAATTGTTTCTGTTTTGACATCAAAATGTCATCACAAATGAGTCTTCCTGTCAAAGACCAGCATCTCCTACTGACATTTTTGGTGTTTACAGGAATGGCAAAGATGGTGTGTAAACATTTTTATCTTCATCTTATCTTTATATTAAAGCTACAGCGTTACCAGCTAGTAAGGTGTACAGACCAAAGTTTTGGTACAGGCTAATGGAGATGAAAGATGTCAGATCCATGAAAGAGAGGCTTGTAAAATCCAGCTTGTAATAAAGGAAAAAATCACTTGTGTTGATTAATGGGGCTCAGTGGGTGGACGTGTTGCACCTCCAGGCACATTGTGAAATGCAGAGTACAGTGCACACTCTTGAGATTATTTAGAGAATTTTTTGAGAATATTCTGTTGTTTTGATGGTGAGTTATGTAAAATGTCTTTAATCAGTGTAGGAAAAATAAGTAATTATCTCCTTTAAATATCCTCTAAATAAATTATCTAATTGCCAGTTCCATCACAGTCTGTTGAGTTGTTGACACATTTCAGTCTGGACTGAGATGGTACACCAACAAACTGGTATCGACACCAAACCTTGCCTCTCGGACGTCTAAAAATGCACTGATCAAAGTCAAATTCATAATGTCTAGCCTGACGATAAACCCTATGATACTTCTACACCAAAAGCTGTGTTTTTATTGAAGGAGGAACTTCAGTTCAAGCCAATCAATAGAACATTAATCAAAAACATGTTTAATATGAATAAAATGGATGGAAGTCAGCCAGTCCTGTTCACATTTAAAGTTGCTACTCCAATTTGCATTGTTGTGTATTAAATAGATTTAATAGTAGCAGCCCTGACAGCACAATAAAATACAGCAGTGCTTATGTACATCAGAGTCAGAGTCAACACCAACTGCTACAGTCTTGGGAGGGGGAAACTTCAAAAGCTTTAAAATGGTACCATTGTTGCAAAGCTATTGCATTGGATTGCATTATTTTGTACAGGTTTTCCAGTAACAATAGTGAATACCTGCAGTGTGTTTGTCATTGTCAGCACACTACAGTACAGGAGCATATTTTTTCTATTCTTTTATTGTTTTGTTTTTTTTAAATACATAACAGCAATATCTGAGGAGCTTTCCCCATATTTTATCTTTCTTCCATGTCTTTCTTCCACAAAAAATAGGAGTTGCAGATTTTGCACAGTGCAATCTCACCCACTGTTGTGGTTTTAATCCAGGGTGAATCTCTGGTGTGTTTGTTGCGAATGTTGCTGCCTCAGAGTGTCCCAAAACTACCAAAGTGTAAACATGTGAGCTTTGACAAGAAGAAATTGTGCGAACAGAGTTCTGCGATACTAAATGTGATTTTCAACACAGCATCTGTAGGTGTGACGCATTGTTGTTCAGAATTGCGCAAAGAACAGATCACACTGGGATACAAGAGAAGTCCTTGTTCAGCGTGGTGCAGCCTTGATGAGTTTTGAGTTGTAAGTGACAAGAGCACCGGATTGAAATTATGTGTGTAGACAGCTCAGTAACATTTTCCTGTTCACATGCTGTAGCTGAAAAGAAATGTGTTTGCCACTGAAGCTCTGTTGAAACAAAGTGTCAACATATGCTCTCCTCTTCTCAAACTGTGTGCGTGTGTGTGCTTTCTCTTGCTGCCTTTGTTAATTCTGTGGATTGTTGCAGGGGATGCGATGGCCAGTATTTTTCTATCTCTGCACAAAGACAAACACGCACATGTACAAGACCGCCTACTTTGGGCATGAACAATAGTGGACACACACACACACACACACACACACACACACGCACACACACACACACACACACACACACACACACACACACACACACACACACACACACACACACACACACACACACACACACATGTGTGCATGCACACAGCAGCAGCTTTGTCCTGTTATATCCTGGCTACTCTACTTACTAAGCATTTTACTAAATTATCCAGGGGAAGGTGACTGAAAATTAGCTGCATATAGTGCATTTGTTAAAAAACAGAAAACTGTGTGCCTAAGTGTTACACAACCATGGCACATGTTTAGTTTAAGACTGGATATTTTTAATGTTATCTATCTAAGACCAATCTTTGCAGACAGATAGAGCAGACCAGCATAAGGGTGGAAAAAAGGGTGGGAAGGTGGAAAGTACAGCTGGAAATTTTCTTTTTTACTGGATAATATTTATCATAGTCAAATGAATGACTTTGAGACATTCGTGCAGTCTATTTGAAGGGGAACACTTTTTTTAACCTCACTTTCTGCTTTGATGAATAACAAAACTATAACATGGTGACAAAACGCCACCCAACTGAAGCTGAAAACTTTCACAGCATGGGCTGACAGCTCACTGGAATACTTGAAACAGTGTGATGTTTTTTTTTTTTAGAACAGGTGATAAGCAATAGAAAGAACTGCGTCTTGCTTTTTAGGATGGGAACATACTAAAGAGAGGCACAGAAATAACTTGGCGGCAAGCAGGGTAGCAAGTTGCGAATTAAAACAATGCTTTCACAGTGTATATTAATTACCATGAACTGCAAAATAGCAGTAACAGTTTTAGGCCCTAACACACCAAACCCACTAAGCATATGTGAGCTGTTTGCCAAGTACAGTAGTATGCATTGCATGACTGGTGTGATAGCACTTCTTTTTCAGTTCGTTGTTTTAAGAGTGATTGGAAGACTTTTGGCGACACGGTTGATTGGTGGACCTTAATAAATCCTGAATTTGCTTTAATGAACCTCTATAACCTCCAGTAACTGCTCCAGTCTTTTAGAGTAGAGTGCTGGATACTTCATGGAGTACTACTCAGCTCTGCAGGCTAACTATCAAACATCTATTCACAGCTCGCTGTCTGACTCAAACAGATAGCAACGTGGAAGCAAGTGGGGCAGCAGAGGGGCTCTTCAGATATAAATGTTGTCAATAATTTAAGTGGAGGCTTTTTGCTGTCAGATTTAAAGACGTACGGGACATATTTCTTTCATTTCTTAATATTTCTCTTTTACCGACTGGTAGAATTTTTTGATGCTTTAATACAGAGTGCAGTTGTGAAATTATTTGTCAGGTTAGCTCTGCAGTCATTCACAGAGCAGTTCTTTTAAACTGTTGCATGCATGAGCTGAGCCAAAAGCCCGAGCCCGAGTATCATGCCAATGCTATCAGTGATGAAACTTCAAGATGAGCACAAAGCTGTCCTCGAGCATCAAGTAGGAGTACTTGAGCTTTTCAGCAGTCTATTGACTCCTTATCTTTGGCTTGTATTGGCAAAAGGCATCCCCTCACCATCTTGCATTAGCAGGTGACTGTGTTTCTTGTGTAAAGGGAGACCAACTGGGGGTTGAAACCAGGCCAAAGAAGTTAAAATCTGCACAGTGTCACTTTGGCAAACAGAATCTGCAGGTTTGTGGAAAAGGAAGATTAAGATTGTCTTAGCGTAGCCAAATTTTTTCATGAAATACCTCTTGCTTAAATTTACTGTGGCAGGGAACCTATCTTTGAACAATTCAATCAAATTCAAGAGAAACACAAAAACTAAAAAACTAACCAAAGCTTTCTTGGTTTGTCTTTTCACCGTTACTGTACCAATACTTGCCATTGCTTCTGATTTGGTTGATATAAACCCTCAATTCAGGGAAACAGGACAAAGGCCAGATATGTGGAAAGATTTAAACATCTGACAAAATCATGACTGAATTGTCTGGCCAACTTATCACGTCATTATTGTAATTTACTGTAATATGGCCGATGGATTGATTTAAGCACTGCTTAGGTTATACTGCACAGACTTGTTGGGATAATTTCATGGTTGGTTTTAGACCAAACATTTCTTAAACAAAGCTTTGTCCTTTAACTAACACCACAGTGGTACGCTGTTGAGAAAGCTGCAACTCCTTGTTCTGCCTTCTTGATTTGTGAACTTTCCCTTTTCCCCTCTTCGCAACACAATTTCCAACAGCCCTTCTCTTAGCCTGGTCTGTCAGTTACTGCATTGTGCTGCAGAACAAAGAAACCAGTGAGCAAGCCATCATTATCACTTCAGGGACCCAGAATAAACATTCCCCCTAGGACACGGGGAAACACAGACCTAAAAACAAAAATACCATCAGAGACAAAATAAGCAAAAAATACATTTCAGAGGAGAGTTGAAGTCGTGCTTTATGTTGAGTGGATGGGGTTCTGTTAACAGCCTCGAGTCTACTCGGAGCTCAAGAAGGCTATCACCAGAGGGACTGCCAGTGATCAACTGCATGAAGCTAAAAATGCCATGATTCCTTTGTCTTAATGAAATATTTGCTGTTTTCCAGGGCTGCACCAAGTCTCTCATTGTGTTGTCCTCTAAGGTCTCATCCCTCGTCCACTTACTTACATTTGCAGACAGTCAGGGTCAAAGGCATCTCTTTTAAAAAAATTGGATTTCATTTGCAGTCATCTTCAGCTGCACCAGGAGCTGTGTTTCAGTGTCAACAGAACAAGGAAAACAATGCTACATTCAAACCTTTTTTAATTGTGTCGGGCTAACCCATACATCACACTCACACACACATACACGCACACATACAGACACACACACACACACACACCACACATACACAAGATAATTCCTCTCACTTATCTGCACCCACCCAGTACCACACAAGTGTGCAGTGTGCCAATGTTAGTGTGCACCAGCCAGAGTGCACATGTGTGAACAATGCTAACTCCCATCAATTCCACGTACCTGACTACCCTAAATTGCCCTAAATTAATGAAGAGAACAATAATACTTCATTATAATCTCTGGTATGAATACAAACACTCTTGGAACCATGGGATGTTTTATTAATGAACCTGAATACAGACAGAGAATGGATTTTTATTTTTATGTAATATCGGGAATAACAGCATGTGGTTGAATCAGTTTGATAATTAATTCACAGTTAAAATGTGTCCTGCTGTCGGGATGACAATGTCCGAAGACCACTCTGAGATATATCAACAAGTGTTTGATGGATGGATGGGCAGTTATGATTGAAAGTGATTTGACTTCGGTGTTGCCCTGACTTTTCCTCAAGCAAGTTTGACGTTTGCATTTTTTCAGTGAAATATCTCAATACAAATTTAGTCAGAATACAAGTAATACAAATACAAGTTTAGAGGCCTCATGAGACGAAAATATTGGAAGTTTTGGTTTATCACCAAATATTTACGATACATGCAAACATACAGCATTTTCTCTTTGATGTCCTTTGTGTGAATTGATAAATATACAAATTGGCATCTAGACATGCTACATTAATTCCACAGATTGAAAGACAACTTACTTTCCTGATTGCTTGTTCTGCCTTCATCAAAAGTATGGTGTATTATTGTCTTTGCTCCCGGGATCTGTCCCTGGCACTGGTCACGTATTGAATTGGAGAGAAATGGCATTTAAGAAGGCTTCCCACTCAGCTTCGATTCAGGTGCAAAATTACCTGAATCTCCTGGGACCAGCACAAGACTGCAGCGATTGAAAGATCATCCACCACGTCACATTTCAAAAGTCTAACTGGTTAGAGTCTAAAGATGAAGATATTGAAAACACAGCACAATACGTTTTGATTTACTGTCAATTTAAATGTCAAGATTGAACTATCCATCCATCCATCCATCCATCCATCCATCCATCCATCCATCCATCCATCCATCCATCCATCCATCCATCCATCCATCCATCCATCCATCCATCCATCCATACATCCATACATCCATCCATCCATCCATCCATACATCCATCCATCCATACATCCATGCATCCATACATCCATCCATACATCCATTGTCTTACCCCAGCACACACCACACAAACAGAACATGTTAACTCCACACAGTAAGTCAGAATTAGTTTGACCCTTCTTTGAAAGGAACTTTTTTGTTTGTTTGCAGTGCAGTGTGAATCCTACAAGAAAGGCAACAATTTTGTCATCATCTATCAGCTTATAAGTCAGTGCAGCTTGTCTGCACTGACAGAAGGCTTGATGTGTGACATTACCAGTGATTCTCATCCCAGCCTGCATGTCAAATGGAAGCAATGGCAAGGAGAAAAGGTCGGATTGAGGATCGTTGGCATAGCAACGGGAAGAAAATTTGTGAAATGGGATAACAAGTGACGGGTTGGCATAGTGAATGTAGGTGCAGATGATTTGTGATGGTGGCAAGGGTCTATTCCATTAAGCCCAAGACCACCTGTCAGTTAGTTAGTAAGGCTGCAAACACAGAGGTACCCCATGTCAGCAAGACGAACACCTGGCAGTTCAGTGTTGAGGTCTTAGAAAGGTGAAGACTGGGGAATGGAAGGCAGCTATAGCATTTTGAAGTGCCTCCATGGGAAGGAGAAAAGTCTCAATTGAGATCTGCTCAATAACACAATTGTGATAAGAATGTCCAATGAGAAAGATGTTAATATTTCAAGAAATTAATGAAACACAACACAAATCTTTAGATTTTGTCAATGATGACACATGGAGAGGTAAATTCACTGATGAGGGGAATGTTGGTGGGAGACATTAAGTGCTTATACCATGAAGATGCTCATTGTTCTTCTAGATATTACGTAGGCTTTGAAGTCAATATAATGAGATTCATTGACTTGATCCAATAACATAGTGGTCTGAGTTAGATATGTTAAAGTTCATTTCCCCCCACATGGGGACATCTGAAATACTCAAGCTTTGACACACCTCTGATGAGCCTCTGCTTCTTCTTACTACTGCAATAATGCAAATTTCCCACTATGGGACAAATACATGTTAATCTTATCCTTAATGAGGTTGAAAATTAGATCTGAGTACTGTAGGTTCACAGAATCGGTAATTGGGCAAGAGAAATTACATAGAAATGTCAAATCAACATGTAATAAGGCTTAGCTAAGTAATCTCTAATTAGGTTGCCCTTTCAGGAAGAAGACCATGTCTGTGATCTTGTGGGAAAAAAATGGTCTGAGCAGTTTAATGGCTTTTTCAACTGTTGCACTTGGCCTTTACCCTTTTAACAGCCAATTACCACATAAATAACACACATAGGTATTATTATATAGTACATACTTAATACATCATCACCAGTATACCTTTCATTTTATCTAGTAGTAATCACATTGTATGATTCAATAACGTCAACATCCATGAAGTAGTGGTAGTGGAAAAATATTTTACTCCTCTAGTTTGCCTTTCATAAATGTGTAATACACACACAATCAGTAGAAAAAACACAGGGATATCTGATTGTATTGGTGGTTTAGAGTGGTTGGATGATAGGTGCAAGATAACTTATCTCTCCGGCTTCAGCTGGCAGCTGCACCAACTGTCAACAACAACAGGCTCTTCATTTTGATATTTGATGAAGCCGCTGTCTGTGTACTCATATAAACCAGTCAGATGAGCAAAACAAGACAGACAGAGAGGGGAATATAAGCCGGAAAAATGAATGACACAGCAGTATGATGGAGAAGAGTCACCTTCAGTTTTAATTAGTCTGGCAGCCAATTTCAAAACAGAGATAGAAAACAATGGACCAGCACTGACATATGATAAAAGGGAGGGGAGATCAGACTTTGTGATTATTGGTTCTTTCACTGTATGAATCTTTTTCTGAGATCCATCATGTCATAACAGTTGTGTAAGAAATTGTGTGTTTTGACTGTTGTGATTGTCTATTGATTCTCTTGATTTTTGATCCGTTTTTTTATCAAATTAAACAATTGTCCGGTCTAATCAGAATTCCAGGCCGTATTGGTGTTGAGTATAATATCTACTGTATGTAATTGATCAAAATTATGTCATAAAATTAACAAAAAGAGGAAATGTAAAGGTCAGGATCAACTAAAACAAACTAAAAATATCAACTCTGTGAGGAATGAATGCAATAATATTTCATTGACATGTCTCCAGTGGTATTGATTATCTACACACTTTCATTTCAGGAACCAGATCAGACACACATGCCTCCCCTTTAATAACATCATGCATGGATCTGGAGTCTGGAGACAAACGAAACAAAAGCTAAACTACAAACCAAAACCAAACCAAACAGCACTTTACAAAATGATACTGTACATATAATACCTTCAAATCAAACTCATCATTTATATACAATACAAAATTGCTTTTTAACTCTTCTCTCCTAGAATCTAGAATTGCTGACATGGTACAGAGCATACGGCACCTCTTGAAAAAAAATCAACAAAGCGCAAAAAAGTACAACAAATACAACATTAAAACATGATGATTAAAAAGGAAACATTAAACAAAGTACATGATTTATAAAAAAAGGAAACTAAATCTCAATTAAAGACATACGACGTACATTTAGTTAAGCAACAGTAACAAGTTCACATTTTCCCCTTTATAACTATGCTGTGTTGTTATGGCAAATCATGCCTCTTTGTTGTTTGTCGTTTTCTCCTTTCTGAGTACAGTCATGGAAACAACAGAGGCTGAGCGCACTCTCCTGTTGTTATGGTATGAGGTACAGTTTAACAGTCTGTTTTATGTACCCTTTATTGTTTACCCTTAGTCCCTTCCTCCTTTCAACCCTCATTACCTCTTCATTCTGAAGGCATTCAGGTGAGTTTCTCTTTAGTTCAATGAAAACACTCAGTGCCCCCCTATGCAATGTTCTTAATTGCATTCTCATTGAGCTTTTCCATGTAGTTCCTAAGATCCTTTGAGTCCCCGAGCTCGATGTCCGGACATACCCATTTTATCTCGCTGGTCTGCACGAGTGCCAATGGGCTAAGCACAGGACATCCATTACTGGACTTGACATTGGAAAAAGTGGTGAACTTCACCCTCTTTCTCTTGGTGGTGGGTGAGTTGAGTGACTCATTTCTGTGATCCCTCCCACCGGAACAGCCTCCCACATTGTTGTGACCACGCTGGACGCCTCCATTTAACAGTTGACTACCTTCCTCCAGGGTACCTCCCAATTCGTCCTGTTGCTGTTGCTGCAAACATAGCCCCTCTTCTTGGCCCAGCCAGACCCAGTCATGGGCATGAGGCATGGCTTCAGGGGCCTCCAGGGACAGCTGCTTGCTACGGTACTTGTATGCATAAGAGATGCAGTTAATGAGAAAAACCAGGATGGCCAGGCAGAAGACTCCTAGCAGGGCATACATTCCAATCTCCAGATCCGTCAAGCCTCGTCGGGATGGTGACAGGTCGTCATCAGTGCTGCGGCTACGAGGCAGCTCTGCCTTGTCTGGATATTCAGAGAATTCGCCTGGGACCCTACCCCCACTGTCTGCTGATAGACGGCCCCCATTAGGCCTCACTGGGACATGGCCCCTGATGGTGGTGGGTCCACGGTTGATTAAACCAGTTTCCATGTCAGAGATAGATCCTCCATAATATGGAGGATCGGGGCGCGTTCGCCGATCTCCTGGTTGTCTGTACTGCTCCTCTGGCTGACCAAACCGCACCTGTATGTTTGCCATTCCAGTAGCTAAGGTAGTACGTCGTTTTCCCTTCTGGCACACCTCTGATGCGCTCATTTCAACACGCACAAGCAAACCCTGGCCTTCGCCCTTGGCGACTATAATGGGCCACTTCCATGCTGCACTGCGCTGCACCACCACCACCCGTTCGTCCAAAGAAGTAGCTGCCAGAGTGAAGTGGGCTGGGTTGTAGTTGTCCAACGGAGTCATGGATCCATCACTGAACTGTAGCCAAGCACTGATGAGGGACTCCTAAGAAAATACACAGGAATAAACTTGAACATAATTCCAAAATGAGTCGGTCTGCAAATTTCCAAGCAATACAGGGGAAGGACTATGAAATAAAATTAACACATGGTCTGGGAAATAAAACTTACACACAGTAGAAGCCAAAATGAGCATTAATTACATTAAAAAAGCTCATAGACACAATAGAGTGGATATAAGATGATATTTTTTCCTCCTAGGGGAGAGACAGTAGCCTTTTCTTATTTAAAATTATAATTACAGGACTAACACTGCTGTTCATTTGTTGGATATGCAAATCAAACAGATCACTTCACTGTATCAAGAGTGAATTAATTATAAATGAAAAACTTCAATGCACATAATAGACTCTATAATAACCCTGAAACAGCCCTGAACTTGTAGGAAAATAAAATCCGCAGTATAATGCATAAATAATAAAGACAAGACTTTTATTCCTCTTGTGATATGTAGAGGAATGAATAATAACAAAAAATTGGAAGTCTTGGAAACATACCTGCTCCAGTGATTCAATGACTTCCTGTGTGGTTGCAGTCGCGACAATAGCTTTGTTGCTTCCTGGGCTGAGCTGCAGAGACAGAGCAAGTCCAGAAACCATCTGCACCCCCAGCTCTGTCACACTCACTTTATCATCCAGCACCCTGATGCTCCTTTCAGCCAGTACCAATGATGTCAGAGGAGAGAGCACCTGCAACACAGACAAACACCTTGATGGAACACCATGATAGTCCTTAATGATCCAAGATGTCTTTCTCATTGCGAATGAAGACACTCAATAGAACGAGTAGCCACTGATGTTGCAAAAATGTCACCGAGATCCCCTGGATGTCTGGATCGTTGCTGCAAGTAGAAGCTTGTACGTTGTGTTAAGTTATGAAAGTGTTGTGTTATGAAATTCCTTTTTAGGTTATCCTTTGCATTTGGTGATACACCAGTGGTACTCAAAACAGAAATATAATGGAATGAAAATGGATTTACAGACAAATACATTATTATAAAAATCTGCCTAAACTGTAACAAAATCAAAAAGTGCTCCACTTTAAAGGACAATATATTGTTCGGAACAATCATACAACATATAGTAGTGAATTGAGCAGCAGAGTGGAGACTACTTTCGCATAAAGAAATACATGTTGTCACATACAGTACTGAATTGAGCAGTAGAGACTACTTTCGCAAGTATTAATTTTCTTAATATATAATGAAATGTGTGTTAACAACACTCCTTATCTTGCACAAAAGAACATTATGTCTACTAATACATTCACTACCTCCCTGAGGTACTAGAGATATAAGCATGTAAATAGCTGTGATATTGTTATAATATAAGAATCTCTCCTATCCATACCAATTAAGGTGCCAGTCTCTCCTCCAGCCACCCCTGCATGGCCATATTTACCAGCCATAATGAACTGTCAGCAGCGATCACTGCCTCATTTGTACAGACCCCTTTCCCTGTTTTCTTCTGTTCCATTTTACCTCATTTCATTTTCTCTAAATCTTTCCACTCAGTGACACTAATATCTTTGGATGTTAAACAGCTAAAATAAGTATTGTCCCTAAAGAATGGGGAGGAGTTAACCTCAATTCAGAAGAGGGCAAGGGCAAAAAAGGAGAATAATAATGGTTGGACGTTTTTCCACAAATTAAGTCTTATGGCTTAGGCTTTTCCTCTTTTTGAACACTCAACATAGAAAGTGAACTGTTAACCCAACAATGTAACAGTAATGTGGACAATACTTGGCTTGTGAAATGCTTCATTGGCAATTGATTTGAATTGAGTTACGAAATAATACTATCTATTTATTTATTCATTGCTTTGCCTCCACTTTTGGGAGGTGATATGATTGTACCTAAGCAGCTCTTGGCGCCTTCATACCGCAGACATAAAGTATGTTTTTCCTTTGAAGATGCCAGGACATGTTATCTATGAAACCCCATGTAGCTGTCCACCAGATGTCAGTAGCATTTTTTTTTACAATCCTCAAATTGATCAGCAGTCCCCTAAAGCATACCCTGATAGCATGCTAACGAAAGTCCAGTTTCTCCTGCACTCCTCTTAGAGATGTCAAGGCTCCTTTCTTTGATTCCTCGCAAGTCATCAGAACTCCTTCTCTTGCCCTTTATCAGTCTTTCATCCAATTTTCTGAGATGTCGCATCTCTCTTTCATCCCTGTTAGAGAGATTGCAGGTCATGCTTTTAGCCCTGCATCCATAGTAAGGAGGGTCCTCCACCAGATATGTCAAGGCCCTTCCTCACACCAGTTCCACAGTTTACAGGTTTCTACATTTCACCCCCAGAGCGCAATTAAAGATCCCTTCCAGGCTACGCTTTTACCATCTAAAGCTGTCAAGAGTCCTGTCTTGTATGCTTTTTGTCCAAATCTTTGAGAACTTCCACCGCCTGACCCTACAAAATCCCATTTGCACTTCAATCTATTTTGGTACACCCAACAAGTCCTGGGTGTTGTCAAGTGTTGCCGGGATAAATATTGCCCACTCTCATCCTACATTTTTGGAAAGGTTAAAGGCATCATGTGTTAGGCATGCCTGTAGTCTATCCCTAACATATCAGACAGATAATGCTTAAAAATGTTTCTCCCGGTGCTCCATTGTATTTGCAGCACAACTTGGTCATGTTAGAAGTACCAGTTCTTTGAACGATGTTGAATCCTCTCATACCACACTGACCTTTTCAAATCCTTGGCTGTCATTTCCCTGCCAAATCCAAGTTTCTTCATTGTAATTCTGAACTGCAAACTCCTAATATGTTATGTATTCACAGTCTTAAAAAATTGCAGTGTATGGCAATGCAATTAAGGCTGTGTTGAGGCAATTGAGGCAATTCTTTGTTTATTTATTTATTTACTTATTTTTTAACAGTGTTATTAGGTTCACACAATCCTTTTTACAGAGTCCACATCGCCTCGTTTTGTGCCTTTAGGATTCGACTTTCTGTCACTGTCAGCAAAGCTTATGAAGATTTTGGAGCCCTCAAACACCGAGTACACAATATATTCTTAAAACAGTCTGCACTTACAACAGCAGTAACACCAAAGCAGAGAAGAAAAATACAAAGGCTTATTCATGTTTGTAGTTAGTAGTAGTACGAGTAATAGTCACTCTACAAATGAGTGACAGTTTGTAAAACTTTCATTTTGACTTCATTTTTAAAAGAGTCTATGATCATATGTCATAACAGAAACACAACCGAAAAAGGATTTTAATTCATTGCAAACTACTGTATTTCTATAACATTTTTTTATCAATTCCTTCATCCAACTCTACTTTTTGGATTTTGTTTTAGACCTTTTCATGGTCATTGTGATATCCTGGACTATCTCCATCATAGTTGACCCAAACTGTGAATGAAATGGCTTGTGCTCTGAGATTTTAGTAAAATTAGGATGTGTAACCCTAGTGGTTCATTGAGCTGATGTCATGCTTTGCTTTGTTCATCTATTCTACTAAGTGTTTACACGGTTTCTCTGGATTAAGCCCAAAAGCTTTGCCCTAAATCAGGAGCATGTTTTATTCAGTATGATTTAACCTTTCAACAAAGCACCTGAGCATATAACAAAGACGAGACAGAAAACATAAACAATTTGTGCACAGAATGTTGATGAATCAGTAAAAGCTTTAACTATCAAATTAACCTTTATGTTCAGTTAAACAATTTGCATTTCAAGGGAGAGGTGTGCTCAGTAATTAGAGGTACAAGCAATTAAAATTCACTTGGTGAAATAGAGATCAAGTGAAATGGGAACAGGAACCAAAATCATAGCAGTGAATAAGCAGCTTCAGTATTTCCACTGAGACATAGCAACACATCTCCTGAAAATCCCATGCGTTTCTGTAAATCTGTCCGGGTTACCGCAGTGATTACACATGGATAGCAGTGTCAACAATTGCAAAACACATCTGTCAATTGAAGTTGGTCTGTAAATTGATTTAAATGAAACAAATGTTACAGTCTCCTTAACACAGCTGTCAATACTCTTGAGTCCACTAGATTGATTGTGTTTAGAATCAATGAAGTGATGGAGTGAGCTAGTGCAGGAACATATTTACAGTAAGGGGAGGGGGGTAAACAACAACTCACTTTGCACACTTCTTGCTTGCATGCACTGAATATATGCATTTATTCTACTCACTCACTTAAATGACAGACCAAGTCCCACCATGACCAATATCTGAAACAGCAATTGAAACCTGCTCTTCCATTATAGCTATTTGGAAAGAACTGACATGTCTCTAAAATGCAACCATTACTATAATTCAATTCAAGGTAACACAACCGCCAGGAGTCTCAAAATTAGCTGATGTTTTAGCCTGAATGATAACTTTCTGCACAGAGTACCCACAATGTATTGCTACAGGCCAAATGCATTACATTGAATCAGGATGGGATCCAGTTTATTATACACCACAGAGCCCATCCAAACCTCATACTACAATACAGCTTCTGTACAGACTAATAAGATTTAAGTCGACAAGATGAGAACTCTAAAGTTAAATGGATAATAACAAAGACAGTTTCTATCCCCTATTTGTTTGGTCTCCAGCTAAACACAAGGTGATCTCACACATCTTTACAACCGCTTTTCCCTCCATTTACAACATATCTTGGCCAACAGTTAAACAACACTCTATCTCACACACACACATAATTGTTTCTGCAGTGCACACTGCTCTGCCACCGATAAATCAAGACAAGGAGATTATGATTCCAGACCGCTGCTTCAAGAAGGTGTTGGTTTGTGTTGTTCTATGTTGTAAACACGAGATTGATGTTTGCCGGCACATGTGCTGTCCTAAGCAGAAGCTTTGTTATTGTACGTTGGGAGGGTGAGCCACGGGTAGAAAAAAAACAGATGATCTGCAATGAGCAGTGGGATGCCTACGTGCCTGCCATGATCAGTGCAGCCGTTTTAGTCGATTGTAAAGGTGCACATGCATTCATTTCACTTGTTAGATAAACACTCTGTGTGAGACAGAGGTGGGGAGAGAGAATGAGGGTGAGAGCGAGAAAGTGAGAGAGGCTGCAGAGATGTAAGCTTTTATTAGAGCTGCCACAGAGGCATGTTTCTCTGTCGGCCCATGATAGGCTTAAGTATTTGTGCCACGCTGCAATCAATGTAGTTATTTTTGTAACTCCATCCCTTTCCACTGCTAAACATGTTCTGCCTTAGTCCATGTTCTTCACAAGTGTACCTTACTTGCAGCCTAGCTCTTTGTATTTTTTTTGTTGTAGTTTTGCTGTCTAGACTCTAGACATTTAAAGTGCTTATTGAAAGCTGCAGTCACTCTTCCAGTCTGGCCACCTGGGAAAAAAGAAAGGTCATCAATAACCTAAAACCCACAAAGTTTAACATAAAATGGGCTTATTGTGTTTGTATAGATTTATCTATTTTATTCATGCAGTAGACAGCACAATATTAGCATACATCAGTTCAGAGCCTTGTTTCCAGCTACCTGATATATGTAAATGTATGTGTATGTATGTAAAAACAGATGCTCATTGCTGAAATTTGTAGGCTGTGCAGACAAAATGCATGCTCTGGATACAACACTCCTGAATTTTGGAAACTAGGTGGAGTTTCCTCATCACAATTGGCAATTTTTACATTATTTTACCAAATTATTTCACCATGGAAGGAGACATTTTTAATTTGAGGAACTTCTTTTTTCACCTTGTTTGTTCATTTAGCATCATGTCACAAATGCAAAAAGGTGCATTCTAACGCAAAATAAATATTTTTTCCAAACAGGTTTGAGAATTGTTGTGCTGTATCAGGATGACAAAATTTGTAAGAGACAGATTATTGCAGAAAAAAGATGACAAGCCTCAACAAGCTCTGATGCAGTTAGTAGTCAGCAACATGAAAATGAGCATGATCTTATGAGACACACACACTCACACACATACTACCTGTAGCTTGGTGGTTCCAGGACTCAGTCCTACAAGGACTTGGCCGTCCAGCAGTTGGGCGATCTTGGGGTCAACTAGCTTCAGAGAATCCCTGACGAGTTGCGTCACCTCCACCTGCCAGTCACTGCCCAACAGGAAGTTCTGCTGACCGAGCCCGTCATCCTCCGAGGCTCCTCTCACCTCTCCGGAATCTGCCACAAAGTGTGTGTAGACGCGCAGTGTCGTGCTCTGGTACTGGGGCGCGCAGCTGTTCTCCGCTCTCTCGTCAGCTGCACCATCCTCATCCTTGTCATCAGTGACCCTCTCATATCTACATGAATGTGGGGGAAGAAAAAGGGGCAACTGAGCAATGGGATCGAAGCATAGGACAAACAATTGCCTCTCAAAGCAAAGGCCATAAAAGTGAGGAGCAAGGACATTCTTCAGGTTGTTTTTGGTCGGTAAAATGACTGAAAGCTGTGAGTCTGGCGAGATCCTCTGGAGAAAAAGATCTAGGGGAGGTCTATCACCAGTTTAATTCTAGTTTTTCCTATCAATGTAATTCTTTCTTTTTTCTTATCACCATTATTGCCCATAAACCCTGTAATGTATTTACTGCAGTCAAAGCCTCCACTGTCTGATGTGCTGCCGGTTTTCCCGACCCCCCCATCCCTCCCCTCAAAGTCGAAGGCTTCCAGTGTTTTCAAAAATCCATTAAAAACAGCTTGCAGAGACAAACGGCTGCCTTGCTTGCGTTCTCATTTTCTTTAAAAGGGCAACTGATATTTTGCTGTATGCCTGCCATCTATTCAGCCCACGGCAAACACTTTGCAGATATAGCCATCTAAGAGGATATATTTTGCAGCGAATGCAAAGCTAAAAGAGGAATTTCGTGACACATTTGTTCAGTTCTTTTCCTCCTATTTAAGTCAGGTTTGCGTTGCCCTGTATCACAACAATAGAGTGATTAAAGTAAAAGGGAAAAAAGGCCCTTTAATTGGAAAAAAAACCTGAAGAAGACATCCTGAAATAGTAAAAATTGACATTTTATTGTGGTCATTATGAGACACTGGCACAATTAAGTCATATAGGAGCATTAGTACATATGGCCAGTGGACTACATAGCCATTACCATAGTAGTCAGATGTTTATCCATTTCTGAAAGACAAATTTGGAACTTCTGATTCCCTACGTTTATGATTAACTAGAGTTTACTTTACCTCCTAAAATTTGGGCTCCTACAGTATCCCACAAAACATGTGCTTGTAGATATAAATTGCTCCCTCTGCTCCTGTGATATATCATATCAAATAACAACACTGAAACCCTTTTTGGTCCCTGGATAAAGCTGTAGGAGTTTCAGTGTTGAATGAAATGTGGCCTTGAGAGATGGATCCAAAGTGTAAGGCATATTGACAGTAAAAAGCAACATTGTGAAGGCTCTCATGTCTATACATCACTCATATCCATCCACTTTTCATCCTTTATTACTCTTCATCAGTGGATGTACATCTGTTTTGTTGTCCTGTGCATTGTTGCTGCCATCTCTCACACCGAGTGTCCATCCTTCACTGCATATTTCTCACATCCCTACATCTAACTTGGCTTCCCTCCCTATAATGTATTTTTCACCTCTCTCTCAGTTGCACACTATTATTCTCTTACTCTTGGAGCTCACTGCCTGCATCTCTCTCACTAACAGTCAGGTGGCCAGGGGAGGAGTGACAGTGACAGTTTCCATTAGGTTTAATGAGGCATGGCCGCTCAGGCAGAAAAACGGGCTGACAGGTTAACATGCTGTGGCCCAATGGCTTGGCTTAGTTCCTAACCCCCCCCACTTCACCATTCCCTTCCCTTCCCCTTATTCCACGTCAGTGAAGGGACGGCAGTCTAAACCAAGGTGACATTTGTGGCTGGCAACAGAAACATGAGGTCAGGTCATGTTTGTAGCAGTGAGTGACAGGTCAGCGAAGGTGCTGGAGTGTAATGAGGTGGCTTTTGCTCTTATGTGAATGTGAATGAGTGCGCACATTGATATAACTAAGCCGAGGTGTCGTTTTCTTTCCAGTGTTTTAAGCTTTCTCTCTCGCAAATGTGCACATAAAGTCGACCGTCATGCATTCTTTATGCCGCGATGCACTTGGCAGACATGGCTGCTGTGATCAGTCGCAGAGAGCGGGGGCATTTGTGTTAGAGTGCCACCCTGTGGGATGTAGGTCATTGGGAGACCGTGCTGTGGAAAAAAATGGTGGCAGGACTTTAAGCAGTTGATTTGTGAACAGATGTTTGCACATTAAAGTGGTGCTATGTGATACACTAAATTAATTAACAAAACAAGGCTTATCTTGTGTGACAACACACATTTACTGTAAATATTAGCCATGTTACCATTTACAGGATATCCAAACTGTGGCTTGATTTTTTATATTTCTTTTTTTTTTACACATTATTCATGAATTGAATAAATGGGCAACAACAAAGAGGATGCGTGTCAACTGCGACGTAATTAATTGCTGTTTTAGTGGCATAAATTATAGATAAGCACATCCTGGCTCTGATGGAGGGGTTAAAGACTGGGGCATGTGGAACGTTTTCACCCCTATTTGCAATATTCAAGCATTTGGCTGCTTAACGTCTGTGTGATCACAATAAAAAATATATTATAATGGCTTTTATTAAATGTAAATTAGTTAGTGGTCTTCTGGGATCATCTATTTTAATTTAAAACGGGTTATTTCGATATTAATCATTTGAAGAAAACTCACACATAATAAAACTCACTGATTTCAATATTTTCATCGCAACCGCCTTGTACCAGTCACTCTATGCCTCACAGATCATTGTGCGCCATGTCACTTTTCTGCCTCAAGAATTTTGTCCCTGCTCTGTAATGCCTGAAGTTATTACTTCTTATTTCTTATTCAGCATAAGCACCTTTTGGGAGACTAAATTGTTAGACACTTATTATACAACCTCAGGAACTGCACCTCCACTTTATGCCTCATATACCTACGTACACCAGCACCTTTGCAAGCTAATTTATTGTGGCCTCCATTTATTTTACCAAGAGAAGAATGTGATTTGTATACTCATGTGGGATTGTTAAAAACCTCTCAGGTCAATCACTTGGATAAATAAGTCTAGACATGTCCTGGGACTATATTAAATGTGGCAACTGGTGCAATGATACATACAGACACACACACAAAAGGCTAATGTTTTATCTGGTTTTAGAGGTAGAGTTGCTTGTGCTTGAAAATATGTTTTTATGTTTTAACACCAAGCGTGTGACACTGAGGTCAATGTACCTCAATGGCATGGAAGGGACCAGGTTATCAGAAGGTCAGTGGTTTTATCCCAGCGTCCTACAGCTGGCATGTTGAAGTATCCTTGGACAAGATACTGAAGCCCAAACCGCCCCTGATGCTCCGTCATGAATGTGCATGAATGTAACTCATTTGGTGAAGTGCTTTGAGTGTTTACAAAGAGCAGAAATATTTGAGAGAGCAGTCCATTGAACGTGTAAAATATGCATCAGTAGAAAGAATCAGGCCTTACCTTCGGTTGCTCACACTAACAGGGACCCTCCAGCCCTTTATCTGGCTCAGTTCAGGGTCGGCCACATCAATCTGTAAGGGCAGACGAGGCATCCATACGCTCATCTCGAGCTGCGCACTCAGAAAACTGTAGGTGAAGTTGAGCATCACCCTGCTCTTTCCTCTCGTCTCCTTCCCATTGACGTACACGTAGTCACAGCGCTCTGACACCTGGACACAAAGAATGGAGGGCGAAATGAGAGGTGCAAGCATGAGCGACAGAAGAAAGGCAAAAAGACTTGAGCGTGGAAATGTGATTTAAGTACTCACTAACTTGAAAATCAGGTTTAAGCGTTAAAACCTTGTACTTTTTGCTTGACATAACGATAAAATAAGAAGTCAACGGTCCATCATTTCTGCCTTGGAAGTATAACTGACACCCATACTCAAGTAACCAATCAAGTGGATTTATTCTGAGCTCACGCTTCACAGAAGGATCGGAAAATTCCAGTGAAACCTTCATTTTATTTGAAAACACAATTTCACCACGTGTGAGCCAGTTACGAGCCAACATCTTGGCCAACTGCTGAGTCCAATTCACTTTGTGCTTTGTCCATTTACTGCGTCCAACTAATCTACAGCGTGCTTTATGATGTCACCCAGCTAGGTTAAATGAAGATTAATGTCAAATGCTGACAGGACATTTCAGTGAACACAACTAAGTCAGAGAGCTACGTTGCTGCATTAGACGAGGGCTGTGTTCGTTTTGATAACTATGACAGAGAGCTTTCGGTGACATTTGGGTTCATTTATTGGGAGTGCTTTGAGGTTTGAACATGTGTAGCTGAATTACTCCTTTATTACCAGTACCACCGGTAGAGTAGAGAGGAGCAGGGTAAAAGAGCGAGCAAAACAGCAAACAAGCAGAGGTGGTTTGTTTTCTCTTTCATTAAAGGAGAGGATGCAGCAGGCGTGGAGGGCAGTTTAGAGACAGAGCCAGGACTATTTAGATTCATGCATACTAAATGAAGACAAAGGTGCAGAACTGCATCGAAGCCATTTTAAATGAAGGCTTTTTTTTTCCAAGAAAAAAACTTGAATAATTAGTTTTTAAGCGTACAGTCAATGCCAGGAGAGGAAATTTTGTCAACTTCCACATGTGCATTTCAGAAATTGTGTTGTGATCACGAGGGAAGTGTTGCCATTTCGTTGCCATCTTTGAGGGAGATTATCTTGTTCTTTCCGTCCAGTTGAAGTTTTGCTGTCAACAGCCTCTTCCAACATGCAGGTGGCTGGAAGGATTTGGCATTACCTCAGTGAAACGTCAATCAGTCCTGCTCAGTTCCTTGTGTGGATTTGTGTTTTAATACTTGCAGATGCATATTTGATGCCTGTGCGTTGCAGTCTAATACTGAACGTGTGTATGTGACTTTGGTCCAAATGAACAGATGGACATGTGGCAAGACACAAAACCTGCTTCATCCAACCAGAGAACAAAATACTTGGTCAAAGTGAGCCATGATTGGCTGGACAAGGTACAACTCCAATCAGATACCTTGGATGTGTCTCCAATATAATTAAATTATATAGCAAGAAAATCAGACGGGTCTATATTTATATTCAAAGAACCACAATCTCCTCATCAAATATTTTTCCCCTTTGAAGACCAAATCTATTTAACAATCTGTCATCAAACTTTGTTTGTAATCGCTCGCATTTCAATTCACTTCAATCTCAAATACCGTCATAAGCTTGATTGGCACAACTGGTAATTTCAGCAGAAGTCCCCACACCCGACAGATGCTTCCTTAAAACAAACCAGTCACAAGAAGACTGTCATCTGTCTCCACATCTTTGCATATAACTTGGCAGCTTTACTCTCCAATGATGTCAGACCAGCCCCTATCTGCGTGCTGCGAAACTGACAGCTTGGTATCTGTCAGATCTCACCTCCTCCTCCCTTTTGTTTGCTTTTCCTCTCCCACACTTGAAGTCTCACCCTCTGTTCGCCTCAGGAACATTATGTTTGTACAGGTTGTTCTTCAAAGAGAGGTCGTCACGTAATTCTATTTCATGCATTAGAAATAATTTTCAATTATTGTCCACAATGACAAATGATCTATTTTATTGCCCTGCTTTGTTCTGACAAACAAGTTAGAGACTTTCTTGAGAACATCACACACACACTTATACACACACACACTCACACCTTCTTCAATTTCAGAGTCTTCAATCAACCTAAATGTTGATTTAATCTCTTTTTGGACTGTGGGGGAAATGTACACCCTTGGTCCAAACCAAGGTACTTCTTGTTGTGAGGTTCCATTGTTTTACACCAAGCTACTGTGTCACCCCTGTCAAGTTTCTAATAAGTAAATTAAGAACTATTTCCTGAAATTTGGGTGAATAATTGAATAATTGTAGAAATAAATATTCAGAATAATGAACCAATAAAAATAATTAATCAGAATGAGGCACTGGGGGAGAGCAATAATAGACCAGATTGTTAAGAGAGAGTCGCTTGGTCTTGTTGCTGCTGAGCCGTTAATGTGAGATGATGATCACAGAATACATACTGTATGTAAATGAGTCTATTTGGGAGGTGTGTGTGCATTTTTAAAAATCACACACTCACACATGGCATGCAGTAATGCAGGCAGCCATCCAGAGAGGGAGCTGAAAGAATCCACTTCAACGCTCATTGAGTCTCTTAAGCCTCACCTCTATTTTTCGCTGTTCATTCTCTCTCTTTCTCTCTCTCTCTCTCTCTCTAACACTCAGATGAGTTTTTGTTTCCTGTCTCCATGCTGCTCAATTCTAGTTTTGCTTCACCGTGTGCCTATCTTTATCTTCCCTGGTGAAATCTATCACAGATGATGTGACCGCAACGATTTAATTGATATCTCTGTAAGGTGACACATTCCGCTCAGCATGAAATATTCTGCACTTGACTGATCTCCTCTTGTCGCTGTTATCACCGTTAATGTGTCATGAAACTACGCACAAATCAATGTCACGTCTCCAAGGAAACAATCCATTGTGCCGCGCAGGCTTGAAATTTATCCAGAGTGGGACTCACAAACATAGATAAGGACGGCACAGACCTGTAGCACACAGTTGGATTTTATGTTTCCCTGTATCTCTCTGAATTTCTTCATTTCACAATAAAAAAACATTTCCCTGTGCGCTATATCTCTAAGAAGCATATGCGTACGTGAAATTTCCATACTTCTAAAAATAAAACTTTTGCTAAAGCTGTAAAATATCTTATAAGTGAAATTGGATGGTTTTCGAGTCTTCAGGCCCTACTTAACTCACACACAGATTAACCGCTTATTTTGATGATGTTCTCAGAGTTTCACATCATGCTTTCTTTCATTTTTTATTACAATGAATAAAAAAATCACGTAATTCTGAGTTTTCAAGGTAGATTTTAGATTTCATAAACATAAGTAAATCCCGTTTCAACAGCATTTGTTTTACACAGCCACAAATAATTTATATAAATTGGACTTGATAAGAAGCAGCATAGACCACCAGTGCAAAGCTGTTTTTGGCTTGACTTGTTACTGTAACATACTGTACATGGCATGATAACGTCGAGTAGGCGACTGACAAAGAGGCATAAGACACTGACAGCGGCTGCTTGGCACGGCTCTCCAGAAGACACAGGTGCATGTAGGTCTTTGCAGCACGACGCTTCAGCATGTCGCCAGGAAGGCTCCTCGAGATAGAAACGTAGCTCTGTTGTCAGGTTGGCTCAGTCTTGTTATGTAGGGCTTGCTCTGCCTCTGTTAACAGGGATTAATTAAAAAGTTGTGGCTGTGTAAGGCGAGAGGAAGGTGTCCTCATAGCTGGTTTATGGGCAATCAAGTCGTACTTGAGCCTACAGATTCAAGTCATATTTGTGTCTACTTGAATCCAGCAATATTTTTCAAAGCTGCCTTTTCTTAATGTAGCGTTATAATACTAGAATACTAGAATGAAAAGTGTATAACATGGCATTCCTTTGGGAAATACTTAAGTACCTATTGCAAAAATGCATCTACATTGGGTGAATTGCGTATGCCAGTTTCCTGCAGTCCAAAACATGCATTGGAGGCCTGTACATACTCAGCGAACAGAGAATCTTTTTCATTTTCTGGAGTTGGCAAGAACAAAAATAAAATGCATTCTGGCCAGGGCATTTCACCCCTCACAAGAAACTCAAGTGCAGATCTCCTGGGAAGTCAAATTTCCGACCAATCACACAGTGGCTGTTGGATGTCACTAAAAAAAAGAAGCTGCAGGAACTCCCATGCAAGAAGTGAATGTGTCATTCCAGTCATTATGCGTCAGGCCTTAAGGTCAATTGGAGACTCTGAATTGGCCCTAGGTGTGAGCGTGAGAGTGAATGTGCACCCTTCAACGGACTGGCGACCTGTCCACAATGTATGCCCTGCTCTCGCAATTTGTACGCTCCAGCAGACCCCTGCAACACCACCGGGGTGGGTAAGGTCATGAATGACTGATAGAAAGTGCTTTTGGTTGCTTTCCAATGGATGCTAATAATGTATAATCTAGGCAAAAAAGAAGTAAACTGAGTTTTGCAATTAAACTGCTGTGTTTATGAACTCTGACACTTAACAGTGGCATATTAAAATTGTTATCTAGGATAATGTCAATAGGATGCTGTAGGCGCATCCACAGCAACAAAGAAACAAGTACAACTAAAACTGCTGTTGAAGCATCGAGCAAATCCACAGTGACCTCTTGTACACGTCTATTGACCTATGTATCATTTCACAGTGTCTGGATAAAGTAAAGATGATCTACTACAATAACTTAGGTTTAATGTAAATTCTTGGGAAAGGTCATTGACCATATTAGAAAAATAGTTGAATCTGAAAGTTTCTCAAAGAGATGCTTTCCAATCAAAAAAAGAGTTATATTTAGTTTCCTTTGAAAATAGAGTGGAGAGAGGAGGGGTACCACTTACTGTTCCCAAACTGGATGGGTGGGCAGGGGAGTATGCTACCGAGGTCAGCGTCACAATGTGTGGTACTACTTCAGTGTTTAATTAAACCCTTGGAGAGATCTGCCTCCTCTCTTCTCTCTGATATGCATGTACAGCACACAGCAATGCACAAAATCAGCTCTTCAATACAACACAGCCACACTTTCTCTCTCTCGCACATACTGACAATTAGGAACAAACAGTTTATTTTTTCCTCATTCCTCTCACTTCGTTTTTTTTCTTTTTCTTTCGTCCTTGCTTCTCTTTTCGCATCATAGGATGGTGGCATGCTTCAGGGCAGATTGCCACCGTAAAAAGCTTCATCTTTACCGAGCACTCTTGCTAGATCAAAGAAGTGTGTTTTCTTTGACAAACCACCCTTTGTAAGATTTTCCATAGGTTTTAGATTACGTATCCAAGCTTTCACACCTCTGATTGGAATAACAACCTAGAGATTTGAAACTTTCAGAGAAAAGTGAAACATTTAGTCTCCTTTTGGTTTTTCACTTTATTTATATATATGATCACACAGTGGGATTGTGCTGGAGCCAATCCTGGCACACATAAGGTGAAGACAGTTTCCAATCAACCTAAATATGAATGTTTTTAGACTGTGTGAGGAAACCAGAGCTATTGTAGAAAAAAAACACAGAAACTACACACCATGTCCAAACCCAGGTCCTTGTTGCTAACCGCTCACCCACTATTTTGCTCTCCCTTAGGTTGCGTGATGAATTTTAATGTTCACGGTCGACCACTTTTTTTTCAGCAGGATTGAGCTTTTATCCAGGACCTTTTCCTCCTGAAAACCCTTTTCATGAAAGGGTTCTTTTTGTGCGCGTCAGGATTATATGCATAGTCAGTGCACATAATGATAGATGAGGTGTGCTTGGGTGTGTCCCGTGGAGGGACGGAGCTGCTGCTGCTCACTGACAGTCAGCTACTGAGAGCCGGTGAGCTCTGGAGGGGAGAGCGCTGAGCACTGAGCTGTAGCTTCAGATGGAATAAACACACAGTCTCACCCCAGACTGCTCTGATCTGGAGCCATTTAGTTGCTGGGAGCGGATCGTAGAATTAACTTTTTAAACATTTGGGGTTTAAAAAGTAGATTTATCTTCGCTCTCGCCCCTCAACCTGTCTGCAGTGAGCCGCAGAGATGCTGACCTCCGCTGTCAGCTGTTGGTAATTAGTCTCTCTGTCCTTGTTGACTGCTGACTGGAGGGAAAATAGATGTACATTACTTCATTAAGTTAGAGAGGGAGAGAGGGAGAACAGAGGGGAAAACAACGGGGACCAGAGGGAGACAAAAAGAACCAGTGTCTGAGTGCTGAGTTCAGACAGAGGCTGAGTGGGGACACACACACAAACACACGCACTAGTGTTTGCTAAAATATAGTTAATCTAAGTTAGAGTCAAGAACATCACAGTGTAGATGCTGAACTGACTTTTAGAGTTGTTTTAGTTGTGTTTTGTGTTATTCATATTTAGTATTTTACATCTTGTGTAATACTTTTGTATATTTACTAAGTGTCTGTCTGCATGGCTGCATGTTCCCCATTTGCAAATTGTGCTGCCTCATGTCTTGGCCAGGATGGTCTTGAAAATAAGATTTTTCAGTCTCAGTGTGTCTTCTCTTGTTAAATAATGCTTGAATAAATAATTAATTATATAGGTATTGTTCCTGTTTAGGGCTAATAAACACGTGATATATCTCTCAGTCAAAGAGTCTACAGTCGGCCTAAGCACACTTTTTTGCTCTATGGGAGGAATATGAAATTTTGCCAGATAGAAAAGCATTCAAACTGAAGAGCTGTATGACTTCACCATTGCATTAATAGCCCACCCAAACAGAGAGAGGTTCTGAGAACCACTCTGGAGTCATCACACGTCGTCTTTGACAAACCAGGTTTGACATATCAATAGTCATTACTTGAATGTCTCTACAATTTGAGCAGTGGCACTTGATTACGAGTGTGCTCACCTCCCCCTCGGTCTGTTCGGACTCTGTGTGATCACCTGTCTGTCTTACCCTGAATTGATACTGCAGTGACAGAAGATCATTAATGTCTAAGCGTCAAGCTTGAGGTTACGTAAGGACTTCATTGCTGAATAAAGGACTATTGTTGTGTTATTTTAGCACTTTGTTGATTGCTCCTCTGTGGAAACAAACTGTGCAGCCTGGACCACACAGAAATGTGCCAGGGGCGTGAATACAACGATTTGATGACAGCTTTCATATGAGATGCTATAGTGCATTATATGTTGCTGAGCCATTAATAGTTAATGGGTCTCTCTAACTTTCACCTGATCGTACCCCTCTGGAGACATTCAGTAGACAGACAACATCTGGGGAAAGGCTTTGTCATTCTGTTCCACTGTCACAGTTATTCTCTCCCACTTTTACTTTGCCTTGCTGTACTTTGTTACTTGGAGACCCTGATCCATCTGGTCTAGTATGTGAACTCTGACATGGTGCTACTCCTTCCTCTCTGTTGCCTTGGCTGGATATTTTGTTTCATGAATAATGAATGAATCACAATGGATTATCATTTGCTGAGGCCAATACTCACATTTCACCTCTTCATTCAGGATCTAACCAGCCTTGTACTGTTCTATTGGTGCATCTACAAAGTCTGTTCTCCTTACCCATGTTAGTTCAAAGATGTAAATGTTTTTTTACTCATTAAAATAATTGGTTTGATTGTCCTCTGAATTTAAACATGAGGACTGTAATTGGGTTTCTCAGTTACAAAAGTCCAGGGTGAAAATATGTGGCACAAATAAAGGTTCTTCACTCCCACAGTGTGCTACGCTTAAAATAACCATCTGTGCTGCATATACCTCACATTCACATTATTCTTATATTATCTGGAGTGAGGTAAAATAAGCAGAGGGAAATTAGGGTTGTGCTAGCTTTATACACCCTCCGAGCAGCAATAAGAACTAGAAAATTCCAGCGCACTGAAATTTCGACGGTGCTCCGGGATGTGTTTGCAGCACTGTCTCTGCCTTTGGATTGGTCACAAGACACCAATCTGTGAGTGTGTGCGTGTGTGAGAGATAGGGACAGACAGAGTGAAACTGTGTGTGTGTGTGTGTGTTTGTGACCACAAGTTTATCACCACATCAAAGTTTGAATGAAGTTTTTACCCTGGATGAGAAATGAGCTCTTTCAATCATTTTCCGATATAGTTCCATAGTTCGCTATGGCGGCGACTACAGTGGTCAAAGCTGCCAGGGGAATTTTGTTGAGAAAAATCATAGCACACTTGCCGGGGCCAAGCCACACGTTTTGATGTATCATTTGTGTGTGTGTGCTCAAGCGTTTTGGTGCCATTAAGCGTCCAAATGTTGCTATAATAAGAAGAATAAACACGCAGAAGAACAAAAGTGGTCCGTCCTGAAGCACTAATAAACAGCAACTTTGCCTAACATGAATCTGAGCTGCTGTCTTCTTGAATTTTAGCTCCTCCATATCAGATGAGGAAAAGCAGATATCAGGCTGGGAGACTTTTAAGTACTTTCGCTGTAGATTGTCTTCCTTCTCTCTTTAGACACATTTTTAGTCTTTAACAGTAAAAGCAGTAAAAAACCATCACCTGTATGACTTCCTATTTTTTTGATTATTCGTGAGTTTTCTGAAAAGGTTGTTTGCTTTAAACTGCTTTTCTGAGGCGGTAGTAACATCTATGGAAAGCTTCTCTTATTAACTCACAGTCCTTGTTGGGAAAGCTCTTCTGTTATGCACCTAACCGCAGCAGTTTTAAGCACAAAAAACTCGTCTAATAGAGATGGTATTTCCCTAGGTGATTTTTGTTGCTGATTTTTTTTTTCCTGTTATCGATCGGTGAACTGATGAGAAGCTCACAATGCGCGGCGTGAAAAAGAGCCAGGTCCTGTTATGTTGGAGGAAATTTCAGCACCTGCTTCTTAAACTAATGAGCATGAACTACTTCTGCACCGCCGCTACCGTTTGTTCACTGCGCTCAGCCGCCCACGCACCACTACAGGACTGACCGCGGAGCAGGCGCCAGCGAAGCCAAATTGGAAAGAGGTAAAACAAAAAAAGAAAAAAAGCAGCCTCTCAAATCACATGCCCACTAACCTTGATAACCTGTTCATCTGTTGACTTGCACTCCACTGACTCTGTTACATCCGACACCGCTCCATCTGTCCCGACGGTGACGACCTTAACCGGTACAGCCACCGTTCGCCCGGTCAGGACGGCCGTGTTCAGGATCTCTGTGTCCTGGGAGGGGAAGCAGAAAAACACATATTACATATACCATATACATATACGTATTATTTAGAAGTTTAGAGGTGAACAAAAATATTCGCAAGGCGTCAAGTAAATCTGCTACTTCAGTTAGTTAGATACTAACTGAAGTGTTTACTGCACAATGCAAATAATTATTTTAGGTACTATGAGATAAGATTGTGATTTAGATATGCACTCAGTCTGTGCTCTCTGGTGGGCAAACCACTGTATGTAATGAGGCAAGTCCTTCAAAGTTCTAGTTAAAGGACGAAAAAGATGGTTGTTACAGTGCATCCCACCAGAATGACTCACACGGTACAAGTGCTTTCTCATCTTAGATCCCAACAGGATGATGTCATATGTGCCTTTAAAAACAGTGAAAAGCCACTGATGAGGAAAAAACAAAATGAAACAAAAAACTTCATTGTGACTTTGGAAGAGAAAAAGTTCAGTCTCTTAATATGAGTCATCTCTGTGGGATGCTTGTTTTACACTTTACTTACTGGAAATGATTATTTTGCCATTATGAGAATACTGGCAACAGTGAATACTCAATTATTTTAGAAATTATGCTTCCTTTTTAAACTACTATGAGATTATTGAGAGCAGTTTAATGCCATAAAACCCAGGCCACCCACCTAGACTTGTTAAATGTATGGTTACATTTAGGGTATAGTTCCTGGCGAGAGAGCAAACATTAAACTGAACTTAATTCGTTAACTGTCTGGTGAAAAACACTGTTTTGTATAAAGCAGATAAGATAATGGATGGATACTCATTCAGCACATGGATATGGCATGTAAACGTAACGAGAACTTTGCTGCTGTTACCGTATTACAGGCAAATTCTGTGGATGCACATCTTGTAGTACGGGTACTTATGATTTATTATTCAGTTTCCACAATTCTTTATTACATATAAAATTCCATAAAGCACAGGAGTAGTTTATTCCAACTGTTTCATTCACACTTTGCCATCAGCTGCTCAACTACCAGCTTGCTTGTAGCTTTCAATTATATTTCCAGACATCTCGCCGGCAGCGTCTATATCTCCCGTCATTGTTGTGCTGCAGACACCTTCATGCTTGTGCCATTTACTGATGTGGCAGCTTCCTCCTCCAACACATCCTTACTGAATTCGCTACAACGTTCTCATGTTATTTTGTGGGGTTTGATTAGTTCTCCCACATAAGTTTCAACTATAACAAGCTTAAAAAAGACATTTGGAGTTCATCTAATATGAAATTAAGTTTACCATGGTTGAATACAAATTTGTGTCTAACACTGTGCTGTAAACACTTGTTACAACATTGAAACAAGTTACAATACAATACATTACAATACAATAGATTGTAATGCAGACTTGAATATAATACCAACACTACATAGTGGGGTTAAAATACAAAGTCAACATTATGATGGAACACATTTAATCTTACTGTGAGTATGTTAAAAACAAACAAACATTGAAAATAAAATAATGAAACATCACCAGTATGGCAGCAGGGCAGCGCTTTAGGAAAGTTTACCAAAGCAGCTGTGACTCATATAAGGAGGAGGCGTGTTCGTACTGTAGTGTTGGACCTAAATCAGTCCAATCTCGACAGCATCTTTGTTTTCTAGCTGAACCAAAGGACACTGAACAGCGTATATTGTCAGATCTGGTGAGACCTGGTCTTTGTTTGAAATACAGAAGAAATGCTGAATCCTAATGCTACATTGTTACCAACATATGAAAAAAATTAAATGAAAAATACAAACCGTTTAGAATTTGTCTCGCACCAAGTACAGGTTGTATGGCATGGGAGGTTGAATGTGTAAACCACAGACAGCCCACTCTCATCAGACATACTTATATTTTTTCTCATACTTAGCAACTATAATAAAAAGCAACATAATAATGACCAGCCATGAACAGCAACATATGACAGGAAGAGAAAGTCTCAGACTTGTGTTTCTTTTTTCTTTTTAATTGTTGATTTATTCAGTTTTACTCACCCGTATCTATTCATAGGTGTTGACCTACTGCTACATCATAGCTTGTTTTGAACTATTTATTAAAGGTCACCATTCTGTTGTTATTCTAAACTCCCAGTAGCCTCAAAGAAGATTAAAATCTTGCAGTGGAACCAGACACATTTCCTTTTTTGCCCTGCCTAACTCAACCTCTAACAGTTGAGTCAGAAGCAGACATGTTGTGCTGTTGGCAGTTATTGTAGCCCTGAGCAACTCAGACCTCAAGCAGAAATGAAGACTGATGAGTAAAATGGCTGGGGTCCCCTTTTCTGAGTGGTTTATAGCGCAATAGCATCATATCACAGTCATTTTAATCTTTTGCAGCTACTGTCGTATCCCCCTGAAACTCATCACAAGTTGGGGGGATAAAAAAGCCAGACAATAATGCGCTATGTCAAATTGCAGGCATTTTCAGCGATATCACATGATACACTTGAGAAAGGAGGGCCTCAGTAGATGTGCAGGGAGGAGATAATGAGATCAATTAAGACAACGTCTGGTAATCCTTGAGCTCTTATAGTGTGTTTGAAACACGGAGGGCACTCTACACCAGTGGATCCTGCTCTTCACAGCTTAGTTTCAATAAAAAAAGTCGACCAAGAGGACTAAATCTTTGAAAGGCAAAGAGAAAGTGGTCTCCTGACAGCTCTTTGTTAATCAAAAGTGGTGACTCTCTGTTTGCTTTGTCTCCTCACCCTTGAGCTCCTTTTGAGAAAGAAACTCATCATTTAAGGCTCAACTGTAGATTAAGACTCTCCATACCCACTGTAATAAATATAGGTCCCATGTGCCCTCTTCTCTTTCCCTGCTCACATGTCATCACTGTTGCTTCTTAAATGCCACTTCATTAAACTTCCTTAAACCACCTTCACTCTAAACAATTATTGTTAAACGTTCAGAGAAAAAACAGTGAAAAAGGACTTTTCCAGTTCTTACTTAAAGCACAATGGGTGACTGCTCTGACACGGGCAGCATTATTGCTCCCCACCATCTATTCAGGGTCTTTTGAAATGAACAATGGATACTCTATCTCAGCCTTTCGCAGCGCTATGCCGCTACTTCACCTTGAACTTTTTCTTTTCTAAACCTACTTTGTAAAAAAAAGAAGTAGGTGATCCAAAACGTTCCTTACATTTCGTTTTTTAAATGTGTGAATCACAATGGATTATCAGTTTTTCAGAAAATCTCTTTCAATGCGTTTGTGAATTTGTTTGCCCTGACCGTGAGGACACACAGAAACTGTTCCCAGAAGCCAGGAAGATGCACAGTACAAATTAGGAATTATGATAACAGTGCTATTTAGGGCATAACTGGTGATAAATCATCACACTCGTAATGCATTTCAGGTTTCGTGATGATACTATATAATATGAACATGTGGGCGTACTGTATGCTTTATGTGTTCGTGTTAATATGTAGGCTGGCAGTTCCCAAAAATGTGGCAAAACACAGATTGCGTACCATCTTTCTGGAGCAGAGCTTGAATATTTGGAATAAATCAGGTTTGCCATATGTGCACGTTATACTGTAAAGCTTGCAGCTCCCATCTGAGACCCAGACGTCATCTCTCTTCCTGTGCTTTGCTGAATAATGAACATTGTTCACATGCTCGGCAGCACTTCATGAGATAAGATGAGTCGGATGACAAATAAGCAGCTATAAAAAGTGCTCTTTGTGTGGTTTCTGCTGCGTGTGATGAAGTCTCTGTTTTCCTCTAATTAGCCATTAACACTGAAACAACACTGCGAGAAGAGAGGTCTTAATGAGCTTCAACGTGTATTATGCAGACCGTTTGTGCCATAAAGAATGGAATATTCAGTGAGCTCAATATAAGGCGCACCACTTTAAGAGCACGGTCTCTCTCAGCTGGAATTAAGTGAAATTTAGGAAGACAGCTGGAGTGACGCATGAAGCCCAAAGGACAATATCTTTTTCCATGAAATTCGCCCATCTCATCGGGAATCGACTAGCTGCATAATACACTCCTGGGGTTCTGAAGGGCTGGAGTGCAAGTCCCATTCATGGGGGCTGTGAGTACACAACATTAGAGCAACACTCATGTCTCCAAATGGCTATATTTTTAGCCCTTGTCCACCTGTTACGTACCGCATGCACACATGCGCATATTAGCTTTGACACGGACACGCACAAAGACACCACCGCTGTCCTTTACAGAAAGAGAAGAGGCATGGCTCTCCCTTCACGCAGAAGCTTATCTTAACAACCTCTCGTTGCAGTGCAGAGAAGGGAGCAAGAAAAGAGACGAAAGACGACGAGAGAAGGAAGAATCGATAAAAGGCCATTACGCTTCTGTGCAGCCATGGCACAAAGGTGGAGTGTGTGGGGGCTGATATGGTTGAGGGTGAATGATGTGTGTGTGACGCAGCAGACAACCTACAGACACACTGTTTAGAGAATAGTGGCTCTATATGAATCCTATAGCTCAAGGACAGAAAACTGTGTTGTGGTGTCACAGGTACAATGGGCCTGTGACACCACCTCCTTTGCTGAGGACGTTTGAGATCATTTTTGCTGTAGTGTATGACTCTTTCTCCTGACTTGGCCGGCCACCCCAACAACGCACACCTGGACATTATGTTCAGCCCGCAAGAAGTCAATGGAAAAATTGATAATAATTAGAAACAAACAAAAAAAAATGCATATCACAACAATGTGAGGTCACTTACGAGATGTGAATTAGCCACTGGAACTCTGTACTTACTAATGTGCTAATGTTTAATCCTGCGCTCATTTTGTGATTTACAGATTGATGTGTTTAGGAATCACTATGAGAGCTGCAGAGAAATACAAGACGATAACTAGTTCTCAGTGAACAGAAACTTTGGTAGCTCAATCGACCGAGGCAGATGGCTGCCCGCCCTCCCAGAGCTTTGTTCTGCCCGAGGTTTTTGACCGTTAATGGCATTTTTTTCACGCCAAAATCACTTACAGCTGGTTCATATGTGGGATTTATTGTATTAGACTCTATTTTGTTTTATCTGGGTCGTCTGTTTATGCTAAGGGTCTTGAGATAATGTTGTTATGAACTGGCACTTTAGGTCTAAATAATGTAGAATTGAATTAGGCTGCAAAGCCAGTGTTTGTACTTTTTATCGAGCTTTAAGTATCAAGAAATGGAGCTACTGAATGAGATATCCAACAAAATGACAAAAACCAGTGATATGTTCTAAGATAGAGTTAAGTTTATTATTGGAGAGTGTTTAGTGGACTCTGCAGCCATAACATGCCCTGAGATAAAAGACACAATTGAACAGCTCTTTGTATAAGGTGAATCAATGTTAAAATGCACATTTTTAGTTATTTATTTTTGAAAAACACTTGAAAACACTGATTTAAATAGCGATGTAACATTGGTGTTTATGCTACACTTTTACTTTTCCACAGCCTAAATGAAAACCTTTATTTTTACCAATAGCAGCCAATTAAAACCCATACAACTAACCTTTTTTAATAGAGAGATAAATGAGTAGAAATGAGTATTGGCCTTACCCTCCAAAACAGTCTGGGACGTTTATGTGACTCCTTTTGAAAATTAATTGCTTACCCCTACTACAACATCACACATACAACAATTACCATTTTTTAACATATTGGGGTTGTGGATACTGACTCAGCATTGTTACTGATGCACCATTTGTCCTGGATGCATCACCTGTAAATCCACAAGCGCATAGGAACTCATAACATGACATGGAGGCAAATTCAGTATCCCCTTATCTCTGTCAGTCTGCTTGCTCTTGTTTTTAATTGTGTTTGGCTTTTGAGCCATATGCTGCTTTTTTATTATTTTATCCACGACTCTACAGAAACACACTGGTGCCATGGTAACGCTTAACGTGATGAATTCCTTGGATACATCTATTAAAGAGCTTCAACACATAGACAAACAACAGTTCACACTCCAGCTTGCACATGTGGCCAATTCTGAGTTTAAAAAAAAGCAGTTGCCATGTGATATCATGCACAGAGCCGGAATGAAGAGGGCATGAAATTCTTCATTTAATAATATCACAAATGTACCTGTGCTAGCGTTTGAGCACCTTAAAGATCTATCAATAGGTTTAACTACAGGCCCAGATGCCTGGAACTTGGGTTGCCACATGGAAACAAAACAACATAACTGTTCTACCTGAGTGAGATGTTAAATGGACTACTTCTTATATAGTGCTTTTCTAGTAGTCTACTTTTTTTCTAGTTCATAACCACTCAAAGCACTTTACAGGTCATGCATTCATACACTGGTGGTAGAGGCTACTCTACACAGCCCGCTCAGCCAATTACCTCAAGAATTCACACATATTCATACTGAAGATACATGGACCCTAAGCCACAATAAGATATGTGCTGTTATGGCATAACTTGAAGTGGTCCACCACAAGGGACACACCTCACCAATCACCATGTCTCTCCGTATATCGGATATGTGATACAGGTGCATTTCTATAATTGAGTAAGTCCTTTAACAAGTGAAGCGAGGCCGAGGTACGAATCTCTGTGTTTTGATTATACTAAAGCCTTAATTCCCCTGACTGCAGAATAAACCCTGATAGAAAGAGCAGAAAGAAACAAAGCAAGGAGAGAGCGAAAGAGAGAGACAAAAAATGTTGTCAATGTCTCAGGGAAATCTTTTGTTGGTAGTAAAGCGTGTAAATCATCCAGCTGTAAACAATACTTTAAAACAGTCTGCTGGTCATAATGCATTTTGCAAAGAGAACCTGGCACCATGTGAAGCATGCTGTGGCGTTGGCTGGGAAATTTCACCGTGCAGATGAGTAAGATGTGGAAGAACATTCTGATGCTACAGTTTCTGCACCTGAAGATGTTTTGTCTGTTAAATCCATTCCTATTGCAGAAAATGAGAGCCTCACCAAAGTGAAGTGGAAAACAAAGGGATTCTGAGCTGTTGCACTCATTTTCAGGGACAAAGGGTGAAAGAAACAAGGAAAGACTTACACTGTTACAATATTTAGTTACTGTTAAACAATTTGTGAAAGCATTTCTCAGTACAAAGTTCAGATATTCGCACAAAACTGTCCATATTTTTACTAATATGACTGAAAAAGTTTTCACTGGCACTAAATGTCTGGCACTTCCAAACCGCGGATGAACCACAGGAAAAATATGCATACTTCAGGAACTATCCACTTGTAACACAATACAAAATCTCGCCTTATATCTTTATAGCTTGATATACATTGATATTGTATCTCATTTCACTAAAATTTAATGTGTATAAGTTGCATAGCACTTTTTGCTGCTGTAAAAAGTGAAACAACAAATCATCCATCCATCTTACCAGCTTTGTATGAACTGTGTTGAAGGGGTCTGTTACACCCTGGACAGGCTGCCAGTCCATTGCAAGACACACACCATTCATCCTGACATCGAGGCAATATTTATGGAGTCTGCAGTCAAACTTTACATGCATGGTTTTGGACTATACAAACTAGAGAAACTCTACCAACTTCACACATAAAGGCCCTCGATCCGAATAGTTTTCGAACAGGGGCTCTTTTGGCTGTAAGGCAACAGCATTATCTATTCATTCACCATTCAGCATTTTGGATCAGACAATGAATTTATTTTCCTCTATGCATTATCTTTTCTTGGTCTGGAGCCAAACGAACCAAACCTCTGTTGTGAAAGCGCCTTAAAAGCCACCAGTTAACCTGGCCTGGCTTTACTTTGTGCTGTGGGAGGAAATTAAGCACCTGGACACGGTGGGTATATACAAATTTCACAGCAGAAAGCTTGAGCTGGCTGGTGGATTTAAACCTATTATCTTCTTGCTGAGGTGACCGTGCCAGCCATTGCGCCACCACGCTGCACTCTTTTACTGAACAATGGAAGAGGATACTGCTATGGTTGCATGCAGAAAATGATCAAAGAGAAACGCTGGCTTTTCCTGACTGAGCACATGGACCTCCCGTAACATCAAAGAACAATATTGTTATTGGTATAGATACAGAATGAAGCAATGTACAGTAACAACGTCGTAGACTGACATAACCACCTCGTATATGTGACCTGCATTGTGTAAGTACATGCTGCTCTCTGTATCAGAGGAACCAAGGGGGAACTAAATGAAGGATATACACTTATCCAAAGGGAAAAGAGGGGGTGGAGAAGGAGACATCTGAGATATGTTTAGCTTAGATCAGGAGCCTGAACCTTGCTGAATGGTGACCAGCAATTTATTATTCATTCACTGAGCAGATGCCTCTGTCTTGAACAGAATCGCAGCTCAGCTTCTCAGTAACTGGCCGAGGCTGAGAGTGAGCTCAGGGGCTGCCATGCTGTGTGAGTGCTTTACTCTATACGCCGTGCCATAGCGGCCTGAGTGCCTGCGACTATGATTTATATTGCCACTGCAGCACTCTCAGCTATTCGGTTCATATCAATTATCAATAAAATGTCTATTCCCACCAGCAGCTCCGCGGTCTCCCCCTGCCACTCACAAACATCCGAACACCTCACAGTCGACAGCCGGAGGAGAAATGAAAGCAGGGGCATGAGGGATCAACAGTTTCTTTCTTTCTTTTTTTCTTTCCATTTCATTTCATTCCTTTCTTTTTTTTTTCTTCTTTTTTTTGAAAAGGCGATAAAACAGCAGGAGAGTCGTGTTTGTAGAACGTAATCTTTTTATGGCTGTAGCTTGAGAAAAAGGCGCAGATATCCAAGTTATTCTGGCACTGCGATGTCGAAGCCAGAGAAATGCCCAAGAGAGGGGCTGATAACTAGAATAATGAGGGAAGCGACCGAATGAGTAAAAATACAGAACATCACTTTTTCTTTTTCTTTTTTTTTTTGAATCACCCACAAAATGAAGAGGAAGTCGTGTCAGGTGCAGCTCTTGAAACCTGTTTTTATTTAATTGCTGCCATGAAGTGGCATGCCGTGCATCACCGAAATGAGACAAAATCAGATATTTTGAGAGTTTGAAGTACTAAACCAATAAATTCATTACTTTACCTCATTAGGTTAATTTGTTTTTGTAAATATTCACAATAAGCATGTGTGGCCAGATTCATCTTTTTGTCAGATACACGACTGAATGATGTAACTGAGCATGTGCGGCAAACCCACTTTTCCAAAAAAAGTGACAGGTTTAGGAGGATTTTAATCCAGGAAAGAAGAAAGCGTATCCTACTTACAGGGTCCTTGCATATAGTGTAACTTTTGTTGCTGTGCTCTGCACACAGAAGAAAAATTGTTAGTTGAATCTGAAGTTATTTTTCCTCTGGATAAAATAAGCTGAATAATCAACTCTTGTGTCGACACTGATTTAAAACAATTGGCAGCGCAGCTATAATTGCAGTATTAGCAAATAAAGAGTTGGGGGCACTTTGGGGGCATTCTGCCATGACCACAAGTAAGAAATACTATTATTGACCATTAACTCTGGACCTGCAGTGATTTATACTCTCCTCATTAATTAGATATTGATTTATTACAGAACCTGTTAGCCCGACAATCTGTTGGATTTTGTTTTTGTGAACTGTGAGCTCTGAATACTTTTAGTGAGATTAAATATTAAGCCTCCCTTGTTTTCTGCCGCCTCATACTTTCTCACTCTTGACCATTAGGTGAAGAAATGCCTGAGTCAGCAGTGCCCCTGATGAAAGCCTGTCCATACTCTGCAGACCCCTCTCCTGTTTCTGGGGGCCATTTGATTAGAATAAGCCAGCATAGCCGCACTCTGTTGGACCCTGCCCCTAGCTGGCTGCATAAAAGAGTCTCTAGCCAGACTGACAGTGGGTAAGGGTTGAGAGCGAAGATGTGCCAGTGAAAAAAAAAAAGAAAAAAAAAGCCTACAACAACAAATTACAGAATGGACAGGCTTAGCTTCAAAGTAAAGCCTGAGTGACGTGCATACAAGCTGCAGCCCGGGGCCAGAGAGGGGGAAGAGACAGATGTTGGGTGGCAGGAGTGAACTAAACTTTGAGTGCCTGTGTCTACAGCACTGAGGACATGCTACAATGCCCGTGTGTTCTTCATCCAGGAAGTGTTGCAGCCATGAACATTCACACTTCACAGCATTGACTCCTACTGCGCCCACTGTGCAACTGCGGCGGAGTGAACAACGGTTATCGAAATAGCTCAGAGCTTGACTGAAGATTTGGATCTCGTGGGGCAGAGCTATCACGTCTGATGAATGCATAAAAAGAATCTTAGAGATACATGCGATGCTGGTTTGGTTTGAGAATTCTTATACAATATGCAGTATATATAACTAGTTGCATGATGACCTTGTCCTACATACGATCTCTGCGTCTTTGTTTGGAACGTTCATTGTATAGGATTTAGAAATGCACTATATTATTCACAAAAAGGTTTCATCAATGCATAATCAACTAGAAATAAGAATCACTTTTTAGCCATTTGTTTCAGTTAGTGATCAGCTGGTGAAACCAATGAAGCATGAAGCAGCCGAGGGGAGATTTCCAGAGGGACTTGCATCAGAAAATCACATTACAGGTACATCTCAATACAGACGTAGACAATAAATACCACTCTTCATGCTACAGACTACCAAGATATGCGAGTGCAGTAGCGGTGCTTAAGAGGAGACAGCAATAGGAGAAGTGTGAGGAGAGGTGAGAATACAGTAAGAGCAGAGTTAGTTGGGTGAAAGTTAGGAAAGGAGTTGGGTCTTCAAGAGCTTCTTCAAGATGGAAAGGGACACTCTCTGCCTTAATGGTACTTTGTAGCTGTCTCAACCATCAAGGAACTGCAAATGAGGAAAGTCTGGATTGTTGTGCTTGTGTAGGTGCCAAGACGGCATCCTTTTGATGAATGCAACTGGGGGTGAAGTATATGCCTGGACAAGAGCTAAAAACACAGCTGAGGGAGAAGTTAATGATGACATCACATTTTTTTTAAGTAGCCGGACCCATTTGTTTGTTTAGATATAGTCACAGTTCTGCCTCCTAAACCCTTCTACAGGATTTTAGCTTATTACAGACTCTTTGATTTGAGCTTAAAACACTTAGTTGATTTATTTAGACAGTCTAGAGACTTTTTTATGGGGAACTATTTTGATAATCAAATAATGCTTGAGTAATCTTTATTGGATATGTCCAGCTTCTCCACTGTGTGGTTTTACAGTTTGGAGATGTCACCTTGAGCTCTAAAAACTTAACAGACCAATAAATTATTGATTGGGTAAGGAAATAATTAGGAACATTAGTAATGAGCGATGAAAAAAGTCATTAGTTCTGACCTTGTATAATACATGCTGGCCAACAACTCCGACAACTCATTTACTAGTGGTATACAGTACTAAAAAGTCTAACTACAGTGCAGCTATGTGCATAACTGAGAGTGTAAGACACAACCTTTTAGCATAAATAACTCCTCCAAGTGCAGTTGGAACAGAGTTCTGATCTTACTCTCTGTCCGTCTTTCTGTCCGCCTCTCACACACTCGCAGCATAATGTAATCGAGACCAGGGACGAGAAACGAGCCCTGTGCGCAGAGCTGAATCCGCTGGGGCTGAGAGCAGATGGGAGAATTAATGTTGTCAAAATCCACAGGAGAAAGATAGTGCAGTAAATTAGCGGTCCATATATACACAAGAGGACTTAATTAAGCAGCACTATAAGGGGCATTATGGCCAGGTTCAGATGGCTAATGCTGCCTTGAGGACACTTTGCATGCCAGTGGATAGCCTCCCTGCACAGCCTATTACTGCTCTGCCAGGCCATTTCCAAATACAGTTCCTGACAGCGTGACAGAGTGACGGATGGCAGCCTGCTTGAACACCGCTGGCTGGTCCCGATGCCACGATAGTGCTGTGTGTAAATTACAGATATGAGGACCGCTTCTTCTTTGACTTATCTGCTTCCATTCCCTGCAGAGGACACAGCGTCTTACTAATGCTGTTGTCCTTGTTGCCTCAGCCTGTCACTATCTGTCAAGCGCAGGTATGGAGTCGATACGGAGGGAGACTTGCATTTGGCCAAACCCTAATTATTCTAGACAAGGCCGCTCACCCATAACCAAAAAACAAGCTAATGTGGAGCGCCCTGCTAATGGCCCTGATTATAATGCTGTGGGACTGTGAGAACAAAGCTAATGTTATTGAGTTTGGAACGGGGGGAGTTTCAGAGGCTATGAATAAAATGCTAATGATAGCATTTGGGATGTACTGTAAAGAGCTATGGGGGCCACACTGGATGTCTCTTCTAATGAGCGAACAGAGATGCGCGGCACGGCAAGAGAAAAAAAAAAAGATCAAAAATTCATTGGAGGATGCAGTAAAAGTAGTGCACTCTGTTGGCATGTTCTCAGCCTTTCAAGCTTGTTAATGAAACGCTTTCACTGTCTCTCTCCCCGTCTATGTTGTCGGCTCTGGGTTGGACGGTTCTCTGTTCACGTTCTCCCTTTGGAATCGGAAGAAGCAACATCGTATTAGGCAAACACAAACAACGCACAGGCATTTGTCTTTTTTGATAACGAGCCACTGTTCACAACTCGAGTTCATTGAGTTCATAATACCAGAGTAATGCGCAAGGCCTCTTGTGAAGTAAGAGGAGGAGACTGCGGGGAGGTAGGTGGGCGGTCATGAGATGGTGGTTAAAAATGTAGCCAGACAACTGTTAAGAATAAAACGTGCACACTACACTGAGTCTAAAAAAACGTACGATGAAATGGTTACAAAATTTGCCATATTCGTCACCTACTTCTCAAGATAATTTCAATATCACATTGTGTACTAATAATACTGTGGTCCTTGTTTCGCTCTGTTTGCTGATTATAATGCATCATCTATACTCGAAACAGTTGTTTCATCTCACTGCCAGGATTTGTTTGCCAGGATTTTATTTTCAGATAAAATATTAAAGTTCGAACCAAATGTTAAATTGCTTGTTAAGAAAAATGTTTTCGGCAGCTTAGTCGGTATTGATCTGGCCGCCTCTGCTCTCGCCACAAAAGAAAGAATATTGTGAGTCATTGATTGGACCACAATACAACCTATTTTATGTTCTGGCAATGAGCTTTGTCCATTACTGCAGGATGAATACCTAGCACTGTTCTTGCTATTCATGCAGTGATTGCAGTCAACAGGAAGCTGAATGTCTGGGTTTATGGAACAAACCCCTGGTAGCAAATTATTTGGTTGGTTATTTCTAAAGTGTCCAAACTTAGGTCCCAGTTTTGTTAAAAGAAAAGCTGACACCTTCACCTGCCCTCCTTTCTTTACATTTTTAGATGTTTTTTTGGTTCAACATGCCTCCCGTCATCCTGTGAATTTACATCCTTGTCACAGTTTCAGTCAATCATGCCTGAGTCTAAAGACAGGTTAGAGCAGCTGTTGAGTCAAAAAGGCGATGTTTCCTGTATTTCATGTTTGGCAGTCTGTTAGCGTGCATGTGTGCGCTGTCTCTGTAGGAGTGTGGGCCAGAGGCCATCAGAGTGAGATGAGAGTCTTATGGAACAGAGCTGTCTGGCATTTTGTACACAGACTAGCTGTGCTGAGTGCCAGCAGTGACTGCAGTCTACCTACATGTTATGTTGAAAAGGTGGAGACTGAAGTCAAGTACTGACATCCACTTAAATCACACTATTTGCCGACCTACAGTATCTTCCTTTAAAACATACTAGCAGGATGGTGTACTTGATGAATGATGATACATCCATCCATTATCTTTACACAAATTTATACCCTGCTTTGTTCCAAATAGCATAATGTGGGTCTGCTCCAGTGCACCTGGAATACAAAGACAGGGAATAATCCCTGGACAGGTGGCCAGTCCATCACAAGGTAACTATATCCACTATACGCTCCCCCTCACACATGAGCAATTTAGAGTTTAACCATTATTTAACAATAATGGGAGGACATGCAAACTCAAAAAAGAAGCTGGAAAAAACACAGCAACAAATCATGGCAAACATTGAGCAATAAGTGGAGAAAAGGTTGATTATTTCCAGAAGTCGTTCAAGACTGTCTGTGCAACCTCGTGGATATCTGCTGCATCAGATGGTTTACAATTTACTGTTGTCTTAAAACTGTGAGTAGGTTTCACAGCGTCGGTAAACACCCTGGATTTGCGATACAGCATGCCTCCAACACCTTGAAATGTATATCAAGTGCTGACAAGGTTGCAGCTCAGCTCAGTAAATATGGACATGTGATCGAGTTGAATAGCCCAAATACAGCCGTATCATGCATTCAATTGTCTATTACCACAGTTGGTATGTTTTCTGAATATTTCTAGGGAGTGAGCCTGGCCTGGTAACCTTTCTGGGGTGTGTTCCCTGCCTTTGTCCTGTGTCAACTGGAGCTGCAGCAGAACCCCTTGCAACATATTTCTGCCCTTCTGCACTATGATTTGTTGCAGGGAGGGGGTCATTCATTTTCATTATGGATGAATCAGACCTCCTCGTGATGCTTGTTCATGATCATGAGATGAAAAGTTTGAATGTTGCAAAACTCTCAAGATGTTTTATTCAATTTTTTCTTAATCTAAAGAGCTAAAAGTAGCTGACTCCGATTGATAATATGATGGAATAGTATGTTTCTTACATTAAGTGAATTAAATAAATATTATTTCATATTATTTGTCCAAGTAGTTCAACCCAGTGTGTAGTGCTATACCAGAAATAATCTACTCTTTCAAGGTGAAAATAATTTCTAGAGTATGCATTTTTAAACAACGTGGCGAGTAGCTTCTCTCTGGCCAAAAGTAACAATATACACAAAGCAAAATTGTTATTGTTACTTGGTGCAGAGTTAACAGAAAAGTTACAAAGGCAAAATTTCAGTTGAGACGATTTTTTTCATACAATTCATCATTAAACTCATCAGGTTCAAGCAAAAGATTTTATCCCATTCTCCCTTTATAGGCTCCAAATTAATTTCAGATAAAGGTTTTTTTTCGCCAACAAACTTCCTCAGATGACTGGCCTTCATGTATGTCAACAGTCGGCGCAGATTTTTCCTTTTGAACATTAACTCTTGATGACATTTTGATGTTAAGCTTACAAACCTGCTTGTTTCTGCTATCGCTTGAACAGCCTTATTAGCTCACTCTTATTTATATACCTATCTTTTTCTTATCCTATTCTTATTCTCATTACTGACCCAGTCCCCTATCCTTTCTGCCCATTATGAGTAAATCAATAATCATTGGACTATTTTCCCAACTGTTTATCCATCATGTTTTGTTCTGCTAAGTTGTCAGTAGACTGTGTGCTCTGACCACGTTGCCTCCTGGGCCTTATTGAAATTCCTGGATCAGGCAATTACTTCAGTGAGGCACCAGGTTTGAGCAATACAACTGGTGGTTAGATGGTTAAATCAATGTTCAAATTGCTAAAAAAACATTTAAAAAATACGTATAATTGAGCCTCAGGGAACCTTAAATCGTCTCAGGACCTATTTTGTTGTTATTCATCTTGTTGCACTGTACTTTGTCTTGTTGTCTTATTATCTCTTATGTTGCTTTTTCTTTTATATCTCTCCAGTGTGACTATCATTAAAAATTGCCACCAATGACATCTATATTTTGAGTTTATTTAAAAAACATTTTGCATCTTTAGTCCATTTTGACTTCCCTGCCCAATACAGTTTTCTTGTAGACCTGTCAAACAAGTGTCCATAACACAATACTCACACCTGTCTATTTCTTTAGTCCAACATAAACAATCATTCCAAATCTGACAAAAAACATCTTTTCATTTAAAAAAAAGACATTAAAAGTTGAGGAAATGTACTCAAATTCTCAAGGCTACTCTTCTGGCCACCAACCATAAATCAGCAGTGAACTGCTGCCTCACCAAATTGCCTTAATGAAAGTTTATGGACGGCTCCGAGGCAGTTGATTTTTACGTGGCCCATTATCAGGGAGGAAAATTAAAACTATTCTTATCTCTTCGAAGCATACTGACTGGTTTTCCTTTCATTTTGGAAAAACAATTTACACAGTCATTATCATAATACAATTAGCAATCTGAAGCCACTCACCATTTCATCCATGTTTGGACTGTCTAAACCCAAACTCAATTAACTCCTCAGTCCGTACTCTGTTGGCACTATTAATCAGATTACCAACAATTATAAAGGGCATGCTTTGAGTTAAATAAATTGTACTTTTTTAAAAGAACAATGGATAATAATCATTTAACGTAACGCATACTGTATTTGACTTGCAACTGATACGCCGTCTAGATGTAATTAGAGCAAACAAAAACAGCACAAGCTGTAGTGAGGAGCTTTTTTTTTCAGAGGTCAAGAAAGAGCTCTAGGCGAAGAGGTTTAGATCAGTTGTGGAGAACAACATTGAGATGATTATCCTGCTTGTGTGATGAATATCCAATGTGTAATAAAAGGACTGTCTGTTCGCATTGTGAGCAGTGTCTTTAAATAGACACGTTTGCATTTGCTCTGCATAGTTTTTACTCCTTGGATACAGAATTTGCACAGGCACGTGGAGGAAACCGTTGCCTGGTAATGGACTCAAACGCAAGCATTCAGGTTTCACTTTGCTCGGCTGTTCAGCTCATTTTGTGAAAAACTGAGGCTTAATTCATTGTCCGTCGCTGTCCCATTTTCCTCTGCTGTTGCTTCTGCGGTTAGAAAGTATTAGGCCGCATTATTTAATGGTGTTGGCTCTGTTCTCCAGCAGACTGGATTTTGCATGAAACAATGAGTATGATGTAGAGTCTCGGCTTCAATTTGAGGGGTTTTATGTCCACATCATTGAGTTCTGGAGCCTCTGAAGACATCTGGTCTTCCCTGGTGATAATCTGCAGTATGTTTTATGCCCTTAGGCTCGATCTTCAGGAAGTGAAAAACACGCTCGGTTGAATTGTGGACAGCTGAGTAACCTGTCCTTTATATTGCCATCCTATTGAAGTAGTTCTTCCAAGACCAAGTCAAAAACTAGTTTGCAGGATGAGGCATGGCACTGTCACAGCTGTCTGTTATTTCAGGATAAGTGAGCAACAGTTGACCCTTTGGGAAATGGATCATAAACAACACCTTGAACTGCATTCATGTGCATATAACAGCACCATCCAGTTATCCATCAGGTCCACATTCAGGCTGCCTTGACTTGAGTGTGCTGAGTGTATCTGCGTTTTTGATGCAGCAGTTTTACAATTTGATTGTAAAAATGTCAAATTGATATAATATGATTTTACAGTTTGAATTAATAATCCACACAAAATCCAGTGGGTCTAAAGTGGATAAGAAGATGGATGGATGGATGGATGGGTGGATATTAATACTGTAATCTCACAGCAAGTAAACAATCTAAATACTATGAAGTCTTAGGTTCTGCATCGCAGTAGGTGTGACCCGTTAGCTCTGAAAAATATTGAAGACTTGAAGACAGTGTGCATTGTGAAATGCAACAGAGAATGGTGTTATAGTTTGACGGGTGTCATCTCTGTTCAGTCTTGTGACTGTCATTTCCACACAGATGAGTTTGACTGTCTCGTGGTACTCCTCAGATCACATTGCTTTTAAAACTATGGATTTATTTATTGACCACTGTGGCAGGTTTTTCATCTGTCCATTTCTAATTGGTCTGTCATGCACGGACTCAAGTCCGAGTGCAAGTTAAGACATGCGTTATTGAGATTGAAAAAAATGGAAAAGGGTCAGTGTTGCTCTCTCAAGCTGGTTGCGAAAGGTGAAGGAGATGCTATGACCATGCCGGATCTGACCAGCAGGTTGACATAAACATCCAGGAATGATGGCAGCATCCACCATCCACATGAACACTTCCTCATTTCCCAGGTTTGCTTTATCAAAACAAAAAAAAACAAAAAAAGGAAAAAATGTGCTAGGTTTGGTTTAATCTTTGTGTTGCATGAATGACGAACAAATTTGATTCCTCTTTTTGTCATTTCAGTTCAACGGGTCATCCTTTCGGTTGAAGCCAATTCAATTGATGCTGATACTAAAAGTTTTGCACAGCCCTGCTGCCCTTGGTGTCATCGTGTCTCAGTGCAGACTTTACAGTGACACAAAGTGATTTAAAACTAGAGGCATAGATGCCTGCACACACACACACACACACACACTACCCACGCCTCACCATAGCCAATGGCACGATGCCACCCAGGTCCTGCGGCGCCAGGCGGATGAGGGTCGGCACCTCGCTGGTCAGGGTGCGAGTGAGCGGATACTCCACCTGCCACGTCACCTCCCGTCCCCCTTGAATCACCATCAGCCCATTCACCTCCAGGTCCACCTGCAGCACTCGCTGGTAACCTGCCGCCTCCATTCTGCCAGAGGAGAGGGGGAGAAGACAGGCGTGGGTTTAGATAAAAGCCGAGGGCAGAGAACCAGGTTGAGGAGATAGGCAGCAATCGGAAAGGATAACAAGACAGAAATAAGGTGGGAGTCATCAGGGATGAGGGGGGTAGCAGCGAAATAAATGAGGGTATGGGAAGGAAAAGGGAAAAAAAAGGAGAGCAAAATAAGACCACAGAGTGTGTACACAGCCGACAGTGAGACTGAATGGAAAGAGGGAGACATGAGAAAGTGAATGAGCAGGGAAGGTAGAGAGTGGATGAGGAAAAAATAGAGCAGAATCAGGGAAGAAAAATCGGGTTACAGAGGGAGGAGAGACAGAGACAGAGGAAAACAGTGGGAAATGGGTCTTTATCAGCCATTAACAGGAGTGTTAGCTGTTGGAGGGGGGAACGGACCGATAACCAGTGACTGGGGATTAATTGCACATTTTAATCAGGTGTAGAGAAAATGTGCTACACACATATTTTAAATGTAGCGGATGACTCAGTGGTGTTACATGCAGATGCGGTAGAAGGATATGTAAATTTTTTTCCTAAAATCTAAGTTTCCCTCATCTCACAATCTGATATGAAACTAATCGTGGGACTATTGAAATTCATTCTCACATCCACACAGAACTATGATGCCGGCGAAAAAAAAGCAATTTATTTTTTCCTCCTTGCAATATGGAGCTCTTGCAGGGATTGCCAAGGCCGAGCAAATAATTTTCTCTCAGCTGATGGAGATGCAAACAAAGCAGAAAAAAAAACAATGAATGCAAAAATAAAATCCTCCATCCTTATTTGATTTGCTGAGCGTTACGTTGGATCAAGCTTCTTCTTCTTTTTTTTCCCCCTCAGGTGTTCTTTGTCACTGTCAAAACTCGATGCAACACCTTTCCTGACAAGCGTACACAGACGTACATCTTGTCTTGAAAAATACAATTCACACTTGGGGATTTAGATTTGGCCCACAAAAAGCTAAATTCAAAGAGGCAATAGATTCACTGGCTTAGGATTAAGTATAATGTTGTTTTTAATGTATACCATGCTCTTTTTATATATATATATATACATATTTAGACTCATATTTCTGTCCCAAGCTGCATGTTTGTTGTTTAGTTGTCGCACAATTAAAACAAGGCTGGAGAGAGACCAAATTGAGCATGAGGATGAGGGGTGTCGAAGGGGGGTAAGATCCAAGGTTTTCCTTGAACATATTTTGGCCAGGCTTGTATTTAAACACCCCCCCACCCAACTCCCCCTTATTTGTTCGCACTTCAGACACTAGCCTCACTTCAAAGTGCCGATTTAAGGATGCTCGCTACTAGAACAGTATGAAGGGAGAGCAGTTTTGGAAGCGGAAAATGAAAATGAAAACAGCTTGAGCAACGATTCTGGTGCAGGCAGAAAAGCTGATGGTAATGTTAGAAATTAGACGTAATGGGTTTCCAAACAGAAGCGAGAAGCTCTGGCTCGGGGCTAGCGCCGGTGAATATCGGTGTGAATCTGGCCACAGCGAGCGGTGCTGAGATACAGTTGTGTTGGAACGCGGAGAAATGATACAGGTAAACTGAGGTGCATTGCAGCACAGCAGGTGGCGGCTCTCTCTGCTGCTCACACTGCGGAAAATCCTCCACCGAGTTCCTCTATCGAGTTTTAGCCCCAAACGCGTGCATTAGTGCTTCTCACCCGATAGAAATTAAATGTGAAATACCTTGTTGTTTTGTGGTATTTTTTCAAATTACATTTAAGGATAACCGTAGTGAAAATTGATTAAGTTAAAAGCTATTACTGTCAACAGATCTCATAGAATAACGATGAATTTAGCACCGCTGCGATCTCAACTGAAAACAAACCCATAAATTCAGCACACCATTGCATGCGGCAGCTTAATTCTGATAAATCTGGACTCTTTCATTTATACTCAGTCAATGCTACATACTCTGCACTGCTGCCGGAAATAGCAAATACTGTGGAATAAATGTGTTTTGATCCACGGAAAATGTGTTGGAGACAATTTCATGTGTCTCCAACACATGAAACATTCCAGTCTGTATGCTAAAATGTTGAACACAGGAAGTGCTCCATATTGAAAGTTCAGTCTTTGAAATTTCGATGTAAACCCACTATATTAAAACCTCCTGACGGGTCTTCAAATCACTTTTCTACAACCATCTGTGGTCACATAAGAGGGGAAAAAAACACAGCATGGCATCCTTGTAACATTGCAACCCACAGTGTTATTCACTTCTGTAACCCTGCTTTCACCATTTAAAAATATTTCTTTCTTCCTTTCTTCTTTGAGCATCAAAAGCAAGGCTGAGAAATAGCTGTGAGCAACCATCAGAGCTCACAGCACATGTGTTCCATATGTTCTTCTGCATTAACATAGGGGCAGGAAATCCCCGCTTTCAGGTGTGTGACCGAGCACGTATGAAATCCATCCCTCTCTCTCTTCCTCTTCAATCAGCACAATGCTACAGAGCTGCAGCGGGGTGTCCTGCTCTCACACTGGGCGCAGGGATAGCGACTGCAGTGATTATGTGCTTTACGCTTATGGTGTACAATTACAGCCAAATCAATTATCTGCAACAGACAGTTGTGCTTTAGAGTGAGGCCGCAAACAATCAAGCCTTTAGTGCTGAACACTACAATACAATTCCCCCTTCACTCCACACTCAGTCTTTTTCCGTGTTGTCTCTATTATCTTCTCACTCTTTTCTCTCCTCTTCACCCCTTTTCTTCTCATCCTCTGGATTTCCTGCAATGTTATGTTGCCCCCAATAGAGGGCAGTTCGCTCCCTTTCACCCTCTCCCCCCCCCCCTCCCTTCAACCAGCGTGTGTTTGAGATGATAAATGTCTGCAGCCCACCGGTTGGAGAGGTCAGCCTGCTTCCTCAATGTCTCATTAGAATCATAACCGCACCATGTGCCCTTTTCCCATCCCCATTACCATACAATTCAATACACTCACTGGCAACTATCACTCCTCCTGACCTGACTTGGTGGACGGGGCTGAGAGCAAGCAGTGGACACGGAGACGGAGACAAAAGACGGAGCGGAAATGGGGTTAAAAGGGCTGCAATAAAAAGCAAAATGTCTTCTGGGGATTACAGAGCTGACTGTGCCTCTCCGAAAGCGAACAGTGACAGTGCCCCGGTCTCGTAGTTTGTTGTGGTGAAATGAGGCGGAAAATCGGTCATGTCATTCTGAGGAGGCTTTTGAGGGATCTCCATTTGTCAGTGCAATTGTTGGGTGTGAAAGCCCAAACAGAACAAGGTAGAAGAAGAAACCACTCAGGGAAAATACACACCCACTTTCAATTCTCTGAGATACATTTCAAAACACACCGCCACAGTAACAAAGGGTCTCTGAGCGGAAAAGAAGTGGCATAACGGCATAAAAAGAAGACAAGAAAGAAATTCCTTTTGTTCGAAAACAAGAAAATAAAAGTCGAGCTAAGGAACACAAAAGCCCCGTTAAACATGCAGCCATGTTACCCTCTTTTCACTCTTAGCACTTGTGTGGATATGCGGCTCAGAGAAAGGTAGAGAAAGAAAAGTCTGCTGTCTCTTTTGGAGACCCGAGGGGGTTCCTTTCATGCGCAGCAGTGATTTGGTTAGCACTGACAACAATGATACATCAAAGACCTGAACCTATTTCAACACAGTGAACTGACAGCCGGTCGAACAACAGCACAAGAGGGGCTGAGACAGTTTGTGTGTGCGTGTATATGATAATATAACCTCAGAGGCTCCATTTGGGTAAAAAGGGGGTATATCTCATATCCCCCGTGCCGACATGTCTTACTGCTCCAGCCTGAGGTTGCGCTGTAAATAATAATAAATTCTCCGGCCGTGGCTGCTGAACTTTTTGCACGGTCAGATTCCTTGTGGTGGATTTTCCTGCCAATGACAATTTGTCTGATGTGCTGCAGATTGGATGTTTGTGGAATTCTGCAAATCTGTGGGTCAGCAATCCCAGAGGGATGAGTTCACATACAGACACATACAGGTCAACATGATATGCCTTTAGACTTACATTTTAGATATTGGATTTTCTCTTTGTCGCTGATAAACCCTCTGGAATCTTTGCAGTTGCTTGCTTTGGTCCGTTTAGGGGTTCCTCGTACTTCATTTTCCTCCAGAAAATGTTCGTTTCTGTCATCTTTTTGTCAGTATGATATTTGTATGGAGGACTGATGAAGAGTTACATCCTGCATTGGCAATGTCTTACAATTGCTGCTCTACAACATTTCAAATCTGAAAATGTATTAGTGCCAGAGCTGCAAACGGGGATGCTTCAAACTAATTCTTTCTTGAGGTCACGACGATCTTGAGCTTTGGCCAGTGAACTCCAATTAGTTCATTCTTTTTCAATTGTAATAAATATGTAGAAAGAAGCACACAACGGTAGTGCCTGTGTGTTTGCCCGACACTCAGAGAAAGGCAATTTACAGTGATATGAAGCAGGAAAAAGCACCAACTTTAGCTCAGAATGCAGATTTTTTACTCTTTAATTTTTATCTTTCTGTCTTTTCTCATCAAAGTCGTACAACTTCACTTTTTTTTCCTTCAGCAAGTAGATTTTTTTCTTGGTGCAGACCTGTTGGCAAATGGAAAACCCAAACAGATGGAGAAACTGCATGGATGGGAATATGCACAGTTGCCTTCATCATAATTGAATCCCGACATGTGAGACCAGCCGTAATTCAACAAAGTCGGGGTGACAGAGGGCGGACTGAACAACTCCTGCTGGTCTTCACATAAAGCCCCAGCTCCTGCTTCGATCTCTCTGCGTTGACCAAATGTTCCTTTCCAAATTGACAAGGAGAAAGTTTCAAATCTTAATTAGCTGTTACTTGAGGATCTGAACATGGAAAATGTTGCTGCTAATGTTTCCCTCCATGCCTGAAACAGTTTAATGTGAAACTTTCTGTAAAATTACTGCATGTTGTTGTTTTTCAAGGAGCTCATTAACAAGTTACGAGACCTTTTTGCACTTAACATGCTTCTCGTGCTTTTCCATACTATCTATGCTAAACACAGCCGAGTAACTCATCTGCACAAACACAAGAGCTGCATTCATCTTCTCTCACTTCCCACGTTTAAAAGCCAAGAAGCATATTTCCCAAATGTGCTGCTCTATTCTATAATGAAAGATGTTTGTGTAAGATGGATTTACTGCTCTGTATGTGGTGACACGGATGATTTGCGTTTGCAGCTGTTTTAATTATTTGTAGTTCACTTACTCTCCAGCTGTGCGGCTGAATGTTCTCGCTACTTGCAGTCTCTACGTCCCTCAAAACAGTGAAAATGTTGGGGCTGCAATATTGGTTCAAAGGCCTCATGGGAAATCTGATAATACTTTCTATGAATGAAAGCAGGTGTCAACAGGAGCTCCATCTGCTGCTCATGAGAGTGCAGCATAAAGGTCAGCGCACATTAATAGCAGAGACTACCTCCGACTACTGTAGTTCAGCAGAAGCCAACCCAAGTGTGTGTAATGAGGTCATTTAGCCTGCTGTAGTTGGGGGTCATTAGAATATTATGATTAATAAATTAGGCTATGCTGTAGCAGAAACTATATTTTGTGTGCGCGTGTGCATCCCAGGAGAGTCCCGGCTCCCCCTCTAATGAGTTTCACTATCTCAGGTCCAATATCTGTCTCTTTTCTCCGATGATGCTAATGAGATCCTATTGAAGCAAGCGCAAGTCGCCCCCAACTCTCCTGCTCCACTGCACCACTGAGCAGCAGACCTGAGCTGCAGCCCTAAACTGGAGAGTTTTGGAGAAGGCTGTTGCATGTGAGCTATTGACACGGTAGGCTCACTGGGAGATTTCTGGACATGTTGAGCAACAACGGTTAAAAAGTAAATAATAATAAAATAAAAAGACCACTGGATAAAGCAAAAAGCTGAAAACTCAGATGAAATCTGACGTGATTTATTCATACGTAGTTGAAGTACAAAATTCTTGCCCAAACAGAGCTCAGCGAACCATGCCACCAGTTTAGGTAATAAATGTGCGGAGCTCATAAAAAGCTGGCGCGATGGCGCTAACCCTGTGCGGTCTGGGCGACTGGAGCTCTTTTCCACACCGTAACGCCTGCTTCATCGGTGTGTGGACTGGATGTGTTTATAGGGCGATAAACATTGACGTGTGACAGACAGATAATGAAAGAGATCATAAAATGAATCCATGTCAAGAGGCAGATGAAACATAAAACAACCAATTTATGTATGCCTGAGATTTCCCCCAGGATCTATCAGAGCTGCCATGTCAGGCCTATCCCTGTCAGTGCAGATTACTTTGTGCTAACAGTAGACCTGCAGAGTGCAAAAAGAGGTGGGTGGAGGCACAAAGTAAATAAAAAAAGATAAAGGAAAACATAGCAGCTCCCTTAAATGGCCTTTTTTCTCCTGTCTACTCTTCAATATTTTCAGAAGTAAGCCGCCTCTGTTTTTTGTTTTTTTATTTCTTTTCTGTTGCTGCTGCTGCATCTTGCCTCTCTCAACTGCCCACCGGTCTATTTTCTTCCTTTCTCCGTGTCACATTCTTCCTATATTCCTCTCAAATGGTGTGTGAAATGAGAGGATTCGAGCTTCCTGCATGGAACAGATGTGGCTCCGCGCACCGGCCAATCAGATGGCGGCATCGCCACTCTGCAGCATATCGTAGCAAAAGCCAATCGTAGCTGAAAACGCAGCCGGGAAAACACAGACATCTCCCGGAAAATTGGAGATGTTAACATGGTGCAAAAACTCTGCGGTGAGCTCATCTCATAAGAGCCGAATCTAAGTCAGATCATGACCAGAAAGGCGATGTCAAAGCAAAGTGTCAGTGTTGTTGATTTTTTTTACTTTGACATGACCAACATCATCAGTCAAAGTTTAATGTCCTCCAAGGAAATTAGAATTTAAAATGGCTCTCAACAGCAGGTTTCTGACAACTCCAAATAAAGCGTCTGTCTCTTCTTCTGACATCCTGTTTCTGAAATGCCTGCTTATCACGCAGCAACAGGGGTCCTGAGAATGTATGTAAATTGATCTTAGACAAAGGAAAAAAAGCATATAAAGGAAATGTTTCAACAGTCCCATCAGACTGTCAAACTCAACCAGACACGGTGAAAACCTACGCTGCCGTGTGCGGATGCATATTTACAGTCGTGAGAATATAAGTATCAAGTGTAGTTCGAATGCTTCACATTTCCACAAGATAATAGACTACTTGGGGAACATGCAGAGCAATTGAAAAGCTTGGACACATTTTCCTATTCAGTGTTGTTCTATAGATCATTTTCAACACCGGAATATGGATGACCTCAAAACTATGAGTGAATGGTGTAGGTATGTGTGCTTTGTGACATTCTTGCAACCTTTCCAAGATGTGTTCTTTGCCTTCAACCTTGAGAAAGGCTCCAGCAGACCCCCACGACACCAATAAGGTATAAAGCAGGTAATATAATGGATGGATGAATTCTCTCAGATGACTATTCCAATGGTCTTAAAGAAGTTGCAATCTATGCTAAGTAGTTCTTGGCTGCTGTTCCTTCGCCCTGCATCTCACACTCCAGTTAAGCCTCTAAAGCCTGTAGCTGTGTGCTGGGTTAATGTTCTGATGGTCACACAAAAGCCAAACCATCAAACCAGACCAGACGATGAGTGGCACAGAAAACCATGAAAGTGATGCTGGAGAAGAGTACTTTAAATCTCAAAAAATAAATTCACCTATGATCAGATATGGCATTTGTGTTTGCACTAGGTAATTCAGATACATTTTTGTTATCCTCACTGAAATCAGATCCTCGTCCTCAGGAGCTTGTGAGCAGATTGCATCAGCCTCAGAATCCTTTTAAAGGGTCACAGAAGCAAGTTTTTATGCTATGGAAAACTTTCTCAGTCGCTTTTCATTACACAATCTACAGCTAATCTACTGCAGTACATTCAGCAATCGTCACACACTAAAGCTCTGCTTTCCTTGCATAGAAATATTGTTTATTTGTCCTATTTTTGGCTTGCGGTCAAATTGAAATATTAATACTAAATGTTACAATGAGAATATCAATATTTTCCTTGATTAGGATCAGCGGGTTAAAGTTAAATCAATGCTACTTGAAGATGTGTTGCCTTTTCCAGTATTTATCTCTGTTTACCAAGGGCTTACAATACACCCTGATTGGTATGCCTTGCCTATACCCCTGTGGACTCAGATCTGCACTACAATAAATCTACACTTCCTGCATTTGGCAAAATAACTGCCAGGGAACATAATGCAGGTGGGTGGTAGGATTTCTCTGAAGTGTACAGAAACTGAGCAGTATGTGAACACGAGAGCCTTAGCCAAAGTCTGTGCTGTTTCAGCAGTCAGTGTGTTCCTCATGAGAGGTGTGAACTCCGGGTCAGTGTGTTTTTGGTCCGGCTTTTGACGTGTTTAAAAAAAAATCATCATTTCCCAGCTTGGTAAGATGCAGAGTTTCCTGCCACACAATGAGGACACAGACTCCTGCCACTTCTCTCAACCTCTTTTCCAATACTTGTCGAGGAGTCGACCACACCTTGAACTTCCTCCAGATTGTCTTTTGTAAATGAACTGAACTGAGATGCCGCTATGGTGTGTTTACATTTTAAAAGCACTGCATATGAATTTCAAAGAGAAAATATCACAGCTAGTTTGTATCGGAACAAAAATGCCTTAGCATCTGAAATAAACACAGCTTCTATAAACCCTTTGAACACAAGTGTTTACTTTTTACCTCTGAGTCAGCTGTAGTAGGAGATTAAAGAGTATGCGGGGGAGAGTGAAGTCCTCCCGAAATTTGATCAGGAGAAGTGTTTTTCCTTTCAGTCTTGCTAAAATATATTATTACTCAAATAAGAGAATTCCTCAATGCTGAAAGTGCTTGGATCCCACACGTCTGCATGAGGGTCCTAACCTCATGACCTGCTGAACTATCTACCACTGCTCTCAATGCCCAGCAGGCATGCTTAAGGCATGCTTAAGTAGCATGTACAATACAGCACAATCAATCATTGTATAGACAGCGTCTTCTATACTCTGATTGATTTCTGGGAGCTGTAGGGGAGTTAGTAAAATTCTCCAGCAGGCTATGGTGCTTATCCTCTTATCCTGGACAATAAGATCAACTCAGTGTGACTGGCTAATCTCCCCCTTGGAGATTAAACTCTCCACCAGAAATTACACTTCTGCTTTTCCTTGTTCCTCACACGTATCCACATAGATGACAAGGGATTAGATTAAGTTGTCCTTTTTATTATTTTCGCCTCTGAGTTGCTGTTGGATCTCATGATTTGGGTCTTTGTGGAGGAGCTGAGAGGTATCTCTTTGATTGCACTTACTGGAGTTTTCTTTCATATTTCTATCTTTTCATCTCCCTTTTTCGCTTTTGGCAAAAAACTCCCCACGCTTCATTCATTTCCTCTTTCATTTTTTTTCCCTGAGTCAATCTATCTCTCAATGTGCCATGGAAGGAAACAGAGGAAATTTGCCATGTAATCAGCCCTGCCCTCCCCATTTCACCCCTTTAGCTCATCTCCGCTCAGTAGATATATTTGGTTGCAACATCTACACAGAGAAAGCCAAAGAAAATATTTACATTATAAACAGAAATGTTTATCATTGTTCAAACGCAAACTCGATATCCTCAACTTTTAGCGAACTAAGTAACTTTCAACTTCAAAATTCAGTGTGTGGATCTAGCACAAAGCTGGTGTCAACATTTCTGAGTGCTCTCCCCAGGAGGTATGAAGAGTTCGACTGAAAATCAATAAAAGTTCTGACAATAAGAAGCTCTGCAGATCACTCTGGATATCAGACAATGCTGTTTGTTTACGGAGAGGGTCTTCCTACATCTAATGGTAAAACTTTGACTTGGGTTGATTGAGGAGCGGGCCAAAAATGGCAAATAGATGGAAACAATCACGCCTGGATGTTGGGGTCAATGAGATGCCAACCCTTTCATGGCCATCAGCTGCAGGCCTCAAAGTTTGAGTTCATCTGCGTTCAAGTTTGGCAATCATTTTGGAAACTTTTACTTGACATTGTTGCTCAAAACTGTGAATCTGGCTGCAGTTTCTGGCAGATCTTTTAACCGATCAAACTCATGGGATTTGCAAGATGATCTCTTGTATCAACTCCACGAGGGTGCTAATGCAAATCGCATTTCAGAGTCTACAAATTTGCCAGATGTAGTGAGTGGGACCCTGAACTCAGGTCCCAGCATGTGTCTTGTAAAACATTCAGGCAATGTCATGGGCACTGTGTCTGAAACATGGACTTTCATATATGTTCAACATACACAATCAGCTTCTTCACGTTTCTCTGCAGACTGTGGGTGGAATATATGAGCAAAAATGACAACACAATGATGAGTGTTAATAAATCATTGCTAGTTATATGGTAATGTAATAAGCCCTCTGGCTATCATGCAGATGAAGTGGCTGTGGGGAGTAGTGCTCTGCGGAAATGTTATTTTCATTAATGTTGAGTGGCAATGTTCTTAGGAGAGACACAGACACTATATATTTGACCTGCTAATCTGATGTAAATTTGAGACTTTACACCTAGTTTTTACTTGTTGTTTATCCCTGCTCAGCAACAAGCTGAGAGGAGCTTAATCTGAATTTGTTTTTGCAGTGTCATGGCTTGAATTTTACTTACACCTGCATATTGCAGTTCCTGACAAGACCTGCTACTGCTCAGCAAATCTACCCAGGATAGGTAAAGCTCAATACAATCAATATGAAGGTTTTGCATTTATGTGCACTGATGCAAAGTGACTGCGCATTCAACCTCCAATTTTCTCCATTCCTTTAGTCCTTCCTGTAACAAGAAACAAATTAGCCAATGTCTTTGCAATGGACAGGGCAATTTGTATTGATCTACATGTTTTGAAACTTATTTCTCTTAGAAAATAGCTCTTTGGATTTAAGATTTTGCTAAACCAATGTTTTGTTGATTTTATGGTCCTCATTTATCAAGCAAACCCACTCCAGAATTGTGGGCGTACGTTCGTTTTGGTTTGGTTTGGTTTGGCGCTTATCAAGTTGGACCTCTTCACCTCTTAAGCATATCATGGAAATAGACATTTTTAAAAATATGACTTTAAGACTAGCTGGCATCTTGGCACACACACTTGGCAAGTTGCACTACAGTCTCTTCAAAATATGCATTAACTGTGCTGTGCATGCTCCCATATACAGACTTTACAAAGGCATGGTTCCCCAAAACTAATCCAGTTTCATCAGTGACACCAGCATGTTTCCTAGCCAGCAAATCTCCCTCTCAGCCTCTCCCTCACAGCCTCTTGGAGGTAGAAATGAATATAAAAACAGACGAGCTACGCGCATGGATGTGCACAGCCCTGCACAGACATAAACAAACAAACAAGCTGCTCCCTGGTTCAGTTTATTAGATTGGTATATCTGGACAAGGTTAATAAGAATGCTAACCCCACCATGACCCTTTGCTGGCCCGAACCCTTATTTCTGCTCCCTTGCCTCATTAATCTGTCAAGTAAACAGAAGCCTCTCCTCTTCACCCACTGGATGAGAGAGGGATTTGATGAGAGAGCAGGAGAACCACACAGGCCTTTACTTTGCAATCTCTAACATTTCTCTCCATCTGGTGTTAAACATAACAGTTGAGAAAACAACTTCCTGAAGCGTCAGTCTTGTGATTTGTATCCACTTCTCACCTGTGCACACAAGAAATGTCTGCACTGTGTGAGATCTCTGAATGATGAATGATATTCTTCAATACGCCGACACAGTGAATTGTCTGGTTAGCACTGTCACCTCACAGCAGGAAGGTCCCGAGTTCAGTTCCCAGCTCCTGCCCCCCCCCCCCCCCCCCCCCCCCCCCCACGGTCCCAAAATATGCCTGTTTAGGTTGATTGGAGACTATAAGACTGTAAAAGTGAATAATATGTATTCCCTGCCTTCACCTTATGTGTCCTGAGATAGGCTCCAGCAGACCGTTACAGCACCATTAAGGTATATAAAGCCTGCAGGATAATAGATGGATGGAAGGATTTGATTAATATCATTTTGCAAACACGATTCATTTTGTAGTCTCTATTTCCGCATTCTGGTTGAAGGTCTGAAATCTCTCATTTGTCAAACCACAGTCCAAAATCACACATGACCAAGTCAAACACCACACCCAGGCAGCAAGTCTACTTTGACATGAATATTTTATCATCAGAGTTGCAAATTTTCTTGTTTGACTAACCAATTACCCAAACTTGTAGATGTAATGGCACACCCCAAAAAAAGGTATTTTTAAATTCTCTGTGTATTTCTAGCTGATAGAAATCCCTTGACGAGTTCTTGCACTACCTCAAGTATAAAGTACACCTCAAAGAGAGCTCCAAAGCATTAACAGGAGCCAAGGATTCAGCGGATGATTTATTAGAAGATGAAGTGGATCAGAGGGTATGAGCCTAGGGTCCCAAGGCCAACAGGCCTGCCTTATCAAACACCACCAGGCTCCATGGCCAATCTCCAACTTGTCTGTGGGCAACTCCCCAGTAGCTCTAGCTTTGGATGCTGATAAAAGTCAGATTGAGAAACTACAGCACAGAGCTTTGTTAGGAGGTTTGCTTTACTTTTACTTTTAAGTGATTAATGCGCTCGCTTCATAAATATATTCTCATAGAAATAAGATAAGCTTGTTTTAAAATCCCTTTCTGCGGTTCATTGACTTCTTAACAAATCGATGAGAGTTGCCAAAATGCGCACAATGATCACGGGGCTTCTCCTCCTGATGGTAGGTTTCTGTTTCACTCATTACTTGAAAACGTGCAGAGACCATTTAATAAACATGCCCAGCCCCTCCTCATCAAAACAGACCGACACAGTAGATAACTGAAGAAATTAACCTCCTATTGATTTCCATCTGATTTCATGCATCTGCGTGTTTGGCCGCTCTACCTGGATTAGTCACAGGAGCAAGCCAGATTTAGTCCCAGTCCCAGAAGGCTCAATCAAGGCTATTTCACTTCACAGGCAGATCTAGTTCACTGACAACATGCAGGTCAAGGATTTGACAGAATCCACAGTAAATGTCTAATTTATGTCTCGAGCTGTTTAGGCAGAAGGCTGGGTGGAGAAGACGGTAAAGTGTATCTCCGGGTAGGAGGATGTGGTATAAATCATTTTTAATTTTACATTTTAATTATAGCTCATTGGTGGCATCACATCCATTTTGATTTCTATTAAAGATGCAGGTTTGTGGGAATAAATAAGACTTATGTTTTTATTTTGTCAGACTCAGGAGGCCATTTCCGCTATGGGATCTTTATGATGGCATTAAAGCACAGGAAGACCCAACAGCACACGGGACTCGGATGCCACTCATGCAAATTAAATTACATGGGATCGATATTGCAGATCCATCTAATGATCACACAGCTGCCTGCCTTGGACTGCTGTGGTAATCTTCTTTAATACAAGGGAGGCGGTGAGCAGAGAGCATTTCACCGATGCATTAGAGGCCTCACTGGCACACACAGGAAAATAAGACGTCTGAATGATTACTTAAAAGGATTATGGAGCACATTCACATATTTTTTTGGACCAAATTGTATACTACCTGTACCTGTGATAAGCCAATCGAAGAAAACAGCAGTTCACAAACATACAAATTAGACCACCTGGGAGGGTAATTGCTTCGCCTCCCCTATCCATCATCTGTAACATTGTACTTTCAAAAGACTATTCACACATTCAAGGACATGCAGGAAAATACATGCACAAACACGCACAGACCGTTTCACATAAATACAGCTTATCTCTTTTCTCTTATATTTCCCTCTCTCTCTCTCTCTCTCTCTCTCTCTCTCTCTCTCTCTCTCTCTTCTCTCTCTTTCACGCACACACACACAGTATGAGCCTTTCCATTTTGTCTGCTAGAGTGTACTTTTGAACCAGTATTAATTGAACAGATTACAACACAGAACTAATCAAATCTGCCACACTCTTCAAGTCTCAAACTAATCGTAGTCTGCTCTTTAATTTCCCACTTAATCAAATACACGAGCACATGCACACATAAGGTACATACGTATATGTGCACGCACACGCAGACGCCCCCAGCAGGAGGGTCATTAACATCCATGAGTTGCGCTGATGCATGGAGAGTAACTCCATTGGATTCAGCTTGTGCTGAAGGGACCTTTGATTTAACTCCAGTTGTAAATGCAGTCCCAGTGGTCCCGCTTGGCCCAGCCATTGATTGTATGTGTTCATTCGCCATGTGAGTTCAGCTCGGCACAATCAGAAGGAGCAGCATGATGCCCTCTGACCTCTCTCCCTGAACTGAGGAGGACTGAATATTGAACTCCTTTCTCATTCAATCTTCACCCACCATTGTTCTGTCAATTACCTCGACTCCTAACGACTCTCCAGCCAGGAGCGAAGCTTGCCTGGTGGACACATATTCAGTAACCTAAACAATGTACATTTGCATTTGCTCACAGTTCACAGGGTGTGGCCAAATGTCAGCACTGAATGAGCATCCTATCCTTTATTCAAATCATCTCTTGTGTATGCATTTTTGCCTAAAGTGCAGCTCTGCAGGCTAATTTTACACAGACAAATTCTCAAATTACACACACAGCTAATATATGGAATATAATCATCATATCCAGTGAAGGATGACATTATTGCTCATGATAACAAATGTATATGTGAATGACAGATTTCTACTACTTTCCAATGACAGGATTTCCATAAGGGGAGCCGCATAATAACCATCTTACATTTCACATGAAGGGGTGGAGAAAGTGAGAGGACCTGTCATTGAGATGGGGCGAACAAGTGATGAGAGCAGCAGTAGATTGCACCCTGTACAAGGCCTCGGGCTATTATTACCATATCATGAGAACAATCAATCAAATAGGGTTAAAATGTACACAGTCTTTCTGGACCACTTAGACATACATAATGAGATCATGAATATAGCACGGCTCCCATATGTGGAGCGGGGTGGGGGGCTGCACACACTCTTGCAGCCCCAGGTGACCAATGTGTGATTGAACATGTGATCCAGGGGCTCGACACCTTGCCGTGTATTTGTTGATCCATGTTGACGTTGCGGATGACTGCAAAGCTTAGCCGGTCAGTAAAATGAGGGTTTTCTGTCGCTCTTTCTCTTCAAGCACCGCTAGAGCTGGACAGCTCCTTTGGCCTTGTGCAACATAACCCACTGCTGGTTACACATACTTCTCGGATGCAAACAAACATTCAATAGTTCAGCAGCACAGAGCTCTATGCAGTAATACCGATACATGTGAAAACGAGGTGTATAATAGAGCCCATTCCATACTAAATGCATTTAATTTACTGTAGATACTGCATTTAGCCTAAATAGCATATTATTTTTACTGTTGCTGTTACTGTTAATCCATGAAGAATAAATATAGTACAACAGTACAAAAGTTGCATTTTTAAGAAGGTAAGTCAAACTAAAGCTATTGGATGTCACTTTTAATCACATAACAAAGAGCAGTAAAATGTTTTCCCCAAGATTTCAGAGTATTATTTATCCTTTTAAAACCAACATCCACAAACATTGTTTTTCAGCTGTGGAAAGCTCAGCCCTTTCCTTTGTGCAACGCATCCATGCATTAGAGATGCATTGTATCTTTTCATTTTTATTTTTTCTTGAAGGGGTATATGAGGACAGGAAGCAATTTAACGAGGTGATAAGGATACCTGCCCCCGTCTTTGTCAAATAACTAAATTGCCACCTCCTATTGTTAAACTGCGCCCCCGTCCTCCCCCTCATCATCTGGCAACAGAGGAGTTGAATATGTTAGGCGAGTCCGCATGGCTGATTAATTGATTTGGACTTTTCCTCTGCGAGCGTGTTACAGTCTGCAAACCCGCACAGAGTTAGTATGCAGTGTGTATAAGGGACACGACAGCAGAGTTAGCAGTGTAAGCAGAGTCATTGGACTGAACCTTGTTGTGGTGTTCAGCTGTACATCGTAATGATGTTTTAAGCTTGAAGTTGGTGTCAATGTGGTCACAACGGCGGCGTTAACATGCTAATGTTGAGCAGGCGGGATCCACGGCGCTCATTAGCACAATAACACGAAACACAAAGAACGAGAGAGTTTGATGGGAGCGCCTGCTGTTTTTTAGGTGGGCAAAAGGTGACGAGCCAGTGAGAGATTTTTGCAGCATGAATGTCTGTCGCAGTTTCATGGAAATCCATCCAATCCTCGCCAATAACCGTGATTTATCGCCTCGCTGAAGGGCACAGCTGTCTATACATCTCATGAGATGATCTGACATAATAATGAAAAAAGATATAAGCTGTAGTGGAAGGAAATCTTCCAAGGAGATATAACGCAATCTTGCATGGGGATATAACAATGTTCAGCAATGTTATTCAGCTACACCTGGCACCGAAGCCCACATGCATGGTGCAAAGTACAAAACATTTCTGCAGCATTTACAATGTAATCTGCATATTAGTTTATGGCTCTTGGGTCTCGGTGCATTATATTCTGTTTTGTAATTTCTAAGATTATCAGCTGAATTGTGCTGTTCGTTACCTGAGCCCTTTCACCTACTTTTTGACGAGTTTAAACTTGTTTAATCGTCAGGGAAATTTGTCAGGAGGAACATCCTCCGTATTTATAGGGGAATTGCGACTTTCTTTTCTCCATGGCACACAGCAGAGTATGCTAATCATTTCAGTCTAAAACAAGCTTGGGGTTTCCATTCCCCCCCATTGATGCTTGCTTCCTCTGTTTCACAGGAAGACCCTCAGAGGCTCATGTCACCTCCCTCAGCAGATGGCTAGGGCAAACACAGAATGACAAGCCTCGATTTCACTGATGCTTAAAACATGATTTCGCCAACTGTTGGAAAACAATTTGAATCTTTAACCTATTTTCACGCCACAGCTCCCTCGCTAAGCATACTTTCCTCATCAAAGGCTCAGCAGAACTCAGACTTTTCACGCAACTTCCCTGCAAGATTTTCTTTCTCCAAATCCTAACCCCTAAAACACTTCTCACCACGGCTGCAATAAGAGCAAACATGATGAAATACACACTGTCAAGCCTCCTTTGTCGGCTGAAACCTAATTCCATTTATCCCGGTGGTTTGTCACATTGTCACTCAGACATAAGACTACGGTGTCGTTTTTAGATAGCGGCCTCGAGAACTTTGGTTTACCAGCTTGCATCACTGTGTAGGTGTTGTACGGCTGTCTTGTCAGTCTTTTAGAGTAAGCCTCACTCCCACTCGCTCACAGCGGGGGGCCTCTCGAACAACCGCCGACAAATTGAATGTGGTGGCACGTTTCATGATCCTGCCGACTTTGAAGGTGAAGAGAGGCTGGAGGGTTCCATTTGTTCATTTGTTTGTTTGTTTGTTTGCGTGCGAGCACACGTGCTTGTGTGCTCACATAGAGAGGAGACTCCAGTGTTAATATTTACAGTATGAAAACCCATTACTTCCCACTGTGCGGCCACTATTCAGTGTTTCATTGGGCTGTGTAAATGTGCTGGTTTTGCATGTCGGTCATGCCTGAATAAGCTGTTGAATTAGTTTTTTCTATAAAAGTAATTTTCGTCACAATTACATCACGGTAAAATTGACTTGAATGCGGGCTCATTAAGGGAATGGCTACAGTGATATAAAGTTACAGCGACAAAGTGGGGACGCTAAATGTGTCTCCAAAAGAGAGCTGCTATAAATTTGTCACTTAGTGAAAAGAAAATCATTTTAAGAGGCCAAGAAGTTGAGAGTGCAGAGATTTGTCAAATGCCAGAGGAAGCTATGCAATCTAATATTTTTCATTTAACCAGTGGATTGCTTGCTGTCATTTAGTTTTTTAACGTCAGTCACTGCTAATAGCTTACGTTGCGGTTATCTGGCTATTTTTGATTGAATATTTTATTCCACCTGCGAGCAACAAGGACAAAAATGACTCACGACCAAAGCTTCTTTAACCCTTTGCTGCTTCCATGATAAAAAAAGGAGGCTTGTCATTTTCATTTAATAAATTTTGGAAAAAATTGAGAATTCACCAGTGAGGAAGTTCAGTCACACTGACGAAAGTCATGAAGTCTTTGCATGACTAGGGCTGAAAGCTGTAACTGATTAATTCAATCGGTGTAGCAATAGTAATAGTAGTGATCTGCAACAACTTTAAAAACTGATTGCTGTCAGTTATTTTCCAATATATATATATACTTTTTTTAAGTCCTGAATTTTACAATAATAAAGTGATTGTGATAGGTAGTGGTTGGTATTTTGTAGATGTACTGATTAAAAATAAAGAAAAGTAAAAGATAATGAATGCCACTTTGGGCTCTTGAAAATTATAATGACAAAGTGCTCACTTGATTAATTGAGAAAATAATCAGCAATTAATCAGTTGTGAGAAATTCATATAGAGACTAAGTTTTGAAATCCATCAGTGATGCAGGCTGTGAGAGCCCGGAGAACACTTGTCATCCTTTGCATCATTATATTTCTAGTCATTGCTCTTCTTCGGCAGTGCCTCAACTTCCTCCTCTGTGCCAGATGCCAAATATTACATGAGCATTGCAGCTTGTAATGGTTCTGTCAGGATAAAAAAAGAAGCCGAAGCCCAAACGATATCTTTTAAAGTAATGGCTCCGGTGTCACACTGTGTATTTGTCCAAAGTTGTAACACTCTGGAAGTCAGCACGTCCCCTCAGTGCATGTGTTAATTTGAGGTAGCTAGGGGATTGTGAAATGTCGGCCATTAGATTTGGTTTGCTTTAATCAGTAGTTAGATGCCACGCCTCACCTCTTGCAATTACAAATCCAACTCCCACTGTGCTCTGGAGAACCGTCTGATTGACATGGCAAGTACAGGGCCACTGAAGTGCTGCTGCGGTAACAAAACCATGGCTTGTTTCCTTTTCTCAACTCTTCCCCTCAGTCAAACAGGAGCTTCAAATTGTGTTAGCTTTCATTAAAAAGAAATAATGGAGCCAGAAGCGCCTTGAAAACCAGACATGAATTGCTGATGACTCTCTTTTTGATTTTTGCAATAGGATTATGCTGTAGGAGCATCTCTGCCTGTCTACATGGCTACCCCACCCACCTAACTCACAAACAGCTATAACAACAATGGCATCTATGATCCATCCATCATCTTACCCACATTGTACCTTAATGGTGCCTCGTGGGTCTTGAGATGCACATAGGGCGAAGGCAGGGAATACACACTGGACAGGTCACTACACACACACACACACACACACACACACACACACACACACACACACACACACACACACACACCATTCATTCTCACAATCACAGTTAGTGGCAATTAGCAGTCGTCAATCAATCCAAACATACATTTTTGGGCTATGGGAGGAAACTGGGGGAAAATATGCAAATTCCACACAAAAAGTCCCTTGGTCCAGACCTTCCCGCTGTGAGGCGACATCGTTCCCCACCAAGTCACTGTGTCACCATAGCATCTATGATAAATGAGCAAGTTCATGTATGAGTGACCTCTTGAAGGAAAATCTATTTTTGACCTGTTCTAAAAACTTGTTTTCAGAACAGTCATCATCATGTGCTTGCTGTAACATCACAACACTGGTGCAGACTTTTTTTTTTTTTTAAATATCCTTTGCAAAATAACTATGCACTATTTAGTGATGTGTATCAGCTTCTATCATGGTATGGACGGTGACATCCTACCCTTGCAGCTCTGCTCTGTACGTTTTGAAGTTGTTGTCAATCAGCGAGTAGTGGGTAGTGCAGCAGGGGTGCTTGGACATAACATAACACTATCAGCCAGAGCAGAACATAGAAACAAACAGAAACAGAACAGAACGTTCAGTCTGGAGTCCTTAAGACTGTCCCTCTGCTCTGCAAGGTGTAACTCTTTGTTTGGAAAATCACATTAAATTGATAACAAGCTAATGTTCTGCCTTGCACCTCAGCAGGGAAAATACACCCAGGACGGGTCACCACCACAACGCACGGCACGCACGCACACACACACACACATTCACATACAAAAACACATAATTCTATACCTTCAAATCAGCCTGCAGCACCCATCTATATGTGCCTGCATGTTTCTACTGTTAGAAAAGCATCCACATGCTGCGCTCCTCTGTTTCATTCAATCAAGAGCCAAAGGTGAAAAAAACACAACCTTTTGTCATGCCAATCAGAATTCTGCAATCAATGACATCATCTCCCGTTATCCGTGTCAGGCATTGATTAGTCAGGCAGGGCTTGTTAAGTGCCTGCGTCAGGGAACATGCTTTACAGACTTGAGTAGTCAGGTTTTATCAAATTAATCTAGCCATTCAATGAAAATGATGTTCCCAATCAGGCTCAGGACAGGATGTACAGTATGCACCTGATAATCAGTGCATTATGTATAGAATGTATAGAATGAAGCATTTCAAGTCTGACATTTCAATGGTTGACATCTGCTCTTCCATTTACAAGTAATTGCAAGATTTCTTCTCAAAGCCCTGGAACTCTTTCACTTATATATATATATTAAAAAATATATGTTTAAAATATATATTAAAAAAACATAACATTGGTTTGGAGAGCAGGATATCCATGATTTTTAATAAATGTCTTTACTGTTTCTCTATACCTGGAAATGTGTCAGAGCAGCAGTATTGCCATGTAGCTTTCTTCTCATCAAACATACAAAATCCCCCAAGGGTTTGTGCTCTCTCCTGCTCGTTCCTCCCTAGCATGATGGGAATTTTGTGTTTACTGGTACTGACAAGCAAGGAATATGGATTAGCAGTCGTTCTTCAGTCAGTTCTGCGCTATCAGAGTCGAGTATGGACACCGAGGTATAGGACTCCCTGGCGAAGGACCACTCTTAGCATTTAAGTGGCCTAATGCGTCTTCATAAAAGAGCAGGCAGTATTATCCAATGACCCTTGTGCTACTTTGATCTTACATCAGTCTGCTTTAATAAAGCCCGGAGAATTGCACAATCATGTACAGAGTAGCCTATTTGTGGCTAAATCTGCCCAACATGGACTCTGTTGTGCTATAAGGAGCATGGAAACTAGACTAATTGGTGTTTTCTTTTTTGAGGTTTTGCGTTCAGTGCATTGTTCACAAGGGATCTTATTTTTCTGATAGGGGGCCGCAGTGTCTCATAAGCCATGCCGCCGCAGCTTATTCTTGGTGAACTGGAGTCATTCGCTTTAAATGCATGTATGTGAGGCAAATGCTGTAATGCCGCCTATGTAGATAAGATATTTTCAGTGCCGTCAGGATCAAGTCGGCAGCTCACTGTAAGATTTCCTTATCTCGTGGTCTGCCCGCTCTGCAGTCTGCCTCTTGCTGTCTGCCTGTACCCTCAAATCTAAAACGCTGACAACAGCATTCTGCGACACAGATCAGTGTTAAAAAAAAAAAAAACACTGCTGGATTGGTTTCTTTAATGCTTCTGTGGGTACATGCACAATCCAAAACATTTAGAGACCTTGTGACGGGTGAAAGTTAACATGCTGGGTCTACTAAATCTACAAAAAGGAATACAAGTCTATCCAACAGGCAAACATTTCTACTTTTATGTAGATAATTCATTTATAGCTTGCTATTGAAACCCAGGCAGCTTGAGATGTAATCCATTCCACTGCAGACTTCCAGAAATACTCAACTTAAATCACCAAATACTCAACTTAAATAACCATTGAGCATTGCAGATGTTTTTTGCAGATGCTTAAGAAAACAGCCACAGTTGACAGAGACACTGAAGATGTGAAAGGTGAGTTCATCTGCGAAGCTTACTCTGTCTTTCTGCTCCTGTACTAAATGTATGTATTAAAGGAACCACGAGTCTTATTGCTTCCTGCTGTGTTTTCTCTTGTTTCAACTTTTGCAGAAAAAAAAGGAAAAAGATCCAACAACTACTTGGGGCTTTCTTTGTCCAGCATGTTTTAATGGTTCACACGGTGCCAACGAGCTCTATAATTTCTCATGCTTTGTGTGTCCAATTACATCTGATCTCAGTTCCTTTACTCTTTTGTGCTACCACTTTCCTCTCCTCTCACACCACAGCTCTCAGCTGCTCTGAGCCTCTCATGAGTCCAGATCAGCACAATGACCATATGGAAGCCTAAGTAGTAACTGGACTGCTGTTCGGGAGCTGACATGCGTAAAACAACACAACAACCCTGAAACATGTCAACATGGGTTTTTTACTTCCCAAAGTGGTGATTAAGTAGAAACTGTGAGTGTAATTTGTGCCCATTCTGTGCACTTTCCCATAATTACAGATGCAACTGTTCCTATATGTAGACTCTCACTCCCCCAGATTGACCATTGAACTTCTCCAAGTCTCTCTCCACATTGGCGGTCACACTCTTGGCCACAGAGTCCTTTTTTTTTTGTTTTTTTTTTACCACCAGAGGAGAAGTATCCAGCTCCCAATGTTTTTCTTCCAGTTTTTGGCAGTGATGCTCTTTTAATGCTCGGCAAAGCAGGCCTCAATTGACATTAAAAGAAATTTAATGTTTTAAAGTACTCGCCTTTTCCAGTGCTTTGGCCTCAGTCTCTACATATTTCCATTACCCCTATTCACATTTTGGCTAATGAAGATCTTTTTGCACTTAACCTGACTGATGGGAAATCTCGTAGCCACAGGACAGGCGCTGAATTACATTCCCGGCTGGGAGCACACTTATTATTGGTGCGCGGGAGAAAGAATGTCAAGAAGGGAATCTCTGCAGGTACCACACAGCTTAATCAAATTCATTTGTAAAATTACTTTCAAGGCTTTTATATTTGGTTTAACAGATTTTGTGCCGCTGTGGCCTCAAGCCAACCCAAATCTTTCAAGATTTTCTTTTTCTACATTTGTCTGGAAAATATCTCTTAACAGAGTCCATGAGCAAGATGTTTAATCAACCAGACAACTGTAACAGATTAAACCAACTGGCTCCTCATTCTCCTAAATCTTGCTTTGGTATCATTTCTAAAAATATTATTAAAAAAATAACAACAACACGAAAGGCTATTTCAATTTTTCTTTAGTTGCTTGACATAAGTTCAGGCAGTTCATTTTGTTGCAGTGTGGAAAACAAAAGTTATGACCCGTAAAAGCCCATCAATGCCAAAAATATAAAGTTAATTTGAAGTTTGAAGTAATTTGCTTCTGAGAATTTAATTCTCAGAAGTCACTGTCTTTGACAGTGGATCGCAAACAGACCCTGAATGCTGTTTCTGTTTTACTCTTTCACTACATCAAAGAAAACTCAAGAATTTAAGTTCACTTCTTTTGATGATCCCCACATTTTGCAGCCTCTCTGAATGGTGCTTTTCATTCACAGGTATGCCTCCATTCAATATGTAAGTGGAAGAAACCTGAGAGCGTGGGGTCGCAGCGGGTGCTGCATTATCATTTCAATACTTCAAGGTAGTCTTTTGTTGGGCACAGAATTGCAGGGCGTAATACCAGATTCAACATGTATGACCTTGATTTGAGCAGTCACGTATAATTCAATGTCTGCTCTCCTCAGCGGGGCTTTGAGAGAGATGCATGTAAATGATAGATGGCTTGTCATTCATCACTGCCATCACCTTGACACGCAGGAGGAAATAACAGCCCGGGCAGGGTGTGTCACTTCCTGTGTGCAGCTACTTTGTCTTTGCCTGGAACACTTGGTATGCACGCGAGAAGTCATGTAAGTAGCAAACACCCACGCATGGCTACACAAACTGCAATAGTTTTGTCCTGTTCACAGAGTCAAAGACGTCTCAGGTTCTGTCACACTCCTCGAGACATTGAGTCAGATGTTTTTTCACTCTTCAAATTAATATATTCACCTTGTGCCGTCGGGGCCGGAAATTGTTGAATCTTGAACATTTCATTGAGTTTATTAAAGTTTTAGAAAACATTACACTATGCTTTCTTCATTAAAACCATGTCATTGATGAAGGACATGTGGTTTGGTGTAATTAAGCTTATGAAGTGAACATACGGTTTGCTCCAGGCTTTACATTTTCAAGGCAGTTTGAAAATATTTTACATGGATTTCTCTTCTTTTAAGCGACCTTTGGTCAAAAAATGTCAACTATTGTTAAAATTATTCTAATAAATGTTCCCCCATTTCAACTTTTAAGTCAAAATTACATTTATGGAGTGTCTCAGCATGAATTCCCCTCAGACTTGTGTTCAAGGACTCAATTTTGAATTTCCTGTGCAAGTGATTGTCGAGCAGCCTCAATAATACAACAAACAATCCATTGTCCTCGCAACTTTTCTTTTTATTTTTGCATTTGATTTGTGGCCACAAAACTCGTCAGTGCAACGACTTGCAACTGGAAGAAGAGTTGTGTTTTGAAAACGACTCAATGGTTTTGAAAAATTCATCTTGATTCGGCCTCGGCAAAAAAATAACACCCTCTGAGATGTTTGATGAGATGAATTGTCCATTTCAAGCAAGTGACATATCCCTGCTGTTTGTTGACTTTCATAGTGTGCCGGAATAAACTTTTGTGAGATAAAGGCAAAGTCGACAGGGTTAGTTTAGACTACTGTGCAGAAATGATTAATGCACACAAAACATGAACTTGCTCTTTCCATATAAAAACATGTCACCTGATGAATGTAAGTCCAGTCAACAGTCACTCTCGTTTTGCTTCGACAATGCAAAGCTGCAAACAATACGGTGAGAGCAGTGAATGTGAACCGAAGCGGCAAAGCTGGGGCTAGAAAATCAAAAGAGTCAGCTGAAATTCGCTATAAAGCAGATTCAGGTGATGGCTCGTCACTATGAGTGACTTCTTTGACTTTGTCCTCTTGTTTTTCATTGTCGGTTTATACATTATTATAAAAATGCCTCTGTCCATCTTTCCACAAACGTACACTTTGGTTCGCTGAACACCGAGTTCTTGCCTTTCTCAAACTGGAGAGGACTGCTTAGATGTGAATATACATTGTGTAATGACTCAGAACGAACTGCAGCCGACTCATCCATTGTGACGAAGGAGCACCGATGTGTTCCTCAATTCTATTTTGGACTGACGTGGCCATCTAGGGCATCCTGGACCGAGCTTTGTCAGACCATCACGGGACTGAACGGACAATATGAAATTTCCAGAATATGACCATACTCGTCGACTATTAACAATACACCTAATTGTGCAGCTGCGTGCCAGGCAGTGCCAGGCGGAGAACAGTTCAGATGCTGAGTCATGTCCTCTTTGGTCCTCACTCCTCACAGTCACTCTCTCGTGACAGCTGTCCGAGAAATGAGCGAGTGCGCTGCTGCTTTCTGGTTGTTCAGCAGCCCGCGCAGCTCATATTTCATTCACGCGTTGATTAATTCTGCAGGAGGACGTACCTCTGACTGAAGCTGCTCTCCTTCCTCCGACAGTGGAGGGTGACGATCCGGTGGCCCTCGCTCCTGACGTCCTGGCTCACCGTCCACGCGACAGGGTTGCTGGCTCTGGCTCCCAGGAAGGCCACGCCGTCCTTCAGCTTGACCCTGCAGCAGCAAGACAAACAAACGAACAAACAAACGGCAAAAAAAAAAGTGAGAATGATTAGATCAGATGACACCGGAGCCGTCAGCAGAACAACTCCTAAATTAAGTTCCAGAGCTCGAGAAACACACATGGGTTTGTTTGCTCTGTCTCTCTCGCCGTCTCTGACACGGCAAACACGTCGCAGCGCTTTAATTGATTCCGACAGAGGTCACAAAACAAACACTTCAGAGTCCCTTGCACACAAGCGGGAAACTGAAAGAGCCGCAGCACAAAAGATAATTTAGGACTGTAATGACATCAATGAAAACAGAGATTGGCCATCAAACTTTCAAAGAGGAAAAACTCTTCTCACTGAATCCCCCTAGGTGTTCTGTGTCTTTTTTAGATTTTGCACGACCAAATCATCTAAAATGCATTCAAATTTATTCTCACATGTTGCTGGAGGTGAATAATAATAATAATTACTTTATTTCTAAAGCACTTTTCATACACTGGACAAAGTGCTTTACATGTTGAAAAGCAACCCCCAGCCCAGCACACACGCACACACATAAATACATAATGTGAACATGGAAGACATTTGGTTGAATACAGAGGAGCAGAAAAATCACTGGATGTTACAGATATACATCATCCATCCATCTGTTCATTACCTTACCCACTTTTTACACAACAGTGGTGGGTGTGGGATTCTGAAGTGAGAACACCTGGGGCTGAACTGCCAGTTCATCACTCTCACATACTTTAGACTCTAATCAACCAAGACATGCATGTTTTTGACTGTGGCAGTGAACCGTACACGCACACATTGGAAGAATCATCAATCTGACTTGAGAAACAAATGCACTCCTTCTTGCTGTGACCAATGTTATGTAGGTATTAATTGAATAATTATATCTTTATTGGAACACCATTGGGTATAGAACAGATAAGATAATGGATGGATTGAATAAATGCCTATATTGAGATCATCACATCACGCAACAGGTTTAATTCAGTATCTGAGACAGTTAAGTACAAAATGAATTAAAGTGGTGTCTTATCCGAGGTCCTGTTTAACATCATGACATATCCCAATTTCAGGACCGTCTATAGTAATTAGATACGGAGACACTCTCACTCATTTTCCACCTCTCACCTACAGTTCTAAACCTCCATGGCCACCTCTGCCCTGCCCTCCCGTCCCTCAAACACTTCCATTACTCGTGGTCTCTTTCTGTGGGAGGAGGCGCAGCAGCAAAAGAGCCATGACCTCCTCCATTTCCAGAGAACCGACGCACTGTTGCTCTCCTCCTCTTCCTCCTCCTCCTCTGTCACATGAAATTACCATGAAGTACATAAGTAGCTTTCAGTGCTTCCTTTTCCAACATGACAAATTGCTCTTGTTCAAACCACTGGCATGAATAGGGCAGAATATTTTGTCTCTGGGAAAAAGATGGAAAAAAATCACAAGAAAAAGGACCGATCTCAAGTCAAACTATGGCAGCATGAAAAAAGGGTGTGGAGGAAGAAACATTTCTTTTCAGAGAAACATGAGCGCTGCGGTAATCTTTCCCCACGTCAAAATAATTGGAGACGATCTTCATTCGGGAACCCGCGAAAAAGACTTGTAAAGGATAAAGAAAAAAACCTGAGCGTTAACTGGGGGTATAATGACATGACAAACCATGCAGCAGTCCTTAGAAGAGCGTAGCCATTACATCTTCAGTGTTCAACCGTCCTTCTTTGATCTTATCCAGGCCGCTGAGGCGCTAATAACTGGCCTTTAGCTGCTCCATGCTCCTGACGCCGCAAAGATAAAGGCCGCCGGTGTGGAAGACGCAGACAATAACTAGGAGGAGAAGACATATTGCTGTCTGCCCTCCTGTTTCCCAGCCGTCACCTCGGCCGTGCCGCAGTAATTACTACAAACTTGCAAGCGTGCTCGGCCCTGACGGTGGACTACAGAGTGCAATGATAATCAGCTAATATGGCGCGAGCTCCTCCGGCATTTAACTGTGTATTGATCAAAAATTCCAATTTGAAGGTAGCGGTCCCATGATAGAGCCAAGCAACACCTGTTACTTCCCTTTTTTCCTTTCTTTTTAATCTCGTATAACAGGTGCCTGTAATGCCAGTAGATGCCTCAGCATTGTTGGTAAAGGTTTATTTGCAAGTTTTATTTTGAAGTAGTCAGTCAGTGGTTTTATTTACCAACCCTCCTTCCCTTACCCCTTCCTCTCTTGTCTTCCATCATCGTATCCACTTTGGATCCAACGGCACATAAAGGTCTGCTGATGCCTATCTCCAATGGGCAAAGGCAGGAACCATGCCATCGACAGGTTACACACACACACCGTTCACTCTCAACATCTGACAAGTAAACAATCACATCAAGGTCCTCTGTCCAATTGGGATTCGAACCGGGTACATTATTGCTCTATTCATCAAGCAATCGCCTCACCCTCCTTCATTCCCTTATATCTTTGTTCTCCAGCTCCACAGCTGTCCCGACCTTTTCTCTCATTTCTCCATTTCCTCCACCTGCATCCCACTCTGCCGCTCATACATTAGTTTATGGGGCTAAATTAACAAATGGCATGTTGTAAATGAGATTGGTTTGACTAACATGATTTCTGGTATGGGGTGGAGGGAGGGAGTTGGGGGAAGGGGGGAGGGGCAGGCAATAAGGGAAAGGCAATTTTGAGGGGAAGGCCCTCCTTTCACGTGCATCAGCATATGAAGCCGCCTCATTAATTCAGCGAAAACCTGCATCAGTGGGATGAGTATTTACAGATGAGATGAGGTTGTTGCAAAAGACAGTTTTCAGCTCAGCCTGACTGATGCTCAGAGACAACACACCGGATGGCCAGTGCCCAAATAACATGTCAACACACCTTACACTCCGGCATGCCTCTCACATGCTGAGTGAAACACCAGTGTGCATTAATATTAATGCGCTCTGCACAGCAGGAAATGCAATAGCATACAAACGATTCTGAATAGCATGAACGGCCACATGAGACCATGTGTCTTCTGTGCACAAAACAACACTTTGACATCACTGCAAAGACATTAGACAATCAATATATCAGCATAACAGTCATAAAGTAAGAATGCAATGCCAATGAAATCTCAATTCTGCTCAATTTAAATTCTCAAAAGAAGACTTGAAGAGATGCAAAATTATGTAAATCTATTACAGCAGAAATAAGTAAGTAGAAATTGAAAATTGACACTTAGTTACTTAGAAAGCAGTTGATATTTAATTTCACAGTAAGTTCATGAAGCAACTTAAATTTGTTTATTTGCATGTCCTCGAGGGATCTCCCAGAGTATTGTTAACAACAGAGATGCAAGTCCAATATTCACAGCACTTCTGTTTTTTGGTCTCAGACTCCTGAGGGAAATATCTGTCTCTTCAGCTGCTAAATGCAATATTTACTGGATAGTCTAGAAATGTGTCTGTCTGCTGTCTCGTACAGTCGGATTTTTAGTGCTGAAAACATCTGTGTGCTGCAGCTGGAATCAACACTGAGAGCAGTGAGAGCGAGCTGGAACACAACTGCTGAGGAGAGATGAGCTGCAGATTCAGGTGAGAATTCTCTGTAAAGCCCCTTTTGTTTCATATAATTACATTCAGCTCCATCCATCCATCTGTCCATCCATCATCTCACCTGACTTACCTGACAGGGGTGTCTGCCTCTGCCCATCTCCCGAACACGCAAGGCGAAAGGAGGGAATGCACCACTCATTTGACTGCCTGCCTTTAAAACATACTAGCAGGATGGTGTATTTGATGAATGATAGTACATCCATCTATTATCTTACCTGCTCTATTCCCAATTGTGTCACGGGGGTCTGCTGGTATCCATCTCCAGCTCACATAGACAGAAACTACAGGGCACACACACCATTCATTCTCTCATTCACACCTAAAGGCAATTTAGAGTCTCTGATTGACATTTATGCATCTTTTTGGACTGTGGGCAGAAACTCGAGTACCCAGAGAAGACAAGGGGAGAATAAGCAAGCTCCTGTGAGGTGACCCATTATTACAGGCAGTATTAAGGGAACTTATGCAGTATTTTTATCATACATCTTCAAAGTGTATTAACCAAATAATTAACATTATTAGTTTTTTTGTGGTCTCAATCACAGAAATGATTTCTATTTGTTGACTTCTTTTATGTCAAAAGAAGGAAGGTGTGAGAAATGACAGCGAGATTTTTTTTCTGTCAAAGATGAGGAAAAAATTTGTGTTTTCTGAGTGAATGAGTGTAATCTCGTAGAAAGATAAGCACACAAAACAGGGGTGGGATAGACTCACACTGTACTTCAAAATGAAGACACAATGTCAGACTTTAGGCAAACAAGTGAAGAGCAGATTACCTTCCTCCGAAGCATCTACACTCACTTTTGGCAGACGTTAAAATAATAATGATTGGATAGCAACTGTGAAAAGAGAAAAATTGCAGAAATGATAACATGGTGTCATTCACAAATATGTTTTGTGCTTGATGCCTAAATAGGCTCTGTCAGTTCCCTTGACAGCAAGTGAGGGAAAGACTAAAATGGAGACAAGAAGGGAAATAAATGGGGTGGGTGTTTGTTTGTGGGGAGCACAGGGATGGAAGGTTAGCTCGGTGTTAAAGGTTCAGGCAGAACGAGGGAGTGGTGCCTTACAGATACCGGCCAGATGAATTGGAGAAGACAGTCACTGACGAAGAAGGGCAGAGGATGGAGAGAAAAGAAAAACTTTCAGGAGAGGAGAAGATTTGAAGAGAGGACTTCATTGGTTAAGAGACTGTAACAGCTCGTTGTCAGTACTGCCTTTTTCTTTCTGCTCTCATCTCACATTTCCAACAATAGCAGAGGTGTATGTCAATTACATCCTCAAGAGGCCATTTGCAAGGTCATTTCACCCACTGAATTTAAGTTAAGATGATAAAAAATGAGACGGAACAGGAGGCGAATGATTGCCTGTACTGCCGCTCAGGCGATAACAGATCATTACTCACACAGTGAGAAAACCCAATAGCTTCACTCACGCCCACACATGCATCCAGACGTACCAACACACCTTGCTTTGCGTCTATATCTGATATAACGTTAACACATTGGCAGAGAGTGGGCCGGTGGACACCTTTTGCTCACCTTTAGCAGAGATAAATGAAAGTGAGAACAATTGCTATGATATCAGCATCGCACCACAAAGAAACCAGCTTTGCTTCCTACATCACAGAGGGGCTCCGGAAAAAAAAAAAAATTAAAAAAAAGAAGAGAGAGAGCCCAGTGGAGGGGAAAAAAGCCTTCTTCCAGATGAGCTGCAATGCAAATCTGTAAACAGGCATTGTTACCTAACCACAGTGAAAACATTTGAAACACACAGAGAGCTATGATCGACTGCTGGAGACATCTGAAATGCACATTACACAATGACGGTTGAACCTATTTTCCAAATACATTTTCGGGAGGAAGTTTAGCATAATTTAATTCCTTGTAGCCGGCGAAATTGACCAAATCACATTGAGCTAGTTCAGCTGGCCTGGCTCCCTTAATTCTCAAACACCTGCAGCTAAAATCCAGTTATGAAATAAACACACAAGCTGTTGGGCGTAGAGACCCACTCCCTCTCTCTTTTTCCTACATCCCTGCCTCTCCCCCTCTATCTCTCCATCTCTGTTCCTTAGAAACAACATAATCTCCATCATCTCAGGGTAAAATCAATTACATAGTAGCCAATGACAGGTGAGGCAGGATGCGGCCCAGTTCAATAAATTAGTAAGGTGAAAGAGGGCTGAGCGGAGACGCTCCGAGTCAATTAGCTGAGGAATAGTTGTCGGAGCAGTGTTTGTAGGGGTGAGCGGACACAGGCAGATGCAGAGATAAACAGGGAGCTAATTTAATTAATGAATTTAATGCTGTTCTTCCCATTATCAGAGCTAGTTAAAAGTGCTGGTGCGTGGCGATGCTGTGAACGGAGGACAAGATTAACACAATCCGATAACGAGCGCCCGCCAGACAAAAGCTCGTCTCCACCCATGCATTCTGCTGCATTCCTCTCTGTCTCACCCGTCTTTAGTCTCACTTTCACGTCTCTTTTGCGATCTGTTCCTGTCTCTCTATCTACACACCCGAATCTCTCTCACATCAGTCCCAGTCCTCCTCCTCCTCCTCCTCCCTCACAGGAGCCTCCTGGCGCCTGGCTTTTGTGACCCGTTCCAGAGTTCTCTAAATTAGTTAAGTTAGTTAAGTAGAAGGGTTGAAGGGTCTCTGTAACTTTAATTCACTCTGTTTAATTACCTCATTGAGATCAGTGAACCATCATCTGGTCATTTTGAAAGACTCAACAGACTGCATGTGTGCAGGGTGTTCAGGTCTCGTCAAAATACGACTTACAAGGGATTGTAGTCAGCGCTAAGCCTCATGGGTTGTTGAGTCTGTTTTGAATGAAACAATCATTGGATTGCAAGCATGAAATGTTCTTGGTCCCCAAAAGGTCAGTTTTACTTAGATTGGTGTTCCCCAATCACTGTTTTCTCACAGCAAGAAGGTCACCAGTTTAGACTGAGATCCTTTGTTAGCATCTCCATATTTCTGATTTGGTTTTTGGTTAATCTGGGTACTCTGGTTCCCATACAGACCTAAAACATGCATGTTGAGGTCCAAAGGAGAATTGTCCCGAAGAATGTGTGTGTGTGTGTGTGTGCACGCTACAGAAAACCTTCCACAACAGTGTTGTGGGAAAGATATTGGATGGACAGTGTTCCCAAGTCTATTGCTCTAGCGCCACCAGCAGGTTGACAGTGACAGATTGTGTCCGGTTTAAATTTTCAGCCTGACTTCTTTATTTTTACTTTATCTTGCTTATCTGTCAAGCTCCACTGTCTCTCTGCCTGTCCTGTCTTATCTCATAGACCGTGTTGTCCAAATCCACAGACTTTAAACAGCCGGACAAAAAATAAATAAGGTGTAATGCAACCCAATAACCTTGTCTCCGAGGTGATAGATACAGCCTGTGATACTTTGCTCAACTTGTTCAAAAATGAAGAAAAACTTTTTACTTTGAGAAAAAAACAAAAAAAAACAAGATTGCATGATTGAGAGAATGTTTGTGAAGAATGATATCAAACAGGCTATCATCACCTAACCTTCATCCACAACCTCTAATTTTCTCCAGGGGCTGCAGGAAAAGTGCTGTTGGATAAAAATGAAGCTGTGAGGCTCCCCTGGTCCTTCACTTTGCCCTTGTGAAATGTCAATTTAACATTTTGCTGGCTTTGACCGCCCTCTCATCTCACAATTCTTTACAGATAACATCTGTGTGTTCCAAAACCACACGGTGAATAGATATGCTTTGAGCGCGTGAGGGCCACAAAGGGTTAAAAGCCATCCATCTATCAAGGGGCAAAGATGATCAAAGGAAGTACTCAAAGTGCTACTTAGTCATTTCAACCTCTAGTGGATTGTATTGAGCGCTTCCTAAGTGAGGAGATGCTGACAGTCACCAAACACTAGACATGTTTGCAATCAGTTGGCTAAAAATATCACTGTCACTGTATAGCAACCTAGAAAAGCCGAAGCACACACAGGTTGCTTTTGAGACGAGACGATTTGATTGCCCTCAGCTAAATTCTTTATCCTCAAAAACACACAGTATGTCACTTAAAATCTCTTTCATGGTATTTTTTATTTTAATTAAAAGAAAAAGCTAAGCCAAATGACTGACATTTGAAGCCTGGACCCGAGGTATGGGAACAAACCCCTCTTTTTTTTAAAAAGAAGAAGAAGAAGAAGAAGAAACGGCTGTTAGAGGAGTGTAGCTGACTTCAAATGAGAAGAGGTTCAAGATGTGAGCCGGCCGTAGCCTCATGACACGAGTGAATCCATGACAGATCAAGAGCAATCACATGGGCAGGCACGCCAAGAAATGAATCAAGCTCAGAGAAAGCTCCTGGGCTTGTCTAAGGAGAGGGAAATTTAATTCAGACACCCGGGCAAGAATTGATACGTACATTGCATGTGAAATACACCGCGTGTGACAAAACTGTTTCACCGTCAATTAATAAAAACGTAGCCATTATTTGGACACCATGATCATGCATCACTATCATGGACAGTGATGCTGGCCTACATAATAGCTCCCTGTAATTGGGTGTTGTTCTCTCATTAAATGTTGACCATATACAGTATGACTGTATGGATAGTAAAGGGGAAAAATGTTGAAATCGCTGAAAAGCAAATTACTGCTCAGCCGTGGCTGTCAGAGAAGTGTTGAGCTGCATGAACGGTTTTACATTACAGAGAAGAAATTAATTCCACTGTCACTCAGAAATCATTGACCATCAAACAAATATGGAAAAACAAATCCTTAAAATACTATTTTTTGTAAATAATAATAATAATAATAACATTCATAGTATTCGTAATGATAAAACTAAATGATAATGTGAAATTCAGTCCTGATTATGGTGCAAGACTTCCATTAGACGACTGAACTCATCCATTTGATAAAGTTTGATGTGTGGCTAGGGCGTTATTTAGATGGGAAGCAGAGGATGACAGTGGGGAAAATAGACAAAAGTGTGGCCCATAAAGGCTGAATTTATCAAAGCTCATGTAGCTTAGAGCAGTCAATGACTTTGCTTTCTTCAGTTTGCCCCAAGCTCTCATTATCTCCATATGTCGCATTATATTCAAGCTTATTTGCAAAGCTGTAAAGAAAAAGAAAATGGTAGAAGAAAACGGCAGGGAAGCAGACATTATGCCCTGAATGAAGAAACAGGCTGGATGTGGGTGGGTATTGACTGAAATGACAAAGAGCTCCATGTGTGCAGCGACTGTGTACTTGAAAGCGGGCCAACAGGATGATGACACCAAGGGGTGTGACAGTGCAACACCTACTACGGCCAAAAGCAAGTCACCTCCGGTAAATCAGTAAACCAGCTCTGCTCTTGATGCAGGACCCAAAATGTAAAATTTAACATCGACAATCTGGCGCCCTACATGTAGGATACATTTCGACCCCCATTTGCGTCACAGGATTTGGCGGGCGAGCATGGGATTTCAGATTAACACAAACTTGAAATATGTGTCACGATGGTTTTCCTTTTTCATTTTTACGAATTGCAGAAATGTGCGCCAAGCCGTGTGCTCCAAACTTCCCATTTTTCATTTGCTTTAATACTGGATTTCAGGAAGTTGCTACCACCACTGCTGTAGATTAGCTGAAGAAATGAGGTCATGTTGTAGCAAACACAGACTTGATCCCTATGGCTGCCATTTGAATGGAAGCCCAGCCAGTTAAATAGGGGATAGGGCAAACACATGGCAGACACCGCTTCCAGTAAAACCTATTTGACATAAGGTTGCATCCAGGGGATAAAAATTAGACTTTGCATTGGATTTGGTGGCCAGACGGATGATCCAAGACTGATCCAATATTTGGATGGACATGGGAGGGTGCCAAGCAGTGTAATCTCAGGATGTAGTGGGGCAGATTATGGCAAGTTGGTAAACCTGATGTAGGAAGAGTTACACAGATTAACAGAGGCGCTGTCAGCCGCCGCAGTGGCTGGCACGTCTCACACGTACGGTACAGTAGCAGAGGGTCACGGTGATGACCGGGCCCAAGGCCACAAGCTGCAATTCATCTGACAATAAATTGGTTCTTTATACTAGGTGTAGCTGGAACTTCGACCTCTTTGGCACTGGGAGAGGTTGCAGCTGTGTCAGGAAGAATTACTCTGCTTCAAGAGACAGTGGCGTGTCTTCTTCAAACCAATTTCATAGTATACAGTTTAGCCGCAACACCTCCTATCTATGGTCTCTCAGTTCAGAGACACAGATGACCATGTGTTTAACTAAGTGTATCTATCCATTATCCTACCCACTTTGTACCTTCACAGAGTCACAGGTGCCTCTCTCCAGCACACATAGGGCGAAGGCAGGAAATACACCGTGGAGAAATCGCCAGTTTATCGCCGGCCACACACATTGTTCACTCTCACACTCACACCTAGAGGCAAGTCTCCATTTGATGCATGCTTGCATGAAGAGGACATGCAGACTTCACACAGAAAGTCGCTTCATCTGAAAGGTTAAAACCAGGGACCTTCCTTCTATTAGGCAACAGTGCTATTCATAAATCTACTGTGTCACTGCTAAAATAATGCATAGTGCACACTACATGATTTCAACTCGATTACGGCATTGCAAACAACTAGGACCTGATATGTGATCATCGGGAATGACAAATTGACATGTAGAGTATCTTCTCACGCCCAGGGAATTGCTAGAATTTGTTTTTTAATTGTCCATAATTCTGGACATTGACCAATCAGAGCTGACAGAGAGAGAGAGGCAGATGATTGATGAAATGAACTGAAAGTATAATGAATGTTTTCAAATCATTTGTCAGTTATCATTTTGCTATGACACAGTGAGTTTATGATGGTTTTACAATACAGGTTAGCTCATACAGTCCTCTTCAACAGACCCAGGAATGGCTCCACAATAACCCTTTCTCTTTTCCTTTTATTTTTCGTGCGTAAAGGTCTGCTAATATCACACACGCAGCACTTACTATAGCCATGATTGACAGCTCTAGGTACGCCTCCCCACTCAGAACACCTACAAACTCAAGCAAGGTCGTGATGAGTCGTGATCAGTGATCGATTAGAGGCAGACGTGTAGTGATGCCAGTCTCTTTTAGGCCACGGTGATCATGTAGTCTGACATGGTATAAAAAATGTGCTGTGTCCACCAGCAAAAATGCAAAATATTTTAGTTGCTATATTTTTGACTATACATCAAAGAGGCAGAGCACATCAGTGTCAGTATAGGAGTGTATGAGCAGTTCCTCTTACCTGATATACGTGGTAATACTTGATATCCTACCCAGCTCGTACAGTGTGTTTAGTTTATTTAATCGACAGGGATTTAAAGAGGTGCTTTGAATGTGGTTGTGCTGGTGGCGGATTTGGTTGAAAATGATTTCCGGGAGGAAAGAAAAGAAAAAAAACAGAACTGTCAGAAAACAGCTTTCTTCAGCTCGCATATCAAGTAGAGGAAGAACAAAAAATCGTAATTGCCATATGTATGCAAATTACATCAATCTGAAACCATTACTGAAACAATTAATCTTTGGCAATCACTAAAACATTTTAATCACGATCGTTACAAATGAATGACTATTCATTATGCCCTCTAATTAGATCATAAATTGTATGAATACACTGTTGTGGGAGGTTTTGAAGGATGTGACACACCGGGGACAAACACAAAAGCCCGCTAGGACTGATGAAGCGTGCCACATTAATGGCACTGGGAGCTGGGGTTGCTGAGCAGCAACTACATTCTCCTTCTCCTCTGACTTCATCTATAAGTGATTTATTGACTGACTGACTGACAGGAGGCTTGAGCCTGCAGATGTGTGGTCAGGTGGTGCAGGTGATCAGACTCTGGGGTCAAATGTTGCAGTAGGTCTTCCAGGCAGCCCTGACATCCAGGGACCACGGTATCGATATCCCTGATGCCATTGATTAAACGCTCTCTGCTGCTGCGGTGATCCGCATGAGCCCTGGCAACATTGGACACATTCTTGGTCTAAATGTCATGTGTTGTTGTGTTTGTCAGTGTTGTGACACTTGTGCAGCGCTTTGGAAAGGCAGAACACTAAGTGCCAGCGTGGCAACGTGACAAGAAAGACGACAGCCACCATGTTAAGCCAACGTTTCAGTCCGCCTAAAACCTGTCAAAATTCTGCCACACAATGTTTCCGTAGTAGGAGAGAGATTGGCTGGTGCTTCAAAAATGTGTCTCCAGTCTCAAGGTAACAATCAGATGCCGTATAATCTCAAGTAGTCGTCTGGGGACAAAATAAAGTGTTTTGTCTGAAATGTCTGCGCGCCCTCCCCTGTGCTTTGCCACGTGCAGATTATTGGAAAATACAGAGCTGCAATTGCAGGCGAATCAATTCAGGACTGATCTGTAAAACCTGGCATGTCAACCAGTACATTAGCCCCATTTGCACTTCATTATGTGCACCAGTGGGCACTGCTGAAAACCATCTCCATCAGCAGGCTGCACTACATACAGGAGGCATGGAAGACACCCAAGTCACTACATAGTCCTCTGGCAGAGTCTGAGATGTGTGTATGTGTGTTTGCGTGTGTTAGCCGATGTAGCTGTGAGAGAAAATGAGGAGTGTGAAGGATGCGGTGCTGTGAAAAAGAGAGGCAATCAAAGAGAAGATAGAGGGATGATTTAGGGATTTAATAATTTGCTTTGACGAAGGCCTGGATGGAAAAACAACCGATAATCTGTGCTGGCTGCTGTGCTTTTCTTTTGCTACAAAAGGAAAGCAAATGAACTGAAAAGAGAGTGACTTTTTGTTTGAGTTGTTTGTTTTTAGGTAAAAGTCTACCCTACCACTCCCTTCACAAGCAATGGAAAAAAAATATTGAAAATCATTTGGGGATCAAAGATGGATCATGAACAATAGACATTGCAAGAGTCTTGTTTCTTCGTCTTCCACTTCGTCTTTTCTTCCTCATCCCTTCCTCCCTTACTTGTTATTTTTCTCTCAGTTTGCCTCTCAGGGCCCTGATGAGAGATCTGAGAGTGAGCAGATCTATAAAGAAAAACAAACCCTCCTCATCACCATGTGTCTGTGCAAAAGTAAATAATGTGTTATTTCATTTTCTCAGGAGCCAAGTGAAGTCAAACTGCACTGAGCATCTATTTGTGTCGAGTCGGCACAGGTACTGCACACACCTCGGAGGGTTGGAGTCAGAGCCATGCCTGCCACTTTGTGGATACTCAAAGAAAAATTACTACAGTACCATGAAAAGGTGTCAAATATTTCTGTCTTTTTCACATCTCTAGTTATTGTTTAGTTAATGTACTGTGAGAGGCAAGTCACCCTCAGAGAAAACAAAAACGTGAAGTCCCGCTGATGCTTTTAACAACTGTAAAGTAAACATCATTGCAGTGTGTTAACAACCTTTCAGGACAGTTTTAGCCTTACAAAATGGTTTCATCACGTCCTCCTCATAGTCTGCATAACACAAAGGCTGCAGTGGCTTCTTTTGCGATTGCTGAGCAGTGCCTGTCTTACATCAGCAAAGGCGAAGGCTGGGTGAAATTTAAGGTGAGATTTAGGGCTCATAAGCAAGCCGAGGAAGGATTTAAGGGCAGACTTATGCACACACAGAAAAACCCACGCTATCTGTTCATAAGCTGCTGAAACAAGAGTTCTTTCTCTTATCATCAAAACATAAACATAGGCTCGTGCTTATTTACATTTGAGGATTCCATTCCACTTCCAGAGAACAGAATAGTTGCTCATAATGTGACTGTCACTCGTTACTGTGATCATTACCAGCCTAACAAGCTTTTCAGCATTTTGCGAAACACACCAAAACACTGCAATCTCTAACAATTTAGATTAACGAAGAACTGTGCACTGAACTTTGTCTTCTCTTTCTCTGATAGTCTTGGAGGCAACACAATAATCTTGCAGTATATGATTACTCTTCCACATTCGGGTCATACATCTGGCTTCATACTCTCATTTGCATAACGCTAAAACAACCGCATATTTCCTCATGTTACAACTCAGGCCTGCCTCGTCTGCTATCCTGCAATGCCTTAAGCAGAAAGGCGTTCTGCCTTTCATAGGAAATAAATGGAAATGGCATTTTACTCTATCCAGTGAATGACAGAGAACAAACACTGTCTGCAGACGCTGGTAAATGGACTGCGCCTTACGTGGCGCTTCACTACCTTTGCAGACTAAATGCTTCATAATTTGATTTGCATTCACAAACACCGTGCAGAGCTCTGACCTGGCCGTCCAGAGCAATTTCAGCCTCATAAACGGAGCATATGGACAGGATGAGCCAGGCTTCGAGCCTCCAACACCAGTTGAGAGATAAGTAACTCTAATTCCTCTAACAGTCACCCACAAGGAAACAAGGCTTTGATGAGACTGACTACGGCTGAAATACTGTTTACTGATGGTATTTCTTTGTCCAACCTTCTTGCTCCCATTTTGTTTGACTTTTTAAGACTGCAACTTCTGTCATACAGAATTTTTTTTTCCTGGGAATGTCCATCCATCCATCCATCCATCCATCCATCCATCCAACCATCCATCCATCCAGCAGGGCTCTGCTTCCTCTGTGTCGCATAGAATAGTTGGTTTGTCTCTCGGTTGATCCTCAAGAGTTATGATGCTGACTCTTGACCCCCTTTATGAGTTTGGTCAGAGACCTTTGCAGCATGTTCTTTCCTTCAATTTCCTGTCTTTCCTTTTCTATCTCACCCTAATAATAAAATATCCCCAAAAAGACAATGTGTGCTTTTGATAGGAGACAAGATGTGGACAATGTCAGTCAGAGTGACACGTTTTGTGTACCTCACGATCCAACCAGACTTTTTTTTTTTTTATCAGATGGCAATGTCTGCCACTCAAAGACAGCAGACCTTGCTTCTCAGTCAAAACACCTTTGTGAGATAATTACTTTCAACAGTAACAGATACCAGTAATTACTGTAAGTGCTCTTCAACTTTTAATGACTAAAGAACAGAAATGCTGAACTGAGGCCAAGAAACAAACTTATTTAACCAGTGCTATAGTGACTATAAACCAGCACAATAAATGATGAATTACTTACACAAGCCAATGTGTTCTGAATAAACAAATCACAAAGAGTATTATATAACCACTGACACCATGAAGTGACGTTTGCATTTTGAGAAACTAATCAGTCCATGCACAGCTGGAAGCAAGCAGTATCACTACAGATCCAATTTCCAGTAAACTTGTTGTTTGCTTGTGTCTGTCCAGAGTGCAGCCCACTTTACTCCATCCAGGCTGCAAAATGCAGATAAATTTATTCTGTGCCAATTTTCTTCAGCATCAACCTCACCCTTTTGCAAATAGTGTCAAAAACAGACTTGAAGCTAAAGTAAATGCTTCAGGTTGTGATTTCAGCAGTGAGTCACAGCTGAGATGCGAGCGGGCAGAGAGCTGGCAGAGGCAGTGGCAGAGAATGAAATGAGAGTGTATCTGTTGGTCGAGATGTGCAGGTAGGAAAAATGCATTTGATAAAGCTTGCTGGCTGGCTGTAAAAACTACTCATAAGGTAAGCTGACATGAGCATGTCCAGTGGAGTAAGTACGGCTGAGTTATACATACCCCAGTATAATCTCAATCCATTATCATACCCGCTGGTGTCATGGGGGTCCGATGAAGCCACACATAGGGTGAATGCAGGACAGACACTCTGGACAGTCCATAGCAGGCACACACACACACACACACACACACACACACACACACACACGCACTGGAAGAACATGCAAACTCCACACTTCTGGCCTGTCTGGTACATAAACCCAGTGATTCTCTTGCTTTGAGGCAACAGCACTCACCACTAGGGATGTCCTGATCACAGTTTTTTGCCCCGGAGTCGGAGCCCACGTCATTTCATTTTGAGCATGTGCTGATACAGAGACGCGATCTGATACTTTTGTAATGTAGTCAGCCAGCTACGTGGAGGAATCGAACAACACAAATGTGTAAAAACCAGAATGTTTGTCTGCATGTATAGATGCTGTACAATTGAAAGACAAAGAGTGTGTCCCTGAGTTTAACAATTGAGTGAAAGAGAGAGAGACAGGTGAGCTGACACACAAGGTGCCTTCAGGTACCACTGGTAATTTTAGGCAATTACGGCACTTTTAAAACTACAGTTTAGGACAAATCAGTGATCTAGATGTCTTCCACACAACACCAGTCATTTGAAAATTACACAATCTGGTCTGGTTCATATATTTGTGAAAGTTTAGAGCGCTTGCTAATGTATTGCTGTATGGTTCCATTAATATTGGGTAGAGAGAGAGACTTTGAAAGAGAAGAAGGTAGCTGCATTCAGACAGGAATATACACATTCACTGAGCTGGGTCTGGTCCAGTATGGCTCACGTGCTCCTGGCTGCCCAGATACAAGGAGTACAGTCTGTGGTGTTAAATGAGTTACTTTCTGTTTCATTTCAAAGTAACTACTTGTGATTAAAACCAAAACTTCTACTTGAGTCTAATATATTACACCTCCATGGTACACACAAATGAACCACATTGAAACTTGCAGCATAAGTACAGGACCCGCAGCACCCCTGCCTCCACCTCGTTCCCCTCCTGCAGGAACGTGAGCCTTTCCTCAGCGGTAACACGGTGTCAGGGGAACAGGTAGCTGCCAGCGTAACAGGGATGACCGACTCACTTCTCTCCTGTATGTTGGCAGTGCTTATCTGGCAGCGCCATGCCCTGAGCTCCGCTTCCACTTCACAGGGCCACCAACACCTCCACTGCCACTGGATGTTTACACTGATCCCTTCATAGAGGACTCCCCAGGGCTACTGCTCCTGTTTGTGTGTTTGTGTGTGTGTGTCCATGTGCACGATTCCCCTGGGCCACAACACAGCTTGTCTGCATTGAGCCCAGTGGAGTGACAATGGCGGCTCTGTTCTTCCAGACCACAGTCACACACCGCCTGCCAGGGGACGGGTGACGACGGATCGAACAAGGACAAGTGGTCATTCAGGCCTGAGAGACCCTGACCTGAGCAAAGGCTGCAGAGCAGAGTCTACAACATAATTCCTGCAAACTTTTCCTGCAGACAGTTTATATATAATTCACCCACAAGTCGCTGTGCAAATTTAGAGCTGGTCTGCAGGTTCTAAAATGAACCTGTGCAACATCACGTCTCTCAGTCAATGAGAAAGGGATGAAGCAATTCAAATTGCAAATAACTGTGGTCTCATTTCAAATTGCTCCAACCATGCAGTTCAAACACACACAACTAAGTCCTGTTACCTTGTAAGCTGCTGTAGCCTCGGAGGTACAAAGTAGAAGTAAAAACTAAAAAGAACATGTTGATGAATTCTCCTAACATACGAGCTGTGAGAGTAATGTGCCTATTGATTGGGTCAGTATCTCCATTATGTGTTTCTTTCTGCTTCCTGTTGTTCATTTCCCTCCACGTCTTTTTCGAGCCTTGACACTAACCGGCAGAAAGTGCCCGGGACAGGGCTGTAATTTTCTGCTCCGGTACATTAATTAGCTTGTGACTTACGCAAACAGATGCATCATCGCACCAATAGATATGCACTTTCACTTCTTATCCTTTCATGACACGTGAATACGTGTGAATCCCACATGCACGTGCAACTTTTCACCTTGATTTTTCCTCACCTGCTCATTAAAAATGGGAAGCAACCTGCAAAAACACCTCTGACATAACAACTTTCCCTCACTGCATGTGAGGAAAATTATGGTAGGGAAATAGAGGAAGTCTGGTGAGGTGAGACAGAGACAAAAAGGGATGTAAGCCAGGTGAAACCTGAGGCAACCTGAGTAAAATGAACAGAATCACTGAAGCAGTCTCGCAGTGAAAAATCAGCTTTGACAAAAAATCCCTGGCAAAATAAGTCGCCTGCAAATTATCCTTTTGATTAGCGGCTGGTTATGCCATTATGTGTGTTTTTCGCATTGAGGGGCTGATATTTCTGTCATGTTCTAACACACCTGGAACCACCTCAAGCTAAATCTAAAAGCTGATAACTCAGTAAGAGCCACTGTGTAATTGAAAATATTATAATCTGATTAGTCAAGTACTCATTTTCAGAATCAATAATTTTAATAGGCTATCGAAATTGTTGTAATAATCATAAGCCATAGCCCTCAAAAGATCAAAAGATCTAAACTGAAGTGAGTCAGAGTAGAGCAATAAATGGCACATTACTGGAAAAAGTACTGGAAAAGCACGAAAACAAGAAAAACAAGACCCCCTTATGAATATATTAAATAGATACAGATAAAGTTCATGTCTGTACATGTCTGCATAGAATAGAATACAACATAAAATATGTCTTTATTCATCCCATAATGGGAAATATCAAAGTAAGAGGGCAAGTTGTGTTCTCACGCGGCAGTGAATGGTCTACACAGGTGAAACCACTCAACAACAACCAAGCACAGGGCTACTGCAACTCTTCAGGTTTAGACTCAGCACTGCACCTTCATTTGATAAACAAAGGACACTCCTTTGAAAACAACAACATACACATATAAGGCAGGAAGGACAGATGGTTTTAAAGAGGAATAAAGAAAACCATCAAAGTCTTGATGGAGAAGCTATCTCTGAACAGAGGAAGAGACTCTCCAACGCCACCAAACCCCTACATACCATGCTGTCCTTTCATCCCTTCCCAGGAAGTTTCAAAAGCATTCACACCTGGCCTCAGTGGAGTCCAACAATGACAGTCAGACCCCAGGTGACCCTAATGGCTCTGAACGACAGCCAGGTTTTCATAATGACTATGCTAACAACTCTGCCGAGGTTAAATGTTGTTCCTCTGTCGCCGATCAGAACTGAACGAGCCTCTTAGACGAGACGTGAAAAAATGTTTGGGAATCCAGCTGCCACGACTGCACAGCCCCTTAGAGATGATGTGGTCCAATGAGAGACTCCATGGTGTTAATCACAGTGTGGGTGTTGTGGTAAAATTCTCGATCTGTCTGGGAAAATCAAAAAACAGGTACCAAGTGTTTATTCTCTGCAGAGAACGAGCACAACACACTCTGACCACAGCCAGTGGATCAGAGGAGTGCCTCCCTGAGGAGGAGGTCACAGTGCATTTTTTCCTGGCCCTCAGGAACAGTGTGAAAAGTGTGAAAATGTGTGGAAACACATTTGGGTACAATAAACAAATAGTCAGGAGCTGAGCAAGACTTTACAACTGGTGTCCTGTGAGCAGGACACTTTCATAGGCAGGTGTTAAGGAGCAGGGTGTGATCTTATGGTTAAGTTCTCGAGTCTTTGATGGCTGCAGCACAGAGTGCAGGCTACAACTAAAGAATACTAAGATTAATCAAACATTCCTATATGCATGTAAAATTTCCACCGCATTGGCATGGATGAACTTGCAGGCCTGTGCTGGCATATGATTTCCTCTTTCTCCTGAACGCACCACGCCACCAATAAGAAGCTGCATAAAGTGATCTGATGTGTTTGCGAGAGAGTGCTCAGTTTAGTGTCAGTTTGTATGTCAAGGAAGAGCTGAGACAAAGAGAATAGGAGTGAGTCCTCTGGGCTGCAGCACAGCTCCACTGCAGTAAGAAAGGCCAGACCATTTTCTATTAGTCTTATTAGACTTTAAAATGAGAGGAGCTAAAAATGTTGTCTCTTGTACAGTGTACACCCTCAAAAAACATTTTCCTGTGGGAAAACTTTGCCATGGAAATGGACAACTTTTCAACTTGTCTTTTTCTCCAAAATATTATTACTGTCACAAAAGCCTGTAGATCACTTTCCATTTTTCCCAGAAGCGAGAAAATATATCAAAAATATAGGATATAATGCATTTCTCTGAACACTTTGGAAATAAGAGGGTAGAAGAAAAGCTTATTTATTGTAGAATAATAGAAATTGTCAATGGTTCATGTGGAAAAGTTCGAGTTTTACTTTGCGCATACAAATGTCAGGTTCACTGTCTGTGTAGGTGTATAAGAAAAAGGGATTGGAAAGTTGAGTTTACCTGTCACCTATCTTATTATTGTTATTCTTATATTTTATATTATAGTGGATGCACAGAAACTGCTGCAAGACAAAACACGTAGTTATGTAATAATTATCTAATGCTGTATTCATGACTCCAGAGTCTCTGAGTCGAGTAAAGAATGTAAAAAAAAAACATTTTAAGTTCAAAGTCTAGCTGTTAAAGTAAATTTAATTATCAGGGTTGAAGATTGTCTTATTAGTTTTTGTTTGTTTGCAGGCTTATCTGCTCGCCTGAAGATTAATCACACCGATGGCTCTTTGATATGATGTGAACAAAAAGCTATCTATAATGAGTTTGATCCACCTACTGGAAGGGAAGTTCTTGATAGGGAGATGAGAAATTCAGCAGCACCAAATAATGAGATCAGTACATCTCTAACAAATGAGGCGTATCCTTCATTTATTAAACCACTGGCATAGAGAGCTGCGATTATTCCCAATTCACAGGAAACCATAGTGATTCTAAGAAATCTGAAAGTTTCTAAATTAGTTCCCCACTTGATCTTACACAAGATTTTCAATCGTTAGAGGTAGTTGCATCATTTTCTGTGTTCTTAATGAGCGTTTCAGTCTCGAAGAAATTACACCGTTAATTGTCATGGAAACTGAAGGAAAACGCCTTCTGTTAGTCGTGACTAATTAAACTCACCCTGTTTAGAATAAATGGACAAACCTGAAAACGACTTGTTTATGTACGGCTTGTTTTGAGTGTCCATTGTGTATAATTTCACAGGATCCATTTGCAGATATTCGAGCAATTATGTTATCATGCTATAGTGAATGTGTGGTTAGGGCTGTCACCTCAAAGGAAGAGGTCTGACACTGTGTGGAGTTTGTGCATGTTCTCCCATCTCATACTGCAGAAAAATGCATACTACAGTAAGTCTGATTGGAGACTCTAAAAACTGTCCCTTGGTTTGCGACAATGAATGGAGCGTGAGTTTGATGGACTGGCAGCAGACCCCAACAACACTGAATAGGTACAAACAGGTAAAATAATTCATGGCTAGTTCAATGTTACCATATGTATAATCAACTCTAGATAGGAATTAGCTTTTCACTACCTTAGTTTGAGGTCTTCACGCAGGTCTTCCTTTACAGATCCCAATAAACCACCATCGTGTATCAACAAACGCCAGCCTCCGACTACACATAGTTGTGATGGGTATTCGGTTCACGTTTTCTTGGATTCAGCACTCACACAATGATGGTTACAGAAGATACACAAACTTTCCAAGCAGTGCTGCCCAATTAAAGTCGCTCACTCGACTTTAGTTCCCTCGTAGCAACTTGTCTTGTTTGTATCTAGAACACAGGAAGACACACGTTCAGCTGATGGCCTACACATCAGTGCTGGCAGTTAGCAAGCATTTGTAAAGATGGTAAAATGCCAAGAAACACAGTGACGTGCCTGCAAAGACGAAAAGCAAATGTAAAGAACAAAAAGTATTTAAAAGTTGGCTAATATGAGAAATGATATGAAGGCAAGAAATCTCAAGGATGCACACAATGCAGTTTGAAGAAAATTTCTCATTGTTTGCACAGCCTCTTTTGTTTACTGCATCAGGCAAAATTGCATCATATGTATGCATTGTGAGAGTCTCAGCCAGTGGTTAAAAAAAAATCCTGTCAAAAATAATGGAAATAGGAAGGAAAATCCTGCATCACTTCAGAAGTGCTTAAGTCTGAGGTGGACTGAGGAAAAAATTATGAAATGGACACTTGCTTTTTTAAGTGGCTGAATCCCATTCAAAAGAGGCAGTCGCTGAGCTGAGTCATTGGGTTTGATGGTAGTGAATAGCAGAAACAAAATATTACTCCTTAAAGACAGGACAATTATATCTCTGAAAAACGAAGGGCAACACAATGACGCACAGCACATTATTGGGTTCTAAGTAGGTATGATAATGGATGGATCTCCTGGAATACTTGAGGAGTTTTATTTCCATGTTCTTCACTACACTGACAATGTTTTGGTACTTGAGATTTCAAACTTTCCCATTCACCCAGAGTCCTCTCTAGTGGGAGATGGCTACCTTTATGTATTACACAACGTTCCCTCCTTTTATCTCCTCAGCCTCCACCCTCTCTCCTTCTCCAGCTCTACCCTGCAGGTCTGTAGCTGCGTAAAGAGAATCATACAGACCGCATGTATCACACACGGCCACATCTGTAAACATATGTGGACACACACAAGTCACTAGCATCTCTTCTTCACACAGTGCACACACGCACACACAGACACACACACTGACACACACACTGACACAAGAACAAACCCCTGAGCAGATCAAGGCTTATCCACCCATGGTGGCGCTAACCCCGCAGGATGATGAAGGCTCCAAAGTACCAGCTTATATCTGCAGATCAATGGCTGACCTCCCAACTAGCTACAGCCGGGCTGACCACCGCGACACAGCTTAAAGCCCAGCCAAAGGCACTGCTCCAGACTGCCTGCTGCATATTATATCAGTCTAATGATTCTCCCCAGAAGCCTGGGCTCTGTCAGCTCGTCAGTACCTTCCCTCTCTCTCTCTACCTCTCTCTCTCTCTCTCTCTCTCTCTCTCTGCTGATGCTGCCGCTCTCTCCAGGTCTTTGTCGCTGCCTGTTTTTCTCCTGGTGCTGTGACTACCTCACTCTCTGTATTTCTGCACGAGTTTATGAAAGGGGGAAGACGACCCGTTCGGGGAACGCAGGCAAAAACACATGAAAGAGCAATATTTTTGGAGGAGCAGAAGTTGAATTTTAACACTCTGTAACATAACTATCATTTCCAAAGCCAGGGAAAAGCGCTTTGAAACGGATGAAACCAGGAACGATGCTGGCACTGCTGCAGACTTTGCAGCAGGATGCCTCACGCCTCCCTGGCTAAAGGCATCGCTCTGGGTCACCTGAGCAGAAAGTGCAAAAAAACATCCTCGGTATTTGACAGAAAATTCAGCTGAAGTGCAAAACACAAAGGCGATGTATAGCATGAGGTAAAATACGTGTGATGATTGAAAGATGCCGATTCAACCAGCTAAATAAATGCAGCATTACTCCTGACAGTTCTGTCAACTGTGATGATTGAGTACAGTGTGCTGCTGTGTTTATCTGCCAGTTGTATCTCTCATTAAAATCGTGTGATGCATGGACAGAGTGGTACTAAGAGTTTTTATACACTTGGAGACACTTTCAAGGAGGTTCTGGTGATCTGTGTCAGAGTATAAAGGCTTTGGGAGTAGGAGTGGGAGTGTTAAGGCCGTCCATGCGTGTGCAGTGTCTACAAGTCAAGTTTCTTTTCCAGTCAGCTGTCTCATGTCCATCAAACATGACACACAGGCTTTGATTTTAACCAATCAAGGAGGCATGCACACTTGCTTCACTTCCATCACGCTGCAGCCTTATTCATATATATTCACGCCTTTGTTCCTTTTTCTTTTGACATTTCTGCTCGACTACAGAGCTGTTCCGGACAGCACATGATGATTTCACTGCTGCTATAGACAGTAGCCACTAAAAAGAAACACCAGAAGGAATAATATGTTTGCGTCACAGGGCCAATTACCAGGGCTAATTGGTTCTGTGATGCCGTGGTAATCGGCAAAAGCTCTTAAAGTGAAAAGGAATTTCTCATATGTCACGTTGCAGGCCAGTGCAGCAATCTATGATACTAAATAAATAATATATGCATGTACAAAACCACATCAAACTCCAATATCCTCTCATTTTCTCATTTCTAAATGGGCATGTTGCATGTTACATATCTTTAATGTGATTTGTTTGATGTGTTTTTGCACAGTATGTTCACGTTCTTGTGTATTCCTGTTAGAGTGGAGCAGCTCATTATTATGCGTTTGTGGTAAACATCACAGTACATGAGAGTGAACACAGCCACAAGCAGCCTCCAGATACACTTCAATGCATGTGTGCTGGCATGTAGTTGATGCATTATGTGATCAAATCGATATCTGTCTGTCTATCTATCTATCATTGTTAACTCCCCCCAAAAAAGTGTCAATGACACAAATAAAACCCTGTGCAATTATTAGCTAAGACCGAATTGTCACCACTGTGTCAGACACTTATTTTTTGTGTAAAACTATTATTGGCTTTTTAAAATCAGGGTTGCGGACCTCAGGTTTGTGCTGGGCACTACACGTCTATCTCCTGCCAGCACGTCCAGCTCAGCAGCAGCCTCTCTCTCATCCTCGCTGTCAGTCACTGGAGCTGAGCTCTGTTCTCCAGCACGCAGACACTGCCCTCCCTCGTCACTCACCTCTGTGAAGCAGGTTCCACCCTGATGTCAGGCTCCAAAACAAGATTTCAGAACAGAATGAATGAGGGAGATGAATCATTTCTCTTCGCCATACTCGGTATCGGAGGCTGTGATGGCCTCATAAAGTCTCCTCCTGCCTTCTAAATTCTTTCCATGCTTCCAACGGGGTTTTTTGTGACAGATTCACCACCCTCTAACTTCCCCACTATCTTGACTCTCACCGTTTTGCCTTTGAGTGTTTCCACATTTATTGTCCAATTTGCCCAGTATTTCGGTTCATGATGGGCTCGGCCCACTTCATGTATCTACTTTACAGACTAAATAAAGATGGTCAACGTGATACCTTCAGAACCTAAGGGTGGTAAAACAGTAGCATGGTAATTGAACCATGTCAGCATGCTGAAACTACTGCTGTGCCTAATTACAGCCGCAGCGTGGCTGTGCAGTTCCAGTCTTGATACATTTGCACCGAGATGGCAGTCGTCTTTTATGCTTTTAGAAGACATTTCCTGACTACACTGTGAGAGCACAAGGAAGAGAAAAGACAGCGAGGCAACAGGCTTTCACACATAACACCAGGAAAACGGTTTCTTGCAAATTAAGACTCCCAGGCCTGCAGACGCTTTCCCCCCCAAGAAATTATATGTTTTTGACGTCATCTGTGACGCCCTTTGCCTTTAAAGGACTCGTCACTCAAGTGCTCTCTGCCTTGGTTTCCGTGCAGATGTGTTTTAATGTTACTATCTCTGTTACACTGTGAATGAAGCCAGACACTGAAGCGTGGTTCACCTAGGGTAAATCATTACTCAAGCACATCCTGTCACCGCAGGCCAAACAACAAGTGTTTTTACTTTGAGTTAACCAGTATTGCAGTCATGCTGCCTGCTTCCCTTCGCTGCTCCGCTGCTACACCTTGTCTCACATTCCTGGTCCTTGTGCGACTGCTTGTTTGACTGTGTCTCCATCTTTGTGTCTCTCTCTCTAACCTCTCGGTGGGTGAGGCAATTTCTTCCATTGCTGGGTTGAGTTAGTGCGTCTTTTGCCCGTTTCGGCGGCTGACTGTCAGTTTCTAAAACAGGCTCGCAAAGTATGACAACTGCAGCATTTCATCACGTCTCCCTCTCTTTATTTCTTTGCCTCAAGTCCACATTTAAATATGCATGACTTTGAGTTTGTGTTACAGCCGTCAAGTCCATGGGATCAGACTAATCAAAGTAAATCCTTACGAGAAACATCAAGGATAAACAAGTGATTAGAGGGCCAGCCTTGTGATTGTCTGGGAGAGGCAGAGAGACACCAACCTACAGTTAGCCAGCAGAGCTTATTCTGCCAGGACTGCTTCTCTTCCTAATCCCACCATGTTTGTCAACCCCTCCAGCCCTACATGTATCATCTTCAAGTCAGATTGGAGGAGTTGGAGTTAACACAGTTGCAGAAGTTGGAGTAGAAATCTTGCCTGAAGATGTTAACAACAGAATGATAAGTAAACGCATCCCAGCAGCTGAAAAACCTCGAGAAAAAACATCTCTGACAGCAATCTCCCCTCGTTGGACTGAGTCTGGGTTTAAGATGTTAGTGCCGATGTGCAGTCGTGGGCTGCACAACACATTCAGAACAGAAAAGCTATAATGGTGGTCAGGTCAGATGCAGTTGTTTTTTTGTTTTTTGTTTTGTTTTAATCACGGATTTATCCCAGAGGGCTTTACTCGTCTATTGATAATGGATGCAGCAATTTTAGAAGCAAACACTTGTTATCTATGAATGTCCTACGTAATTGTGGGTTGCCTCACTAACTTCCATTGATTTGTTGCCATTGTGGAGCATTTATTTTTTGATAGAGTTCAAACGTGATTCCTTCATTTCTGTAACATTAAGGGGTGTCTGTTGCAATGAACAGTAAAGTGTGATCTTGTCTTTATCTTAAAGGTGGTATAGTTGAATTTTTAAAAAAGCTGCATGAGAGCGCATGAATGAAAGACAGGAAAATGTTTCATTTTCATTCTGGTTAAATGACAGGGAGCTCACACTTTAACGATGTCTGAGACTCACTGGTTTCTGAAAGTAATTACACAACTTTGAAAAACTGTGAGGATCTCAAGTTTTTGGATTTTTTTGAAGGATATTTAATTCTGGGTTATGTGTAATTGAAATCAAGTGAAAAGAGTTTTTCGTCTCACTTCATCTTTTTCTCGGCTTATTCAAAATGCAGCACATTAATGAGGCTTAAAATACAGCACAGATCACCTCCAAATTCTCCACCCTTCCACAGGTGTTCATTAGCCGATCTGACTGGGGTGTTTTTAAAGTTTCAAATGAGCTGCTACAACCATGTATTTCATATACTTTTCACACTAAGCTGAGATGTCATGATGAAGTTTGTTGGCCTTGATCCCAAATCTGACTGCTTTAATGTTAGGAATCTGCTGATACATCCGATCTGATTCTCCCATCTCCTTACTGTAAATCTCCATTAAATATGAATCTGACACACCGATAAAAGCCGCTCTTTCCCTTCTCACACCTTATTTTCCATGGGCCTGATTCAAGGTCCTGATTTAAAAAATATGAAGTTGATCATCTTGAATTATTGATAAAGATATAAATGAATGATTAACTGTGAGATTGAGACTCCTGAAACTGATCTGCTATGTACAATCCACAAGACAGAAGACAGATTTGCTGGAACTACAGAAACTCTCCGCAGTCAATGACCTTACAGTGGTGTGCGAGTGGATTAGCAGCAGCTGGCGCCAGTCCGTTTCAACAGTCAGCGCTGACTAAGAAGCTGCTACCTGATAAGCAGCATCTGAGACCTCTGCTAATGTGGGAGGACGCTCACACTGCTGCCCATCGACACAAATACTATACAGGAGGGCGCAGAACTGACAGGGCTTGGCTTTGCACAGCTTTAGTTCATTAGTTGGGCCCTCTCTTCTTTTAACCTCATTCACACGTAGTCCGGGTCTGTGACTGACTTCAGCCATTCATACATGCCCAGCTTTGAGAAATTGCCACCTATTCAAACATGCACTGCTAACACTGGGATTGACCAGTAAATGGTGGTAAACAAACTTCTAGCCTGGATGTATGTGTACATGGTGAAAAAATAACTACTTATGACTTTCTGGCTCTTATCCAGGAATTTGACACAGCCATGATCTGGATAAAAACACTTGTTCGCATTGACTCAACTCTGTCACAGTTACGACCCACGTAATTGCTGGAAAAGGCTGCATGTGTAATGGAGTATTTGTCATTGCAAATTTGTGGTGCGAAAATCTAATATGCAAGAAGCAGTTTTCTGTACTGTCAAATACTTTTAGTCATAATTGTAATGTTCATTAAAAGAGAAGGTGGGTATTTAATTGGTTTAACCCTGTGACTACAAAGTCTTTGGTCCGTTCTGAAGCCGTACCTCGTGGAGGTATTCATTTTTGAAGCAGTGTAGATGATACTCGCTCTCTCAGTGTGGAAATTGCATTATCTACTTTGTTGTCAGGCAACTATGGAGAGACATTAACATTTCTCGATGCCAAACATGTTCAGTCAGGTTTCACTCAGATTTCTTGCATTAATGAGATCATTTGAGGCGGAAAAAGAAACGGTGATGAGTTTGACAACCGCCAAAATAATTCAGTGCAAGACATTATCATTACCAGTGTTTGCCTGGGGTCTTTCTTTTTATTCCACCAGCTGTGAGGATTAATGATGTCAGCATCACGGCAGGATTTCAGCATTTTCTATTACATTTATAGACTTAAATAAGGTACATTGTACCAATGTCAAAGAAAGAAGAAACTCCTGAATGTTGTATTGGGAAAGTTGGAAAAACTTTCCAACGATGTGGTAGTGTTGTTGTGTTGTGTTGTCAGACACATGACTGTATAGGCAGGACATAGATATGGTGCATGTATTTACCAGCCGCAGTTGGTATCAGCGGCCCATTTGTCATGACTGCGGTCTGTTTTTGTTTGTGTTTTACGCAGCATCCAAACTTTTGTGGAATTGGAGGTTACAAACTGCAGGTTCATGCCGTGCAGCAGACTACACCTCCTGCCGGTACAGTGAGTTCAGCAGCCACTCTCTCATCATTCCTGTCTCGATTTAAAGTACTATACTGCGTTTCAGCCTGCAGTGAGTCTTAACTGTGATTCTCGGAAGCAGATCGGTTTGTTTGTTTTTATTTACGTTTCGACGAAGCAACTTTTTGACACTGAGAGCTGCAATTAAACATAATAACAGCAGTTGTGCTACCTATGCGACGCAACAGGCTGAAAATATGATCGAAATGATGCACAATGACAGGTCTGAGTATAATTCTGTGTGAAATTCAGTTTGAGTCACAGTGTATCACATCAAAATATGAAATCATATCATCCATCGATTCGTCCATCCATCCATTACCTTACCCGCTCGCTTAACGGTTTTCAGGAGGAGGTGTCTGGGCAGGTCCACAATCCATTACAACACACACACAAGAACGCATTCATTTTCACACTCACACCTAGGAAGAGTATAAAGTCTCTAACTGTCCCATATATACATTTTTTTGAACTGTGAAAAGAAAACCCATCCACACATGGGGTGAACATGTAAACTCCACACAGAAAAGCCCAACCAGGATTCCAACTATAGCGACCTTCTTGCTGTGAGGCAACAGCGCTAACCAATAACCATGTGGCCACAAATACCAAGGAGTCTAAATCTGTTTCTCTGAAATTGTGGCCTTTGTATCTTGAAAGAAGTTGAAACATCAGAGAGGAGTGGACACAGGTTATGTTTTCTATCTACAGCACATATTTCAGTGGTCCCGATACAAGACCGTTCTCTTGGGAAACTGAGTTCCATTTATTACCACTGCTGCCCTTAAAAAAAAGGCCACATGACTTTCACAGGTTCAAAGCAGGGAGAAAAACCACCACAACCCCTGAACCCGTTGATACTCCAAAATCTTGGAGGCCCTGAATGCGACGGCATATTGTGCGACCCTCGCCAGGGTTCGAGATGACAAAAATCCCTTGGGGATGTTCACCCTTTCCCAGACTGACAGAGCAAGTACAAAGAAAGAGAAAAGAGTAGACAGGCAGCAGGGAAGTGGCAGAGCAATACAATGTGAGCTTCCGATGTCCAATAAATTCATCAGTTTAGACACAAATTCAAGAAGGAAAAGTGATGGAAAATCATTATGGTAGAAAATAAAAGGATTCAAATTACTTGCTGCAGGCAACTGGTGATTGCTTTGCGGTGGCGAGGCCCAATAGAGAGTAGGATCTAAATAGTGAATGGTCTCCCAAGGCTGCAATCGCTAATTACTTATTAATGAGTAGATGAGGAAAGGCTGTGCTTTCAAAGTAAACACTGGAGAACAGTTCGACTGCGCAGAGGGAAAAGAAGAAGATAGGTAAAAAGGGGCAGAACAGGGTGAGGAGACTTTGAACTCTACATCGAGACAGAATTGACTTTTAATTCACGGCAAGAGTCATTTAAATATAGAAAAAGCAGAGCCAGTGGTTTAGCACAGAAAGGAGGAGCATGTCATTCCCCGGGAAAAGCATGAGTCTGACAGAAAAGGAGAGTGTGGGTACAGAGAGAGAAAGGTTAAACAACACGAGGGGGGACAGAGACACCAAGACAGAGCGGCAGATAAAACACAAGAACAGCACAGATAAGTAGAGAAATGAAAATGGAAATGGAAAAGAGACATACCTATCTCTGCTGACCTTTACTGAGAGCTGAATCTCAGAGGAGTGCAGTCAAGATAAGGCTAATACACAGAGGAGAACGTCTTTATTCCAACCTTTTCTCGTGCTGATATTTCAGCAAACAATGGCCAAAAACAACAGCAAACAAGGTGCACGACCTGGGAACCTGAACTGTGCTCCGGATCAGAATCAGCTCACAGCATCTCAATGTCTGTGACCAATTCTAAACCAGGGGCCTCATCTAAATCCACTGTCTTTATTCATAGCCAGGATGCCCAGCTCACTGCTTCCACCTGCAAAAACTCTGAATAATGAAGCAACTCACACCGACTGTTTGGGCTGGCGCAGAGTGAGGAATCTCATGCTTATACCTTCACACGCTCAGATATTAGAAATTCATTTGCATTCATCAGCAACCGCTGCCCCCGGGGGGGATCTGTGGAAATATGTCGGATTGTTTAGTCAAAATTACAATACAGCTGGGGCAATTTATCTTTTGAAAAGCCTGTTAATTTGTTCAGGAGGAAATGGTGTTTTCATTTGCATGTTGAATAAGGAGTAGCTAGAGAACCCCTCTTCCAACCTGTTACACCCCTCTCTCTCTCTCTCTCTCTCTCTCTCTCTCTCTCTTTCTCTCTCTCTCTGTCTCTCTCTCTCTCCATGTCTAATGAGGCAGGGAGCAGGGAATTACAGACTCCACCGGGAGCCCTTAGCATGACAAACATACCGTGACGTAGTGGTTGGCACTGAGCAACCATATGTGCGTGAGAATCTGCAAGAATGACGGCTTATGTGCATGCTCATGTACACAAATGTCTATAGCTGTTTTTTTTTTTATTATTATTTCCAGTGGCTGGGATTAAAAGCCTGCAATTACATTCAAAATAATTACATTAGATACGTTTAGATTAGATCAAATACATCCAATTACACAAGTGCAGAGTGAAAAAAATGAGCCAATAAAAGAGCCTCTCGCTATGAAGTGCGTGTGTATGTGTATGTGGGTGCGTGTGTGTGTGTGCGTGTGTGGATTTTGCTGTGCAGCCAAAGTAGCCGGCTAGGCATTAGTATGTATGATAACATGAGCTATCATTCATGTCCAGCGACGGGAGGAACCTAAATTATTCCTGATTGAAATTCTAACCTTCGCTTCTTGTGGAGATCAGGAATTAATGTAATATATTTTAAAGTCTTGTATATGCAAATGATTTCAGAAGCTCAAAAGGTCCAGAGTGAGTCAAAGAATGCAAAAAGAATGTAAAATTTGAAGATACATATGATGAGGTGTAAGTGCTGAGAGCTCCCGTTCAGCTGAATAAATATCAGCTGTGTTATCAGGAGGTTTTAGTTCAGGAGACGCCAGAGCAGAGACAGACCGAGCAAAGTGACACTGCAGAAGCTGTGATCGCAGAAACACTTGATTCTTTGCCTGATGTTTAATGCTGGCAGGTAGACAGGTCTCTTATTTACGACAGAAGAGTTTTTGCACGCTTTGCATCAGCTAGGTTTCTCTAAAGCAACCGGTTTAATGTCGTGAATAAGGACAGGTTTCCCACGCATCCATGAAAAACAAATGGGAAATGAGAAAAAAATGAAATGTCCTGAACAAATGGAAAATTATTCCTCCTCTCTCTTCCTCTGTTTACTTTGTGAGTAAACACAGACAATTCAAAAGTTTTCCACAGCCTGTAAATGTGTCTGAATTTCTCATTTAGGGGACAGCACAGTTGTCGACAGATCAGAAAGTCTGTGGTTCGATCCCAGTTTGCTGCAGTGTACAAATTGAAAGTGTCCTTGGGCAAAACACTGAACCCTACACTGATGCCGTTTCATCAGTGTGTTAATGGTTAAAGCTACTGCCAGGGCAAACAACTGTAGAGCTACTAGTGTCTGAATATAAGCAAATAGGTGTGTGACTTGAATCTGGACCCAATATTTCATTGATAAGTTACATCGATAGACTACGCATCCTTGAAATCAGACTTATGGGGACTGTGGAAAAGTAAACATGAGAGCAATCTGAATAAATACATGTAGGGTACAACTGTAGAAAATGAAAACATGATGGGATGAGGCATGTGTATGTGTGGTGTGACAACATGTCAGTCATACTGTATCAACTGCAAATGTCCTAGAAAAACCCTGGAAGATGATTTCAAGAACATTGGGAACACTGAGGAAATAAGGTTGTAGCACTTCATCTTCAGAGCAATTCAGAGCAAAACGTGTAGGAACCATTGATCTGTTCAAACCTTGGGTTTGACATAATGGGCACAGTTTTATTGCCATATTAGTGGGGGTGGGGGCTGTGAGGGGTTAGTAACTTATCAATCACAAGGTGGTCATGCCCCGAAGCATATCCTGCTTTATTGTGTATTTAACTTTAATTGGGACCATAAATTCCAAAATGAACATTAAGCTGTATTGAATACTTGAAGCTAGTGATTAAGACCATAAACTCATTAAGAATCTGTTCACCTAGGTGATTAATCAACCGAGATTTTACTATTAAACTTCATTTTACAACCAATGACATCGCCCCCTGCTGGCTGGGGGAAGAATTCAAGTTTAAGACGCTTCAGTGCTGATTTCACTTTTCGACCAGCTATTAATTCAGAATACACTGAGATATCAGGTTGAGCTCTACACTATCACTGTGGCACAAAGGATGGATGGATAATCCCACTCTAATGATCCATGTAAGCCCGCAGATATTATTAAGTGCCCTCAAACCAGCAAACAAAGCCGACTAATACATCGTTACATACATTGATGTGTCTTGATTTTGAAGAGGGAAGATTATTAGCCCTTGGAAATTTGCTTAACACAATCAGACAAAAGAAATCATTTCTTTTGTCACACTGTCAAACCACAGCAGCAGCTGGTTTGCTCTGCCGACAGGGAAAAGCAAAGTAGTCCAATTAATAGCAAAGTCACGACTGTGCAGATTTTCTAAGGCGTGCCGCTGTCTCAGTGAAAGGGCACTGGGCGAAAAAGTCTAATGAACTTGGAAAATCCAAGGCGCTCCATCCAGACTAATACAGGTTATGAATCAGCTTGTAAACAATGCATGAAAAGGATTATACACCATCTTATTCTCTTTCCTGGAGAGTTTTATCACCCTGTCGAAAAAAAAAAGAAAAACATGCAGGAGAGAGTAAAAAGAGTAAATTTCTGAGTCAGATAAACTACTGATTGCATCTGACAGCGGCGCATGTAGGAATAAAGCACGTCCTGAGAGATTCTCACTATTCTTTTGTCACAAGTTGCGCAGCCTTTGGTGTAGGAGAGGGAGGAAGGGTGGTAAGGCGGGGGTTGGGGGGGGTGGGTATGGAGAGGGGAGGAGAGAAGATAATGGGGAGGAGAATGGGGCAGCTCCAGAGAACATGAATAGTTAATGACGCCTCAGCCGCCGGGAGAAACGTATCAGACTGGCTTGTAAAGCTGCCCATAAACACACTCGCACAAGTTCATAGGCAAACATCGGCGGGCAGTATGCAAACACAGAACAGCGAGCGAGAGCACACTTAAAACACCCGCCGTGAGCAAAGACCCAGACACACACACACACACACTCTCTCAAGTGATCAAAACTTGAACTTCACCACCGCCATCATGGGGATAGCTGGTGCTTAAAAGGTATTTAAAAGAAACTTTTCTCTCTATTATCGGAGAAATCCAACAACTGAGAGAAAAAAGGTCCCTCGACGGCACCACAGGTTTGACCCTGTAATATAAAGGCAATGCACAACAGAGCTGGCGTAAGATTAATTATCGGCGTTCGGATGTTCACTTACAGAGTTTGGTGAGCTGGCAGCCAAGTGCTGTAAAGTAGCCTGTGATTTTCAAACACTTTGAGGTTTAATCTTTTGGGTGCTAATGAGGTATTTTGGTTGAATTTTTAGTCCGCCCCGTCCCAATGGAAAACATAAAAAAGACGAACTTCTGAACGATCGGGGTGCAACAGTGGTGCAAAAAGGCACTAAAGGAAAAATACCGCCTTTAAAGTTCCCATTTACACACATGCTGACAAATGTGATAAACACACACTGCGAGCACTAATACTTCATGGGAGTTCATCATCACTGGAGCGGGAGAAAAAGCAATGAGGCTTTTTGGCAGATTTCCTGCTCACCCAGGGTTGACAAATTGCCAAGGCTCTCTGTCACAGCTCCACTTTAAGGCTGCTAACTGTTTCATCTGCCTTGATTTAGATCTCGGGCATAAAAGTCGCCCGATGGAAATGCATATTCTGTACACCTTAATTTGCATCACACAACACGGAGCAATTACAGTCACTTTGAATGGTAATTTGTATAAGACAAAGCTCGATGAATCAATAACTACTTTGTTGTTGTCGTCGCGTGGAATTACCGCAGATGCACATTTTCCTCAGACAGGCAATTTTGAAGGTGAGTACATGAAAACAATCTTCATAAATAGTACACAGGCGTAATGAAGGTGTTCTCCAGTCAAAACAATCCCCTCCGGACTGTCAGTAATGTGGTTGCGAAGGTTTTTAGTACAGCGATATATCTCTAATTTCTCCCCAAATTTACTCTGAAGGTTACAATAAACACAAACAAACCTTCTCTATAAAACAGTTCATCCACTGCAATTATTATTGAAAAAAAATCTTCAGCAGTCAGACAGACTCTTCTAAAGGGAATGGCCTTTTATATTCTGCCAGAGGATTATTGTAACATGTGGTCATGGTTTATGTATATACGCTCTAATGCCAAGTGATAAATACGCAGATATCTCGAAGGAGAGAAAGAAATTATCAACCATAAATAAAAAAAAAAAACTCAGCTATTTTCTGTCTGTTATGTTTCCTCTTAAACTTTAAAACAAATACCAAGTGGCTTGCAGTTTGGTCTTGAGCCAAGACAGTGTGGTCGGAAAACTCTGTGTTGTTGAAACAATGTTATTTCACAACTGTTTGCCTGACTAAATTAACATTTGTTCTCTGAAAAAGAAGGAAAGTGGGAAAGGATCTGAAAGTTTTTTTTTTGTTGTTCCACAGAATGGAGCCAGGTAATAATTGAGTGCATGAGGGCGTTCTCGGCTTCCCGCTGCCTTGTTTACATTTCTTTTAATGTGTGATTTGTTTTTTTCTGATTAGACGAATGACCCAAATAAACAAACTAAGTAACCCAAGCGATGCTGCAGAGTGGACGCAGTGTCATGGCAACATCGGCCTGTGAGACGCTGTAGCTTTCGCAAATCCAAATATCATCATCACACACACATTTTCTAATCGCTAATGCCAGAGAAAAAAAAATCCCTGATTTTGATTCAACAAGCTGTTCAGAGCATTGTACGGAAACAGTGTAGTTGGGCATATGCAGCGCTAGATTATGACTATGTTGTCAACGAGCAAAGATTTCTTGAACACAGGAGCAGATTTGATGAGTTCACAGTCACTTAACAAAGAGTCATTGTGTAGCTTAGTTATCCCCTGCATGATTCATCTGAGTATCTGACGCATACAAACAACCCCTAACTGAGACAATACACGACAGATGGGTGCATTGTGGATGATGTCATCTATTGCCAGATTCTTGATTATGGAGATCTCTTGTAAATTTTCTGTTAAAATTAGTTTCTGAAACAGCAGAACCAACGGGGAAACCGAGGCCGAACTCACCTGAGGGTGAAAATCTGCACCGAGGAGAGCGTGGACAGAGCCAGAAACGTGGAGACTGTCTCTCTCTGCCTGATGGGTTTGGAGGGCGCCATCACCACAAAGTTGTTGTCCAGCTTCAGCTCGGACAACGGCTGGAACAGCCGGACGCTTCCGATGCGCTGCATGGGCGTGTGGCCCGCGAAATAGCCCATGGGCCTCTGCTGCTGCTCGGTGCGCATGGTGCCGCCCTTCCTGGCGTCTTCAGCGTTGCAGTCCCCGCTGTCCGTGGTCTGAACCATGTAGTAGAGCTCCACCGGCGTGCCCTGGGCCTGCTCCGACACCCGCTGCCTGCCCGGCCTCACGGTGGGCGGGCTGAACCAGCTGGCCAGCGGCTCCAGCTCGGCCACGCAGATCCCCAGCTCCCCTTTCAGTCTGCACGTCCCACGCACCTCCTGGGTCTCGTGGAAGGCGAACATCCTGACGCAGGGCAGCCTGTGGATGGCGCTATAGTCGTCCCAGTCCCGGCCGGCTATGTAGAACAGCACCTGGACCTTGGGCCAGCTGGGATGGATCCTCTCGCTGATGATGTAGGTGTGGACCTTCCAGTTGAACGTGAAGAGAGGGGACGTGGGCGAGGTGGGCGCGGACGCCGAGGAGAAGGAGGGCGCGTTGAACGGCCCCGGCAGCGTTTGCAGCAGGTCCAGGGGGACGGGCTGCTGGACGGACAGGGGCCCGTAGCTGGCATTGACAAAGGGCATCTGCCGAGCCTGGTGGATGAAGAAGGACTCGGTGCGCGCCTGCAGGCTGGAGTTCCTCATTAAGTCCTGATTTGCCTCCTGCAGGAAGAACGCCGACTCAGCGTTAAGGATCCGGTAGCTGACAGGCAGATAGATCGGCGTGGGGCCGTACCGCTGCAGGCCCTCCAGGATCACCTTGCTGTCCACCACTGAAACAGAGAGAAAAAGACAAAAGAGATGTTATCTACCCCTGTCAACCTTTGTTTCAGCCACAGAAGTTAAAAAAGAAAAGACTCGGAATAATTCTATAGGCCCGTAGGATAAGATGTATTGTCTAAACCACGTCAAAACAACTTGTGCCAGGTGTGAAATCAAAGAACAAAACAAGAGAAATGGAAGGAAACGGTTCAGGACATTTGCATGCGTTGCCTCCAACCAATCATATCTCCAGACAATTCAAGTGGAGAATGTTTAATGGATTGTTGGAGACATTTCCATATGATATCAGTTTCATGAGCCGCTGCTCTTATTTAAAAGAATTTGTTAGACTCAATTCAAAACACTGGCGTCATTCCGAGACTTCTCCTCTTATCAGCCTTGTCCACGTTCCTCCCAGCTCTCAATCCTTTTCATTATGACACACTAACTTGATCTGTTTTTCCCTCTCTTTCAAATTTTCCTCCTTTTTTTAGTTTTTTTTCCCTTCCCCAGACTCGATCATCTGTCTCCTTCCCACGTCTTCCACTCTGCCATTCCCAGCACCCTGATGCTTCACTCATGTCAAGTGAAGAAAGTTGGCATCAAATTCTTGATTCAAAATTCAAGGACTCGAGGTCCCAGTCTTGTACTACGCAAGTACTGCGTGTACAGTATTGTGCATCAGATATTTCACTATACCATTGTTTTTCACTTTTGTTCCACAGTGAAATACTAAAACCATATGTGAATTGTGGTAAAGATCGGTAAAGATCTGGTAAAAACATATTATTTTGCTGTGGCTAAGTTTGATGTGCCGGGACATGTCAAATCTTGATGACTTCATGTTCTACAAGCTGATTAATTTCTCAATTTCTTGATGGAAAAAATAATGCAATCAAAGCATGGAGCATGTGGGAGGTACAGTTTCACTCATCTTCATCATTCATCATTGTCTGACTGTCCAAAGGAATACTGAGAAATCTGCAGTGCTTAACATCAGATGTTGTGGCCCTTTCCTGTGACCACAGTGAGATAATTTTGCATTCAAACACTGGCTTTTAACACTTACTAGTAATATTTTTGAACATTGACAGATGGTTTCTACACTGAGCCATGTTTTTATTATGTTTCAGTAAATTGGAACCACTGAAAGAACTCAGAATTAGCATTTGCAATTATTCCAATAAGATATGGAAAAGTAAAAACACGTTATTGTTTCCCAAACAAGTTGAACTATAATTAGTAATTTTCTTCTTGAAGTGCATTAATCAATATATTTATAGTGCCCATTTCCTCAGAATGCTTAAAAAACACATAATATAACAAATAATCCAGAAAGATGTGCATCGTGTTGCTATGTCTCTCCACATCGAAACCACTGAGTCACACAAGAAAACTCTGCTCCATCTCATGCAGTGTTTGTGACTGTTTCACTATAAATACACAGAGGATTCATCCGATATCAACATGATCTTCCTCAGACCCTCAGAAGGTATCAATAACTGGCCACCGAGCTCAGATATCCCACTGGCACCAGTCTCATGCCGCTCTAATTGCTGGCTTTTACCAAAGCACACTCCTAATTTAAACAAACCCAAATCCCTCCCTCTATTTCTCCATCCCCCATACCCCCCACTCCCTGTTTTGCTTTGCCATCAAGCTGCAGATATTTGGACTGATGAAGTAGCCCATGAGAGCCCATTGATTTTCTGTCCCAGTCCCTCTGTGCTGTTGGAGACGTAGCGTGGCAGTGATTTGTGAAAATCCATGGCAGCAGAGCGATGACCGGCTGGCCAGATGGACAGACTAGTCTAGCTCTGACACGAAGGAGAGAGAGAGAGAGAAAGAGAGAGAAAGAGAGAGAGAGAGAGAGAGAGAGAGAGAGAGAGAGAGAGAGAGAGAGAGAGAGAGAGAGAGAGAGAGAGAGAGAGGGGAGGGGAGGGCGTAGTGAAGGTTTACATCACCTCATCAAAACCCCTGATTCAACTCGAAATCTGAAATCTCGGCCTCAAATTAGACTTTTGAAGCCAAAGCTCACTCAGCCTCCTCTGTAACGTCAAAACAAACCAGAAGCTGAGTATACAACATAATTAGGCTTATGTAAACCAGTGGCTTAATACGTCTCATTGACGAATAAGTAACGCACATAAGCAGGGAGCCATGAAAAGTGATCTCGTGCCTGGTTCTCTGCCACGCATCAGGCCATTTACAGTAATAGATCAGTCTATGGGCAGCTGCTGGTGCTGAAATGGCATTTTCATTATCTGCCTTTCATTTGTACGTGTTTGAGAGATGTCTTTTATCAAAAGACGCTGTCTTTGGCTGCAACCCAGCCTAATGGTGGGGGGAGTGAGGGGTCTGATGAATCAATCACAGAGTCAATATCCAATCTTTCTTCATCTCGTCTAACTTTTAAGTCAAGGTGTACTGTGAGCAGCGAGCTATGCTTTGCTGTAATACACCACACTGAGAGAGAATTGAGACCTGATTGGCACCAGCTGTTTAGATGTAATTCCCTCTCACATGTTGAAATATTCAGAATATCTGTGCCACAGCTATGAAAATTGTGTTTGCTGCCCAAATGAAAAATAGCCAAACAGCTCAA